>CM054144.1:15587301-15944801 GCA_028751875.1 Rapana venosa | reverse complement strand
ATGTTGGGTCTCTATGAGCATGGCTTCGGTTTTATCGGCATTAAGTTGTAACTTGTTCTGAGTCATCCAGTTTTGAATGTCTTGAAGGCAGTAGGACATATTTGTCAGGAGGGAAGGCAAGTTTTCAACAGTATCACTGCACTGAAGCTGAGTATCATCGCCATAGAAAGGATTATCAATATGGTGGTTGTTTATTATATGTGAGAGTGGAGCAGTGTAGAGAGTAAAGAGAACAGGGCCCAGGACTGATCCCTGCGGGACTCCACATTCCATTTTGACATTTTGATTGAATTTTGTTTACAATAACTTTCTGGAACCTGTCTGTGAGGTATGAAGTAAACCAGGTGAGGGTTGTGCCGTTAATACCAAACGTATTTTGGAGGCGAGAAAGAAGAATTGAGTGGTCTATGGTATCAAAGGCTGCAGATAAGTCAAGAAGATAGATAGATAGATAGATAGATAGATAGATAGATAGATAGATAGATAGATAGATAGATAGATAGATAGATAGATAGATAGATAGATAGATAGATAGATAGATAGATAGATAGATAGATAGATATGGCAAAAAAATGCCATATATCTAGGCAGAGTTGGAAGAGACCTTTTAGAGTACTGCCCCGGCACTAACGGTAACTGAACGGCCGGGGTGATTTCTGTTGACGCTGCTTTTCATCCCTCCTCAATCTCCAGTGTCGCAAATCAGCCCTTCCAGCATCGCAACACATTCAGCTTTCCCCGAGTCCTGTCCTGCACCCTTGTCCTCCTCCCCTACCCCCACCCCCCACCCCCACCCCCAACACCTCCCTCCCCTCTCCCCCTCCTTTTCCGTCTTAACTTGTCAGTTTGCTTTTGCTGCCTTAAAGCCACAAAATAAAACAGCTAGCAAGGCGTTGGACAATCATTTTGCTTGCCCTTCCTCCCAACCCCCCCCCTCACCCCTCCCCTTCAACCACCCCCCTTCCACCTTTCTCCTTTTTTTTTTAAATCCTCTCCAGCACTCTAGACACCCCGAAGCAATAACTTCCACCTCCGTCATCTCCCACCCACCCCCACCCCCTCCTCTCTGTGTTGAAGTCTCCAGCAGATTAATAAAATGTCCAGTGCTACACGGAAAGGACGAACAATTGTCCGGTCGTTTAATTAAAGCCTGCCTGGCGTCTTCCCTCCCTCCCTCCCTCCCACCCTCCGTCCCTCCCACCATATCGGCTCATTCCTTCTGGTCTGCTCCCCCCCCCCCCCCCCCATCCCCCAACACACAACACACACACACACACACACAGAGAACACACACACACACACACACACACACACTCCACCACCATTCAAGAACACTACCCCTGTTTTGGTCCCCAAGCTTGACCGTGACGTCTGAGGGAAGGAAGCCAATGAAAGCCGTTTGATGCCAGACAGTGAATGTGGCTGACTTGGGGAGTGTGGCTGACTTGTGTGGCTGACTTGGGGAGTGTGGCTGACTTGGGAAGTGTGGCTGACTTGGGGAGTGTGGCTGACTTGGGGAGTGTGGCTGACTTGCGCCGGTTAGGTGTAATTGGTCTCCGAGATAGAAGGGGGAGGAAGGATTAGGGCATGTTTTTCCAGGTAACTACACAAGGAGGTGGATGATTCGGGAGGTTCTATGAATAGAAGACGCTTCGTGACTAAGACAAGACCTGATGATTTTCAGCTTTGGGCCACGTTTAAACAGACTAAGACAGTGGTTCGGGTGATAAAGTCCAGAGGCAGATCATCTTGAAGAAAGGAACAGTCAAAGATTCCCTCCTTTCCATGTCACTGCAGTTTGGAGAATGATAATCAAGTTCTGAAGAGGAGACTTTTCATCCCTGAAAATCTATTACACAGAGAAGTGGAAAACATTCACTCCTCGCCATAAATACGTGAACCCTGGTTCTAAAGCAGACCTTGCATTATAATCGTGTAATACAAACCAACCGCTGTACTTAACGCCTTAGATTACGGACTGCAAGGTCACGGGTTCCAGTCCTATTAGAGTCAAAGGAATTTTCCAGGCTCGGACCTCTTACCAGAGTAAGGTGGTTGCGGGCTCATTAGGAAGGCCGGGACCACACAGCCGAGCTTCATCCACTTTAAGGATGCGATTTTGAGAGTGTTGCTCAAATTACCTGGCCAACACTACAGGTGTCTGTATCATTTGGGGGTTGACGCCAGGATATATCATGATACGAAGCGTAGAGTACAGTCCTGTCCAGTAGGCTCAAAGCACATGCACTTCCATAGCAGCGTCATTGTGTTATCCTCATCACAAGTGATCATCATGCAGTAAAAGAAAATTGCCTCTGATTCAGTGGCTGGTTGTTCTGGTCTCACGGTGACTCAGATTCGGTTTCACCGAACACTTGTGTGCCTGTGGTGGGTTTGTGTCGGGCTGCTGGGGTTGGAGGTTCACGGGAGAAGGTCGTTGGAGGACTTTATGGGGGTTGCCCCCCAGAGTGGCTGTTTCACTCAATCTGGCTCCGCGACTGAGTTAATACTGTCGTGAGTAGGGGGCTCAGTAGGTAGTGTCCTTTATATGTTAGCTCAGAACAGGCACCACTGAACACCACCGAATTGATCTGGCAGCAGTGCAAGGACCCTCTGGATGGTAACTCCATGGTGGTCTGACATTGTTGGGCTCCCTGTAGACTTCCAACCCTGAGGATACCGACATAGCGAATCTGGGTATGACTAGGGCGGAAAGATTGAGGCGAGCGGCGTGGGAACAGCAGGACAGAAATGTCACAGAAGATGAGGCAGCCCACATTTTTTTTAAATCTGGTATTACTCAATTGCAATATCCTAAACATAAAAATGTATATCAAAGTCAGTCATATGTGGGTCCTGGTTCCAATGGTGTAAAAGTGACCAAAGAATCAGCAGTAGTCAAAACCCCCAGGTCCTTAGATCTAGATCCTATTAACTCCAGATCTAGCCCCAAGTCAGAATTCTAGAACTGAGAGATGGAGCAACTTGCACCAGATCGTGTTATTACAGAATTTCACAAAACACTACTTAGATAATAGTCTTTGACTATAGATTTGATCTGATTCGACATCCCATTCTTTAAAGCGCCATTAGATATAGCTGGACAGATAGCACACGTCCTTGCATGAAACATCATCTGTGAGACAGCATGCCAAAGAGGTGGACAGGGTGGGTGATTAGATATGAAGTGTTTCAGTGCCTATGGAACACACTGTTCTAATCTTGGCAAGCCAGAAATACAGCGTTGCAGTTTCTTTTATTAGCCCTTATTTCTTTCAACAACAACAAAATATCTCGAGCTATTTGTTTATCATGTCTCTTTTTAACTTCCAGATGTAGATCTAGATCTAACTCTTGTTTAGAAATTTATTATTTATTATTTTAGAAATGTTTCATTTTCAATTATTGTGTGCTTATGTAGTCAACTAGGCCCTAACAGAGGATATGATGACATTTCTACACATCCTCGCCTCCTTCCATCTCTCCCCATTTGTTTATTCAACTAGATATGAAGCCTATGGTTACAGTTTTACTTGGGTCATCACATTTCATTCCTTAAATCAACTTCATGTCTAGCTCAGCAAAAAAGTTTCTCGTTTTAGAACAGATGGCCAAGGGGAAAAAACGTTTATAGATCTTGCTTCCATTTTAGTGTCACATACATTCTAGCTCAGTGAAGCAGACGAGAAATAAATAAGGAAAAGAAGACAGGAGGTGACAGGCTTCACAACTACCAGTAGGCTACAGAGCCCCTCCTCACTCACTCACTCAGTCAGTCCCCGTCACCTCACGTGGGGAGGCGGCCAGCTGTCCTGACTACGGGGTCCACAGGCCGGCATGCAGGGGCCGGAGATAAGCGTCGGAACCGCTCTCTCAGACTGCAAACAGAGGAGCCGTCCCCGCCCGCCCCTGTCGCCCGCCACGCTGCCTTTCGCCGCTTTTGATCTGCCAGGCGTCGGGCGGCTTACATTCCCCGCTGGACCAGCCGCTCCGCCATGCTTCCCTCAGCCAGGCCGTTCAGTTATGAGAGGACCCCCTCCCTCTTCTCTTCATCCTCCTCCCCTTTCGCCTCAACCCCCACCCCTTTCTTCCTTGACGAAATGTTGCCAGCCAGATAATCTGCTCTGTGGGCTTACCTCAGGATTGGGGTTGGCTGATTCTGAAAACAGCCATGGTGGTCTCAATTTATTAGGTGTGGACCGTGTATTCTGGCACTTGGAAGATTTGTCCAGCTTTGTGGTCACTGTCGTATCTTGTACAGAGGCAGGGGTATGTCCGGGCTGTACTGGTCACTTGCCTTAGTTTGGCTTGTACGGCGACTTGCCCATTGGTCAGCAAGCAGTAGTAGAGAGATTTGGTCTGCAAACAGATGGGTGGATATTGGTCTGTGCCACAGTGTGATAATGTCATGCTGATTATTTTGTGTTCAGAGATCTCCATATCGTAAAGCTGTGTTTTACATGAACCCACACTGTGCTAGAGGCCCACTACCGCTTTGCGTTGCATCACATTGTATTGTCAATTCAATTCAATTCAAAAACTTTATTATCATAGAGACAGAGAATTCCAGTAGGTCACGAGCCATACATAAAAACAATAAACATGTAAACATAATATCACACATACACACCATCCGATATAAAGCACCCACAAATCAGCAATACATCAGCCAGTCATAAACTCATCCAAGTAAAATCACTAATAGAATGTTCATGCGCCACCAGTAAACCCATGCATTCGCGCGCGCACACACACAAACACACACACACACACACACATTGGAAACATTCGCACACATGCGCACGCATTTTTTTGACATAAGCCAAAATTGTTATAACATGTTGTATGAGACAAATCAATTAAATTAATATTCTGTTCTATTAAGATATTGAACACAGTCTGAAATAATAACATGCGCACACTTTTTTTTTCAATGTATTGCAATGTGCACTGTGCTGTTTTCAGTTCAATTTCATTGCATTGCATCATGATGATGATGATGATGATGATGATGATGATGATGATGATGATGGGAGAGTTTCATAAGTCGATTTTTTTTCTCCTTCCTCGGCTAGAGCTCTAAGGTTCACCAATGGTGTGATTCTTGCATATACCACTGTTTTCTGCCCAATAGTAAGTATAATAATAATAATAAGTATAATAATAATAATAATAATAGTAATAGTGCCAGGGCTTTATTTCGTAGCTACACAGACAACATTTGACAAATACATGCACATAATATATCTTCATTGGTATATTTCTGAATAAGTCATCCTCTTTATAACTTCATCACACTTAATAATGCCATATTTCCGCCACGTGGAGAAATGTCAGCACCTTGTTGGCACAATATTCGTGCACTAAAAAGGCGAAGTATGGGTGCCATACATAAGATCTTGATAAGCTCAAAAGAGAGAAGCTTCTGTATACTTCAAAACGAGAAATTCAGTAGACAACAAAACAAAAACCACTGCAGACAAAGACACCACTGCCATGGTTAGAAACTCTGGTTACGGCAGACAAAGACACCACTGCCATGGTCAGAAACTCTTGTTACGGCAGACAAGAGAGCAGTTATCCCTCATACAACCAGCACCCTGAGCATCTCTTGTGGAAGATTTCACAACGTTCTGACCAAAGACCTGGAAATGAGAACAAATTCAATTTGGGTGCAAAACTTATTTAACATGATTTTAAAAACGGACCCAACTGACGATGCCCCGAAACCATCTGCATTGATTTTCAGCAGATGCAGCCGAGTTTCTTGCCCAAGCAGTCGCTGTGTAGAAGACATGTCGGGGGGGGGGGGGGGGGGGGGTATCTTGCTTGTTGTGCCAGGTTCAGCTTGCCCCTGACTCAAAATCCCCGATAAAGCCAGCAGCAGTCACAGCAGTGGAAACATAAGCCCCAAAGAAGGCAAGGGCGGTCCTGTCTGCAGGCCAACAAGCTTGGAGTCTTTGGGGATGTAAAATCCTCAGAACTTTTTTTTGAAAAGGGTCACACACATAGTGACTGGGGAATACTCTACAAAAGTGCTACACCAGCTATCGGATAATATCACTTCTAAGTGCCGAGAAGAAGCCGCTAGAAGTGTTCTGTTCCCACCAAGACATAGCTATAGTTCCTCAAAGTGCTTTTCAAATTGTTCATTTTACATTCTATGACCTATTTTCCTGACTTAACGCCCTCTGTTGTCGACCTATTTACAAATCGAGAGAGTTATTTGTCTGGTTAACTTTGCGCAGCTGACAATGAAGTCATGGCTGCTGGGGCTAGAACAGCCTCGTGGCTAGAGCTGTGTAACCGAGATCTGACGGTGACTGGGCACGCGGGTTCAAGTCTCCATCAGGGAGAGGGCTTCCGTCTAGTGTTAAAATTGATATAAACTCCATTTCCCCGAAGATCCTCTGAATGAGAATGTTGGATGACGGTTCTGGTTGGGAAACTACGCCATAATCTTATACACACGTTAAAACCCCATCCACTTTTCCTGGAAGAACAAGTCTACTGTGGCCTGTGGGATGGACGACACGAACATTGTCTGCTACCTGGGGACCACTGGGCTGGGCCAGGGTCAGCTTGTCCACAACCTACTGCCGGAAATGTCAGTGCATTGCTCTAACGACTCCTCTAGGAGTCAGGGAGGAGTCAACTTGTGACTTCCACCTCATTCCTAATCCCAAGGACTGCTTGACTGGTCCTTTTCTGCAACTGACAGTGACGCCACTGCTGCTGTGGAGAGTGCATTCAGCACAGCCTAAGGCCTTCTGCCAAACTGGGAACTGTTTAACTGTTGTAACAAGTCAGCTTTTGCTATTGTTTTTGTCGTGTTTTGTTTCGTTTTTTGTCTTTTTTTTGTTGGGGGGATGAAGGGGTGGGGGGGGGGGGGGGTGTTCCTCAGCTAGAGCTTCGAGGTTCACCAATATTAGTGGGATTTTTGAGTATGCAACTGGTTTTTTTCTACCATTTGTCCGTATTCCGACTTCGAGGACGGTATCTAAAACAACGCCTGTGTGCATGCGTTTTTTACATTGTATCATCTGTTTCTAGGGGCCCAAAATGGTCCCTTCTTTTCGAAGGGCGGAAGGGGCTTTTAACGTGTGCTCAAGATGTTCTGCCTGCATTCACACATTTGGCCTGGGTTTACACTCTCATCCGAAGGACTTCGACATTCAGTTCGATTTTCTCGTCAAACTGGAAAGAAAGGAGTCATAATTGTGTTTTATATCGAAGGGAGTCTATTTGTTTCTATAGATTGATGAAAAAAAATCATCCAACCACAGTTTGGTTATGAATTATTGTAAAGTACTTGCAATGGCGAAGATCCATGAGGGCTGCTGCAAATTAAGCAGAAGCAGATGTTGGATCAGAACTGCTGTGTGTGGGGGGGGGGGGGGGAGTGTATGGGAGGAGGGGTCTAAGCGAGCATAAGGGCCCAGCTACTTCCGAACACATATACAGAGGTTGATCTGTGACGCTTGGGTTTGCGAAACATTCGTTTTGGGGCATTAGTAAGAAACGTGCTGTACACGATGTCCCATACAAGCTGGGTGCTGTACACGATGTCCCATACAAGCTGGGTGCTGTACACCATGTCCCATACAAGCTCTGTGCTGTACACGATGTCCCATACAAGCTGGGTGCTGTACACGATGTCCCATACAAGCTCTGTGCTGTACACGATGTCCCATACAAGCTGGGTGCTGTACACGATGTCCCATACAAGCTGGGTGCTGTACACCATGTCCCATACAAGCTGTGCTGTACACATGTCCATACAAGCTGGGTGCTGTACACCATGTCCCATACAAGCTGGGTGCTGTACACCATGTCCCATACAAGCTGGTGCTGTACACCATGTCCCATACAAGCTGGGTGCTGTACACCATGTCCCATACAAGCTGGGTGCTGTACACCATGTCCCATACAAGCTCTGTGCTGTACACCATGTCCCATACAAGCTGGGTGCTGTACACCATGTCCCATACAAGCTAGGTGCTGTACACCATGTCCCATACAAGCTGGGTGCTGTACACCATGTCCCATACAAGCTGGGTGCTGTACACCATGTCCCATACAAGCTGGGTGCTGTACACCATGTCCCATACAAGCTCTGTGCTGTACACCATGTCCCATACAAGCTCTGTGCTGTACACCATGTCCCATACAAGCTGGGTGCTGTACACGATGTCCCATACAAGCTGGGTGCTGTACACGATGTCCCATACAAGCTGGGTGCTGTACACCATGTCCCATACAAGCTGGGTGCTGTACACGATGTCCCATACAAGCTGGGTGCTGTACACGATGTCCCATACAAGCTGGGTGCTGTACACCATGTCCCATACAAGCTGGGTGCTGTACACCATGTCCCATACAAGCTGGGTGCTGTACACCATGTCCCATACAAGCTGGGTGCTGTACACCATGTCCCATACAAGCTGGGTGCTGTACACCATGTCCCATACAAGCTGGGTGCTGTACACGATGTCCCATACAAGCTGGGTGCTGTACATCATGTCCCATACAAGCTGGGTGCTGTACACCATGTCCCATACAAGCTAGGTGCTGTGCACCATGTCCCATACAAGCTGGGTGCTGTACACCATGTCCCATACAAGCACGGCCCTCTATCTTCCTCCCTGCTCAGCCTGGGGTCCTGGTGGTGGCCATTGACGGAGCTAATCTGCAAAATCCAGCCCAGATTAGCCACTGCCATGTCCTGGTGTTATTGATGGGCCTTTGATGGCTCCGCCCCAACCTCCCTCCCCACCACCCAAGATAAAACACCGTCTCTCGCGTGCTGGCGCGTTTTGATTAGGTTACAGAATACACAAGTTTACTCTTGACTACTGTACTGTGTCAACTTGTTGTTAGATTAACAAAACTTCATTGGCGCGTTTTCGTTACGTGTAAGACATGTCTTTCTTAATTCATAGAGGTTGTCCTACAGTGCTGTACCAGTGCTGCAGTAGCCTAGAAGATCATGCGCGTGTCTAGGAAATAAGAGATCTGTGGTTCCAGTCTGAGAACAGTCCAGATACTTCTGTCTCTCTCATTTGGCAAAACCATGGATATGGTTCAGAGATACTTAGATTTTAGGTGCACTTTGTGTTAGTAAAAGAACCAACAGCGACAAGAGCGTTGGTTGTCCCTGACAAAATTTGTTGTAAACGTTAACAGAATAGGGACAGAAAAATGTACTCATTCCGGAAAGGCCAGCCGAAATTTCTTGGAGAGAAATTTACTGTTTTTATAGACATTATGTAACACAATACACTTAACATAATACAGCATGATATAGTGCAATTATAATTCGGAAGCATTCTTGCAATGATGAAGGAGTTGTAATGGTTACCTGCACTTGTTTTTCCTAGCTCCACTCTTTGTCATAAATAGAATTTTTAGATAGATAGATAGATAGATAGATAGATAGATAGATAGATAGATAGATAGATAGATAGATAGATAGATAGATAGATAGATTATACAGCGCCATTCAGATAATCAAACTCGTGCGGCTAGTTCGACTGCATGGTAATTACCATTGTTAGTGATAATGATAATCAATAACTGTTTTCAACCCTATGACGACTGTTTACTAATCTTTGTAACATTTCCTTGTGGATTCTCTTTACATCTGATTTTGAAACAAAAAGAAATAAAAATAACATGACTCTCTGCAAGCTGCTTTGTGACTCCGTGTGTACAGTCAGCGCACCCTGTCGCATCGTTTCGCATTATAATGCCCTGTATTGTATAATATTCTTGTAGTGAGTTAGTCACAACACACACACACACACACACACACACACACACACACACACACCATAAATACCTCAAATGCTGTCGCCAAAGTCTACTCATAGTTTGTTTTCTTTAATTTAAATCTTTAAAAAGAAATTCGTGCAATGATGGAGTAGTGTTGATAATGGTTACCTGGGCTCTGATATTTCTTTATCTACTTGTCCTTATCATTAGTAGTTTCATGAGGAGGAAAGGGGAGTGCTTCTTCAGGTTTTTAAAACGGACTACTTTTTTGTTGCTCTGTATTCTTCTACAAGCACTGTAGGTCTGTTGCACCAGTCATGTCTTCTGAAGGGGTAGCACCACCCCATGGAGTTGATCAACAGTCAAACAGTTGGTGTGTCATTTGGTCGCTAAGTTTGATTAGAGTAATCATTCTTTCTTTATAATTGTTGTATCATCCAATAAGTGTATGCGTTCTTTAAGAATAGTGTAGGGCTTGTAGTCGACAGTTGTCCAGAACTGAGCAGTCATCGGTCACAGTGTGTATTATGACAGGTCTGTCACAAGTTTACATGCTGACCTGTCAAGGCCATGCTCGGTTTTTTGGTGACACAACCTTGCTTCAATACAAAATCTGTCTGACCGTGGTGGACTTGTTGCTAAAGTGACTGTCACTGTGACCAGGATAATGTTGTGATCAATAGGGGCTTTAATAATAATAATAATAATAATAATAATAATAATAATAATAATAATAATAACAATGATAATGATAATAATAATATATGGAATTTATATAGCGCTGAATCTTGTAAAACAAACAAATCGAAGCGCTGAACAGGTGGGTTTCTACATATGATAAAATCAGAACAGGCCATAATGAACACAACACAATGACCTTTCAGCGTGCACAGTCTTCCCTGGTTGGTGGCCAGATGGTGTCTCAGCATTGATGATTTCGTGTGGCTTGGTGACCCTAGATATGTGATTGTTGTTGTTTTCTCTGTGTGCTGCTGATGGGACGAGCAGCGTGTGAGATACAATACAGGGACACTTGAAAAAACGAGACAGCAATAATGATAAGTAAAGAGGATGGTGACAAGAAGAACAAGAAGGTGAAGTGAAAACAATAGGAAGAAAGTTTCAAGTCCTCCCTTTTTTACTGGAAAGTAAGAGGATTTGTGGCTCATACACACGCGCGCGCGTATGACACACAAGGCAGGAACAATAGCAGGGAACCTACAGTAAAAACTAGGACACAGGGGTTAGAACAGCAACAACAACAACAAAGAATGGGGGGAGGAGGAGCAGCAGCTCCACTATTTCAAAACTCAAGAAGAAAAAGCAGAACTGAGGTATAGATGGAAGAGGGGGGGGGGGGGAGGGAAGAAGTCTGATTTGGAAATGGGGGAGGGGGGGGGGTCCAGGGGAGGGAAGGGGGGGGGGGGGGGGGGGGGGGGGGGGGTCCCAGTGCATTGTGGTTGAAGCTTTGGTGGGCTGATAACCTGTGTGACTGGGGCTGTCAATGTCATGGCAGGGGAGAGAACCACCGCCAAGTCCACGGTGTGCCAGTGCTTGGAAACCACGCGCCCCCGCGTTACCAATAAAAACCAACCCTGCCTTCTTCTTCTTCTTCTTCTTCTCTCCCCTTTCCTAGCCTTCTCCCTGTTTCTGCTCTCCTTCCCCCTCCCTCCCCCAAAACTGCTGATTTTATTCTCTTTTTTTTTCGCTTTCCTACCCTTATTCTTCTTTGTCCTCTCCTGTCTTTTCTGTGTTTGTTGTGTTTGTTCTTATCTTCTTTGTTGTGTGTAGCCTACAATGATTATGTCGTATGAACAATCAAAGTATCAAACCGTGAGCATTTTTGGGGGGTGGTCTTTTTTCTAATAGGAAGTATTCAATTTGTTTTCCAGTGGATTTAATGTAATTTTTGAATGGGTGAAATGGTAACCTAGTTATAATTGATTTGATGTTTTGTTAGTATGGATCAGGGTTTTGTGATTGTTCTTTATCATTATTCTCAGCAGGAGGAGGAGGAGCATCAGCAGCAGTAGCAACATTAGTAGTAGTAGGAGGAGAAGTAGCAGTAGTTGTTGTTGTCTGTAGTAGTAGCAGCAGCAGCCACAACAACATTAGTAGGAGGAGGAGAAGTAGTAGTAGTAGTTGTTGTTGTTGTTGTCTGTAGTAGGAGTAGCAGCAGCAGCAGTAGTAGCAGCAGGAGTAGCAGAAACAGAAGTAGCAGCAACAGCAGCAGCGGCAGCAGAAGTAGCAGCAACATTAGTAGGAGGAGGAGGAGAAGTAGTAGTGGTTGTTGTTGTCTGTAGTAGTAGTAGTAGTACCAGCAGCAGCAGCAGCAGCAGCAGCAGCAGCAGCAGCAGCAGTAGTAGTAGTAGTAGTAGTAGTAGTAGTAGTATAGTAGTAGTAGATAACCTAGTAGTTAGAGTGATGTATTCGTGATCTACTGACCCGGGCTCGAATCTCGTTCAAGAGGATTTTTCCTTTGGAGTTAACATCAATGCAAAAAAGCACATGAGAGCTTATTCCATTATCTTCGAAATAAAAGAATAAAAGAATTAGATAGATAGATAGATAGATAGATAGATAGATAGATAGATAGATAGATAGATAGATAGATAGATAGATAGATGGATGGATGGATGGATGGATGGATGGATGGATGGATGGATGGATGGATGGATGGATGGATGGATGGATGGATGGATGGATGGATGGATGGATGGATGGATGGATGGATGATGGATGGATGATGGATGGATGGATGGATAGATAGATAGATAGATAGATAGATAGATAGATAGATAGATAGATAGATAGATAGATAGATAGATAGATAGATAGATAGATAGATATTAGGAGGAGGAGGAGCAGCAGCAGCAGCAGCAAAACAAGTACCATTGTTTTTCCAGCAGATGTTAATGCAGCACTTTCCAACCGAAAGTTTTCGTTTAAAAATCAATGATTTGTTGAAGGTTGTTTCTAGAAATATCTCCATTATCATACAGGGGCTTAAAAGAGGCGGGATACACTAGTGGTTAGAGTGCTGCGCTCACGATTTTACGGTCCCAGGATCGAGCCCGGATTCGAGCCACTACCGAGACGCCCGTTCAAAGGATTTTTTTTTATCCTGGAGTTAACATCAGTACTAACCCCACTCCCCCGAAAGTCCTTCCGGATGAGACTATAAACAGAGGTCCCGTATGCGAACGCACGCAAATTTTGCGCACACGTTAAAACCCGTTCTGCCTTTCGGAAGAGTAGGCTGGTAAGAACAGTTATACCCCCCACCCCCAACCACCAAAAACAAAAAACACCAAACAAACAAACGTACAACCCACATGTACACTGGTGTCGTGTTTAGACATCATCTCCGAAGTCGACATGTGGCTACCTTAAATGGTGGCAAAAACACTCGCATACGCCAAAATCTCACCATTGATGAACCTCGGAGCCCTATCCCAGGAACGGAAAACAAAACAAAACAAAACAAAACGGAACATAGCAAAGCAAAAACGAACGGTATTTTACAAAATGTAGATAGATCGACTTTTCATATTATCTTTGTCTGCATTTTGATCAGTTAGATTAAGAAGGAAGAAAGCAGGACGGTTAAGACGCCCATCTACCTAACAAGTAAACCTTGAGATTCTGGGTTCAATTCCCGACCTTGCCCTTTCTTCCCCGTTTGACGAGAACATCGAAATGAATGTCAAAGTCCGGATGAAACAAGAAACCGAGGCCCCGTGTACGAATGCACTCAGAACATCTTGCACACACGTTAAAAACCCGTTCCGCCTTTCGGAAGAGTAGGCAATTTCGTGTCGGTAGAAACGGATGACAAAAATGAATAAAGACAAAACTTCCTGAATCACAATGTTGGCAACCTATCCAAAGCATTGGGGTAACCTCTGAGTCTGGCCTACCCACACGGGTGAACCTCGATTCTGTCCAGGAATGGGATACCTATTGAACTGATGTCGTCTGTGACTTGGGGTCCTTTCATGTATGCATCTACTTAATCAATTAGGGTTTTCCGTTAAACTTAAAAGGGCTGGACATTTTTTTTATCTACAGTCAGAGAACTCTGTGGTGTGACTCTCCTCTGAAGCCAGAAGCTTTTTATTCCCCATTCCATGCTTCCTTGATTCCGGATACTGGTCTTTCGGGTAAGACTAAAGTTAATTCGAGATTCAGTACATAATAGGCATTTAGCGTGTGTCAGACTGGCCAGCCACAACCGACGCTGCACCAGAATTGGGCCTAACACCTAGAGGGAAACTCCAAAGTCTTCCCAGACTGACAGCTGCCAAAGAAGAGGTGTGTTGAAGAACCCGTACAAAAGAAGACAGCTCTCTCTGTTAAGATTCTGTAGAAAGAGCCACCCTCACTGGTAAATACGATAATACATGTAGACAGCTTTAAAAACGAAAAAGAAAACGAAATACACAAAGACAGAAAGGACGAAAGGAGAACGCCTTACATTATAATTTCCACGGGGGTTAGCAGCCGTAACTTTACTCCGAGAAAATATGTTATATGAACACAAACCAACTCTGTACAAAGCAACTCTTTCGAAACAACAGAGAGAAGACGATAAACTGTAATAGAAATGCAAATAGTTTACGAAACAATACAATGCAGAAAGTACCAAACTCAAACGAGAGACAGACAGACTTGAGATACACAGAGACAGAGATAGACAAAGACGGAGACAAGGATAGTAATTTGCGCAATTGTAAATAAATATACGTGGGATGTGGTTTTTTGTTGTTTGTTTTGTTTGTTAGTTTGTTTTTAAAGAAATTTTATCCATGATAGTAGGGCTATGCTGATTTTCTTTACTTTTTTTTTGTTTGTTTTTTGTTGTTAACTGCTATCTCTTACACATCAAAGTTTGATGGACAGACAACAGATCCTTGACGGTAACTTTTTTCTGTTGGCAGTGAAAGGAGCAGAACAACTTACACTTCTACTACTACTACTGCTACTACTACTACTACTACTACTACTACTCTACTACTACTACTACTGCTGCTGCTGCTGCTGCTGCTGCTGCTACTACTACTTCTACTGCTACTACTACTGTACACTCCATCCCGTTCCCTTCGTTCAGCCGCAGATACTTTGTGCTTTCGAACACCCAGATTCAAACAAACCACTGTTGGCCGTCGCTCCTTCTCTGTTTCTGGTCCATCCACCTGGAATGACCTCCCTCTTTCACTTCGTCAAAAGCCTTCACTTGATTCCTTCAAATCCAGCCTCAAAACACACTTATTTCCTACCTGAGACTTTCCCCCCACATATCTGTCCCAAATTTTCAACAGCATCTTTCACCGTCTAAGTGTTGTTCCGTGTGTGTGTGTGTGTGTGTGTGTGTGTGTGTGTGTGTGTGTGTGTGTGTGTGTGTGTGTGTGTGTGTGTATGTGTGTGCGTGCGTGTGCGTGCGTAGTGCGCGCGCATGGATTTCTCATTATGTTTAAGGAGAGTTGCATGCCTGTAAATGATTGAGTGCAAGCGCTTCGATTTGTTTGTTTTTTACAAGATTCAGCGCTATATAAATTCCATATATTATTATTATTATTATTATTACTATTACTACTACTACTAATGCTGGTGTTGCTGCTACTATACTACTACTACTACTATCACTACTACTATTTCTACTACAACTACTGTTGCTACTACTACTACTACTTCTACTACTACTACTACTACTACTACTATCATTACCACTTGTGACAGCAACAACTTCATACAGTTAGCCTACATTATAAAAAAAAAGTACCCAATCTTCCCCACCCGACCCCAACCCCTAACCTCCCCCCTTCTCCCCCCCCCCCCCCCCCCCCCCCCCCCTTCCACCCCACCCCACCAAAAAAAAAAACGTATCGACAGGTTGAACCAATTTAAGAAACACTCCCCCAACTGGTAGCACCTTTTAAAAAAGAAAGAAAAGAAAGGAAAAGAAAAGAAAAAGAAAAGTAGTAAACTGGGGTTGACACAGCCGTACAGCAAGTTATGTTCACAAAGACAGGAAAGCCGGGTGTTTTTCCTGATAACTGGAGGGTGGGTGGGTGAAGTTAGCTGCCGACGGGGTAGATCCAGATTTAGGGCTGTTTATCAGCGTGGGGTAGCCGTCCTTTGGCAGGTGGAACAAACGGGTAGATCACCCCCAACTTCTCATTGCCTGCCTGACAGATGCAACAACAGCACGGAGTTTATAGTATTGCTGGATGGGGTGGGGGGGGGGGGGGGGGGGGGGGTTACTCTACAATGGGGGTGCGGAATAGCCTAGTGATTAGAGAAGAACCCGTGGTCTGACGGTAACTGATGGCTCGGGTTCGAACCTCCAGTGACGTGTCCGTTTTGAGGAGGTCTTTTCCCCCGGGAGTTAACCTTGGTACTGACTCCACACACCCGAAACATCCTTCAGATGAGACCCTAGACTTATGTTCCGGGTGCGAGCGCACGCAAAACATCTTGCACACGTGTTAAAAACTTATCCACTTTTCATAAAAGAAGAGGCCAGCTATGGCCGGTGAGATGGGTGATACCAACATACCCAGCATGCACATTGCTACCTGGAGAGAGATGGGCTCCGCCAGATTTAGCTTGCCCGGGACACACTGCCTGAAAACTTCAGTGCAATTCTCCAATGACTCTTCAAGGAGTTACGGAGGAGAAGTCAAATGATGAGTCATAGAAGTCAGTCTCCGCTAAAAATGTTTACATCTTGGTATAGTACGTGAGGGTCACGATGGAAAGGACATGCTGTAAGCCCTCATCTTGTTGGTGGCTCTGATTATCACTTGTATCGTGCAACTGTGTACCTTTTTTTCACATCAAAAGGATTTATGTTCAAAAAAGCTACAGAGAGTGTGAATGAAATTTGTTATGACTACAGCAAGCAAACACACACACACACACGGTTTTCTTTTTAGATTCCTGCGTGGTCCGTCTTTCTCTGTTTACATCATGTTGCATTTAATTAATAAATATCTGTTTTGATGAGTCTAATTTGAAAGAGATATTTATAAGATAAAATCAGTCCATTGGTGGAAGATTTGCTCCAGCTTTCAAGAACACTTTTCTCTGACAAAACCAAAATAGTCTTTGGGTCTGGGTATGGTGTGGTCCTGGCTTGAGCTACAAAGCACATCTCTCTCTCTCTCTCTCTCGCTCTCTCTCTGATATATTCTGTTCCACAGACTGATATTGACGTGCATGTGACTGAGAGTAGTGATACATCGAAACACAACAATAAATTTTGTTTTAGTGCAAAAAGTACTTATCAGTCTAAACTACTTGATATTTTCATAACTTATTAAGAAACTGAAAGAAAAGGTTGATTAAACTTATGAATTCTGGAAGTACTAGAATATCATTAGTCTTTTATAAACGTCAAACAGTTGACTGGAGAGGGTAAAAAAAGAAAAATCAAATAAATGAATCAAACCAACTGCGATTTGTTCACAGGAATTACATATTTCATTCAGACTTCAAACATAAAATGACGAGGTAGCCTAGATGGGTAGTCGAATGGTAACACACCCATTTGGAAATAAAGGTCGTGGGTTGATTCTCGTCAAAATTCAGACTGATCCCCCATCCATTAGAACAAAGGTGGGTAGTAGTAGTAGTAGTAGTAGTTGTAGTAGTAGTAGTAGTAGTAGTAGTAGTAGTAGTAGCAGTCTTCCGAATGAGACGATGAAAGCACTAACAGTGACAAGAAAGCTTCTGTGCATTAGTCTTCCGAATGAGAGATAAAAGCACTAGCAGTAACAAGAAAACTGTAACTGACCACAATTCTGTAGAAAAAGGCCAATCTCGTGGAAAAACATACATTCAGGAACAAGGATTTCAAAAAAATATGGGTGGCGCTGCACTAGTGGCGACCCTCTCTCCGAGAAGGGCAGCCGAGGTTTCATACAGAAAAAGCTACCGTGACTGAATGTAGTATTCAATTCAAACAGGAAACTGGTAACAAGCATTTGGCAACGTTTACGTTCAAATGCTATCGGCAGATCTGGTGTAAGCAGAGAGTTGAAACAAAACTTTGTCAGAGTTTTAAAAAAAGAATAGCCAGCACTTAGCAACAACGATATGATCATATTTGACACTTGAATATTTTCAGAATATAAGAGCATGTTTGAGCTTACTTCTAAAGCTTGTTTTGTTCAAACTCACACGTTTCAAGTGCGACAAAAGCTTTTTGAAAAGTGCGCTTAAGCTACTTTAGAAGTGCATAATAGGGCCTACATCCGAAATAAAATCTCTCTCTCTCTCTCTCTCTCTCTCTCTCTGGTCTACCCAAATGGTTGCTAATAATCAATGTTATGTATTCAGGGCTTAACAGTTATGGAAATAATGTTGTATTACGTAATTATGGAAAGGAAATAGTTTTTATTACATAATTATGGAAATAGTTTGTGTGAGGTACTAACTGCCATTTCTATAAAGCCAAGAATCTGCCACCACTCACAGTATTGAAGCATGCAATTTTTCACCACCCATTCTGAAAGAAGAGATGAAAATGATTATAACATTCAGAGTAAATCATAACGTCTTTAGTTCGGAATCGTGTTTTCTTTCTGTTGTGCTCACAATGTAATAATATGTTGGGGGTTCGTTTTCGCTGCCGTTCTCGCTGTTCTTTATGACCTGACGATGACAGCTATTCTATTCGGTCTTTCCAGTCTTGTTGACACAAGCCAACAGCGGCAAAACTGTTGACACAGCAGTCAGTGCCATACTGATATCTTCTGGTAGCAAGGGAAAGGGAAGCAGTCGGATTTTCAACAGCTCTTAGCCAAAGGAGGGTAATCAGGAGACAGATTTATGAGCGTTTATCACCATAGGATAATGGTGCATTGGCAGGGGGAACAAGTGGCAAGGGAAACAAGTGGCGTGGCTAAGTCCCCTCAACTTCTCACTGCCTGACACATTTGCCTGAAGGACTTCAAGTGATTCTAGGATTTATCTACAATGAATATTTGGCTTTCGATTATTTGAGAGCTGTGGAGACTTTGCTGTGTATGTTAGTATTGAGAGAACGAAACAAAGCCCCCGAAAAGTCGTATGTAAAGCATTAAGTACAGGCAGTGATCACACTGTAGGGGGCTAGTTGTGTGTTTTTTTTAATGAAGTTCTCTCTCTCTCTCTCTCTCTTTTCTCTCTCTCTCTCTCTCTCTCTCTCTCTCTCTCTCTCTCTCTCTCTCTCACACACACACACACACACACACACACACTATCATTTAATCTTTTGACCTTTTTTAAGGCATGATAGTAATGGTATCATGGCATAGTTTCAAAATACTAAACAGTACTGTGTGTCTGCAAATTATCAGAAGGACAGAACAATAAAGAAATAGGGCATGACAAAATCCAGCAAGATATAACAGTTAACCACTTTTGGAACAAAACTTCACCAATGCGATCTTTACAGATCTGTTGCTTCAGAACAGATTAAAACTTGGCGGAGCACTATTTCTGTGTGAAATTTAGGTTGTTCTTTTTAACTTCAAATCTAACACGCACACAAAGGTGGGCATGCAGACACAACATGAAACTCATCACATATATCTTCATATCACATTTTACAAACTCTTTATTCTTGTGGAGGTCTTTTATGTCTCGATTTCGAGTTTATGACCACTATGTCCGAACTCTGTCATAGAAAACAGACATCAAATAACAGATTAATATACTTTTCAAAACCAAAGTCTTATTGAAAATTGTTGGAAGTCACTGCTGTTAAAAAGTGCTGCACACTAATCAGCAGATGATGATGCTTCAAATATTATACAAATATTTCTTCTAAAATCCCCTTTACCGTTAAAACACTGATTTCCCCAGAGTCATAACCTGTGTCAATGAAAAGGGTGTAAATATCAAATATCAATCTCAATAGCAAATATCATTATAACTAGGGAGAAATATTTTCTTGTCTATCATAAGGTACAATATTACACCAAAATCCATCATCCGAGCACTGACATGGCCTTCCACAGGGTAGAATCCAATTTTTCTAATAAGTTATCAACAAAGGCAGACAAAGTAAGTGCTTTAAAAACGGTAATTCAAGCTGTTTCAAAATAGTCTACATTGTCATAAAACCAAATCTCAGTCATACAATAAAATAGGCAACAGTACAGTTGTAAAACAGTACTAGTAGACAAATTTTGCTTCTTGCTTTTCTTTTTTTTCTTTTTTTTTTGCTGTTTTGTTACGAAAAGAAAACCTCACTACTTTATTTTATCATGAGAAACTTTTTATTCTTGAAAAATTTTTCCAGTTTTAGCAAATTTTAACTCCAAATATAAGACCTTTTACTGTTAATTAACATAGGCTCTACATATATGCATAAGTTGAGTTTACCATGCATATTCATAGTAACATTGATAAAGAATCTTGCTGGTTTAGTCCAGTTGAAACATTTCTCTCTACATAGTCAAAATCTTTCTATTGATCCACAGAAGTGCAGTGAAAGTTTTGGTGTTTTACTTTCTTGTATAAATCAATGAGAGATTCGAGTTTAAAGGTATGAGTTATTGTTGGGTGAAAATGCCTCGAGCCAGCTTCAATTTCAAATGTTTGATCCCCTTTTTAAAAATTGCACTGTACAGTTTCCTAAGACAGCTAAGCAAAGATGTGCTGCGCTAATTATTCCACACACGCGCGCGCGCCTGCACCACACACACACACACACACACACACACTCCCATACACACTATACAATGACAGACATCAAATCAGACGGACAGAAGACAACCGAAGAGCCTTTATGTTAATCATTGTCCTCAAAACAGACCGCCAGGGTTCAGCCACAGAGGTCATTCACATTGATGGTTTAAGCAGAAGACAAGAAGAGGAGAGGGGCGGGGTAGGAAGATGCTCCGTGGTCCATTCTGCGCTCCATTAGGGGGGAGGGAGGTGCAGGGCATTATCTGATCGTTGGGCGCGCGCCTCACACCTCCCGGGGCTACAGGCCTCTCTCCACTCCTGGGGTGACCAAACAGACGGCTCGGGCCCTGCGTTCAAACCTCGGGGTGGTAACTACACCCCGCTGTTTGATGGGCGGGGCTTCAGGGGCGGCAGCAGAGAGAAGTAAAGATGCTGTGGGTTGGATAAGGAGGGGGGGGGGGGGGGGAAGTGGTGAAGCAGAGGATGGATCTAGCTCCTCAAGGGAGAGGAAGAGGGAGGGATGCTTCTATTCTTCTTTTCATTATCGAATTATCACCTTGAGCTTTGATTGTTCCATGCCTGGAGAGAGAACTACTACTGTAGAGTTTAGCCTAAAACGTTGACACCAACTCATAATACGCTTCGGTCAGTTTGAAAGAGGATGCAGGTAACCTTTACCATTCCGGTGTGTGGTTTTGAAGTCACGCTCAGACAGTCCAAATCAAATTCAATTGTCTATGATGAAAATGAAAGAGCAGATTCTGAACTATTATTGGATCATTTCCAGCATCGCTTTGAAGTTGTATAAGTGACCACAGAAGCGTGTGCCTTGCTCTCTCTCTCAAGATTTTCTTCTTCTCCGTCAAACGCTCAGATAGCAACTATTGTCTGTCATTTGAGCGAAAATGCATTGCGCACTGAAGGATAAATTATTGTTGCAAGTGGATCAGCAAGGGGAATAGGTGTATGGTTTATTAGAGCTTTCCCTGTAATGATAATGATGAGGAGAATAAGATGAAAAAGATGAAGAAACAAAAGGACCAGGAGGGAGAAGAGTAGAAGAGAGATAATGAAATCAGTGATCACTGACAAAAATCAAGTTTAAAAATCATCAAGTCTACATAAAGACAGTTCATACCGTTTACTACGATCATTCTTTCCAGCTATTGACTATTTTCCAGAATTTTATCAGTTATTTAGAAACAGTAAATAAGCACAAAGAATGTATACACTGTGTATATTATATCTGTTTTACTCGATAGAATATGTCAACATTTTTAAAACTCTCTCTCTCTCTCTCTCTCTCTCTCTCTCTCTCTCTCTCTCTCTCTGTGCTATGTTTTCTTACTTGTATCAGTAAATTGGAATAAATTAAGTGTGGCACACTCTCTCCAGAAATACGTTAATGTCTGTTTAATCACCGTTTGGTACTGAATCTATTGTAAGAATTGTTTAGGGTGGAGACAGACAGGAGAACAGGGCATGCCAATTAACCTGTGGAAATCAAATCTGTTAATGTCATCATCATCATAATCATTATCATCATTCTACTCCTGCTCTGTAACATTTTTCTGGTTGGAGCTGTTTGATTATCAAAATAATTCCAAAAGTCAACAGCAGATAACGTTTCTTAGGCTATAAAATTATGTGGTCATATCCACTGGAGTCATTTTGATATATTTTCGCGGATTTATCAGTCATAACTGCACATATATTTTTTGCTATTGAAAGGGTTTACTGTATATGCTCAGTGTTCACTTCATTTCTTGCGTTCATTTTTGCACGCAAAATTGATTCCGTTTTACGTAAATAACATTAAAACACGCTTACATTAAAGAAAACACGCCTCCTCAAACAGAGCTGGCCTCGGTAGGGCTTCAAACAGCAGAGTTAAACAAACAACAGAACAGAGAGCCAGGGGTGTTGGGCACACGGCCAAATCAAATGACGCAGACGATTAGGTCTGCAGTCTGTTGATTTTACAACCACCGTCCCCGCCCCTCAAAGATCCTGCTGAGATGGCACTGCCTGTTGGAGACGTCCTGAGGAGCAGACGATCACAGGGCGCAGGGACAGTGGCCATTGTCGGCAGCAACAGCCGATAATTCTGTCGTCTGCCTCAGCGCAGCGGCCTGCCATCAAAGTGACCATCGCCCCAGGGGCAAAGAACTGTTGACACCTTCAGCTCCTTCTCCGGTGCGGAAGGAGGGGAAAGGTCCCACATGTCGGACTGGCGCTTATTTCTGTTCGAATTAAATTTTCTACGTGTTGACTCGACTCCGACCTGATTATGTTCCTAGCTGGATTGAAATCTGGTGTGTACTGAATTCAGTTTCGGTTTGAATTTTTTCAGAGCTTCAAAGTAAAACTTTCAAATCGTTTAAGCAAAACAAAATAGATCTAATCGAATTCTGTAAAACTAAGAGAGACTGCTATGATCTTGGAAAAGCGTCTTTGGCATTAACATACACTTAATTATGACCGTTTTTGTTGGGGGTTGTTGTTTTTTAGTCGTTCCAGTTTCTGTAGAATCTTGACGTGAACAAGTAGTTGGTTAAGACACATTGGTTGATGATTTGCTTTTCCTGTCTTAATGTTTTTATTAAACCAGGCTGTGGGAAAGCACCTTGAAGAAGTCTCTCGTTGTTGTTTTGATGTTGTTTGGTTTTTTTGTCAGTAATATTGCACTAACATCTATCCTTTATAACTACTTTGTCACACACACAAAAGTGAGCAAAGGAGTACACATCCAAAAGTAAAGTTCAGAGGATACAGCTTTGTGAAATCATCAGGGCAGGTAGGGTACTTGCTCATTGCATTACCCAGTGCGCCGCTCAAACCTTGAGTTCCTGTTTGTGATATATACCGGCATGTAATACATACCTGTAATAAAAAAAATACAGACGTTTTTATGTGTGACTGAATAAGAGTTGTTTCATGTATGTGTTCACACACATGTTGTTCATGTTCATACATTTTTCTTTCCAGCGTGTGTGTGTGTGCCTGTGTGTGTGTGTGTTGGGAGGGGGGGGGGGGGTCTTTATAATTAAAAGAAAGAACAAAAAAGACAAAAATTAAAAAACCAAGAAGAGTGTCAAACACGAAAAAAACATGAACGTGTGTGAAAAAATATCTCCAACATTCTTTCTTTGGTATGGTGTAGTCGACAAACAAGCAAACAGCTGGCACACACACACACACACACACACACACACCCTACCCCTTTCTCCCCTACCCCAATCTCTCCCTCCACCTTATCGTACCTTTCTCGCCTTCCTGGAGGACTTGGCGGGACAAGATAAAGCAGGGGAATCTTCTCACCCGCTGTCAGCCGCCTGACACCCTGAAGGCACAGGCCCCACCCCGGGTACAAAGGGAAAAGCTGGCAGGGCACCCGTCGTGGCGGAGTGGACAATGGGGAGGGCTGACAGCGCCCCGCTCCCATATGGTGACCCCCCTGACCCCGACACGTGCCCATACTTTTAACTCTGACCCTAGAAACCCGATTCTCTTTGACAAACTCAGGTGGTGGAGCGTCGGGGGACTGACTGCGAGTTCGATTCCCGGCTGCCTGGATATAAGTGTTGTTATTGCTGTTGTTGTTGTTTAGTTGGGGTTGTTGGGGGGTTAGTTCTGTGACGAGTTAGCAGAGCGTCTGATGCTTGATCTCGAACTCTAGTGCGTGAACGCGTGCATGAACAGTCTTGCACGCGCCTTAACTCGCATTGTGATCATTTGAAGAAGACACCATGGCCTGCTTGTTGGCATAGATGACATGTACACTGGTATCGTCTTTGGACATCATATCCGAAGACGTAATGTGGCTAGCTTAATGTTGGGATTAAAAGCGGATTGTAATTCTGTAGTTGTTTTCTTAGTGTGTGGTCTGTTGATGGCTATTTTCTTCAAAGAAATGATTTCTGAGTTTTGTTTTTATTTGCACTTTCCCGTAGCAGGTTGTTGAATGTTAAATCTTTTGAGAACAGTTGGGGTTTTTCTTTCACTTCCTACAGTCCCTCTACGAGATAGCTCAGTGGTCGGAGCACTCGCTTTCCCCAAGCTAAGGTTAAGCAGCATCGAGTGTGGTTACCACTTGGATGGGTGACCTTTTGCGTGCCTTGGCTTCAGTACATTCCCCCAGTTCACCCAGCTGTAAATGGATTCCTGCTTTTTTAGAGTCAGGGAAGGTAAAGCAGCGAGGGAGAGGAGATGGGTGCCACCTTCAATATGCTGGCCCCTAGAGAAGCTGAGGTCTCTGATGCCTCACTCCCCTACGACCACATAGGTTATGGGACACCTTTGCCTTCACTTTTACAGTACCCCAGTTTACCCAGCTGTAAATGGGTAACTGCCTTCTTTAGGAATAGGGAAGGTAAAGCAGCGATGGAGAGGAAATGGACGCCGCCCTCAAGATGCTGGCCCATAGAGAAGCTGAGGTATCTGATACCTCGCTCCCCAACGACCACCAAAGGTTATAGGAGCACCTTTACCTTTACATTATTGATTTCCAGTTTTAATTCTGTCTGGTCAATTTTTATTGAACTTGGTGGCCTAAAAGTTCTCAAGCAAGCATGGGTTACCATACAAGTGCAAAAGGTAAAGATGTTTCCATAACCGATGCAGTCGTTGGGGAGCGAGGTGTCAGAGATCTCAGCTTCTCTAGTATGCCAGCATCCTCGCTGCCTTACCTTCCCTGACCCTAAAGAGAGCAAGTACCCATTGACAAGTGGGTGAACTGGGGGGACTAGACTGCAGCCAAAGCACACGAACGGTCACTCAATCCGCCAGGCAACCATGCTCAACACTTATACTTTGATCGGATTGAGTGCTGTGATCACTGAGCTATCCTGTGCCCACCAGAGAACATACTATACAGAGGCTGGCCTGAACAGACAGGAATGGAGTACTTTCATGGCTGTTTTGTATGCCAACAGGCAAGATGGGCAGCAGAACCTATTTTAATGTTGTTGCATGTATCCATGCTTAACACCCCAGGGTCAACCAGGATAAGCGCCCTGACTCACTCAATGTATCTAGGAATCACTTTGTAGTATATACTGGATGAGTTTGCGTGTATGGTTCTGTTCAAGTACCTCTCTGTGTAAGCATCCATATTCCGACTTCAAAGAATTTTTCTCTCCTTTAAAGGAGAGTGCTGGTTATTCTACAAGTGTGACATTGCTGAAGACAATCTCAACATTACCAAACATTACAACATCTAAATGTAAACCTTGTTACTGAGCTTACATCAAAGCTGTTGACCAGGGCTAGGAACCTTAGTAAGTCAGTGGGCTGTTACAGTAATATATCTAGTGTTTCGAAGAGCTTCAACTGTCATCAAGGTCTTGGCTTTTCTAGTCAGCTGGTTCATAAACAACACTGAACTGAATCAAAATGTACATTATATTCCTAAGACTTTGTGCTCTGTGTGCTTGCAGGGGCCCAGTTCTCCCTGGAGGACGAGAACAAACGCACGCGCACGGCCTACACCCGGGGCCAGCTGCTGGAGCTGGAGAAAGAGTTCCACTTCAACAAGTACATCTCCAGGCCGCGCCGCATCGAGCTGGCCGCCATGTTGAACCTGACGGAGCGCCACATCAAGATCTGGTTCCAGAACAGACGCATGAAGTGGAAGAAGGACGAGGCCAAGCGAAGACCCCGCCCTCTACCGGCCACGTCCACCACCTCCTCTTCATCCTCCCCGCCACCAAGTCCCGCCACTCCAAAAAAAGGCAGTGGTGACGAGAGTGGCGGCCCTTTCGACAGCCCTTCCACCACCACCCCCACAACCACTATCAAAGCGGAAACGTTTAACAGGGACTTGGAAAACACAGAAAACGATGACGTTAAGCGTGTCAATCTGCTGGATGACTTTCAGAAGAGAGACAAGGAGGGAGATTTCAAAAGAGACTTCAAGCGACTTCAGCCTTCCTGATCGTCTCTGTCCTCAGTCTGCTGGATTCTAGAGGATTGTCGACGCTGGGGCCTCCAGGAGCAGCCTGCATGCTCTGCATGGTACTGCGGTGGCGTGGACGTAGGCCTACCATTCGTTCTTTCGGTGTGTTTCATGTGCAACAGCAGAACTCTCCACACACACACAAAACTGGAGAATAATTATAGTCTAGTTTAAAAAATGATGTATTTTGTATAGAAACTTTAAGAGAATTTGGAAACTATTCCAGAACATAGTACCATTTGATTGTGCTCGTGTTCCTTTTCTGTTTTTTCCCAGGAAAGTGTCACAGAGAACAGGATGTTTTTATACTGGTGTGTCAGCTACCACACACTGACCACTTGACTGGTAGCTCTCTTGCTGGCTGAAATAGTGTGATGGTCAGTCCTCGGGTGCATACTGGGTAACATCAAGCTGTCTGTGCTACCAAACAGTTTACCTGTCAGACTACACAGTCTTCCCAGAAGTATGGATAGGGCTTTTGATGTACACACAAGTACACTAGCTCACAGGATCTCATTCTTCAGTCTTCTCCATGGGATTGCATGGGAATTGAGGGAGATTCAACTAGAAAAATGAAATCTTGGACAACTGAATTCTTTCAGTGAAATGGCTGTGCACAAACTTGTGGTCAAACCCGTTCCCTTGAGGCTACGAGTCTTGCGTTCATACCACCGAGCCGTTGTGTCCTGTACACGATCACGTGGGTTATTACCTTGGAAATAATGAAACGTATAAACAGCACTAAAGTATCATGGAAGTTGTGGTTCCTTGATGCCAGCTTCCAAACTAGGTAATGGACTTTCATACTTCATACTTATTGTATAGGAGCTGGCTGCTACTTGACTTTAGTGAGCAGAAAGAAAATGTGATGGTGAAAGAGTTGTGTAATGAATGTGATGAGTCCAGTATTTTGGAGGCGGTGGTGGGGGAGGTTCTTTAACTCATTACCATGGGAAAAAATCAATCAGAAAAAAAGTTATGAAGCTGGCATATAGAAGTTGAGGGCTTAAAAATAATTCGCATAGACTTATTGGTTTGCGTATGATTATGTGACATGCTTTTGTTTAGATCTTGTCTCAGTCCACCGTGTATTGTTTGATTGTATTATGCTGCGAATATTACACAAGAACAAGGGAACAGTAAAAAAGAACAGAATGTGATGACATTCGATATGTACCGGACACATTCTCAGCAATAGGTTGTTTGTTTCTGTTGCTGAAATCAAATAGCATTCAGCACTAGGCTCTTTCCTGATTTTTTTTCCCACTGTTTAGGGGTTTTTTAGAGGGGGGGCGGGGTATTTATTTTTTCCTAATATGTTTGGTGTGCAAGTGTGTCTAAATCATCTTGGAGTGAATAAACATCAACCCAGTGAGAAGAGCTGTGCCCAGCAAATACACTTTCAAATTATTGACGAAAAACATGGGGACCGAAAGTCTTTTAAAGGTGCTATTTAATGGTTTGCACAAACTGCAAAGTTAACATTTTAAAAATGCCAGTGCTAGAAATATTAGGATAGAAAATCTAACGGAACAGAGGGTAGTGGGAACTCTAAATTATGAATAAATGTATAAATTTGGAATGTAAAGCTGATCAATGATTAAAAACCAAAACATTACATTGTCAAAGAAACTCATGCATTTTGTGACCAAACAGTATCATCAGACATTAATAGCAGCATTAATTAAGACATAAAAGTACAGGCATTAGCTCACGACGAATGGCATCAAGTTCTCGGTATAATCATTCATCAAAATGCTGTTTTAATCAAAAAGAACAGTACAGTAGTTCACCTAAAGTAGATACCACAGAAATCCTAGACTGTAGAGCAACAGGGAGATGTTGGGACTGCTGACATTTAATAAAACAAGAGGCTGTATAGGTGGTCAGAACAAAGAATCAATAGTAACAACGCACTTAGAACACCAAATTGATAAGAGAGATGCTGGTCAGCAAGAATTAGGCAGCCATCCACACACTGCTCAGGACGAACTTCAACCAGCAGAGAGTTCTCTGTCCTAGGTATTAATCAACGTTAACATGCTTCGGCTTATAAGTGGGTAGAACAGAAGCCAACAGCAGAGAGAACTCCATATGTCTACTCTGCTGACTCGTTGATATTTGGCTTTTATCAGTCAGCTGAATACTGTGTTCATGAATTATCCCAGAGATAATTATATCCCACAGGCATAACCATAGGCATAGTTTTTGCTGACACTGTGTGAATGTCATTTCTTTCTTTTGTGTGTGTGTGTGTGTTTGTTCGGGGGGGGGGGAGGGGGTGCTTGTTGTTCTTGTCATTGTTTTGTGGTGTGTTTTTTGTTTTTGTTTGGGTTTGGGTTTTTTGTTGGGTTTTTGTGTGTGTGGGAAGGGGGGGGGGGGACCAAGACATAATGTATTGTCCTCCCTGACACAGATGTGGCTTGAAGATCAATAGAAAAATGAAGACGTTTATTATGTAGTGTTGTCATTCTGATTATGTGTAGCGTTTATTTTTTTAGTGTAGCTGAGGCAGGGGGACCTTCACACACACACACACACACACACACACACAGTCTGCAGATCTAAACACAAACAACCCCTGAAGATTACTACGAGGATTCTGTGACTCGGTTTTAACAGATATCAATGAATTTCTGTCAAATTGTGATCATGTAGAAGATTCATTGTGAGAGGGTAAACTTTTTGTTTCAACGGTGTACTGTAAATTTTGTTGTTAAATTAACGCCAAAAAAATGTTGTTGCTAAATTAAACCGAACGTTTACGTTATCACAGATTATGCCATGGTTCATGTTTTCTTTTATAATTGTATTGTAGTGTATTGTTTACCACTTTAAGTCACGCAGAGTTCTCTGCGTGAAATTCGGGATGCTCTTCCCGGAGAAAGCGAGTCGCTACAAGAACAGCGCCACCTTTTTTTTTTTTTTTGGTCTTTTCCAGTCTGCATGTGTATTTGTTTCCCTTTGAGTGGCTTTTTTGCTACAGAATTTTGCCAGGGACAACTCTTTTGTTGCTGTGGGTTCTTTTACGTGCGCAAAATGCGAGTTGCTGTCTTTTTTTCAAAGGCATTTTTCAGTGTGTGCATCTATACCTAGGCCTACACACTGGTGTGTACGTGTGGGTGATCAAGAGGTAACGCATACACCCAGAAAGCTGACGAGTGCAAGACATTTTCCCCTACCCACTCACTACACCTTGAGTGGTGGTCTGTGTGCTAGTCCCAGTCTTTTGGGTGAGACGATAATAGCAATGTCCCGTATGTGCACTTCATATATTCTACTGCAAATAACCTGAAGCAAGAGAATAGCCCCTAGCAGTGTGTTATGGAGGGGTGGGGGGAACATGCTTTTTTTTTTAAAAAGAAGAAACAAATACACGTAAAATAGGGGGGGGGGGGGGTGAATGGCGCTGCTGTAGTGACACGCTCCCTCTACAATTCACGCAGTGCTATCAGTCGTGGTTGCTAGTGGTACCAATCTTCGGATGAGACTATAAACCGAGACCCCGTGTGCGAACGCACGCAGAACATCTTGCGCACACGTTAAATCTGTTCCGCTGTTCGTACGAGTAGGCCATTGTGTGCCAGTGGGAACAGATGACACATTTACAAAACCGCGTACACACGGGGACTGGAGGTGAAAAAGCGTATAAGTGCTTATTCCATTATCCTCGATATAAAAGAATAAAATATTTAAAAAGTTAAAAAATAAAAACATCTGTAAAAGTATCATTCACTGTAAGGCTGAAAATGTTGACAGTTTTCCACAAACTACCAAACCAGTCAGTACTGCAGGTGTGTGTATCTCTCGGGCCTGGGCGTTGCCAGACTGTGTGCTGCAGTCTTGAAATAAACCAATCTACACGCCATTATTGTCATCCTCACCAGGCTCTTTTTTTTTCCTTCCTCGCCTAGAGCTACGAGGTTCACCTATGGATTTTGCATCTGTGACCGTTTTTGCCTTCCATAAAGGTAGTGGTGTTCCGACTTTGAGCATGTATGCTGGGTATGTTCATGTTTCCGTGATTCATTGAACACTGACGTGAATTACGTTATCTTCAATGTGCATATTTCATCTTCTGCATGTGTATATACACAAAGGGAATTACGGCATTAGCAGGTCTGCACTTGGAGTTGACCTGGGAGATCGTAAAAATCCCCACCCATAATTCACCAGACGCCACCGAGATTTAAACCCATGTCTTCATAGACCCATGGGACTGAAAGCAAACGGTCTTAACCACTCGGCTACAGCATATGATGAAATAAGACAGGAGAAAACAACATGAAAGAGATAGAGCCGATCCTCTAACATTTATCCAGACTTTTACTTTCTGGTGTCAACAACAAACAACTGAAAAGAAAAAAAAGGAAAAGAAAAACCCAGCTGTCCAGTCTCTCAAGACATCTTCCACCACAGAACAACAACAACACAATCATCCATAGGTGACTGGCTTTATTTAAAAACCGCGGCTGGACAATTCAGCCACCATAGTAAACTCAACCATTCCATCAAGCCAAATGATTATTTACAATATTACTGCAAAAATCTACCATGGACATGGTAGAGCAAAACTATAAAAGCACTGGGATGGAATACCAATAGGCCTGCCACAAAGTCTGCAGGAAATCCTGTCTGCCTGATCCAAAATGGAATGTAACTGTCATTATATTGATATGCGATTATTCACATGGACAAATTAGAGATATGTGCAAAAAAACATAAAAATAACAACCTGCTTTATCATGCAAGTGTGTGCACATGCATGCCACCCCCCCCCCCCCACCCCCCCCACACACACGCACGCACACACACTGGGAATTGCAAAGAAATGGAAAGAATTTCATAAAACTACAACAATTCTATATTGTAAGATCAAATTCACACACACACGCACACACACAGACACCCTTACACACACACACACACACACCCTGCAAGTGCATTGCAAAGAAGTGAAAAGGATTTCATAGAAGCGCAACAGTTCAAATTCTTGTGAACCAAATTCTCTATGCGAGACAGACAAACAAGAAAAAAAAAAAAACCCACCATGCATCACTGACCTGGACTGAGCAAACTCAATAAATAGAAACAGAATCGCCAGAATGCAGTATTAATAAATCGGCTAACAATCGACTCAACTATGAGAATGATGTTCTGACAAGATCATAAACTATCATGCAAATAAAAATTGGCAAAACAGATGGTTCTATCTAACAATGCTCAGTGACAGTTGCAGCATGAAGAACATATCCTGCTTCCTAAAAAGAAGTTATCTTTCTCACAAACACCCATCCCCACCAGCACCTTCCATCCCACACTGATTCCTTCTTCTTCTTAGTCAAACGCTCAGACACCAACTGCTGTTGTCTGTCATATGAGTGAAAATGTGTTGCGCTGCCGTTATGCACCTGACAAGTCAGGCCCAGCACATCCGACTTCAGCATGAAAGAGAATTGTTATCTTTTAAGTCTTTCTAGAAAATAAGCAGAATTGAAAAAAAGGCAGAAAATATACAAGAAGGGTGTGACAAGAAGAGAAGGAACAAGGAAAAACAAAAAAAAACCAAAGAGAAGTATAGAAAAGAGGGAAATCCTAGCACAGAATTTCTAGAAGGTGGGGATGCTATTTACACTGACAGGCTCCAGGATCCCAACAAAGGAACCGGATTCCTATGTCACAGCACAGAGTCAGACTTTCCAGAAGAAAGAAAACTGTAAGCAAAGCTGGACAACAGGACTTCAGAGAAGAAGCCTTCTTCAAACAAGTGTCTTCATTTTTCCCTTTTTACACCTGGGAAGGGGGATGGTGGAGGTGGGAAGAGGTCAGGCTGATTCACATCATGAATTATGGATGACCCTCTGATGCTGCCCTTTTTCTTTTCTTTTTTCCAATACTCAGAATATCCAAGGCACGTATTCTGCCACGCGCACCTTATCAACTAGAAAATACTGTATATACACCACAGTAATATTTTCTGCAGAATATTTATATCACTCTCATAAGCTCTCAACTCCATTATTGAGTCTTTTCCGCAAGAGATAATCACAAAGTGAAACCAACGCAAGATATCTTAAGATGCTTCAAAAACATCAAAAAGATATATTCAACAAGTATCAGTTGAAAATATCTGTTTTGGGGGAAAATTCACTCTCTGATTTTAACTAGCTGAAGAGATTCTGTGGAGTTGATTACTTGTGAGAATGATAACATGACATTCCAAGTAAGTTTTTCTCTGATAAATATCACAATCTTACTACCTGACTCAACATATAAATGCAGGGAAAAATAGAAAACCACATGAATGTTTACCTACAAATATACACAGAGATCTGAACAAAAATATAAATAATTAAACCAATAAAACATGTTTTAAATATAAATAAAACTCTGAATGAGACACTAACAGGAAAAAAATTCACATGAAATGATATGCAAAGTTATGCAAAAGCATATGGGCGGCTTCAAAGCAATATGGACGGTTTGTATATATTTTAAAGTTTTAAAAAAATGGATTTGACTATAGAATAGTACACTGACTATAGAATAGTACACTAAATACTGGCAAATGTACATCACATTCTTTTGTTACTAGAGGGAACGTTGTCAGTGGAATGAAACACAACTGCCATTTCTTTAAAACACAACAGAACTTATGAATCAACACCTATTAACAAAATATAAGCATTCTCAAAATCACTGAAGTAATCATTTACAAAATGTAAATGAATAACAAACGACAGAAAAAATAAACCTTGATAGTATGACAAAAACGAGAATACAGTAAGTAAGCACATGCTCATCAAAGAGAGCCCTTAATACCCCAATAAATATAATCTGTCATAATAAATGTAATACATCAACCAAAACATCGTCTTTATCTTTGTCACTGTAAGCTTCATGAGAAAGATCAACTCAAACACTCTTTCATAAAAATGAAAATACACATATAACTACATCTCCTTTAAAGTAGACAAAACAATCACGAAACAGAACAACAATAATAATACTTATAACTTTACCCCTCACACAGACTCTCACTTTAAATTTGTTCAATTCATTTCAAATAAAAAGTAAAAAACCAACAGTTCTTTCCATTTTTGGCAATCTTACCTGGCGGTATACCCTCACACATTTTACAATAGTGGTGAGTCACCATTCTCTCCATGTCTGTACTGATCACCCTGTGAACTTCATGGTGGCTGAAGGTACATGCTCCACTCTTTCCTCAACTCATGTGTGGTATTTGGGCTTTTGCACTGAAGAGCCATTTACCAGATACCTCCATGTGGGTTGAAGGTGTGATTAAATCTACGATCCTTGTATATGGGTTTTCTTGATATTTTGTTATATCCACAGTTTTAACATGTCTACTCCTCTGTCTCCCTCCTTCACAGACTAGGAGGTTATGTAATGATGTATATATCATAAATCTGGCCCAAAGCCAGGTTTTCTTCATCATTTTATAAATTCTTCAGTGGTAGTCTGAGTGCTAGTCCTTCATTAGCACAACTCCAGGATGTGTCCCACCTTCAGTACACATGATAAAGCCCATGGCAACATGACACTTGTTCTGGTTAAATTCTGATTTAAATCTCTGCTCTCAACAGGCAAAAAGAAAAAAAACAGGCAGATGTAAAAACAAAAACAAGAAACATGGTACACTGGCAAAGTTCTCCTAGAGGAGGGAGGAGACCCATTTTCACATGGAAAAATATTGTAACAAGAAGACAGACAACACACAAACAGCACTCACAGTGACAGTTTCTGTGATATCCAGTAACATTTTACATCTACTCTTGGTGTGTCAACTTTCTCCTGAATGAAATGCGTAGCATGATGTCTTAACATCTTTAGCGTGCGTTGTTATTATATCTAGTCTTATATATGTTTGATGTTAAATTAATGTGTATTGCCACATTTTGTTAGCAAAGTGCTCGGTACTACTTCTGCAAAGAGATGGGAAAGGACTCCAGAAATATCCATCATTACTGCATACCCATTATCAGCTGACTGCATACCCATTATCAGCTGACTGCATACCCATTATCAGCTGACTACATACTGCAGGTGCTGCTATACTCTGAAATGAATACACTGGATTTCACAGAAAATTGAAGGAAAATGCTGTGCAGGACAGACATCATGGATGCTGCAGAACATCATACATACTGCACTTACCAAAACAATGAAGACAATTCTACATGTGGTCTTATGCACACTAAATGCTATACATAGTCACAGGCACATACACACAACACATCCCCCTCCCCCTTCCTCCTTTTCTACACATACATACATACATACATGCACAGACTTGTGCTCATTTTGCTTAACTGAATTTTCCTCAAACTTGTCTTTAAAACATATAAGCCTTCCGCCTCGTGTAGGACTCACAGCACTGTCACAACCTGGAAATAATATGTACAAAAAGCATCTTACATTTTCAGCTACATCTCCCCTATCATCACACACAAACTGCTTCTCAATTCGGTTTTCACCCATTCTTTCTTCTTTTACTATTCTCCCTCTGGCAAGCAGCAACATGTTAGCAGAATAGAATTTTTGCAACCTGTGATACTAGTTGATATGTGATTACGTAGGTGATAAGATGTGGAGGGCATTGCAAGTTCCCAACTTCCACTGTAAAGTCAGTAGTTGGCACAAAACCGTTAAAAAAAAAGACTCAGGTCACACTCAGAAAAAAGGACGGAGAGATGATGATAAAGATGATCAGGTCAGACCACTTTCATGAAGAAAAATACACATTCAAAAATTAAGTCACAGATTCAATGACAATATTTTTTTCATCTGTTAAAGTTTATGACTGCATATTCAATATGCATACTCATGTGAATTTGTCTGATATGTGAATAACTACCAAAATGCCCTACCAAACCCACATAAAATGGAATTATGAAGTAAACTGCTCAATCAGTCTTCTGTAACAAGCAGCTGATGGCAAATGTGTTGATCTGAAGAAGAGGTCTGCATCTCTCTATGCATTATCTGCAACAAACAAAACAACCATCACATGTTACCATAGCAATGAAATACACACTACAACTACAATCTTCTTGAAGAATCACTAATAATTTCAAAGAGAATCACTTGAGATTTTTTGTATTATCAAAAAAAAAAATGTGAAAGGTAACAGCTTTACCTTTTTGAACAATTACAAATATGTTCAAAGATAATTACTTTGTTTTGTTCAAAGCAAAGAACAGCTCAAGACTTCTGATTTTCAAACTTGCAAGTGTTCTTGCATACTTTCTTCATTTAACAACAACAACAATTAAACATACAATGCTATAGAACTAACACAGATAACGAATGTGTACACACATAAGCACAAACATGCATGCACTTTCCTTAAATCACACACACACACACATACATACACACACACTCACCACACAACACGTACACACACACTCACCCACCCACACACACTCACCCACCCACATAAGCACGCACTTTCCTTAAACATACACACAGACTCACCCACCCACACACATTCACCCAACCACATAAGCATGCACTTTCCTTACACATACACAACACACATACCCTCACATACACATCCTCACACCTCCACCCCCAACCCCCCCCCACACCCCCCCCCCCCCCCACCCCCCCCCCCCCCCCACACACACACCTAACCCCCCATCCCCCCCCCACCCCCCCCCCCCCCCCCCCCCCCCCCCCAGAGTCTGTAAGTCACTGCCCCCCCACCTTCAGTGAAGGCGGTGTCGGCCATCACCAGCTGGAAGATCTTGGGGTACAGGTGCTGCTTGTCTTTGCCCAGCAAGTCAATGGCGATGCGGGCCCCCTCCTCCATGTTCTCGTCCTCATCCTCCTGCAGAGCCTGCCACAGCCACAGCATGGACAACTTAGCTGATGTGTGTGTGTGTGTGTGTGTATGGTTGTTGGGGGGGGTGGTGGTGGTGGTGGTTGTTGCGTTGTTTTGTTGTGTTGTTGTTGGTTGTTGTGTTGCTGTTGTTGTTGTTTTTGTTGGGTGTCCCCAGCTCAAGCAACCCTGGGGGTCACCCAGAGTACACACGTTTTTTTCTCACGCGCTGTCAGTTTAGCAGGTATGTTGTTGTGGTTGTGGTTGTTGTTGTTGTGGTTGTTGTGGTTGTAGTTGTTGTGGTGGTTGTTGTTGTCAATGTTGTGTTGAGTGTGCATAGCTTAAACATCCCTGGGGGTCACCTAGAATACGCACTCTCTCTCTCATGCATTGACAGTTCAGCATGTACATTGTTGTTGTTGTTGTTGTTGCTGTTATTGTTGTTGAACAGACTACTGTCTGGCAAAGCCATGTCAGGGTTTGTCATTATTTCCCCTTTTCTCACCTGCACTGTTTTGTAGATCTCGATGAACTTGTCAAAGCCCAGCTCTCCCTCCAGCTCTTCACGCTGCTGCTCCAAGCGACTGAAGAGATCTCTGTCGTCATCGTCATCGCCAAATTCTGTCTCGTCATCGCTGTCATCTGAAGATTCAAAAAATATTTCATTCATCATACTAGATAAATGCTATAGCTGAGCGGTTAAGACCGTTCGATTCCAAACCCATGGGTCTATGAAGTCGTGGGTTTGAATCTCGGTAGCGTCTGATGAAAATAAAGGGTGGGAATTTTTACAATATCTCCCAGGTCAACTTCAAGTGCAGACCTGCCAGTGTCTTAATTCCCTTCGTGCATATACACATGCAGAAGATCAAATATGCACGTTAAAAATCCCGTAATTCATGTCAGCATTCAGTAGGTTATAGAACCACAAACATACCCAGCATACATCCCGGATGTCAGAACATGGCTACCTTCATGGTGGGCAAAACCAGTCGCATACGCCAAACCTCACCATTGGTAAACCTCTGAGCTCTTGCCACAGAACAAACAACAACAACAAAAGTCATCATACTCATCAATCATGTGCAATGTCATGACCCTATCTAACATTGGATTTTTTTTCTCCGTTTCGTTTTCTTAATTCATACCTTCATTTTTCTTTTAACTTTTGTTTTTGCATCAATTTTTTGGCTTCCCCCGATTTCTTTTTATTTTCTGTGTCTAATATCAGTTGCTAAAAAAATATATAAGAAAAAATATTCTCTGTGCAAGTTTGTGTATATGCGTGCGTGCGTGCGTGTCTATGAAAGTATGTAAGTGCATATTTTTTTTAAAACCCAATAAAACAGGACTTAATCAAATACTCACTCAGGGTCAGTAAATCAGCAGTGCAGTACAGCAGTTTCTCACTCTCATCCTCCTCATCATCACCACCGTCATCATCCTCGTTGTTTTCATCATTATCTGCCTCCTCTCCTTCAGCCCCTTTCTCCCCCTTCCCCTCCCCAGCACACAGCGCCGATTCACTCTTGCTTTTCATCTGAACTTGAGGACGCACTGTTCTGACAGTCAGGTCGTCATCTTCATCTTCGTCATCGTCCTTTTCTTTCTGCAGTTTCTCGTATTGCTTGTGCAGCTCAGCATTGTCATTGTCGTCATCATGGCAATTGTCTTTCAGGGTGTTTTCTGCGTCACTGGAGAGGGAGAATTTGATCTTGGGCGACAGAGCTGCAAAACCAAAACAAAAAGGGTTGTTTTTTTGAAAAAGAAAAGAAAATCATGTAACACTATGAATTGATTCATTCATCTTGTTGACATCCTCACTGTCTAAGAAAGCCATACTGTGCCTGTCTTCATGTCAAGTCTATAAAATTCATGATACAGCCTTGTCAAACATTTTTGGACACATAATAAACTGATTTGAAAAGGCACTGTGCCCATAAATATGTCACACGGCTAAACAGGAGAATAGTTCATTAAAAAATAACCCACCAAACCAACCAACCAAATAGGACAGAACAAGATACTTACCAGAATGGCAACAAGGAAGAACATGAGCATTAAATGTACAGATGAACATATGTGCTATGATTATAGGCAAATACTCAATGAAAAAAGACACATTTGACTGCATGCATGCACACATTTGAAGACATGTACATACAAATATGGATGCATGCACACAGGAGAAATGTATGCACTGATATGAGCACACACACATGCATGCACACATATGAGAACACACACACACACACACTCATCAACACTACACATTATCAACACTACACATTACCTCCATCATCATCCCCATCATCGTCATCATCTTCCAGCAGCAAGCTCTGCATAGTCTCCCTCATGCTGATCAAGTCTTCATCGTCATCGTCACCAACATCGTCATCATCTCCCTCCTCATCTTCCTCATCATTTTTCTCATCTGTCTCTCCCTCTTCCTTCTTCACTCCATCTTTCACGAATGGTTCAGGAGACTCACTGTTGATGGAAAAAAGACAAAAAATTTCTGGATATGATTGGCTGAATATGTTTCAATAAATCATTCACTATGATGATGATGACGATGATGATGATGACGATGAATAATGATAGTATGGAAGTTTTAAAGCACTGAATCTTTAAAAGCAAACAAATCAAAGCACTTAATGATCAGAAATAAACAGAAATAAAGAAAGCTCCAGGCACTTTTTTTTTTAAGAAGGGGGAAGAGGGGAGAGTTTGAACCCCCCCCCCCCCCCCCCCCCAAATGTGTGTGTGGGTGTGTGTGTGGGTGCGTGCGTGCCTGCCTGCATACGTGCTTGCATGCGTACATGTGTGTGTGTGTGTTTTATCTATTGATTTATTTTATTCTTTTATATCAAGGATAATGGAATAAGCACTTATGTGCTTTTTTACATCCAGTCCCTGTGTGTATGCCATCTGTTCCCACCGGCAAACAATGGCCGACTCTTACGAAAAGCGGAACAGGATTTAACCTGTGCGCAAGATGTTCTGCGTGTGTTTGCACACGGGGCCTCGGTTTATTGTCTCATCTGAAGGACTTTTGGGGAGAGTGGAGTCTGCACTGATATTAACTCCAGGGGAAAATATTCCCTTGAACAGGAATCGAGCCCAGGTCATCAGATTGCCAGCGCAATGTTCTAACCACTAGGCTATCCCCCCCCCCCCCCCCCCCCAGGCGTGTGTGTGTGTGTTTGTGTGTGTGTGTAGTGTATGTAAATGTGTGTGCTGGCATGCAAGTAGTCACATATAAATGAAAAATATATAAGCCTGGAACTGTCATTACATACACACACACACAGAGGATTTTTCTTCTGGAGTTAACCTCAGTGCCGACTCCCATCTCCCAAAAAGTCTTTTGGATGAGATTATAAACCAAGGTACCGTGTGCGAATGCACGCAGAACATTTTGCGCATGCGTATTAACCCGTTCTGCGTTTTGAAAGAGTAGGCCATTGTGTGCTGGTGTGAACAGACGACAAAATTTACAAAACTGAAAACACACGGGGACTGGATTTTTAAAAACAAAGCACATGAGTGCTTATTCCATCATCCTCAAAATAAAAGAATAAAATAAAAACAAAACACACACACACACACGCATACATATTCACATACAACTTCAGTCCTTCATTCCCCATCGACAACAAAGCAAACAATCACAACATACCAACACAAACACACTCACCTGGAACGTTCCCCTTCTCCTCTAGGAGAGAGGCTCTTGACAGACATATCATCCTCCTGCAACAAACAATCACACAAACAAGATAACCACAACGCTGGGTGGAACTGCATAGTGCGCACACATACCTGCTTTTTTTCTTCTTTTCTTTACAAGAAAGTCTGCGTTCTAGAAAAGCTCAGGTAAAAGTCATAGATATTTCAAACATCTCGGGAAAGAAAGTTACTGAAGACAACACAGCCAGGCACACAGTATGCTAAAGACACACAGTAATAAGGTAAAGCTCGATACTTTTTATCATTCCAAATTATACACAAATACACACACACACATGGACATGTATACAGATATGGACATACGAGCATGCGCACACACACACACATACACACACACTCTCTCTCTCTCACTCACTCCTACACACACTCACACACACAGTTTGTATTATACACCCACATCCAACTACCCATACACACACACACACACACACACACTCACCCACCACACACCCTCATCTACACACACACCCTTACCTATACACACCACCACACCCTACCCACACACACACACCCCTCACCTACACACACACTACCCTCACCTACACACACACACATACCCTCACCTACACACACACAACCCTCACCTACACACACACCCTCACCTACACACACACACATACCCTCACCTATACACACCTTCGCCTACACACCCTCACCTACACACTAACCCTCACCTACACACACCCTCACCTCACACACCCTCACCTACACACACCCTCACCTACCACACCCTCACCTACACACACACCTCACCTACACACACCTTCACCTACACACCCTCACCTACACACACCTTCGCCTACACACCCTCACTACACACACCTTCACCTACACACCCTCACCTACACACACCTTACCTACACACCTACCTACACACACCTTCCTACACACACCTACCACACACCTTCGCCTACACACCCTCACCTACACACACCCTCACCTACACACACCTCACCTACACACACCTTCGCCTACACACCCTCACCTACACACACCTTCACCTACACACACACACACATTCTATTCTACATTTATTCTATGTCTGCATATATATTATCTTTTATTCTCTCTTTTTTTTTCTTTAAGATAGATGGCTTGATGAAGAAAAGCAAATGCACTGCTTAATTCAATGTACCATAAAAGTTTAACTTAACTTTCACACACACACACACCCTCACCTATACACACACACCCTCACCTATACACACACACACCCTCACTTACACACACCTCACCCACCGACACACACCCTCACCCACACACACTCACACACCCTCACCTACACACACACCCTCACCCACCCACCACACACCCTCACCCACACACAACACCTCACCTACACACTCACACCCTCACCCACACAACCACACACACAACCCTCACCTACACACACACACCCTCACCTACATACCACACACACCTCACCTACACACACACACACCATCATCAACCACACACACTCACCCACATACACACACACACCCTCACCTACACACACACCACACCATCATCAACCACACACCTCACCCCATACACACACACACCCTCACCTACACACACACACATCCACCTACACACACACCACACCCCTAACCTACAGACACCCACCCACACACACATACACATCCACCTCCACACACCACACACTCACACACACACACCACATCCACACTACACCATCACACCCTCACCTAACACAACCCACCTCACCCACACAACCACACACACACCCTCACCTAACACACACACACCCTCACCTAACACACACACACCATCATCAACACACACACCTCACCCACACACACACACCCTCACCTACACACACACACCATCACCACACACACACCACCACACACACACCCTCACCTACACACACACACACCCATCATCAACACACACACCTCACCACACACACACACAACACTCCACCTACACACACACACCCTCACACCACACCAACACACACACACACCCTCACCTACACACACACACCCTCACCTACACCACACACACCTCACTCACACACACACACCTCACCACACACACACACACACCCACCTACACACACACCTCACCTACACACACACACCTTCACCTACACACCACCACACCACACACACCACCCTACACACACACCACACCCCCTCACCTACCAACCACACCCCCCCACACACACATCACACCTCCACACACCACAACACCTACACACACACCCCTCCACACACACACACACACACCCTCACCTACACACACCACACCCACACATACACCCTCACCCACACACATCACCCAAACACACACATCCACCTCCTCCCCACACACCACACACACACACACCCTCACTACCCACACACACACACCCTCACTACACACACACACCCCTCACCTACCCACACCCACACACCTCACCCTACACACACACTCCACCTAACACACAACACCCACACACCCCACCTACACACACCACACCTCACCTACACACACACCCACACACCCTCACCTACACACACACACACACACACCCTCACCTACACCACACCCTCACCTACACACACACAACCTCACACCTACACACACACCCTCACCTACACACACACCACACACACCCTCACCTACACACACACACACTCACCTACACCCACACACACACCTCACCTACACACACACACCCTCACCTACACACACACCCACTACACACACACAACACCACCACACACACACTCACCTACACCACACACACCCACACACAACACCCTCACCTACACACCACACCACACACCCACCACACCCCTCACCTACACACACACACCCTCACCTACACACACACACACCACACACACACACCCCCACCTGTTGCTCACTATCCGCCTCCTCACTCAGGTCCAGGCTCTGATGTCGACGCAGCGTGGCCCTGACTGTCTGCACGGCCGTTCGAAACTGACGCGTCAAGTCTGGCACTGAACAGGTCCGCAGCATCTGGTCACAGACAGAAACCCTCACAACTGCAGACCTCTGCCTGCCCCTCACCTGCCTGTCTTGTCTTCTCTCTCTTTGTTTGTTCTGTGAACTCCTTGAGGAGTTATTGGGGTATGTATTGTGTTGTGTTGTGTTATGCTGTGTTGTTTGCATTACTGTGAACTCCTTGTGGAGTTACTGGGAGACAGACAGACAGACAGACAAACAGACAGACAGACAGACAGATAGTGTGTGTGTGTGTGTGTGTTGTTATTTTGTGTTATTTGCATTGTGTTGTTCGGTTTTGTGTTGCATTGTTTTGGATTGTATTGCATTGTTTTGTACTGTATCATTCTGTTTTGTGTTACATTGTGTTACAGTTTTGTACCGTATTGTATTGTACTGTATTGTATTGCATTGTATTGTATTGCATTGTATTGTATTGTACTGTTTAGTACTGACTTGATGACCAAATGAAATAATCAGTGTCCACAATTACAACATGTAAATTGTATAACAAATTAATTCTATGTCATGCGAAATATCTGTGTACCCCAACAGCATTTTTGCAGTAAAATCTGATTCATCTATTATTCTGCATACCACTTTCAGTCACAGCAGATTTCTCTGCATGAAATTTCAACTGATCTCCTCTAGAAAAGTACATCACCACTAGTGCACTGTTACCTTATATGATTTTGGGTTTACGTTTTTTCATGGTGGTGGTGGTGGTAGTGGTGATGTCAATGATGAAGATGAAGATGATGATGATGAGGAGGAGGAGGAGGAGGATCAATGATAGAGTTGATAATCCTCAAGTTTATCCCTATATCTAAAAGGATTAAAAAGCTCAGATGGAAGATGTCTACTAACCTGTACATTCTTCATGTCGAAGTTCCCTGTGCACAATCCCTTCTGCAATGTATGGGCCCTGTGGATAAGAGCATGCACGCACATCCACGCACACACACACACACACACACACACGTACCCACAGCATGCACGAACACACGCATGAACGCATGCACACACACAGAGGTAAATGTATTGCTCATTCAATGCACTATCTGGAGATGTGCTTTTGGCCTTGACTTTCACACACACAAAATACATACACACACAAACAAACACACATGCACGCATGCACACACACACACAGATTTCTTTGCATGAAATTCCAAGAGCTACTTTTTTAAAAATCCCTCAACTCTCAGAGGATGGCTGTCCGCTATAGCGGATCGGTGTAAAGCCACGGTTTTGAACGACTCACCGCTATAGCGGATTTGCTGTTTGCAGATTTTTCACGTGGCAGCCGCATGATACTATGACTCGTGCAGCTAAACATAGCTTCGTGAGCCTGTCCAAAGTCGAACGCAGTGCGTTGTCGGGTGATTTTGTGTGTGCCAAGCTCTTTGTTCGCGGTTGTAGAGAATAGCCGACACACCCAGCAGTTTTGCATACGTGTCAAAGATGGAGTCAGAAGCAAACTCAGGCAAAATAGCAGGGATCAGATTAGGTCTCGACAACGGCGTTTTACTAAAGTGAGAGCTTTAATTTTTATATATGTACTAACCCAGCATGTTATACATAAGTTCAGAAAATTTCATTTTCTTACTATGTGTTTTGTATTTTTTATGATTTTTTACTAACCATTACAAATGGTCTGTCTGTGGGCAAAAGCAAGGGAGAGAATTGGTCGTCCTGAGTGAGTTCAACTCCTTTGGGATGAGACTATAAACTGAGGTCCTGTGTGCAAATGCACGCAGAATATCCTGCACACACGTTAAAACCTCTTCTGCTTTTCGGTGGGAACGGATGACAAAATTGGAAAAACTCATACACACTGGGACTGGTTGAAAAAAAGCACAGGAGTGCTTATTTCATTATCCTCAAAATAAAAGAATAAAATAAATACAAATAAAATGAATAATAAATAAAACACATATACACACATTCTGTCTCTCTCTGCCTCTCTCTCTCTCTCTCTCTCTCTGACACACATACACAAACACAAACACACTCAAACACACACTCAAGCACAAACACACACACACAAACACACACACTCTAACACAAACACATACTCAAACACAAACACATAAACACATAAACACACACACACACACACACATAAACACAACCACACACACACACACACACTCACAAACACACACACACACAAACAAAACCACACACACAAACACACACACACACAAACACAACCACACACACACACACACACACACATACACACACACGCACACACATACACACACACACAAACACAACCACACACACACAAACACACACACACACACACACAAACACACACACACACAAACACACACACAAACACACACACACACACAAACACAACCACACACACACACACACACACACACACACACATACATACACACACACACGCACACACATACACACACACACATACACACACGCACGCTATCCTCTCACTTCTCTGCCTGCTGTGTCTTGCTGCTGCTGCTGCTGCTCAGCTTGTCTTTGGGTGTGGAGTTGTGGGCCTTGTCAAACACCGTCTGCTCCCCCTCCTCCTCTGCCCTGCTCACCACTTCAGGGGCTTGCTCTGATGGCACAACAGACGATCGATCAATCATCTTCTTCTCCTCTTCCTCCTCCTCCTCCTCCCCCTCTTCTTCTTCTTCTTCTTTTTTTTTCTTCTTCTTCTCCTCCTCCTCCCCCTCCTCCTCTTTATAACTTTTCCTATTCTTCTCATTCTTCTTCTTCACATTCTTCATCTTCTCATACACAGACTTTAAACTCCTGTGAAGGTCTCAATCTAAACATTCCAATTTACAACAGACTTATCTACTTAATCCTGAAAGTGAATTTTTGTACAATATCATAATCATTTCATATTCTGTCAGAACAGACCTGCTTGGTCTTTGAAATGCAATTAAGGCTTACATATGATTTACCAAAGTACCAATACCAAGCAGCTAAGTGATACATAATCATGTAAGCATCCAGCACCAAAGCAAGGTTTTAATGCACGTTTTTCTAATATCAGCAACATGATTACAAATACACACATTGGACATACGCAGTAGCACAAATGCTTACAACATTTTCACCATCCTTACATCCTGTGAGTTACAAAAAAGCAATGGCATGCTGTATCATTCGTATCACAATGAAATGACAGAGATGATTTATTCTCATTAACTAAAGTCTTTAGAGTTATACAGAAACAAAAACAAAACAAATCAAATCTGACATATCAATACATGAATGGTAGATATGAAGGAGAAGAGTGAAGATGTAAGTACCTAAAAACCAAAAGTAATAACAAAGGATTGAACAAGGTTATAGTAGTACACTCAAGACATTTTTGGAACCAGAGTAAGGGAGATTACTGTGATGCAAACAGCCACTTATCACAAAGGACAGCACAAAGCTCTCACTGGGGATGATGTTCAGAATAAAAATTATTCTTCACTTGCAAAACATTTGTCTTGAAGTTTATCATGCCTTTGTTAAAACACCAGGATTTTTTTTTAATCATCAAAAAAATATATGGCACTTTCCACAAAGTACAAAATTTTTCTGGTAGTCAAATATCCCTTGATATAACCATTATTTATGCTTTTACAACAGCGTTTTTCACATAATAGTTAAGAATATATATTAGTTTTATTGCCTTAAAATTATTATTTTGTATGACATTCACAATACTTAATGTCTGTTTCCATTTTTCAGTGATTTGAAGGAAAGAACCATTGTTGCCAGAGCAAGAATGAGAGAAAGAAAAAAGCAGAAAGTGAGACAGACAGACAGACAGAGATAGCGGTAGACTCTGAATTTGATAAACAAATCAATGGAAACCCTTCCCCAGGAACAAAAATAAGATTACAGGCAGCATATATAGCACAAAGAAAACAGAAAACATATTATAAAAAGAAAAGACTCCAAAAAGCCAACAGTACACATGCATCCAAAGCACAGAGAGGAGGAGAAGACAGGGAAAGCCATGCAGACCTGAGAACTGATAGGGAACGTCAGGCTTGGACAACAGCTGCGGCTTCGGCAGCACCAATGGCTTCTGAGCCACAGGCGGCTTCGGCTTCTTCAATTCCGGCTTAGGCAAGACTGCTGGCTTCTCAGCAATCTTGGGTTTCTCCCCATCCCCCACATCCTTCTGTCCATCTGCTGCAGCACCACTCCGCTTTGAGTCTGCATCTTTGTCAACTGCCATCGATACCCCAGTTTCTGTGAAGTCTTTGGAGACTTCCAGAACAGTCGACAACTTCTGATAGTCACATTTGACATCAGGTTGATTTGATTCGACAAAACGATTGGATCCTGGCAGCTCAGCTTCACCAACCATAGCCTCTGTAGCATCTGGGTTGGAAACAGAAAGTGGTTGTGCTACGACTATGGAAAACTATGCAAGGATCTGACCCAAGCCCACAACACAGAGAAGCAGTTCAAATACATGCACTTTTTTTTTTATTAAATTTATTAGTATTAAGTATGAATGTATGTTTGAATTTTTTTATTGTCAGACAAGTTAGTTTCTTTTGCTTGTAATTTGTGTAATCTCACATCTTCTTTAAAGCTATGCTCAATCATATGACATGGGTCATATTTGACATGTTGTGCTAACTATACTCCTTTGTTATGCCTTTCTGGAGGAAAAAAAAAACTTTATTTTTTAAAATGATCTTTATCAATCTCTTTTTTTTAAATTAGTCTTAATCTCTTTAAGAAATGAATTTTGCTCATAATAGCTCAAATGAAATCTTCCATCTATCTTAATAAAGATATTTTTAAAGACAGAAGGTAATTAAATCTTTGTATGATACCAAAAGCAATACTGAGCCTTCACAAATCAATGTTTTTACCTTCTGAAAAAATATCGACAGTTTAAGAAATCCAAACATACACTTCCCACCAACTACACAATACTGATGCCTTAGAGCAACACGGTCTATGGACAGAGCCGCCATTTTCGAAAGTTTTGAGATACACTCATTTCAAAAGTTTGAAATGTCAGAACAATTCAAGGATTCAATGGAAGCATTCAGTTTTTGGAAAGAGAATGGGTATCGATGCGATCTTTATCATAGCATCTTTTTGTTGTACTACATGTACAAGAAAGCGCATAAATACATATTTACAACAGGTGGCCTTTTTTATCTGGAATATTCTCTTAGTCTGCATGTGAAACTTTGATGTACACAAATTCTGGTCCTCTCAAAGCATGCTAGGCTAGGCTAGTGCAGAAAGTTGAAAATCCTGTAAAGGCCAGGATAGCAAAAACACTGGCAGTGAAGGTAAGCCACCTTGCTTGCAGAGAAAATACAGCAGGCATGGTACAAAGCTTGACCCTCTTTCCCAGATAAGATCACATTTCAGCCACCAGTTTTCAGCAGGAAGAACCACACAACCTCCAGGCCTGCCAGTGTTACATCAACCCTGCCCAGCTGTCCAAGTCTATCCACTCCTAGGCAAGAAGGGTTTGCCAGAGCTGGATGTCCGTGGTTGCAGAGCCCTGTGCCAGTTAACTGGCACTAAATTGGCATTAAAGCTTTAGAGGAAAAGCGGGATGCTGTGCAATAGTCCAGTGTACCCTGTGAAATTTGCAAGGGTAATTTTGTGCAACAAAGGTTTCCTTCAATTGATCTTTGAAATTAATAACACTTTTATTTTATACTTTTGTCATCTGGAAGTTTAGAGTAAATTCTAACATATATGAAAAAAATCGAAAATTGCTGATTTTTTCAGATAAACCGTTGTTGCTCTAAGGCATCAATATTATATACAAATACCAGTATAGCATATCCATATGAAACCCTGAGAGAACCAGGCTAAGAGACAGACAGAAATAGAAAAACAACAACAAAAGACTGAAAAGAAATGTTCTTTGTAACCTATATACAGGTAACCATATTCATTATCTCATTAACACAGTCACTGGCAGGATTTGCAATGTCTTCTGTCCAAAACACACATCTGCTTAAGCTTAATGAAGATGCAAAACAAAACAAAATTTTTTTTTTTAAAAAGCTTAATGAAGATGCAGTTGGGAACAAACAAACAAAAGCCTGAAGAAGACATGTACCAAATCCATACCAGCTTCTGTGCCAGAGAGTTATATACATACAGCTGCAAACAATATACATAAAATCAGAACGCAAAAGAGATGTGCAAATAATCAAAAACAGAAACATAAAGAAAGAACCAGCCTTTACAATAACAATAATGTCACACCAAAAGCTGGAAAAAAGAGTATTGCATTCAGCAGTTAAACACATCGATGTAATATACCCTAATTCAAAGACACCTATAGTGGATGCACGTCAACAAACTCCAAAGAAGAAAAATATACACTTAACAGAATTTATATGATTTCTTGTTGTCCAGTCAAAATTACACATGCATCTTCTTTGTCACAAAACTTAAACAGAATTGTGTTTAAATAAACAGAACTTACTGCACAACAAATAATGGTGAAAAACATAAAAGGTTTTCAAGATTTCAAGAATTTTATTTCAAGGAAACCAGTTTGTCAAAATCACTGTATATGTATGTTGTATGAGCACACACACACACACACACCACACACACACACACACACACGTGTTTGTACTCTCTATAGACCTGCATGCTGCTATACCCCAGCATACAGGACAGTAGTTCACATACTATGAACTTATAACTCAGGTTTATATTTTTTTTTAAAGAATGATCTCCCTCTGGTCACTGAGATAAGCAACAGAGCTTGAAGAAAGAATCTCTACATTCATGCGGACAGACAGTAAACATCTAGCATACACAAAAGCCATCCAGGAATGACACCCACCAGGTACCTCAGTGCTGAAGCAAATCATACAAAATGCAAATAAGCTAACCTGCTCTCCACCAAACACAGCGACAACGACATACCTTTCCGTTCCGCTTCTTTGGCATTGTCAGCCGCAGCAATAGTGATGGTGGCTGACCCTCCTGCTGCAGCAGCAGTGGCAGTGGCAGTAGTGGTAGTGGCGGTAGCTGATGTGGATGAAGAACTGGCATTGGCTCCTTTCACGACAATGGTGCCGCTCTGGATGGGTGGCTTGGCACTGGGAGTTGGGGCAGGGGGTGTGGAGGTGGGGGTGGAGGTGGGGGTAGTGACAGACGGCTGTGGAGGGGTGGGGGATTTGGACAGGGTGATGGTGGACCCTATGGCGGGTTTGCCGGTGGGAGGGGAGGTGGGGCTTTCCTTGCTTTCCACTGTAAATAAAGAAGATGGTTTGAACATGTCTGTTTTTGTGCACAGAATCTGTATTCAGCAGTTGAATAGCTTCAATAACCATGAATGTAAACAAACAAGAACAAAAATTGAGTATAACAAACACACACTGATTGTAACAAGCATACATTTGGTCTTGCTTTTTTTTAATTTTTTTACTTTGCTTTTTTTTTTAGCATCCTCTACTTTTGTGAAATGATGTTTTGACGATTTGGTTAAAGCCATAGTTCTCAACTGCTGATATACATACAACAGAAGAAAAATTAACTGTTTGAACAGATTGCTTTAACTTTTGGTACAGAAAAATAATCTATGAAAATGTTACCAATAATTTATCTGAATTCTCCCTGTGAATCAAGGATAGATTCTGACTTTGCCAGCATTCTATTTGAATACACTTTTTTTTTTTTTAATAATACAACATAAATGATAGAAGTTAAGCATTCACAGCATAATGAACCTATGATGATGATAAAGATCATCATCATAAAAATCAAATCATAGTCATCATCATCTTCTCTTCTTCTCTCGTTGACTTTTACACCATTAGCCGAGTCTGGTTTGAAGGTTTATCTCAGTCAGCCACACAATCTTCCTCAAGTCGCTGTATAGCATGCACCATTGAAGGATGTGTTCACCAGTCTGGTTTTCTTTACCACAGGCACCACACAGGGGAGAAGGAACAAGTTTCAGCTTTGTGGACATATGGTGATTTTCCCACCCTCTTAGATGGTTGTAGAGAAGAACATACACCATTTTCTCTTTCTTTAACCTCACACTGTGATAGAGATCACCACATCTCCAAGCTTACCACAGCTATCTAAAATAAATACAGCAGCAAACATACACAACCTTACTAGTAGTTTAACTTGACCATGACTCCACACGACAACAACAACCACATCAACACCACCACACCCACCAGTGCTGTTCAGGCCGAGGGTGCCCTCACACACGGGCAGCTGGTTCAGAGCCTTGACCACCGTGCTGCCAGGTCGCCCCCACTGGTTGCGGGCAGACTTGGGGGCCTCCAGGTCACCGGGGTTCATCACCACTTTGTCCCTGGCGCTGGTGGCTGTGGCACAGACAATTCCTGGCTGAGTAAGTGTGCACCACAGCATGCTAACGCTTCCCCCTCTCTCCTCTGCACTCCCTTCCCACATGGGAGGTGCAGTGCCTGGGCTTCTCCTGACCTTGCAACACTGTTTCCCAAACCCACCCAATGCTGACATTTGTTTTTTTTCTCTTTGGTTCCTTGGCAAGAGCTCTGAGGTTCACCAATGGTGAGATTCTGTGTAAGCCAATGTTTACTGACCATTAAAGTAATTGCATTCTGACTTCAAGGATAAATCCTGACATGAATTATAGGATCTTTAACATGTACATTTGATCTTCTGCATGTGCATATACACAAAGGGAATTATAAGTTGACCTGGGAGATTGTTAAAAAACAACCACCCCTTAAATTTCGACACATTTCTGTCATGCTTAGAACCCACAACTCCACTGGCCTGCAGGACCGACATCCAACACTCTTTATCACTTGGCTACAGTCCTTCGGATGAGACTATAAACCGAGGCCCCGTGTGCGAACGCATGCAGAACATCTTGCGCACACGTTAAATCCTGTTCTGCTTTTCGAAAGAGTAGGCCATTGTGTGCCGGTGGGAACAGATGACAAAATATACAAAACCGCATACACACGGGGACTGGATGTAAAAAAATCACCTGAGTGCTTATTCCATTATCCTCGATATAAAGTAATATTTAAAAAATCATGTCATCTGAGCGCTTTGATTTGTTGCTTTACAAGATTCAGCGCTATATAAACTCCATATACTATTATTATTATTATAGCATCCATCAAACAGGAAACAACACCACGCAGACCAGCAATCCGCCCACACCCTTACCTTCCATGGCGGAGCCAGTCTGCTCCAAAGGTACGTCACTCAGCCGCCCACACCCTTACCTTCCATGGCGGAGCCAGTCTGCTCCAAAGGTATGTCACTCAGCCGCCCACACCCTTACCTTCCATGGCGGAGCCAGTCTGCTCCAAAGGTATGTCACTCAGCCGCCCACACCCTTACCTTCCATGGCGGAGCCAGTCTGCTCCAAAGGTATGTCACTCAGCCGCAGCGGGTCATCACTCCACTGGGAACGCGCCGATTCAGGATCAGCCATGGGACTGACGGCCCCTTCCCCCCACGCTCGCCGCATCTGCACCTCCCCCTCCCCCTCCTCCTTGACAGGGGGCGCTTCCTCTTTGTCGGCCCCCCACTTGCCTCGGGCGGGCGACTTCCCATTGAGACGTTTCAGGATGTCGTTCTTCCTTTGCTGCACGCTCCTGGAAATGGGCAGAGCGGGTTTGTGAAGTTTGCTGACCTCTGTTAAAGGGGTTTTTTTTAGGGGGGGGGGTGTTGTTTTGGGTTTTTTGAGGGGTGAGTGGGTTTAGGTGGGGTTTTTTGGTTTTTGTTGGGGGTTTTGGGAGGGGGTTTTTTTTTGGGGGGGGAGGGGAGGGGTCTTTTATTGGCTAGAGCTGCAAAGATCTCAACAAAGGTGACAGTTTGTGGATGGGACTGTTTTTGCCCAGCGATAAGGCAGCCGCATTCAAACTTCCAGGACAGTTACAGGTTTAACAAGAGCGACAGCTTCAGCTTTAAAAGAAAGGAACACAAACTTTATGCCTGGGATGTTTATTATCTATGTCTGCTCTGTGTTTCCCCGCTGTAAGTAACACTGGTTTGATACTGTATGTTTGGTGAATGTGAAGAGTGATTATAAGTGGTTTGACATCATATCTTTTTGTTCATCACAAAAGCTGTTCTTTATCTCAACTGTTCAAATTCTTATGTCCTTGCTTCTCTTTTCATGTGTATCATGCTAAGCTGAAAGGTTCTCATTGTCCTTCCTTCACTCCTTCTTCATCCTCTCACCCGATCACAAACACTCATGCATATAAACATACTCACAAAATTGGATCCTTTCTTCCCATCTCTCAAACCATAAACCTCTAACACAATAAAAGTATCCCCACTAAGTGCTTAAAAACATGGATGGGGGGGTGGGGGGGGTCCCCACCTTATACAGATACCACTCAGAAGAGGCTCACATAGATTCCAAGAAAACTTGAAAAGAAAAAGAACCCAAGTACTTGATTAGTTCTTTTCCTCTTTCACGCATTTTTTTACTTTTTGGATAAATTCTACCTTAATACTGAATGGTTTCATCATCAAAGCTTTATAAGTGGGGGTTTTACATATCTAAACCAATCACTCTGATTCCTTTCTTTCTAAAACAATTCAAATTTCTAATCAAAACAAACAACAACATAATACTGATTTACCAACTTCTGTCAAGAGAAACTCACTTTGGTTGCTCCTCTTCATCAGGAGTTGCCTGCTCCTGTTCGGCAGGGGGCGGGGCAGCTTGCTTGCCTGCACCAATCAGATGCAGCATTCCTGTGATGGGCACTGCCGGGGCTGGTGTCATGTTCGCTTTGGCCGAACCGGGCCTGAAACAATCACAGGCAAATGCAAGCATCCATATATATGCATGGACACAGGCACACATGCATACATGTACATGCACATGTAGGCACATGTGGGCACATGCACACCCATGCACACACACACACACACACACGCATGTGCACACACACACACTCATTCTCCTACCCCCTCTCCCCACACATCCACTTATCTCCCCCACCCCACCCCACCCAATACACACACACATGTACACACACACCACTTAATGAAACACACACAAACAGTTACACCCTCCTACAGCCTCTCCCCACACACATCCTCTCCCCCCCCCACCCCTCCAACACACACACAAACACACACAAATACACCACCACCACCACACACACACACACACAAACACACACAAGCAAACAAATACACACACACACAAACAGATGAGACTATAAACCAAGGCCCCGTGTTCAAACGCATGCAGAACATCTTGCGCACACGTTAAATCCTGTTCCGCTTTTCGGAAGAGTAGGCCATTGTGTGCCAGTGGAAACAGATGACAAAATTTACACAACCGCATACACATGGGGACTGGATGTAAAAAAACCACATGCGTGCTTATTCCCTTATCCTCGATATAAAAGAATAAATGAATAAATAAATAAAAAACCACACAAACACACACACACACACACACACTCACTCACTCACAAACACACTCACGCACACATACACCACCACCACCACCACCACACACACACACACACACACACACACACACACATACACACACACACACGCACACATACACCACCACCACCACACACACACACACACACACACACACAACACGTACACATACACCACCACCACCACACACACACACACACACACACACACACACACACACACACACACACACATACACCACCACCTCCACAACACACACACACACACACACACACACACACACACACACACGCACACATACACCACCACACACCACACACACACACACACACACACAACACACACACACACACAACACACACATACACCACACCTCCCCACACACACACACCACACACACACACACACACCACACATCACACCCCAAACAACACCACACAACACACACACACACACACACACACACACACACACCACATACACCACACACACAACACACACACACACCACACACACACACACACAAAACACACCACTCACACACAGCATCCCCTCACCTGTTAGCATTGCCTGCAGGCTGCCCTTGCTGCTGCTGCTGCTGCTTCAGCTTGTCCTGCTCCTGCTTCATCAGATCCTGCCGTTCCTTCTCCAGCTCGTCCTTCTTCTTCTTCGCCCAGTCCTGCGCCTGTTGCTGCACACCCAACAATACACACACCTTGCCCCTCAACTTCACCCTGAAGATGGAGTAGGGCAGCCTTTCAAGAGAAGATTTGATATAAATGACTACACATGAAAAATCTGGACATCGGGGTTAGGAAGGTAGGTTTGTTTCGAATTTGTCTGCATAGGCCAAAAGATGTGTCAGTTACTGATGAAAGCTAAATGCCCAATCTTGTCTTTTGCTATTGCTATGCTTCAAACTGTTATGCTGAGATTGTCTTCAGCCATGACAAACTCTCAGCACAACAGCTAAACACTCTCCTTAAAACGGGATTCTGGGGGGTTGTCCTCGGAATCCTCTGAAAACATCCTCCTTTTTTTAATGTAAGCTATTTCTGTTATAAAAAGGGGCGCTCTTTCACACTTATCAATGGGTGCACATAGTGTTGATCAGGAGACAATCTCGATGTTGGTCAGTGAAAGTAATACATGCCCCCATGGGTTAAATGATGCTTCCATTCATTGTTAGTTCTGTCGATAATCTCATTTATGAAAGATATAGAATAAAACTTGAGTATATGCCAAAATCATCAAATGATAAAGTTTAACCCAAAAATCAAACCAACCAACCATCCATTAGGTTCAAATAAATGTTATGTCTGTCTCCTTGATTCAAGATGTCAGTAGAGGATCTGAGGTGGTACTGATAGCTGGTGACCTCTTTTTTTATATTCCTCAGCCAGGTTCACCAATGGTGAGATTTTTGCGTATGCAACTGTCCCCCCCCCCCCCCTACACACACACACACACACACCACTAAGGTAGCCACATTCCAACTTCAGGAACTGGTGACATAACTACAGTAGATTCACAAGGAATGACTTCTTTCTTGTTTTATTTACTTCACAAGAAGTAACAGGGAAGGAAATTATTACTGTATTATTGTTCAATATCTTTCTTGGTGCAACAAAAATTCAAACTAATGAGTGCATTGTTTAGTGAAATGTGCAAACATGATGTCATGCAACCTAAACTCAACTGCCATGCAATAAAAAACATACATACATACATACAAAAACAAACAATCAAAAGAAAACACCCTGCCGTGTGATCAGCCAGTCACCTCACCTTCAATGCTTCTGCCTTCTTTCTTCTTTGCTCTGCATCTCTTTCTGCTGCCGACTGTGACCAAAGTGACCAAAGATGGAAAACAAACATACATACATTGGTGAAAAAATAAACAAACATATACTGGTGAAAAATATACATTAGTGAAAATTAAAACATATACTGGTGAAAAGTCAACATTAGTGAAAAGTCAACTAATACAATGTAAAAGTTAAATGAAATAAATTATCAAAAGTCAATTAAACTGAAGAAAAATTATTGTTCACAAAACACTTTTGACACAACCTGACTTGTACATTCACTGAAAATCTGGCCAAATCATTTGAATGAATAATCAGGAAAAGGTTACACACACACACACACACACACACACACACACACACACACACACACACACACAAACAACAAACAAACAAAAATTCAGATAAATAAACACATGACTTTTCACATATCTGAAACATGTCAAATTTGACAGAGACCGAGAGTGCAAATGAAAAAAACTCCAGTATTAAAAGCACAAAGAATGCAATGTGAACTGAACAACATAAAAATATCCTTGTGAAGAACAAAACAAATATCTCCAAAATATTTCTAAAGAGAAACTGATCTGCTTTTGTCTACAGAGGTCACTCCCATTTTCTTACATATGATAATAATAATAATATATGGAATTCATATAGCGCTGAATCTTGTAAAACAAACAAATCGAAGTGCTTATATATAAACATATACATATGATAAATATGTGTGAATGCACACAGAGACACAAATAAACACACACACACTCACAGGTACACACACACGCACGCACGCACGCACACATGCTCACGCATGCACGCACGCACACAAACACACACACGCACGCATGCGGAATTCATATCCTTACAGGAATGCCTGCTTTCTTTTGCAGCAAGTTTTTGCGTTCCCGCATGTTCTGCTCACGAATATGCCGCAGTCTCTCCAGATACTCCTGCACACATTTCTTTTATTTTCACTTTTTTTACCACATGAAATATCAGATTTTTGTTTTAAATATGGTCATTCAATAAATAGTATATTAAGACATAACTAGACACTTTCACACGTTTGAATAAATCATACTGAATATATATTGAAGACCATATCATTCATTCACAATAATCAATTTTCAAGGAAAATAATTATGTCAGTTAAAGCATGTGTCTTTAATATTCATTGATATGTTAAAACCATGTAATCAAATCTAGCAAAAACTATTTGTAAATGTGTCATTTTTATATACTTATGCCCAAACTGGTTAAAATTTTGAAAAGAAAAACTTTTTGAAGGTTGGAGGGGGGGGGGGGGGTCTTCGGCTAGAGCTCTGAAATTCACCAATTGTGAGATTTTGCATATGCGATTGTTTTTTGCCCACCATGAAGGTAACCACACTCTAACTTTGGAAGAGAACATTATAAAATCAGGGCAAGTCAACATGAAAGGAGTGGTAAGCATCTAACAAAACCTGCAGAAAGTCTTACCTGCTCTTCTCTGTTACGTCCCTGGGCTGCACCTGGCTTTGCTGCAGCTGAAACATCAGTCAACAGGTAAATGGAAGAGATGAAGTGAAAATGGGCTGTGTACTAACAATGCTATTCCAATGAATAAAACCCAAGTCCTCCAAGGTGCCAACTTGCAGCAACTTCTGCACCTTTCTTTGTCATCCCTTTTTTCCAACAGTACAATGGCGGTGACTTACATCCACCTGCTTTAGGGACAGAACAGCCTAGTGGCTTGAATAAGTATATCTCAGATTCATGATCAAAGAGTTATCTGAGGGCACAGGTCTGAGTCGTTGTTGAGATGTCTACTAGAGAAGATGGTTTGTTTTTTCTTTTGAAGTTAATTTTCAGCTTGGCGTGTGACCGTGATTGAGGCCTTGGGGCATGCATACTGGGACCTTTACATGGTATTAATTATACACAATGGCTGACTGTACATGTACACTTTCAAGGTGTAACAGGTAGTCTGAAATGACCAATATGTCTTATTAATTTAAACTCATTTTCCACACAAGAACCTTTGATCTGAGATCTGCTGGAGATGGACAGTTGACAAGACAACGCCATGACTTTCATATTATCTGACTATTTTTTCCACTCCTTTCCTTCTGTCTCCTCAGCCAGCCAGCCACATAACAGCCTCCCTTCTGCACATGCCCATTCCCTCCCAGTTTTCTAGTCTACCCTGGAGGAATGGCCGCCCACTGGCTGGGATATAGATAGAAGTCAAACTCACTGCCTTGATTTTCATCAGTTTTTAGCCTAGTGATCAGCAAAATCTTCTTACACGAAAACTTGTTGAAGGCAATATCCATCTTTTATTCTACACCTGCACAAACCCCAAAATCAATCAATCCTCAAAACAATGGGCAGCTTTATGAAAGAAAAAAGCCCCAACATCAAACAAACAAACAAAACCAAAAAAAGAATAAAACTTCAAAAAGACAACAAAAATTCTACAATATGACAACAGAAAATCAAAACAGTCAAGAAAAAGAAAAGTACCCACAACAGAAAAAAAAACTTACCCAAAAACAGAATATGGATCAGACTGTTATTAATTAAGAACTAGAGAGTACAAAAGATTTGTCTCTGTTTCCTCATATAAAATGTCTCCTATCAGTTACACATACAACGCCAAAGTTGGATGTGCTGGGCCTGACTTGCCAGGAGCTTAACGGCAGTGAAACACAGTTTCGCTCATATAACTGACAAGAATTGATGCTGTCTGAGCATCAACGAAAAAGAAGAAGTCACACAAGTTAATGAGCCCTTTTGACTGGATGAAAGATGGTCAATCAGAGCTGTGATTTCAATCAATGACATAGCAGTCTATTAAAACAACCACCTTTACCACCACCAGAACAACTTGTACTATTCTCCACTCACCTGGTTTGGGGGTGGGTAAGGCACGCCCTCTCCCTGAAGGGGGACGGTTCTGAAAAATCAGCAGTTTAAGTTACATAAAGGTATTTCATAACAGACAACAAAAATAAATAAATAAATAAATAAATGGGTGAATAAAACTTATGAATATAACTGCAAATATTTATCTACCTGAAATTTCTTTTTTTTAAAAATATCTAGATAAGGACTAGCTGCTTTGTGAAAGGGCTCATCAGAATATAGATAGGTAAACAGGTACAGAGACAGACAAACAGATAAGTATCTGGATATGTACCCATAAATAAATACAAAGATAGATATGAGAGATTAGGTATACATAGTAATAAAAAGAGGCAGGCAGACAGACAGTAAGACAGATAGACACACAGATAAATAAAGTGATAGAAGTGAGATAGATAGATAAACAAACATAGATAAATAGGTAGACAGATAGATATGCATGTACAGATAAAAAGACATACAGATATACATACACAGACAGATACACATAGATAAAAAGATATTCAGATACATAGACAGATAAATTTGATAGAAGTGAGATAGACAGACAGACAGAGATAAATGGGCAGACAGATACACATGAACAGATTTTTTTTAAAGTATACAAAAACACAGAACAGACAGATAATAATAATAATAAATAATAGTAATGTATGGAATTTATATAGCGCTGAATATTGTAAAGCAACAAATCAAAGCGCTCATAGATAAAAAGATACACAGATCAATACACACACACACACACAGACAGACACACACACATGTATACATAACGCTGAACGAAGCCGACCGGTCAGTGACGTACCCCCAGGAGGTCAGCCTGACCCCTGGCCTTGTTGGCGGCGGCGGCCTGACGTCGCTGCATGTAGTCCTCCACAATCTTGGCCCGCTCTGCCGCCTGCGCCCCCTGCTGCCTGCACACACGCACACAACATGGTCTGCACACACGCACACAACATGGTCTGCCTGCACCCACACAACATGGTCTGCCTGCACACACACACAACATGGTCTGCCTGCATTCACACAACATGGTCTGCCTGCATTCACACAACATGTTCTGCCTGCATTCACACAACATGTTCTGCCTGCATTCACACAACATGTTCTGCCTGCATTCACACAACATGTTCTGCCTGCATTCACACAACATGGTCTGCCTGCATTCACACAACATGTTCTGCCTGCATTCACACAACATGTTCTGCCTGCATTCACACATGTTCTGCCTGCATTCACACAACATGGTCTGCCTGCACACACACAACATGTTCTGCCTGCATTCACACAACATGGTCTGCCTGCACACACACAACATGTTCAGCCTGCATTCACACAACATGGTCTGCCTGCACGCACACAACATGGTCTGCCTGCACGCACACAACATGGTCTGCCTGCACGCACACAGCATGTTCTGCCTGCACGCACACAAAATGTTCTGCATGCATTCACACACTGCACTGACCACTGTCTTTCCTGCACTCACACAACATGTTCTGCATGCACTCACACAACATGTTCTGCATACATTCACACACTGCACTGACCTCTGTCTTTCCTGCACTCACACAAAATGTTCTGCATGCACTCACACAAAATGTTCTGCATGCATTCACACACTGCACTGACCACTGCCTTTCCTGCACTGACATGTGTACGTCAGTGGTTCTGTGATCTGCAGGTAATTCACCCATCTAGAGACCAAGAGGTTGCAGGTTTGATCTCTGGGGGTTCGAGGTGGGGGTCGTTTGTTGGGTGTGTTTTGTTGTCGTTGTTGTTGGTTCCTTGGCCAGAGCTCTGAGGTTCACCAATAGTGAGATTTTTGCATACGCAACCGTCCCCCCCCCCCCCCCTCCACCCCACCACCACCATTTAGGTAGCTGCACTCCAGCTTTGGGGATGGTGTCTAAGCACAACACCTGCTTGTCTGTGTTTTCTTTTTAATTTTCCCATCCATTCCTACCAGAATGAAATGGTTTACTCTTCTGAAAGGCAGAATGGGTTTTCAATGTGTGCACAAAATGTTCTGCGTGCATTCGCACATAGCACCTTGAATTATAGTCTCGTCTGAAGGACTTTTGGGGGAGTGAAGTTAGTACTGATGTTAACTCCAGGGTAAAATCCCCTAAAACGGGGGGCCTCCGCCGTGGTGGTTTGATCCCGGGCAGTCAGATCAGGAGTGAAATGCTCTAACCACTAGGCTAGCCCACCCTCCTCATCTCTGTTTAAATCTGAACTTTTCCACCATTCACTAGACTGAATGGTGGTGTGTAAGTGCAAGTCTTTTGGGTTAGTCAATAAACCAACATCCTGCGTGAAAGTGGTATACAAAACAACACAACACAACACACCACAACACAATACATTTCCAGCTCAAAAGGGCTCTACTTTTCTGTCTGCACCTCACAGGGCACACACAGCACTGACAACTCTCTGGCATCAACAGTAACATGCATGCATTCAAAGAACACAGTGGCCTTGCTACAAGGAACGACAGTAGACTTGGTTTTATACCTGGTTGTAATATGTAATAGCTGCACAGTTTTAATCTGAGATTTAAAAGTTGACGAGGTGGGTAGAGTTGGTTTTATACCTGGTTGTAATATGTAATAGCTGCACAGTTTTAATCTGAGATTTAAAAGTTGACGAGGTGACAGCCCTCATATGGCCTCTGTGGTCGGCGGGGCTATAAACAACAGGATTGGATTAGTAGTTCACTGATCTGGAGATATTCAGCATTGACATTGTGTATCCTTTACTCCTCAAAGATTTGTTTGGTTAATACTACACTGCATTTTTCAGGAAGAGTGTGTTGGGAAAATTGAACATGGCCCAAAAAGCCAATCTCTCTACAGACCACAGAGTGCATAATGGACATGTTTATGTCATCCAGGCAACCACCTGTAAAGAACCTACTCTTCAAAATGCCACACACCTGTAGTAATGCTCTGGATCGGGGATCTAGAGGTAACGCTCCTGCCTAGAAAGCGAAAAGTCCGGGTTTGAAGTGTGTTGTGGTTCGATCTCCACTTGTGCCTTTTTTACCCAATCCACTTGAGTGATGGTCTGGGTGCTAGTCTTAAGATGAGACGTCAAACTGAGGTCCCTTGTGCAACACACATGTAAAAGAACCCACGGCAACAAGAGAGTTGCCCCTGCCAAAATTCTGTAGAAAAAAAGCCACTCTGATAGGGAAACAAATACACATGCAGACAAGAAAAGAAAACAAAATAATGGGTGGCACTTCTCTTGTAGTGACAAACTCTCCCCAGGGAGACCTGCCCTAATTTCATGCAGAGAAATCTGCCATGACTTAAAGTGCTATACAGTACACAATACCCAAAAGCATACAAACTGTCACATCTACCCACCCATTTAATTCACATACACACATACATACACACACATACACACACACAAACACACCTACACACATACAACACACACATATACACAAACACACACACACACACAAAACACACATAACACACACACACCTGTCACATCTACACACACATGCGCGCACATTCTTCGGATGAGACTATAAACCGAGGCCCCATGTACAAACACACACAGAACATCTTGTGCACGTGTTAAATCCTGTTCCGCTTTACAAAAGAGTAGGCCATTGTGTGCCGGTGGGAGCAGATGACAAAATTTACAAAACCACATACACAGGGGGACTGGATGTAAAAAAAGCACATGAGTGCTTATTCCATTATCCTCAATATCAAAGAATAAACAAATAAACACCCCCACCTGTCATAGTTGGCCTGGTTGATGGCCATAGCGGCCTGAACAGCTGGTGGAGCACTGGGGTCATTGGGCAGAGGTGACGGTGCCGCCATGTAATCTGTAAAACAGTATATGACACTATGTACACACAGTACAGCCATGTAATCTGTACAGCAGTACACAACACTCCGTACACAGTACAGCCATGTAATATGTACAACAGTACACAACACTCTGTACACAGTACAGCCATGTAATCTGTACAGCAGTACACAACACTCCGTACACAGTACAGCCGTGTATTCTGTACAACAGTACACAACACTCCGTACACAGTACAGCCGTGTAATCTGTACAGCAGTACACAACACTCCATGCACAGTACAGCCGTGTAATCTGTACAGCAGTACACAATACTCCGTGCACAGTACAGCCGTGTAATCTGTACAGCAGTACACAACACTCCGTACACAGTACAGCCATGTAATCTGTACAGCAGTACACAACACTGTACACTGTACAGCCATGTAATATGTACAGCAGTACACAACACTGTACACAGTACAGCCATGTAATCTGTACAACAGTACACAACACTGTACACTGTACAGCCATGTAATCTGTACATTACACAACACTCTGTACACGGTACATCCATGTAATCTGTACAACACAGAGAAATTCACACAACACTCTGTACACAGTCTGTACACTCAATGAAGTTTTCACAACCAGAACATACAAGCTAATAGTAACAGTGTGAAGACGAGTTAGCCTCCATCTCTGCCACAAGCTCTATGCTACATGGCACAATCATAACGGTGGGAAATGTGGCCTGTGCAAAGAGGCCACAGAGATTCTACATTTCGCCATGAAGGTGAAGTGTGTGTTGGGAAAAAGTCAGAACTGCCACACAAGGTGATCATTTTTACGTATTCATACCAGTATACACCAGCGACCTTTTTCGCCACATCTTGTAGTTTTCTTTTTACTTCTTCTTCTTTCTTGACCACTCAGACAGCAACTCGTTGTTGTTGGTCATACCAGTGAAAACATGTTGTGCTGCCATCAAGTGCCTGAGAAGTCGGCATGGGGGAGAACTGTTATCTGCTAAGTCTTTCTGTAAAAAATGCAGGAGAACGGACCAAGAAGGCAGAAAGTACACAAGAAGGAGGTGACAGGGAGAAAAGAAACAAGGCAGAAACAAAGAGAGGGATAGAAAAGAGGGAATTCCTAGCACAGAATTTCCAGAAGGTGGGGGATTCTATTTATACTGACAGGCCCCCGGCATCCTCATGGGCAACTCTTTGCTTCGATACAACTGAAAAATATTTTTTTTAAGTTCTATCTTTCTTCATCATTTCCACTGTACACATATCAGAGACAGACAGAGGAAGGCAAAGTTTGACATACAGATACCCCTGACCTGCTTTCTTCTGGTTCAGGGCCTTCTCCTTCTCCTGCCTCTCCATTTTCAGCTTGTCCAGATAGGCCACGTATTCGTCGTAGTTCCCCCGGTCCCTCCCACCTCTGTTGTCTGCGTTTGGCTGAAACGATGGAGAACATGGTCAAGGATCATGCTTTCCTTCACTGCAATGGATGTACTGGTTAAAGCTGTGGACTACTGGCGGGTAGAACAACCCCATAGTGGAGCACTGAGCTCATGACCTAACAGTAGATGAGGGCACAGGTGTGAGTGTCTGTTAAGAAGTCTGTCTGTTGGGAGTTTTTCCCTTTGAAGGTTGGGGGTTTTCTCTTTTGTTCCTCAGCTACAGCTATGAGGTTCCCCAAAGGCGAGATTTTACATATGCAACTATTTTCTTACCATAAAGGAAGCTGCATTCTGACTACAGGGGGTGATGTCTGAACATGAATTCAGAGTGCAGGTGATTTTTGTAAATCTGATCATCTATCCTTACAGCACGAATGGCTTACTCTTACAAAAGGCACAACAGGTTTTAATGTGTGCGCAAGATGTTCTGCATGTATTTCACACACACACGGTCTCACTTGAAGGACTCTCAGGGGAAAACTCCCTTAGCGGGTATCTTGGTGGTGGCTCAAACCCAGTTTGTCTGATAACAAGCACAATGCTCTAACCACCAGGGTATTCCATCCCCCTCCCCTTTATAATAATAATAATAATAATGATAAATGGAAATTATATAGTGCTATATCTTGTAAAAAAAAAACACAAATCAAAGTGCTACCTTTGAGTAAAGATTGGTTCTGTCTCCCTTTCCATGAATGTCCTTCAAATAAGAGCTGTTCATCAAGGTCCCCTGTGTAAATGCATGCATAACACCTTGCACACAAATCAAAACAAAATCTCTCTTTTAAAAAAGAGTAGGCAAGCTTTAGCCAGTGGAATGGATGACATGAACGTACCTAGCATGCACTCTGTGAACAGAAGAAGGATAGCTCCACCATGTTCAATCCATCCAAGGCACATTGCTGATCAAATTCAAGTTACCATGTACAAACCACCCTTCAATGTGATGAGGGAAAAGAATAACTCAATACTAACCTGGCCCGCCGGTTTCTGTCGTGGAACAGGCAGAGGTCGTGCATCACCGGCACCCTTAGGTATCTGTGGCCTGGCCTTGGTACAGAGACATGAAAACTTGGCTAGCTGCCATTTCATTTTCTTTCCTTTACTGAGTACAGAATGTCTCAAACATGCATGTATGCCCCCCACACATACAACCATGAACACACATTGCCTGAATTCTCTATCTGTCTATCTGTCTCTCTGTCTTGAATTTCTTTTCTGTCTCCTATCACATGACAAAAACCTCATCAAAACTTTACCATTTTGTGTCTGAATTTCAAGAATGAAACTGAAAAGTATAAAATCATTCTTCTTCTTAATCTATAATGCTTAGACAACAAGTACTGTTGTCTGTCATACGAGCAAAAATGTGTTGTGCTGCTGTTGAGTGCCTGACAGGTCTGGCCCAGGGCATCTAACTTCAGCATGGGAGAGAATTGTTATCTTTTTCAGGGAGAGAATTGTTATCTTTTTCAGGGAAAGAAGTGTTATCTTTTAAGTCTTTGTGGAAAAAAAGCAGACGAATGGACCAAGAAGGCAGAAAATAGACAAGAACGAGGTTGCAGGAAGAAAAGGAACAAAGTAGAAACAAAGAGAAGGATAGAAAAGAGGGAATTCCTAGCACTGAATTTCCAGAAGGTGGGGATGCTATTTATACTGACAGGCCCCTGGCATCCCCATGGGGGACTAAAATCATTCAAAGTACATTACACACTACACTAATCCTTGAACCAAAAGAAGTCATGGGGTGATGAAATGATGAAATGATAAGTGCATTATGTTCCCTTTTTTTCTTTTTTTTTAAAGGAGCACATATTAGAAATTTCAAACACTCTCCCCATGCTATCTTTCTAAAGGAAACAAAAATAAATCAATGAATCATAAAAAGAAGCAAGCAGAGATTTTATCATCAATCAAACATGGACGCTAAAGCCAAGCGGTTAAGACTGTTGAACTTCAATCCCATGGCTCCATGAAGCCGTGGGTTCACATCTCGGCAGTGTCTGGAAAAGTAGGGGTGGGGGTTCTTACCATCTCCCAGGTCAACTTCAAGTGCAGACCTGCTAATTCCCTTGGTGTGTATACACATTCAGAAGATCAAATATGCAAGTTTGAGATCTTGTAATTCATGTCAGCATTTGGAGGGTTACAGAAACATGAAGATACTCAGCATAATTCCCCAAAGTCGGAATGCAGCTATCTTCATCATGAAAAAAAACCAGTCACACACACAAAATCTCTCCACTGGTGAACCTTGGAGCTATAGCTGAGGAACAAAAAAACAAAAAAATCCAAAAAACATTATCAAACCGGCCATTTCAGAAAAACGACGACAGGAACAAACCCTACCTCACTCTTATCCTCCGAAGAACCAATCAGACTTCTCCAGCCCTCTTCTTTGGCCTTGTTGATGCGATCCATCTGAATGGGGGAAAAAACTCATGTGATGGATGAATAGTGGTGAACAACACGTACCACAGTTATGGTTCAAGAGGTTATAACTCTGAGAGAGAGAGTGTGTGAGTGTGTGTGTGTGTGTGTGTGTGTGTGTGTGTGTGTGTGTGTGTGTGTGTGTTGTGTGTCTGTGTGTCTGTGTGTCTGTGTGTGTCGTGTGTGTGTGTTGTGGTGTCCGTGTCTGTGTCTGTCTGTCTGTCTGTCTGTCTGTCTGTCTGTCTGTCTGTCTGTCTGTCTGTGTGTGCAAACACATTTGCACCATGAATTTTGGGTTGCTCTCTCCCAGAAGAGTCATCACCACAAGACCAATGCTACCCTTTTTTTTATCCAATGTTCCTGTCTTTGCATGTATTTGTCTCCCTATCAAAGTTTGAAAGCATGTATAAATATGTATATGTGGGTAAAGCAAAGAAGACAGAAATGGACAAACTCAAAGTAAAACTACAACAAAATCATGTTCCAATTTTTCCTTCCTTTCCCATTCTTTATCCAGTAAGTAAGCAAATAAAAAAGCAAACAAACGAGAGTGAGGAAAAAAAGAAAAAAGGATGGACAGCAAGGTTAGTACCTTTTGTTTCTCCACCAAGTTCTGATGTCTTCTTGCCACCTGTTCTTCATACTGCAAAGCACAAGACACCACAGGCACGCAATGCTATGAGCACAGTTAGTACAGCGGTAAGCACTCCTCAGATGTAATGTGACCTGATGTTAGTGTATAACAAATGGTAGGCCATTTTAGCGTGAATCAGATTCGTTTCTGAGGTAATTGCTGAGTCTAATAATAGCGTATGTCTAGCTATCAGTTTTCTTCATATAATTATATGTGTGTGTGTATGTATATACGTGCTTGTGTGATGTGTTTTCTTTATACATGTGTGGTTTTTTCCTTTATACACACACATGTGTGTGTGTGTGTGTAAGTGTGTGTGTGTGTGCGCATGTATGTATGTGCAACATATGTGCGTGTATGTGTACGTGTGTGCATGTATGCATGTGCGTGCATGAATGCCTGTGTGTGTGCGTATGTGTGCATGCATGTATGTGTACGCGCGCGTGTGTGTGAGCGCATGTGTGGGTGTGTGTACATGAAAGAATCAACAAAAGAAAGAAACTAGGTAGAGGCGGACAGCAGAAGGTCTTCAGAAAAGAAGCCCCCTCCCAGCCAGTAAGTGTTTTAACCCTTCACTTCTCACACAGCACCAAATGAACTCACAGCAAAATAAAGTAAAAACTACCAGGTTAGAAAACATCAACTCATGACAATTGTTTCAATATAATGTGATACTTTTCTGAAAAAGTCTTATTTGTATGTCCAGTCTATGTCACAGCAGTTTTCTCTGCATGAAATTCAGGCTCCCTCTCTCGGGGAAATGCGTGTTGCCACAAGAGTAGTGCCCACCCACTTTTTCATTCTTTTTCTGTATGCATGTGCACTTATTTCCCTATCAGAGTGGCTCTTTCTACAGAGAATCTCGCCAGGGACAACTCTCTTGTTGTCTTGGTTCTTTTACGTATGCTGAAAAGTTCTATTATGTAATGAATTCAAACAATTCATTTTACACTGCCCAAAATGCAAAACGTCAAACAGTTTTACAAACTGGTATAAGCAAAACCATATGACGATAAAGACTTCAGAAAAAAAGGTGACAATAACTACATTGCTTTTTTTTACACTAAACAAATCTTGATATCTCTTATTTTCTGACTAAAAATATGTAAGATTTCATAGGCTGCACAAAGATCAGCAGAAATAAACTTTAATTCATCACACAAATAATAAATACACACATATGCATACATACATGAAAGTACACATGCAAACACACATACATAAGTACATTCAATGATGCACTTACACTTACACACACACAAACACACACGAACACACACACACGAACACACACACACTAAACCAGCACACAATAGGAAACACACCCATCACATACAGAAAAGCATTATGAAAAGGTTCAAACAGTCAAAACATCCATAACCAAAGCAAAATGAATATAACAAAACAGTGAGTAAGGTCAGAAATCATTCTAGAGCAAAAGGCAATGGTGTAAAAAAAAAAATTTTAATATATATATAGATTCTTTTTAACCCAGAAAAGAAAGAGAAGAAGCAAAGAAATAAATGAAAAAATTCTAACCAAAAGGAAAAAGAAAAAGGAAGAATTTTTAACACAATAAAAACTCCACAGACTTTTTCTTAAACAACTGCCCACCCACCCAGCACAAACAACAAAAACAACACCTACAAAAACAGTGACGTGCATGCACACATCCAACACAATAATGTGATACAGAAACTAACTTGAAAATGAAGAGAAAGTCTACTGAAAATGAAGAAGTGGGTACAGGCAAGAAGGGAACAAAGGAAGCAAAAGTAAGCACTACTTGCTCACCTTCCACAACAAAACATAGTAAGTATGTAAGGATACTGTGTGCACCTAGTCTCTCTTTTGACAGCTCTAAGCCCTTACATACATGGCACAATGTATACAGATTTCTACATATCACTAAAGAAGAGAGAGTAGCACATATGAGCAGCCACACACACACATTCACCCTGACCCATTCTCCTCACTGGCAACCCTTAATCATTTACAAGCCTCCCAAATCAAAACACCCCACTCTCTCTCACTTTCACCACTTCATGAATTCACACATATGTCCACTAACACATGCATGCATGCACACACACATGCACACATACACACATGAATGCATACACACATGCACACACATACACACACACATGCATTCACACACGCGTGCACACACACACAAAGTTATACAGCAAGCTTTGACTCAACAATGACAGTGCTCAACTCAAATCACTACATAGCTCCCTTTCCTTTCACATCACAAGATGAATCCTTATAAGAAAAGAGGCTCTAGATTGCTATGCATTACATAAATATTATGTTTATTTTCACTGTACATAGCCAAAATAAAATACAAGTGTATGTAAAACATACATACATACACACACACGTGCGCATGTATGCATGCACGCACGCATGCACACACAAACACACCCACACGCAAACACACCCACACACAAACAAGCATCCATTAAGGATCTACTAACTACTACCACCTGCATTCTGTGGCCCTGAATACCAGAGAGGAGAATGGAGTCACCCCCATTCACTGTCCTCCACGCTGCACTACCTTTCAGCACCCTGCCTCCTCTGCAGCCATTTCTGAAATCCTTCACACCCACTTTTTACTGCCTGTTTTCTGCCCTCGTCAAACTGCCATCCATCCATACTTTTCTTTTTATTTCATCCATACTATTCTTTCTTATCACATCCATGTCTCCTCCGTACCACATATTTATCTTACACACACACATGCACACACATACACACATACACACACATGCACACACATACACACAGGCATGCATGCATGCACACACACTCTCTCTCTCTGTCTCACACGCAGGAAAACAGAAAGAGACAAATAGCGATACACAAAAGCATTGAAAGCAATAACAATTCACTAAGTACAAAAAACAACCCATCAGACTGTAGTCCACATCTCTAAGAAATTACAGTTGTTAGTGATCTGATTCTGCGTAAATTCCAATGACAACACAAAATAAAACAAAACTTGAAAATTACAACAGACACTTTCCAACGGCACACCAACAGCAGCATAAGCAGAAAAAGTAAAAACAAGAAGCCTACGCAATAAGACACAAATACTGATGTGAAGCCCCCGTGGGACTCCCGGGGTATGCTTGCAAAGCGAGCATTGCAAGAATAGGATCTCTGCCCTCCAACCAGGTATGTCGTAAGAGGCGACTAAGGTGGAACCCTTCCCCCAGGTAGGGGGTTAGACACAGGGCTAACAACCCTGTTCTGTAAAAAAATAATTGTTACGGAAACAGCAACAAAAGAAATTAACAATACTGGGTGTGACGGGCTTCCAGAGTCATCGGAAGATGCTCGTATGAATGGCAGTGGTGAAAGCCGAAAGGAAGCCACTGACAGGAAGATGGAAGTCTTAAGCGCCAAAAATAAGACCAAGATAGGATTCTGGAATGTGAGAACCATGTTCGAAACAGGAAAACTAGCGCAAGTTACAGCAGAGATGAGACGCTACAATTTGCATATTCTCGGAATCAGTGAAAGCCGATGGACAGGATCAGGCAAATACAGAGCCAGCACAGGAGAGACAGTGCTGTACAGTGGTAGAGATGACGGCCAACACCATGAGGGAGTAGCAATCATCATGAAGAAAGGAATGGAGAAATGCCTGATGGAATGGAAACCTATCAACAGCAGGATGATGAGGATAAGAATGAAAGGTAAGCATGCTAATACCACAATCATACAATGCTATGCACCAACCAATGACAGTGGAGAAGAAAGCAAAGATACATTTTATGAACAATTACAGGCTGAAATGGAAAACACACCAAACCATGACATGAGGATAGTGATGGGTGACCTAAATGCAAAAGTCGGAAAAGACAACACAAACCAAGAAAGAGCCATGGGAAAAGAAGGATGTGGCAGCATAAATGACAACGGAGAAAGATTGGTGGAATTCTGCATGACAAACAACCTGGCCATTGGAGGGACATTATTTGCACACCCTGAGATCCACAAGCTTACCTGGTGTTCCCCCAATGGAAGAGACAAAAACCAGATCGACCACCCGATGATCAATGGGACATGGAGGAGATCGCTCCTAGATGTAAAAGTAAGGAGAGGAGCCGATGTTGGCAGTGATCACCACCTTGTCACTGCAACCCTAAAAGTGAAGCTGAGAAAAAATGGACCTGGGAAACCAAGACAACAATATTTTGATGTGGAAAAACTGCACAACACCAAAGTAAAGAGTGCTTTCACCCTCCAGCTCAAAAACAAGTTCCAAGCACTGGTGGATACTGAAAACTACACACCTCCTGACACGACTAATATAAACACCATGTGGAAACAAGTCAGGACAGCCTTCACACAAGCCAGCGAAACGTGCTTAGGACAGAGACAGAGGAAGAGAAAAAGGTGGATTACAGCAGACACCTGGCAAGCCATTGAGAACAGGAGAGAACTGAAGAAGAAAATCTTAGAGACAAAGTCAGAACGGATAAGAGAGAGGTACAAACAACAGTACAGAGAAGCAAACCAAACTGTGAAGAGAATGACAAAACAGACAAGCGTACCTACATGGATGATATTGCAAGACAAGCAGAGGAGGCCGCCGCAAAGGGAGAACAAGGACAGGTGTATAAGATCACTAAGACTGTCAGTGGCAAGTACCCGGAGCAACACCGAAACGCCAATCCTAGATAAACAAGGCCAAATACTTACCACAGAAAGAACAAAGATGCAAGATGGGCAGAACATTTCAGCGAAGTTCTCAAAGACCACCACCAACTGAAGAGGCAGATGTACAAGATCCTGATGCTGATCTCAATGTGAACAGCTCACCACCAAAGAAGGAAGAGATTATAGCAGCAATCAGCTCTCTCAAGAATGGAAAAGCCCTGGCCAGGACAACCTCAACGCAGAACTTTTCAAGGCAGATCCAGAATTTGCATCTAAAGTTCTACAGCCACTCTTTGCAGCTATATGGGAGGAGAAACAGCTACCACAGATTGGACAGAAGGAGTCATCGGAAGATCCCAAAGAAAGGAGCCCTGAACAATTGTAACAACTGGAGAGGAATCATTCTGCTATCTGTTCCCAGCAAGATTCTGGCAAAGATCATCATCGGACGAATCTCAGAGGCAGTGGACCAACAACTCAGAAAGGAACAGGCAGGTTTTAGACCAGGAAGAAGATGCATAGACCAGATCTTCACCCTGCGCAACATCATCGAACAGTGCACGAATGGCAGAGACAGCTGTATATCAACTTCGTAGATTTTGAAAAAGCCTTTGACAGCATTCATCGAGAAAGTTATGGCGCATACTCCGAGCATATGGAATTCCACAGGAGATTATCCAAGTCATTAAGAGCTTCTACAACAACTTCACGTGCAGAGTAGGAAACAGCAAAACCAGTTTCAGTGTACAAACCGGCGTCAGACAAGGCTGCCCCATGTCAGCACTACTCTTCAACCTGACAATGATTGGGTGATGAGACAAACAACAGCTGACCAGTCACGGGGCATCAGATGGACCCCCTTCTCAACACTTGAAGACCTAGATTTTGCCGACGATCTGGCACTGCTCTCACATAAACCACCATCACATTCAAGAGAAGACATCCCGTCTCAGCACTTTCGCACAGCAAGTAGCCTGAAAATCAGTCAGAAGAAGACAGAGGTAATGACACTGAACGTCCAGAACCCCTCACCGGTCACAGTGAATGGAGAAGTTTTACCAACAACTGAAGAGTTCACGTACCTCGGGAGCACTGTTAGGCATGACGGTGGAGCAGGCAGCGACATCAAGAACCGGATTAGCAAAGCAAGAAATGCTTATAGAAATCTGAACAATGTGTGGAAATCGTCCCAGTACAGCACCAGAACCAAACTAAGACTATACCAGAGCTGTGTACTTTCCACCCTTTTGTACGGCTCGGAGTGCTGGAGGATGACTGAGAGTGACCTCGACAAACTATCCACATTCCACACGAAGAATCTCAGAAGAATCTTGCGCATCTTCTGGCCTGAGACCATCTCCAACCAAGAACTTTTTGCCCGTTGCAACCAAGAAAGCATGGACAACATCATCATGCATAGGCGATGGGGATGGATAGGGCATATCTGCCGTCGGGAACATGGAAACATTGCCCGAACAGCCCTCCACTGGACACCAGAGGGAAAACGCAAACGAGGACGACCCAAGAACACTTGGCGTCGGACTGTTGAAGCAGAGCTGAAGACCTTCCAACATACCTGGGGAACCATTCAGAAGCTAGCCCAGGACAGACAGGAGTGGAGAACTTTTGTTGCTGCCCTACGTGCCAATAAGGCACAAAGGCATTGATGATGATGATGACTGATGTGAAGAAAAACTACAGACTATGTTAGTATTCATACAGACAAAGGAAAACAGGAGGGGAGCAGTCAAACAAGAAAGCCTGGATTACACACAGAAGGAAAGAGAAATCTGCAACATGGCAGGACAGGATGAAGTGTGTACCTTTTTCTTTTCTTCTCGTCGCTTCTGCTCTCTGTCTAACATGTCCTTCTTTTTCTGTTCCCAGTCCTGGTACAAACATGACAATGTCACACGTCTGCTAATTTGTGAGGGTGTGGGGAAACCTGCTAACACCATGTGCCTCCCAAAACTACTTTGATATTGGGTGGGGGGATACTAAAATCAAATTAGGTTTTCATTTCCTTCAGGGATGGCCTAGTGGTTAGAACATTATGCTCATGATCTGGTGGCCCAGGATCAATCCACCACTGAGGCATCATCCATTCAAGGGGATTTTTCCCCTGGAATTGACATTAGTACTGACTCTGCTACCCCGAAAGTCATTTGGATGAGACTAAATCAAGGTCCTGTGTACAATATGCAAAACATCTTGCACACACATCAAAACCCCTTCTGCCTGTCAGAAGTGTGGGCCTCTGTGTGCAAGTAGAAACTGATGACAGGATATAATAAAAAACAAAAAAACACATGCACACTGGTGTCATGGTTATACATCCACGAAGTCGAAATGCAGCAACCTTAGAGGAGGGGAGGGGGGGGACATAAAATCTCACCACTAGTGAACCTCATTACTCTAGCCAAAGAACAAAAACAAAATCCTCCAAAAGGAAATGAATCAGTCAGCATCAGCAGCTATGAAAAGTAGACAAAAAGAAAACATAAGCATACACACACATGTATACATACTGTTGTCATTGTTGTGATATGATACAATCAATTTGTAATTCATTTTTATCAGCACATACATAAAGTTTTCAACAACAACAAAATCTACACATTTCTTTCTAAACATCACAATATCTCACAAGACTAAACCAAATGTAACTTACGTATAATAAGCCAGTTCAGTACCATCATCATTATCCATCACAATGGTGACAACCAGTGCAAAACAATAATTTAACCAAAACACAAACACAGATTTCTAAGAACAAAGCCAACCAGGTAGCTTGCCATACTTATTTTTCCTTCCTTTCTCTTTCTTTCCAAATCACCAACAACATGCTACATTGCCAACATCACTGAGATCAGTGGAGTGCTATAGGAGAACTCAGCAGAGATGGAGAAAGATGGTGAACCCTGGTGGCATTGTGTGGAGCTCCTAATGACAACAAAGGAGATAGAGACACCTGACCTGACCTCTTTCTAAATCTGGATAGTGTTGCTCTTGTTACTAGAGTATCTTCTTGGGAGGAGATATAATGATACATGTTTTGGACAAACTGGAGAGTTCTGCCTAAATCCATTCTTACAATCTTAACTTGATTAAAAAATAAATAAATACCCCCCCCCCCCCCCATACAAACACACACACAAAGGAAGTCAAACCCCTTCAAAACCCCAAGATGTAGCATAAAGTTGAATAGTCAGGAAAATGAGTCTGTACAAATTGCTTTTTAAAATAAAGTCTTTCTTTATCTTGCATATAAAATGCGTTACAAAATGAATGTTAAAAAAAGAAAAAAATCAAAGCCACACATTATCTACTGAACAGCGCTACAGACTAGAGCAGCGGGCTAAACAAGCCACCCCAACAAAACCCAAAGCAGCTGTTGCTAGAGGCATCACACACACACACACGCACACATTACCTGCTGTCCTGGGATTGGTACAGGCCGGTTAACTCCCCCTGCTCCTGCTGCTCCCCCTTTCTTCTTCAGGTCCCCTGATGACCTGAAGACAAGCAGTTGTGAAAAATAAAACAACTACATCTGGTTTGAGCATGATGGTTTTCTTGTATGTGAGTGTGTGTGTTTTGTTCCTCGGTTAGGGCTCTGATGTTTTTTACCACTGGTGAGATTTTGCGTTTACAATCTTTTCCCTCACAATTCTGGTAGCCCCATTCCAACTTAACGTCACACCTGTGTGCATGCGCAAAAGGCAACACAGGTTTTCAACATGTGCGCAAGATGTTCTGCATGCATTTGCACATGGGGCCTTGGTTTATAGTCTCATCTGAAGGACTTTTGGGGGAGTGGAGTCAGTGCTGATGTTAACTCCAGGGTAAAATCCCCTAGGGCAAGCACCTCCGTGGTGGCTTGATCCTGGGTTATCAAATCACAAGCAAAATACTCAAACCACTAGGCTATCCCGCCCCCCTGAACATGATGCAACAGTGTGAGTAATGGCTGAAATGGGTGGTGTTGCTCTTGTTACTATATTGTCTTCTCTGTGAAAGTGGCCCAATGCAGAAAAATTTGTCCTGACAGTAAGTCATATAATTATAATGTCATACAATGTAATACAATGATTTGTATATGTGTGTAATACAATGATTTGTGCATGTGTGTTATATGCTCTCTTTCTTCATAAATAAATGCTTGTTTAAACCATCTGTACTAGAAACCCAAACACAGAACACTTAAACTTGAAAAAAGAGTAATGATGAGAAATTTTGGTAAGCGTTTACATAGGCATTGATATCATAATGTATACTGCGAAGAATCCGAATGAAAACAAACTCTTGAAGAACAAAACTATTTCCTTTTGAACAAAAACAACAGGGTTCCTTCTAGGATAAAGAAATTCCACTCAAACAAATGCAAGCATGTACACACACACACACACAATTCCATAATCCTCGAAATAAAAGAATACAATTTTGTTAAATAAATAAAAAAACACACACTTGTGTCTAACATCACTGACTGTGAATAGACATTAAATTGAAGAAGGACAACTACACAACAAATACACTCATACACACGCACACATACACTCAGCCCCTACCCCAAGCCTTTTCTCTCCTTAACCCTACCTAACCTGCCCTTCTTCCCAGTCTTCTCCTTCTCCTGTCATTTCTCCTCCTGTCCCTTGGTTGGCTTGACGCTTCAGCTTACCTGTTCTGACTTTTCCGGCTAAGGGGAACTCCATACACGCTGGCTGGGTTATAGCGCCCTCTGCCTGCAGACCCAGGCCTCGGGGCAACCGACTTCTTGGGAGCTGAAAGAAACACACAGCAACATGTCAACTTCATCTTCTTGGGAGCTGAAAGAAACACACAGCAACATGTCAACTTCCATCTTCTTGGGAGCTGAAAGAAACACACAGCAACATGTCAACTTCCATCTTCTTGGGAGCTGAAAGAAACACACAGCAACATGTCAACTTTCATCTTCTTGGGAGCTGAAAGAAACACACAGCAACATGTCAACTTCCATCTTCTTGGGAGCTGAAAGAAACACACAGCAACATGTCAACTTCATCTTCTTGGGAGCTGAAAGAAACACACAGCAACATGTCAACTTCCATCTTCTTGGGAGCTGAAAGAAACACACAGCAACATGTCAACTTCCATCTTCTTGGGAGCTGAAAGAAACACACAGCAACATGTCAACTTTCATCTTCTTGGGAGCTGAAAGAAACACACAGCAACATGTCAACTTCCATCTTCTTGGGAGCTGAAAGAAACACACAGCAACATGTCAACTTTCATCTTCTTGGGAGCTGAAAGAAACACACAGCAACATGTCAAATTTCATCTTCTTGGGAGCTACTTAAACAATAAGAAAGAAACAAACAAACATATATTTCTTGTTTTTTTAAGAGCTACATATCACAATAATATTATCCTGTTGTTGTCATTCTCTCAAGATATTACACATTTTCAAACCTTTTAAACTGGTTAGAATCAGAGCAAACCAACAAACAAACAAAAAAAGAAGGTGGAGGGGGGAATTATCTCAAAGTTGTTGGCAGTATTAAGCATTTCTGACTGCACATCATGATTTGGCAGTATTAAGCATTTCTGACTGCACATCATGATTTGGCAGTATTAAGCATTTCTGACTGCACATCATGAATCAACCATTTTGCTATGTAATCAGCTGGTTTTTAAATCATCCATATTCCTGAAGTCAGAATGCGGCTACCTTAATGGAGGGTAAAAATGATTCCACACACAAAATCTCACCACTGCTGAACCTAAGAGCTCTATCCGAGGAACACAACAACAACAACAACAAATTTTCCATAACAAATGATGCTGGTAAGATCAAAGCCTCTGACAGTGCTGTCTTACACTGGATAGACTTGTCAAAAATATATCTGGTTTCACCTTACGATGAACCATTAAAGGTTTCAACATAAGAAACTGGCTAGGTAGAATGACTGTGAAAGAGTCAAAAGCCAGTTAAAAGGACCCACAGGACCCAGCTGGAAATGGTCAAATGACTGTGGAAGAATTAAAAGCCAGTGAAACTAACTCAGATGGTAAAATGCTGTGAAAAGAGAGTAAAAAGGACCCACAGGACCCAGTTGGAGATCCCATTTCTACAAGTATTCAGAGCTTCCTCTGTTATAGAACATCCCCTAGCTGGCCATCCCAACTCAGAACCTGCACTCTGTCTCCCTCATGCCACCTGGGAGCCACTGTAGGAGCTTCTCTCTAGCTTGTAGTCCTACCTGAGGAGGGGCGTGGGGCAGGTGGTAAGGCTTTGGCCAGCTTGGCTCCATGCATGACCGTGTGGCTGAACTCGTCTTCTATTTGCTGCACACCATCACAGTCAGTGTTCGTTTTAGCAAAGTCTGAATGAACATGCCACCAAAAATCTAGTTCAACTACTAAGTGGTATGAATAGTTAGTGTGTAACAAAACTTGAACAAAGAATTGTAAGCGCATGCACGCACGTACGTACACGCGCACACACACACCACACTCACTCACACACTCACTCACACACACACACACACACATACACTCACACACACTCACACACACACACTCACACACACACACACACACACACACACACACTTGCACTTGCCTAATCACACAATCACATACACCTAATAGGTTATAAAGAACATATTTATTTTCTTTTACATCTAACATTATGTATCCAGCCTGTTCTTCTCCCCCACTGAATAAGCCTCACTCTTTAAAAAAAACAAAAAGCTATCTGAGAGTGTCAGCCAAATTCAGTGGTACAGAAGAAAGTAGTGGACCAGAAACTTTAACTTGTAAAAATTCTGGGAACACTAGCATCAAAGACTAAAAGAAAACAAAGAAACTGACATCAATATGTGGTTTACTTTAATACATCAGCTGAAAAAGACTTACACCAAGAAATCTGACATATTACATGTCCTCAGTCCTTGTGTTTCTCTAATCTATCTGCCGAAATAAACAAAAAAGAGAGACATAATACAAAAATTACATATTCTCAATATTCCTCTTCTTTAATCCATTCAATACAAATGAACTATATTCGTAGATTTAACAGATACAAGACACACTTCAACATTCTTACCTCAGCAGACATCATCTTTCGAACACGCTCCATGATGAAGTTCTTTTTCAACACTGAATTTATGGAAGGTCGATCCCTGTAAACAGACAATGTGAAACACTTCAATACATCTCACTGCTCACTGTAAGAATGTCATAACTTGAACCTACCATATTGCTAATGAACACTTCAACATACCTCACTGCTCAACAAAAACCTGTCTGTTTATTTTGCTGTTCCACACTTCAATTTATTCCTCTACATGATAGTTTGAAATGTAAGAATGTTATCATTTCCCTTTGTTATCATACTAATTACATATGATACTGCAGAATTTTGGACACCTACAGGCATGAACATGGTCTCACACAAATGATGGGCCGTTATCAGGTTGTTGGGTTTTTAAATTACCAGGTCTTTTGAAGCTAAGAGCCAAGGGTGATTCAACTTGCAAAAAAAAAATGTTATCCCCTTGTCATCACTTCATCTATTTCAACAGGGAAAACATCAAGAGAATGGTAAATGGTCACTGTTCGTTATCTACCAATCACTTGGAAATTAAATAACTGGATAGTTGATCTTACACATATCATAACATTGTGTTTAAAAATCACCCGATGGGGATTGCAGTTTTACCTTTGATTTATTAACTTTAGGAATACATGCAAATGCAATACAACACAACACACCACATAACAATAAAACACAATACAGTTTATATCATTGATATATGAAGAAACGAGATCCTGCCAAATCAAAACAGGCAAGTCACTTGCTTGAAAAGAAAATAACCTAGCAATTACTAAATCAATGAATTACCTCGCACCACCAAAAACCTACATGTGAAAAAGGTAGACTACTGAACATCATCTCTTACGAAAGCATCTCGCAACTAGTAAATTAATTATTCACTTAACACCAACAAAAGCAAAACAGTAGACAAATGAGCATCACCTCTTGCGAAAACACCTAGCAATTACGGTTAGGACATCACTTAACATCACTTAACATCACCATAAAGCTACAAGTGAAGAAGGCAGAGTGTCAAACATCACCCCTTACCGTGGAGCTCTCTTGAAGAGCTGGGCGATGAGGTTTCTGAGGTCGTAGCTGTACTGGGGGGCTACAGGAGGGTAGGAGCCCCTGAAACACCATCCACAATAGCTTGGATCAGTCCATCTGATTTTGATTGGCAGGAATTCTCTCTCTCTCTTTCTCCCCCCCCCCCTCCCCCCATTCTCTCTCTCTCTCTTTCCTCTCTCTCTCTCTCTCTCTCCCTCTCTCTCAAAGTATGAGTATGTTAGGGTGTGTCCATGGAATGTGCACGTTTTTTTTTAATTTTATTTGTTACTCATGTCACGCATTTGCCAGTTCATTACATTTACTTAGGAGCTTACCTGATAATTTTCAGCACCAAATTTTTCATGTTGCCAGCTTCAAACTGAAAAGAAAGAAGACAGAACTCTTAACAATAAACAACACTTCCCAATGCCTGATATTCCTCATCTTAACCCAATCCCTAAGGGTCAAATATGCACTCTGTCCCAACCATCACACCTAGAGATCACTGAGAGACTGTAAGTACATATTGGAAAAGAAGTTGGCGTGAATGGTTGTTTTGAAATACCTTGCCACATAGGCAGCAATCCTCCTACTTCAGAGAATTTTATCTCCTTCCAAGGAGAATTCAAGTTGTTATGATAAGAACTTGTCATGGATGAAGACAATATCAAAATAACAAATTTAAAGCATAACAACATTGGAACAGAGGCAATAAAAACAGGAATTCTTTATCATTTTATTCCAGTCACTTCTGGCTGAACGAAGTCCCCTGCATTCATTTGCTTTGTCAATATCAGCCACAGCCCAGCCCCTTTTGAATGAGACATGGGGATGTTTCCATAATGCAACCAGCTCTGCCTTGTTAAAAGACAGAGACACACAGTGGGCTGCTCCACAAGAATTAATGGACAAAAACTCTACAAGACCATGCAAGCCTACATGAGGATATTGTTTGTCTTAATTGTACACACAAAAAAATTTTTAATTCTGGAAAGTTTTATGCAACATAATACACAAACACAAGAGGATCAAAGAATAAAAGTGAGAAGGAAACCAAATCTGCCAGCATCAATGCCAGAAAAGGAAAACACTCTTGCCAAATCTTGTAGTTCTTCTCATAGAAATCCAAGCTGACAGCCGTCAGAATGATCCCAAAACTACAGGAAAATAGGCTTTTTTGTATATGTATTTTCTATACCATATATCAAAGAAATAATACATAAAACGTTCTGATATGATACTTACTGCATGTTTCAATGTGGTCAGTTCATACAGCACACATCCCAGAGACCAAATGTCACTGTAAATTACCAACATCGTCTCATTATCATCATCATAAATGATAAAAATATTAAAATAGAAAAAAAAAAAGTTATACAAAACAAACAATTTTTTGCAGATGGTACTTGGCTTTGATTTTTTTTCTATAAGATATGAATACTCATCCACTAGTTTGTTGATTTTGTTCTTTATTCTGTGCTCCCTAAACTCCATTTCAGTAATAAGGAGAACCAAACCAACAATGCACACAAATCACCTGACTCATGGCCCATGCTCCAGTCTTCTCACTGAGCCAGTAACTCACCCAGCTGAGCCAGTTAAAAAACAAAAACAACAAAAAAACATTCTACGGGCTAATGGACATTGGTACTTTCATGGTCAAAACCACAGGAGAATGGAGCTGAAACATATCTATTTTAACACAAAGCTTGCAGAATCAATAAAAGCAGTACACACAATAGAGGCTACAAAGAAAGATGAGAAATATCACTGCCAAAAAAAAAAAATCAGGAAAATCCAGACAAATATATTTTATAGTCTGTATTCATACAATCAATATGGATGAGGCAAGGAAGGAGTTGACCTGACTTAAAAAAGTAGCAGCTTAAAACCCTATAAATACAGTAAATTGAGGCAAGAGGGTAAAATCAAAGAGGGGATACAATAAAGATGTGCTCTCCCAAAGAAGGAATCTGCTGTGATATAAAAATGTTAACAACTCAATGTCATTCTAGACGCTATGAAAAAAACTCGATCAAGCCTGGAATACACACTGTGGGGAGGGGGGTGGGGGAGTTCAGCAGTGGAAACATTTTTCTGGCAGTTACCTCTTGTTGTTGTAGGGTTTGTTCTCCACTATTTCAGGAGACAGGTAGTATGGCGTTCCTATACATGTTCTGGCAAGTTCCACTGTGCTGAAAACAGATAAGAACACTGTCAGTGGTCGCAGTCATCCATGTTACAAATACCCCTATTTAAACACACACACATTTATAAACATGTCTTGATCTGCTCGTATGAATTACAAATTACAAAAATTACAATCTGTATAGTATAGTCTGCTGTCACTATTCCCACCGCTACCTCACCAAGCAAAAAGCTTTGACAATTATAAAAGTGAGCTAAGTAGCCAAGGCCCACATTAAAACCTTGTTATGCTTAAAATGTTATGATGCAATTGTCTTCAGCCATGATAAGTTCTTACAATAACAACCCGCACTCTACTTAAATCTTCTTAAGTCAGAGTATGGTTGCCTACATGGTCAGGTACTTTACTGCACTGTATAACTGCACTGACTCTATGTGACAAAAAAATCATAGTCTGTCAAAAAATGTACAAAAGGAAAAAGAAAAAGCTTTGACTTTGTAATACCCAATACAAATGTGTACGTATGTGTGTATATATATTATATATATATATCTTCTTTCTTTTTTTTTCTCTGTCTTCATATATTCATCCACACAGCATGCAAATACAGTATAATAAAGGCTAAAAATGGCACGCCCCTTCCTTTTCTTCACCCTCCCCGTTTTCTACAGAGTTCCATCATGGAAAGCGCGAAGCTGCCAAGTCCAACTGCGGTCAGTGCCAGGTGTATTTAGCAGCACCAGCTGGGCTGGGATAGGAAAGAATGGATAGCAGCTGAAAGAGGGAAAAGCTGACAGCTGTGTTGACAGCTGTCTTATAGTGATGACAAAACGAAGTTGAATGTCATAACCCCAGCCTAACTTCCCCACAAATCCATTCACTCACTTGTTCAACACTTTGGCAATGCCGAAGTCTCCTAGCTGCACAGCCCCGTTTGAACTTAGAAAAATATTCTGAAACAGAAAACAACACAGGACTCATCATCCTTGCTCTGTCAAATAATTCACTTTTGAACCAAAATAAAATGGTTTATGACAAGAATCATTGTGAAACCCCCCAAAAAATGTTCTGAAACAAAAACAAAAAACCAACACCATAAAAATCATTATCATTATTACTTTTGTCAAATAATTTAAGTATATGACTATTTTGGGTAATGTCAACAGTTTATTTGCTTTTTTGGCTACCAAATATTTTTGCTAAGATGACATCCAACTTTTTAACATCTCTCATGCTCAAGAAAAAATGTTGGCCTACTTTGTACCTGAATTTTGGGATGCATTTCACAAGCTTTTTGAATATATTGACAGCGATGAAGAGTTTGAGAGGCTTAACTTGAATAAATAAAACTACAACAAACTTACAAAGATGATGAGGTGAAGAATGTGCCATTTTTTTTATAGAAAACTGGGTATATAAGTTGATCACAATCCAACCAAACCAAACAACATTAATGTTCTTGAATGCATTGCTGCATTGATTTGCTACTAAACAACTGCGATGTCACTGAGTGTTTTTGTTTATTTTTGACATCACAAGACTATGAAACAATTGTTGTTGAAATAAATAAATATGCTGCTGATTACTTGGCTTCAAACAAAATCAAGCCATCATTACATTTTGGTCCTAGAAATCCACCACTTGGCACAGAGTGATTGTTCACCGCCATGATGATCACAATAGGGATGATTGTTAAGCTGGACTTTTCCAAGTACTTGACAACTGATGAAGTGGCACAGACTTTTTTCCCAAAACAAAAGTCAAGAGATAGGACTTACCTAATGATGATATTTCAGCACCTCAACAACGCTTATCCTGCTTAAAGCAACCCAGGGCCCTAATGGCTCATTGGTGATAATTACTCCACACATGAGACATTTTCTTTTTCTTTTGTTCATTATCATAAGCAGAATATATTGCTATAAATTTGCATTCATACAAAAGCTTATCACCTACGTTTTCCAATGATAAATAACTTTAGGTACTTAGTTCAGATGAACATATTCATATTAAGGGATAAACATGATCCAACCCTGCTTAAAAACTACACTGTCCAATGTTAATTCAGCCAGCAGCACTGAATCCTCTCAATGTTACTAGGGTCAACGTACCTGTGACTTGATGTCTCTGTGCAGAATCTTCCGGTCATGTATGTGCTTAATTGCCAAGCAGATCTCAACAAACCAGTTCAGGACCTGCAGTAACAGCACAAACAAATGAATGAAGAAATGAATTAAGAAATCAATAAACATACAGAAAAAGGTACAAAGAAGCTAAGCATATAAAAGGAAAAAGATGAAAAAGGGGAGGAAGAGAGAAATAACACACACACACACACACACACAAAAAGAAAATAAAAGATTTTTTCAAAATTTTAATGAAAGAGATGAAACAAACCAAAAAAAGACAGAAAAAGGATCAAAACAAAACAAAAATTTTTAAAAACCACATGGAAACAAAGAAACATTTATTTTAAACTAGTAGCAAGCCACGTCATCTTACCATCACAAAAGTGTTCAGCAGCTGCTATTTTCACATTCTTTTCACTCTTGAAGCATTCTTCATGTGTACATGCATGCATGGGTGTGCATATGAGTGCAGATGCATAAAGGAGTTGTGTGCGGATGTATAAATAAGTATGTGCAATTTTTTTTCTCATTCCTTGGCTAGAGCTCTAGAGTTCACTTGCGGTGAGATTTTATGTATGTGATTGATTGTGTTACCCACCATTAAGGTAGCCACATTCCTACTTCTGGGTTGGTGTTTAAACACGACACCAATGTGCACGCAATTTTTTTTTTAAAGATTATGTCAATCATTCCTCACAGTACAAAATGGCCTACTATTTCCAAAGACAGAACAGGTTTTTAATTGTGTGCCTAAGATATTCTGATTGCGTTTGCACACAGTATCTTAGTTCACAACCTCATCCAAAGGATTTTCAGGGGAGTACAGTTGGTACTGATGACAATTCCAGGGGGAAAATCCCCTCCAACAAGTGCCTTGAACCTGGGCTTCAGATTGCGAGCTCAACACTCTAACCACTAAGCTATCCAGCTTCCCCCCTCCTCCCCCATCCCCTGGGTGCGCATGCATGGTACTTTAATGCATACAAATGATGTATGGTAGTCATGTGGTAGTTTCAATAAAAAATCTAGTCATTAGTGTATTGGTGATGATTATTAACCCATCTAAGACCAAAATCTCTTTTCACAAACTGCTGTCTGTAAGGATACCATGGATCTGGCAGTGCAGGGGTTTATGTTAAGACATGTTTGCTCCCCCCCCCCCTACCCCTCTGCTAATGCATGAAACACAGACAGCAACTTGTCCCTTTAGTTAAAATAACATTGATGATTTTATTTCATGTGAATGTTTTCAGAACAGTTCACCTGATCTTCAGGGAAGAGGCGGCCACGCTGATTATTGATTCTTCCATACAGATCTCCTGCAAAAATAGAAAGATAATGAGATACAAATTCAACAGATTAAAAATACACACACACACACTATATATATATATATATATATATATATATATATATATATATATATATATATATATATACTATATATATATATATATATATATATATATATATATATATATATATGTGTGTGTGTGTGTGTGTGTGTGTGTGTGTGCACACATACAAACACATGTCCATGCACAGTCTTATTTGAAAATTTAAGCTAAAATTGATGAAAAGGGGCTAACAGATGCTCACTAAGAATTTCCAATGCCAAAAAAAGGACATTTTGTAAAATATCAAAGAAACCAGATGAAAATACTGAAATCAGCAACATTTAGAAGAACAAATGAACCATTTTTTCCATTATAACAAGAAATAAAGATATCTTTTCTTCTTTTTTTAAAAAATATGAAATATCTGTATCTACTTACCCCCTGAGCAGTAGTTCATCACAATGTATAGCGTTCCAGCCTCTGCACGACAGAGAAGAAAACACTTCAGAGAACGCCATGCTTGTACAGTAAACACTACTGTTAGTTAGCACACACACAACAAGGCAAGATGACACCTGAGTCAGGCATCCAGTGTGTGTGTGTGTACTCTTTACACCACATTTAATTCTGCATGTTCTGAAGTGTACTTTACATGTGACAGTGGTGTACCAAGTATATCCTGAATCTCTCACTAGGAATGCCTACACTGAGGACCTGCGTTTGTGTACTGTTTGACATGAGAGAAATTATAACTTCAAACCTGGTACTGTGAGACACGAAAGCATATTCTGGGTGACCCTAAGGGTGTTGAACTGTGGAACACCTAACAAAAACAAAATTGGTACTGTTATTTGTGTGTGTTGTCTAGAGCTCTATTGTTTCTCCTTTCCTTGCTGACCTCATTTCCTATACTGACACGCAAGCAAGCACATCAGAAAATTTACGCCTCAAAGCTTTAAGAACCATTGTTGGAGCTGTGCTTAGAACCTGTCACCAAGAATTATATAAGGAGTCTTGTTTCTGCACACTCAAAGAATGAAGAAGACGTATAATTGTATATTCTATATGGCAAAAATGAAATGTACTGTAATTTCACATAGTGGTTCTTCGCAACTGCAAAAATCTCTTTTGTCTTTACAGTACTTACCTTCAAAGGACTCGATGTAGCTGACAATGTTTGGATGCTTTAGCTGGGCAAGCACAGCCACCTGCAATTTGTCAATTAGTCAAATTTATTCAAGCAAATACATCAAGTTCTCATTTGATAAAATGTGCACAGTCTAATTAACAATATGTCTCAACAACAAAAAAGCACTTTTTTTTTCAATGCTTTGGGGGGAAAAGAGAGAGAGTCTGTTCATTCAAGCAACAATATCATTACAGTTAAGTTCAATCTTATAAATCTAAACAAGAATTTAAACAAAAGAAAAATAACATAAGACTAAAAGGCACTTTAATATTCTGCAAACTAGAAAAGAAAGAATGCTTAATATTCCTCTCATTTAAATGCTGAATTTTCTTTTAAACAAATGAGTCAGTCAATAATGTGATTCACACTGAGTTTATAAAAAAAAATCTCCACAAATATCTGCAAACATGATCATAGTCAGTTCATGTCATCAAATCTGTGTTTACCCACAAATTTCAATCATATTTTTTCTTTCATGTTTCAGCTAAGCGCTTTGATTTGTTTTTATTACAAGATATAGCGCTATATAAATTCCATTTATTATTATTAATAGTATTATTATGTCAAGTTATTCTGTATTCCAATCTTGCTGTTTATATCCCTGCTGACCATAGAGGCCATGTTGAGGCTCATTACCCACTTCAGAGGTTTTATCAGCAGGATACTCATACATGATACAGCAATAAGAAAACTGTCGCAAACACGACACCACAGAATTTGGTTCATATTAAAATTTCACATCTAAAAAGAAAAGTATTATAATTCAAATGCAAAATCAAAACAGAAGCACCCACACAATAAGAAAAATACTTTTTGGACTACCTTGTGTGATTTTCTCACCTTCATTCTGTTATACATTAGTCTCTTTGTAAGCAAGCGTGTCTGTGATCCTGTTTGTTAATCAGACTATGTGGTAAACAAAACAACACAATTTTCTTACAAACTGCTACCATCTACTAGATGGTATTATCTGGAAAGGTAAGGTTATGGCTTTTTGTGTTCAGTTGATTTTTTGCTTGTTTGTTTGTTGTTGTTTTGTAGTTGCCTTTCTTTTCTTTTCTGTTTTCTTTTTTTTTTTTTTTTGGGGGGGGGGCCTTTTTTTATTAACTATATATTTTACAACTATTTTGAAAAGTACCTCTTTTCTGGAATCTTCTCTTTCTTTGGCACCCATCTGAAAAATAAGCATAACAGGGTGTATGTATGTGTACAATGTCAACTCAATCAGCCAATGCCTTATAAGTGTGAACTGTTACAGTCAAATGTCTCTCTCTCTCTCACTCCCTCTATCTGAGCCTCTCTCACTCCCTCTCCCTCTCATTCCCTCTCTCTCTCTCTCTGCCTTTGGAGAGAAGGAAGTAAAGAATACATGAAAACCTTCCCACAAACGCACATGATCAGAACACTGGGGTTGGAGAAAATGTATTTAAAAGGTGGTGATGGGAATGGAGGGGAAAAAGAGATAAAACATAGGGCCTATACTATGTGATAATGAGCCTCAAAATGGCAAGCAAAAATACATATTTAAAATGATGTACTTCCAAGTACACATGCACATACACATGCGCATGCACACATACACATGCGCATACACACCTCAATATAAAAGAATAAAATAAATTTTTAAAAATAAAAACACACAGTGACACACACATGAACTCGCACACACGCACGCACGCACACACACACACACACACATGTGTATACACACAGACACACACGCATGAACACACACTGCTCACACATACACCACAACTCAAGCACACAAGCCAGATGAGCTTACATACAAATTCCTAGTTGTCATTACATGGCAATTTTAACATGTGTGAGTGAGTGAGAGCAAGATTGTGTGTGTGTATACATGTGTGTGTGTTCATGTGTGTGTGTGTGTGTGTGTGTGTGTGCGTGTATACATGTGTGTGTGTTCATGTGTGTGTGTGTGTGTGTGTGTGTGCGTGTGTTCATGTGTGTGTGTGTGTGTGTGTGTGTGTGTGTATTCACGTGTGTGTAGTGTGTTGAGAGGAGAGGGTGAAGAGAAAATGTGTGAAAATGCATGTGAAGGTACACGAATATGTATGTGTCAGTGTGTGTGTGTGTGCGCGCGTGCACCTATGGAAGTGTGTGTGGTTGTGTGTGTGTCTGTGTGTGCATGTGTGTGTATAAATATGTGTGCACATATTTCTGAGTCAGTGAGTGTGTGCTGTTTTGTTTGGTGTAAGTGTGTGTGTGTGTGTTTTTACAATTACAGCAAAATAGTAATTATTTCGAGTTTAGAAGCTTCCCCATCATATCCCAATAGATTACAGTAGAAGTAGCTGAAAACAAGACTTGCTTCCATTAGGCCTAGCCTTGCTGCTTATGTGATGTCTTATTATCCTTGATAGTCAATTATTTCTGTTTGAACATTCAACAATAATCAATATCCACAGTATTTAACAGTAAAATGCAAAAGCTTCCATCACATCAACAGTTTTCATGTGAATAGTGTTAACCTTTTTCATGCCGACAATGACAGCTAAAAAGGTGGATAATGCAGTTTTCTCCACTATCCTATCTACCATTCTATTGCACGGTACCGGTACCTCTTCTTTCTATCAGGGCTAATAAAATGGGATGTCATCTAATGGGTGAGGCGCTCATACACTCTATACTTCAGCAATCTTCTCTTCAAGGATCTCACTTTTACAATGTTGATCTCCTTCACGACGCATTGTCGATTTGTTTGTTTGTGTCGGACAAGCACAGCTTTCCCAAAAGCACCCTCCCCAATTTTCCGCACACGTTGATAACGATCCATGTCGAAATTTGAAGATGTTTAGGCGTCGAGAACACAGCAGACTACTTCCGCCATGAAACTTCAGACAAAGAAAAAAGTCAGTACACACTGGCACTCAGATCACTGAACACTGAAACAGAAAGTCAGTTTTCTGGTCATTAGAGACTAAATAAAAGATACTAGACGTATCTCTCAAAAGTAACTTCATTGGACATACATTTTGTGGGTATGCTTCACTTTGTAACAAAAATCTTGCTTAAATTTACATAGAAAACAAATATAAATAATGTGTGAGTCTTCCTAATTTCAGTGCTTCTGTCAGTGACCAATGTAAACTATTTCTTGGAACTTCCGCTGTGTGAAAACGAGGCTCTAGTTAAAAAGTACTATCAAGACAAAGTTAACAAATTTTATGTTAGACAGCGAGAAAAATTCGTATAGACACACGCTGTTTTCTATACATTGTATTTAAGACTTTAATATATACCATACCACTAATTCGTCAATTTTTAGAGTTATTTCCTTGAAGATTTTGTCCAAAGCATATACAAACAGCAGGGGTTCTATTTTTGTTTTAATTATCAACGCTTAAATCCCTTTCCGACTATTATTACAGAACTGTAAGATAGGATACTGTTTTATTATTTATCATTTTCAAACTTGCAACTTTCATCTTAAAATCTTTTTGTTACCGCACTTTAAAATTTACATGACTTCTTCATTAAGTTCTTGAGGAGTCATTACAGGTATTAGAACACTGAAGAAATTTAGCCTGTTGCAGCATTTTGCTCTAGAATAATTATCAAGGTGCTGCCTGAGTATCTTCATACCACCAGCTACAAATGACCCATTTTTGCTTCCAAAGATGAATTGGTTTTAACACAGTTATATATAACATCCTATGCATGCCTATGCAGGACTTTGGTTTATAGCCTCATCTTGAGTCCTATGAATTTACAAATTGAGAGCAATCCAAACACAGTGATGCCTATATTTCTCCAATATTTATCTCCATGAATATGCAAGCATTTAAAACTGCTCTTGTCTACCTTGGTGTGTGTGTGTGTGTGTGTGCATGCGTGTGTCTGTGCATGCGTGCATGCGCGTGATTATGTTCCTAGTTTGAATCATGATTTCGTTCAGATTCAAGGCAGTGCATCAAAAATCAAATTTCTGCCCGATATGTATGCAACAGCTTACACACGTGCAAAAACAATGCAGAAATTCTTATGTCAGTGTGTTTTACTTTTTGTTTAAATGATAATAAAAAAAAGTTCTAAATTATTTATAGTCAGTTCTACAAAGACTTGAAGTCTCATTGCCGATGCATTTGTAGACTTGAGTGTTTGCAAACTTTCCCATGCACATTTTATGTAAAACAAACTTTTTATGAGCTGCACGCACCCACGCACGCACGCACACACACGCACACAGGGGGGAGGGATAGCCTGGTGGTCAGAGTGATGCATTCGTGATCTGCTGACCCGGGTTCGATTCTCGTTCAAGAGGATGTTTCCTCTGGAGTTAACATCAGTGCCGACTCCACTCTCCCCAAAAGTCCTTCGGATGAGACTATAAACCGAGGTCCCGTGTGCGAACACACGCAGAACATCTTGCGCACACGTTAAAATCCTTTCTGCTTCTCGGAAGAGTAGGCCATTGTGTGCCGGCGGGAACGGATGACAAAATTGACAAAACTGTATACATACGGGGACTAGATGAAAAAAAGCAAATGAGTGCTCATACCATTATCCTCGAAATAAAAGAATAAAATGACACAAATAAATAAAATAAATACACACACACACATTATCGAATTATTTGTCTGATCTTTTATGTTTGGTTGGTATTGAGTGTATATCTTAAATGTAGAAAAGTACTACTTCAAAAACATGAGTGGATATGAATAAATGTTCATGCATGTTGAGAGGAGAGGAGGGATATAATTTCTGACAGGATTATTGATGCAATTGGGTATGGATGCACAGTACTTTCTTCTTTCTGTTGGTTTGTTTGGGGGGTTTGGGTTTTTTTTGTTGTTGTTGATATTTTTGTTTATTGTTCTTTTCTTCTTCTTCTTTTTTTTTTTTGGGGGGGGGGGGGGGGTGGAGGGGAGGAAGGGGATGCTTTGTTCTGTTTGTTTGTTTGCTTCCTTGTTTGAATCTTTTGTTTGTTTGAGGGTTGGGGGGGTTCGTAGCTTTTTGTGTGTTGGTTGTCATTAATTATAAAGTATGACAATGAAACGGGTATATTGTAAACTGATATTTTTGTTTGATATTTTACTTTTTTTTCTCTCATTTTCTTGTGGTCCAAATCTAAGTGAGTACAAATGTGTGTGTGTGTGTGTGTGTGTGTGTGTGTGTGTGTGTGTGTGTGTGTGTGTGTGTGTGTGTGTGTGTGTGTGTTCTTTTTTTTTCTCTGTTTCTATTTTTCTTTTGGAGTTAGTTTTATTACTATGGGTTATGGTGATATTGTAGTTAGCTTAAAGTGATCAAGTTTGTTTTTTTTGTTCCTAGATAGATGGCTTGATGAAAAAAAGCAAATGCACTGCTTATTCAATGTACCATCTGGAAATAAAAAGTTGACTTGACCACACACACACACACACACACACACACACACACACACACACACGCACACACACACACACACACACACACACACAAACACACACACACAAACACACACACACACACACACACACACACACACACACACACAGAGTCCTTCGGATGAGACTATAAACCGAGGTCCCGTGTGCGAATGCACGCAGAACATCTTGCGCACACGTTAAAACCCGTTCGGCTTTTCGGAAGAGTAGGCCATTGTGTGCCGGTGGGAACGGATGACAAAGTTTACATAAATGCATACAGTCGGGGACTGGATTTTTAAAAAAAGCACATGAGTGCTTACTCCATTATCCTCGAAATAAAAGAATAAAATAAACACACACGCATTCGCCTTTTCTCAATCTTGTACGTTGTTAGTTTTCTTGTAAATGAGCTAGGTGTCTATACATATAGCCACATCTCCTTGTTCAGCTCGCTAGGCCAAGGCCTAGCCTATTCCATTCCATTTTATTAAACAACTCAATGTCAAAATGGCATCCGCAGCAGTTCGATTTGGCTCGCACTTGAAGGAATTAAGGATTCATTTATGTCAGAAGTCTCCTGCCAGCAAGGGAGTCAGGTACCCCCACAGTCTGAATATTATGTCGTATAGAAAAGTGTGTGTGAAATATGTGGCAAAAGGGAAACGCTTTGTTTAATCACCCTTTGAACCAGCCCTTAGTTGCATTTTGAAGACTTCGTCTGCTACAGACTTGTTGTGCTTAGTGACAGAGATTAGATTTAAAGTGTGAATATACCTTGTAAACAAGCATTTATGTATTTAGGTGTGTGGACATGAAGGAGCTGGAGTGTATTTCTAACTATTTGTGTATTTTACTGCCTGTCCTCGCAACCTAAGTTAAGCCAATGGCACTATTCTTTTATCAGTATTGAACATATCTTTATTCTTTCTTTCTTTATTGTGATTGTGCTAATGACACTAATATCCGTCTTTGAACAAGAACTAAAACAAGGCTTTGTGCAGAGAGAATTGGGATCTAGAAGTATCAGAAAAGGGAACTAGAATCACTATATAGTAATATCAGTTTGATCTTTTGATTTAGTCAATTACTAAATTAGTGAATACAATACACTACAATGTCTACAACTGCAAGGCCGTAGGTGAGTGTTTTAAAGTCAATATAATGGAGGAGGAAGGGAACTTTGTAGCTGGTTTGGGAATGGGAGCAATGGTATAGATATTCATTTGTGGGGATGATGGAATTGGTTTGTGAGGTGCAAAAAGACATACTAGACAACAGCAAAGCATGGGTGTTTTCCTGTGTCCAGGCTATAATTTTGTTTTGAGAATAGCTCTCTGTGGTAGACAGTCCATTTGGAAAGAACAAACTTGTACTATGTGCTGGATTGCTTATGTAATAATATGCCCAATGTTTGGAACTGGTACAAGTTTTTTGCCATTGAAAAAAATTGTCAGGCTTTAGGGTTCTTCATTTCCCTTAACTTTTGAGGGCTTCTGAAGAGCTGTTCATCAAATTCCTCTATTTATCATTTTATGACAATTATGTTCCAAAGACCAGGTATCTGTAAACCGTTTACAAGTCCACACTGCAATGTTGTGAATTCATCTTTCTTTTTGTCAACCTATCTCTCTGTGAGTCTCTCTCTCTCTCTAAACCGCATAACAATAACATGCAGTATTTTTCTTGAGTTAAAAACGAACAGTAAACTGTGAACTGAATGACACAGGCATGAATGATGTTCATTTTTGCCATGTGTGTTTTCAGAGATTTCATAGAAAAACACTATGTGGAGATGAAGAAGCACAATCCCAAGTTCCCCATTCTGGTCAGAGAGTGCAGCAATGTGCAGCCAAAAATCTTCGCAAGATACGGTATGAAAATTGGCATGGAATGAAATTGTGTGAATTTGTTGTGTTTAAATCCCTCAACCATTTTATTCGGCATTATTTAGCACAGTATACAATTCCCAACCACAATTTCATTTGTGCCCATTTGGGAAGTGCAGTTTCAAGATTTTAACTATTTTTCTTCTCAGACCAGATGATTTTAATGTAATACTTTGTTATAAAATAGATACTCTGCTTATTATTTGTATTCCTTTTTTAAATTACTTTAAATAAAAATCTTTTTGGAAATGATAGGACAAGGGAACAATTCCCAACCACAATTTCATTTGTGCCCATTTGGGAAGTGCAGTTTCAAGATTTTAACTATTTTTCTTCTCAGACCAGATGATTTTAATGTAATACTTTGTTATAAAATAGATACTCTGCGTATTATTTGTATTCCTTTTTTGGGGGGGAATGATAGGACAAGGGAACTATGTTTTTTATTTTATTCATTTATTTATTCTTTTATATCGAGGATAATGGAATAAGCACTCATGTGCTTTTTTACATCCACATCCATGATCCAGTCCCTGTGTGTATGCAGTTTTGTAAATTTTGTCATCTGTTTCCACCAGCACACAATGGCCCACTCTTCCGAAAAGCGGAACAGGATTTAACATGTGCGCAAGATGTTCTGCATGCGTTCAAACATGGGGCCTCGGTTTATAGTCTTATTCGAAGATGTTGAGAGTGTGTGTGTGTGTGTGTGTGAGTGTGAGTGTGTGTGCGTGTGTGTGTGTGTGTGATTAAGTTTGTGTGTGAATGAAGTTATGATTGACACTGTATTAAAACCACTGATAGCTCATTGCAGAGCTAGTAGAATGAAAAAATCTTGAAGACAGAGGCATGAAAAATAGTTAAGGAGATGGGGTATAAACTGCATCAGTTAGTGAGTTACACAGGTGTACACACACACATGACTATTTGTAGAATGTTGAACAAAAGACCATATATATCAATGTTTCCATGTTGACTGATATCTTTTATCTTGATGAGGGAAATTAACTCATAGCCCCCTGAGGTCACCCAGTACATTTGTCACACAATTCAGGACTGTCAAGGGAAGTAATTTTTACAACTTTCAATAGTCACTACACAAAAAATACCAAATAAATATAGTTTTACTGCAAGAAATGTTACTTCCTGCATTAAATAAAGTACACACTGGGCCAGGCGATTTTTGCATTCACGCAGTTGTTTACAAGCAAAAAAATTTTATCACGATACCTCATCATTTTTTTCTATCGGTATGGCAATCACAATCTCTTCTACTAAACTTGTAAACAACAGCTTGTAGGCCACTCTGCCCCATCTGCTCAATCAGTCTTAACAATATTCCAATGGTGTCCAAATCCTCTCTCAGCACACATCTCAATCATTGCCCATAACAAAATTTATTTCGCAAACTTTGAAAATTCACAATTTGCTTAAAACCTTACTGATTTGGACACAGTAAAGTACAGACAAGATGGTGCCATCTTGTTCATGCAAAGCAGCAACTCTTGCAAGAATCTCGTTTATGTAAACAACAATGGCGGCGCCCATAGTAAGCACATTTGTGGGCGTTTGCAGGGAAACTGGGGTCTATTTTTACCAGGGCATTTGCATCGCAGTGGTGTCGAGTTAAGTGGGAAGGAATTTAGCACCCTTTGGCGCTGAAGAGAAAGCATCTTCCAACCTCACTGGTTGCAGAAAAGACTCAAAAGACTCGAATCTTTGACCCTTGGATCAGATGACAACCCACTAAACCAACCAGACCTTTGATGTTGTTGATAGAATATACTGTTGTGATCAAGTGTACCCAACATGTGTAGTACACATTATTTGATTACGTAGTATGCACCCATTGATATTCTCACACCAGGTATTGTCTATTTTGTTGTGCAGAGCTTGGCAAGGAAACCAGTCTGCCGCTGTCCAACATGGACAGCCAGCAAGTGCTGAGAGCTGTGGAGTCCCTGGCCAAGAAAGCATAGAGTGGAAACACATGTGTACAGATGGATAGATTGTGAACCTGTTTGTTTGCTTGCTTGTTGAGAAAGGCATGCATGGTCATTGCTGCCCAGCCGTGTAGCAGTTGTAGTGCCGTAAGATGTGTTTTGCAAATAAAGTTTGTGTACAAAGATGTAGTGCTTTGTTGTGATACATGAGTGGATGTAAAGAATGCTTGTATCAGATCATGCTAACACTTTATTGTTCAATGTAATACTGTGAGATGTTTTGTGATTGTGCACTGTCTGATTCTTTGCTTAAGTTTTTTCCCTCAGTGTATGTACAAACAGATGGGAGGGAATTAGTTCACTCCCAGAGGTTGGGATGTGATCTGGCCTTAGTAATAAGACATTTAATGGATAGATGTTGGAAGGTTGTGTCCAGTTTCTTAGTTCAGTAGTTATGTCTTTGCAAAATCATTTGTCCCTTTGAGTTGATGTGTTCTTAGTCATTGAACGTTCAGACAGCAACTATTGTCTGTCATATGAGCAAAAATATGTTGCACTACCACTAATTTTAAGCGCCTGACAAGTGGGGCCCAGTGCATCCAACTTTGGCATGGAGAGAATTGTTATCTTTTAGTTTTTAATCTTTCTGGGGGAAAAAAAGGCAGGAGAATGGGCCAAGAGGGCAGAAAATAGACAAGGAGGTGACAGGAAGAAAAGGAGCAAGGCAGAAACAAAGAGTTCATGTCAACTGCTGTAAAACATGCAAAGGAAACTTTCATGTTTGAAGAGCAGATCTTGACCTTGCGTGTGTAAGCATGTATCAGTTTGCATTTATTGTCTAAATGAAAAGTTCTTTACCCAGCATGTGCAAGAACTCAATACGTCGGGGAATCCATAATCATAATGAGCATGATCAATGATCAGTCTGACAGTGCTTGGTCAAGAAGTCCTCAAAACAAAACAAAAACAGCCAGTGGTGGTGATTCAAACTAAAGGAAAATGAAGTAGTGTAGTGATGACAACACCGGTAACAGAAAGACTTGTGATAGTGCCTCCCCTACTCTAAGAGGACAGGATAGCCTTGTGGTTAGAACATTGCGCCCGTAATCTGACGACCCCGATTCAATTCCCGTTCAAGGGGATATTTTCCCGTGGAGTTAACATCAGTGCAGACTCCACTCTCCCCAAAAGTCCTTCAGATGAGACTATAAACCGAGGCCCCATGTGCAAACGCAAGCAGAACATCTTGCGCACACGTTAAATTCTTTTCCACTTTTCGTAAGAGTAGGCCATTGTGTGCCGGTGGGAACAGATGACTGAATTTACAAAACTGCATACACATGGGGCCTGGATGTAAAAAAGCACATTAGTACTTATTCCATTATCCTTGATATAAAAGAATAAAATAAAGTTTTTAAAAAAAAATTTCATAAAAAAATAAGACTCACTTTACATTCACACATCATTCCCCCTTTCCTGCTCCCCTCACCTCCCATCCCTTGCACCACCACTTTTTTTTTTCCTAACATACAAAAACAAAAAATAACAAACTGATGATAAGGGAGGAAAACAAAACAATTAATTTGTGTGTGTGTGTGCTTGAAAATATGTACATGCTCACTTTTTCTTGTTGTTGAACTGACAGACCTTGGCAACATCAGAGTTCTTTTGATATGTTCATAATGAACTTTATTCTGAACTTTATTAAAACATTTCATACATATTCATTCAGGCACAGTCACCATAACAATCTTTATGAACACATTAATAATTGGGAACAATAAAAGCAGGAGGGGTTTTTCCCCCTTGGTATTGTGCTCCATACTGAAGTCTTTTTCACATTAATGTTGCAATCATTTACAGATCCAACACATCACTACTTAATTTGGTTCATGATACCATATGTACTTTTGTTATCTTTCCAAGTTTTCACTCACAAACCCATACAAATCTGTAAGCACTTCTATATCCCTCACTGCATGTATGAATCTGTTTTTTCCCTTCCTCTTAGCCTTGCTGTGTCTGTGAACTGCCTGTTGAGCTCCAAGTGCTGTCTTACTACTGGAGCCCACACTGATGACAGGCGATGGCACTGTACACTGTCGCAGGGCCTCAGATGAGAAGTTTTGCACAAAAGTATCTCACATCTTAATATCGTTTCTTCTTGAAAATGTCTGGGCGCCAGTTCAATGGATGTGTCTCTTCCGTCTGGAAAAAACAATTGGAAAGATTCATTATTCACCAGTGATCATTTTGCATAGAATAACAACATATCTTTTTTGGAAAAACAATTTTAGCAAAATGCTTTTGTGAATTTTTCTAATTTAAAAAAACCCCAACAACAACAAAAACCCCTTCTTTGTTCTTAGGTTAGAACCTGAAGATTTAACATAATGGTGAGATTGTTGTATATGGGGTTGTCTATATCTTTCCCCATCCTTCAGATGGTCACATTTGGATTTTGGCAAGGATGTCTAAACATGACACTAGCATGCACATGTTTGTATTTGTCCCGCATTCTTGATGTACAGTGGCCTATTCTTCAAAAGGCAGAATGGGGTTTTACATGCCTGCCAGATCTGTTCACCTGTTCCCAGAGGAGACTGATTTAAAGTCTCATCCACAGAACTGGCAGGGGACTGCTTTGTGTGCAATGTTTGGCACCAGAGAGAGAGTCTCTTCTTATCTGGCTGCCAACAATAAGAACTGAATCTGTGACACTAGGATTTTGGGTCAAATGCTCTATCCACTGTACACACACAGTTCTATCCACTACACACATGCTCACACACACTCGACAGGAAATAAAGCAAAAATCTCCACCCCCCTCCCCCCAAACTAGGATTTGAAAGAGTGCATCATATGATTATTTCTTAAGTTTGAAAATGAAAAACACAGAACCTGCTATTATGGAAACAAAAGTCAACTCTTGTACTATATAGCACTGCAGTGAAACATGCACTTCAACAAAAGTGAACTTTTTTTTTATCAGATGACCCAAAAAGGCACCCTGCATATTTTTAGAGACTGGAGAAACCAACATCCTAAAAACCAAAAGCAATAACCACACAAATCTCACCGCAGTGTCATCCTCTTTGTAGATCTTGATGGTTTTGTCGGCTTCTCCTGTGATGAGACGACTGCCACTCTTGTCAAACTGCAGAGCAAAGATTCCGGCCTCTGAGTCGATGGAACCTGGCTGGACTGCAGCCTGAATGCGCTGGAAATTGTAGCCCGTCTTCCAGTCCCAGAAATGCATTGTGCCATTGTCAGCTAGGAAGAGAAAAAAAAGATGGCATTAGTTAGCAACATTTGTAATGCAAGTGCATGGTTTCAGTTGGAGTTGTGCTAAAGTTGTGTCACTGTAAGTGGGAAATCCCATACACACCACACCACTCTGCCAAAACATCCATTCAGCTGTGATGCTTTGCCAATAGCATTGCTGAATGTGAAGGTGAAACCTTGGATGCCTTTTGATGGTTTTTTTGTGATTATGCAATATCCCTAATGCTGATAAGAACCATATTCATCTTTAACTGTAAACTTGATCTTCTGCAAATGACCAAAAATTGAAAAAGTGAATAAGCATCCCAGTATGTCTGTTAAGGAAAATGAACAAATCTCCACCCACCAAACTACCAGTGCTTGTGGAGATTCTCACTCACTACCTCAAGGCCAACATGATCAGAAGAATGACAATCACGCACACACACCCAATACACTGAAAGGGGTTAAAGTGTGCACACTGGTACCATGTTTAAATATCATCCCCAAAGTCAGAATGTGGCTACCTTTAAGGTGAGCATAAATGGTCACACACACAAAACCCTCACCACTGGGTGCCATATGGCATGATATGTAATTGAAAACTGTCATACAAGCAATCTTCTCATCCAGTGTGTAGTCGGTATGAAACTTATTCACAGGTGTGAAAAGTAAGACAGAGTTCATTTTCTGGGTGACACCAGGACAGTAATCCTGGAAACTCTCCCATGGGGATGCGGGGGCCTGTCAGTATATATAGCATCGCCACCTTCTGGAAATTCTGTGCTAGGATATTGCCTCTTTTCTATCTCTCTCTTTGTTTCTGCCTTTTCCTTTTCTTTCTGTCACCTCCTTCTTGTCTATATTCTGCAAGCTTGGTCCATTTTCCTGCCTTTTTTCCCCAGGAAGACTTAAAAAAAATAACAATTTTCTTCATGTGGAAAGTCAATTTGCTGGGCCTGACTTGTCAGGCACTTACCAGGAGCACAATGCATATTTGCTTATATGACAGACAATGGTTGCTGTCTGAGCATTCAATGAGAAGATTGAAAAGAAAATACTGGAAACAGTCAACACCAAATGGAGAGCTGGCCTAGAAGAAAGAACAGAACTAAAAAGAAGTCCACTATTGCTCACCTGCAGAAACAAGAACACCATCAGAGTTGACGGCTAAGCTGTTGATGATGGCGTTGTGACCAGACAGGTTTTGCATGAACACGCCATCTGGAAACTTCCACTGCTTGATGTTGTCAGGGGATGCTGAAGCGAATGTGTACCTGTAAGCAACAGTTCCATTTTAAACAACCGCTATGGTCAACAACAATAAGAAAACTGACTCCCTAGTCCAATTAAAATTCACACAGCTCGATTGAGCAGAATGACCTTCAACCCTTTCTGTTGACCTGCAATGGCCTAAGTATTCATTATGTGACCTTTGAAAACAAAAGTAATCCATCAATTACATCACCTAAATCATCCCGGATTTTTTGTGTGATTTGCCATGCAGCGTAGCAACATTGTCCCAAAAAGTTCCAGGAGTTGCGCAACTAGGGTTAACACAGCCCACAGGTTTTATCTACATACAGCAGAAAGTGTAAATGCAGACAACAGTCCATAGAAAAGGAGGAAATGGTGAAGCAATGATGTGGGATGTGAAACACTTACTGGGTAGGGTGCAGAGTAACAGCTCGCACACTCTTTTTGTGATTGGTCAGTGTGGCTCTGGTGCGACCCGCTACCAGGTCCCAGAGTCTGACTGTACAGTCGTGACTGCCAGAAATGATCTGTGAAAACACACACACATAAATGCACGCAAACACACATATGACAACAAAATTGCTTACACAGTAATATAAAGCAATCTACAAAAACACTTTAAAAACGTCTGTTGTGCATCCACAAATATAATAACAGACATACGACACTTTTCCCCCATCCATTAGATCATGAGTGGTCTGGGCGCTAGTCTTTCGGATGAGACGATAAATCAAGGTCCTGTGTGTTACACATAATTATTTAGCGCACGTAAAAGAACCCACGGCAAGAAGAGAGTTGACCCTGGCAAAAATTCTGTAGAAAAAAGCCACTCTGATAGGGAAACAAATACAGTTGCAGACAGGAAAAAAAAAAAAAAAGGGTGGCGCTGCTCTTGTGGCGACGCGCTCTCCCTGGGGAGAGCAGCCTGAATTTCACGCAGAGAAATCTGCCGTGACTTAAAGTGGTATAAATAAATAAATAAAATGAATAAATAATTACTGTTTATGACAACAAGGATCCAAACATAGACAACCTAAAAAATATATAGTAAAGGTAAAGGAGTCCCATAACCTATAAGGTCGTAGGGGAGCGAGGCGTCAGAGACCTCACTTCTCTAGGGCCAGGATATTGAGGGCGGCGCCCATCTCCTCTCTCTCGCTGCTTTACCTTCCCTGACCCTAAAGAGGGAAGGTACCCATTTACAGCTGGGTGAACTGTACTGAAGCCAAGGCGCGCAAACGGTCACCCATCCAACTGGTAACCAAGCTCGACGCTGCTTAACTTGGCTGGGGGAAAGCGAGTGCTCCGACCACTGAGCTATCCCGTCCCCTAATAATAATATATATAATATATATAAAAGAGAAAAAGAAAGTGTTTAACTTGCATCTTTTTTTTTTTTGCAGACACACAAATACAGACATTGAGAATAATATTTTATCTAAAATTAATAAGCAAAAACCATATTTAATCCAAACCCAAGATCACTCTTAGCTTATAGTTTGACTTTTATAAAAACTAACTAACAAAAAACCACACAAACAAAAACCCACAATCAACTAAACACATTAATGTCGGCACATCTGATCTTTACCACAGTAGTGCTCTCCGTTCATGAAGACAAAAGAGGATCACAATGTGTTCTTCGCAACTCTCTCAGCGCAACAAGCGTGACTCACCTGAGGTTCAGCAGCCTGGCAGCGGACAGAGGAGACAGTGTTGGTGTGACCGCTCAGGGTGTGAATGCAGGCCTTCATCCTAATGTCCCACACCTGCACACATCAGTGTCAACTTTCCTGTCAAAGCCAAAACATTAACTGTGAGCACCATCGAAGAGTAAAAAGATACTGAAAAGCTGTGCGGTTTTCAAGAAATAAGTCTTGAGTGAAAACATTGTCTCGCAACTAATGGTACCAATCAACGACAGCTGTTATATGAGGGGGAGGAGGGTGGAGTTATTTCTGACTGTTTTTCTTGATTTGCATCACATCAGTCCATTTTTAAAATTAAATACTAGCACACACAAGAAAAGAAATTGCAGGGTAACAGCACAATACCTGAAAGCTATGCTATACCACTGATTCAGCAGCAAAAACCTTCCAACGACTTACATCACCCTGTACACACACCCTGTCCCCAGCCTTACCCTGACTGTGGCATCACGACCGCAGGTCACAAGGACGTCGATGGTTGGATGAAGGTCAAGGTCATAGCAGGCACTCAGATGACCATGGTAGTGGCGAACAGTCTTCAGACAGAAAAAAAGACAATTCAGATATAACAGGAAAAAGAAAAACCACCAACCTCATAAACAATACATACACAACACTTTATTTTCTTTTTACTCCCTTGAATTAAGCAGTTATTAGTGCATTTCAATGAGAAGTAAAAACTGACCTTCAATGTGTGATATCTATTCCAGACAGTAAGTAGATATTCAGTACAGGATAATCACTTGAAACTGTAGCATTTTTTAAAGTCAAACAGAGTTCCATAGTGCAGACATACATAGGCAGACAGAGGAAAATGTAATTTTTTCACAAGTGCTATTTTCGCATACTCTCCGGAAAATAAACATTACAATTCTTCATTGATATTTTTTAAGCTACCATAACGTGGTATTCTGCATTGATAACACTAACAGTCATAGGTATGTGAAATAAAGAAAGTATACTTTCCTTTCAGAGTTCATAGCTGTTTTCTTGGTCTACACTATTTCATCTAAAATCACAATTATGAATGATTGTTCACACAATATAATAATAATAATAATAATAATAATAATGTATGGAATTTATATAGCACTGAATCTTGTAAAGCAACAAATCAAAGCGCTCAGATGACTTTTTTTTATATCAAGGATAATGGAATAAACAAATGAAATAAACACTCATGTGCTTTTTTACATCCAGTCCCTGTGTCTATGCGGTTTTGTAAATTTTGTCATCTGTTCCCACCGGCACACAATGGCCTACTCTTTTGAAAAGCAGAACAGGATTTAATGTGTGCGCAAGATGTTCTGCATGCGTTCACACATGGGGCCTCGGTTCATAGTCTCATCCGAAGGACTTTATAGATATAGGAATATCACTTCATCCAGCCCGTCACTTTCTTTCTTTTTCTTTCCAACAGACCTTGTTTTGTTCCAGGTCCCAGCAGCGCACCATCTTGTCCTCGCCACAGGAGAAGAGGTAGGGTTGTCTGGCACTGACCGCTACGCCACGCACAGTGCTCACGTGCCCCGTCAGTGACAGCTTCAGTGTGCCTGACGCCAGGTCCCAGATCTGTGTTGTACACACAGCAGACACAGTGCTGGTTTTACATCTGACTTCCAAAGGTTTGGAGTATTTAAGAGTCAGTCTGAAATTTCACAAATCAACTTTGTCTAAGGTATCTTTATAGTGGAGGCTGTTTTTCTTCCTCTTTCCCTCTCACCCTTTTTAAAGTTTAGATGCAAAAGATTTTTGAAAAGTCTAACAATAACCATATATCAAAGAAAAACAACTCCAATGATAGCCATAAATGAACAAAAAGCAAGTCAGGTAACAGCACAGATATGAACACAAGGCCAAACCAGCACACAAGACTTATTCTTAGCTTGAGTCTTTCCTAACAGGCCTCAACAAACTCTCTCTAAAAAATAAGTTGTTTTTTTATGGACAATTTCTTTTTTAGAGTTATATTAGCAAAGTGGTTCCCATGGAATGTTCCAAATGCAGCAACTAACTCTGAGAATCAAGTTAATACTTTACACATACTGCCTTCTTTCTTGTTACTAAACCTCACACCATACGACACGTTCACACAATGACAGCGATGCTGGTCATGCAGCTCACCTTGATGACTCTGTCGGCAGCCCCGGTGACAAACCATTCGTTTCCTGGCTCCATGGCGATGCAGCGCACCCAACCCAGGTGACCGCTAATCACCTGAAACATACCAGCCGGTGATGTCAACACTCCAGCACAACTGTCCCGTAATCTGAGAGGGTGTTAGAGAGCAAAGTGTTCAGTCAGGGAAACGCGGCCATTTTCAACCTTGCAACTCAGAGGGACCATTCACACCCATAAGCTAAAAAATGTTAACTGGTATAAAAAGAAGGCCTGCCACACAAAACATATCAAAGATGTGTGATTGTTGTGAGTCATGATGTTTCTATCACATCCACATGGCACACACACATATATATATACTAGCAAGCACAACATGGACATGGGCTACACGCTTGAGTGTTGACTGTCAAGCTTCTTCCTTTTTGTCATGTTTCTCCCAGGGAAGGTTTGACATTGATGAGCCTTCTCCATCTCTCTCTGTTTTGAGCTTCCTCCTTATTTATGCCCCTTTCTCTAAGATCACCTGCAATACAGGCAGCCCAGGTCTTGCTAGGTCTTCCCTTTGGTCTCTTTCCATCCACTACGAAGTTCATTGCTCTTTTTATGATGTGGTGGTCTGCTTTCCGTTGAACGTGCCCAAACCAGCGCAGTCTATTGGTACTAGCTACAGACTTCAGATCATCAACTTTGCACATTCTCCAGTTGACTCTCAAGCTAGCCATAAGAAATAGAAAAAAAAGTATTCTGAACAACCAAATTGAACAACAGTGTTGAACAGGAGATATGAACACAGAGTTAACTTGTCAGCTGAGACAGAAAACAACCTCTTTTCACTATCCTTTAAACTCATAACCAAATATCCTTTCAGCAAAAACCAAATCATAATACACAACAATACTGACCCTGTACAGTTTCCATGGTGGATGCCATTGTGGCTTTGGCATTGTGGGAGCTTTCTTGGGCACCAACATTTGCTGCTGTCCGATATTCACTGACACCAATGCCTGATACAACACACATGTGCAATAACTTTAAACTCATGCATAGTGCTTGTCTCCCTCAGAATAATAGTTACAACACTGTAAAAGACACACATAGATGCTTCTGCTTGCAAAACTTAGCAAACTAATTTAATGAATTTTATTATAACAATGAATGAAAATACTATAAAGGCAGGAAAAACTGTGATTTATAGTACCAAGCACATTTTCTTTTTTTCGAACAATCAGAAACAAGCATCAAACATACCCGCAAATAAACAAATAAATATGCAAATTTAAAGCTAAACTATTTGTTTTCACTCAATACACACTTCACTTGTTCCGTCTCACCATCACCTGACTCTCCCATTTTTATCTTGCTGAACTTACTCTTGACAGTCACATTAACTGAGTGATGAACATCTTTATCTCATTTAACCTCAGGTATAGCTTTAGTATATAAAGGAAACCGGAACTGTGCAAGTAAAAAACCAAAACAAAACAACAACACAACCTGAACAAAAATACTAAATCCATTGCTCATTCTGAGACAGGATTACTTGTCTGTTCTTTACTTTACAGTGTATCTTTCATACAGTCACCACAGAATAATTCTGTTTCTGTTATTTCCAATGGTACACACATATATAAAAGACTTTTACATCACCAATTAGTTTATCATTTTTATCCAGATATTAACAGACTCCAGATATTAACCCTTACAGCACTGGATATCTGCTGTCCATTATTTCCCCCGTCCTGAGTTTCTGCCCCGGCACTCTACCATTCAGTCCTGTCAGCCAGTTTACTGGCGATAATGGAAGCAGAGCAGGGGATGTTTATAGTGATCACTCATGCGGCTAACTGGCATCAACGGGACTCTGGTAAATAGTTTTGTTAAGGCAAACACTGCTTCTCCTTTCCCACGAGAATGTTTATAAGCCTCCTGGATTCCTAGGTTTTAGTAGAAGGAATGTAATTAACTTGCACTGTTTTTCTCTGCCACTTATTCTGTGCAAAATGGAGGAAGAAGACGCTGACCAATTTTCTGACAACAAAATTTATAAAATTTTGACAATTTTGATCTGTTTGAGTTGAATGAAGAGGAAAGAGCAGAGATTAATGCTGCTATAAATCGTGACAGTGATAGTGGTGATAAACAAGATGATGAGAATTTGCCACTTATTTATCACCAGCACTGTTTCAAGATTTTCCACACCCGTGTCACCTATGTGTGACATGTGACAGAGGATGCAGACAAGTGACATGTAAATAAGTGTATAGCAGTAGAACCCTGGAAAAAAAGTAGTGCAGTGCTTGTGTCTTTGATCGTGATAACCTCCATAACTGATTCAAAATGGCCATAAACATTTCTCTATTGCATGGCTGTTTTCTTGAATGAAACTGACATAACAGTTGAGGTGACAATGAGTACTGTGACAATCAGTGTGACTGGATACCTTATTCTGTGCAAGTGATGGAGATACTGAGGACATCAAACTGTAAGTTACTTATTTTTGGCATGCTCATATCTTATCAGTCGTTTGTTTGCATGCTTTTGTCATTAATTGTTTGTATGAGACATAGGAAATGTCACAGTTGTTGACACCCGTCACATACATCACACACACAAGTGCAAAGTTCTTGTCTTAAAGAAAATCTACATTCAATTCTGCACACAGCGGTATATAACACTTACTAGTTTATGCTTTAATGCAAAATTCTATGTAAGGTTCACCGAGGTACCGTTTTGCACCTCTTCTGCACCTCAGAAACCCAGGAATTGAAGGAAAATTCTATTGCGCCGGTTTTCCTCCTTACAGGACTGAAGGGTAGCAGGAAGCTGAACCGGAAAACCGGCTTGCTGTACTGAAAGCGTTATCTGGAGTGAGACTACTTATGCAGGCAGCAATTGTAGTTTGCAAGCGATATTCAACTGATTACAAGTACATACATATATATATTTTTGGGGTTTTAATTATAAACTTAAACACTACTGAGTTTTCTTTCAAATGAAAACATTTGATGACATATATATGGATACAGACAATGATCAAGAAACTTTTTTCTTTTCATATATGTCAATATAGGTAAAATGTCATTGCAAAATGCTTTCAAACATGGCAAATTATGTCAGATTAACTGAAATGTATTGTACTCCTTGAACATACCCTGGACCCAGAAGAATCTTTAGATTGACGCATTCCACCACTCTGTAATCTGTAACAACAATTACACAGATGGTATGCATAAAATACAAGATGGTAACGGCTTCTTCATATTCTCAAAAGCATGTTTTCACATGTTGGCACTTTGGGGGAATGGTGTAGCAACACTTCCAATCTTTTCAAAAATCTGTTGATTTTCAAGAATTATCCAAAAGAAGAAAACTACAAACCCCACAATCCTAATTCAAAACTTCTTCTTTCCCCTTACATCTGTGAAAGGTCGATGGGGCACTGAACTAAGAGTTATTCATATGCACACGAGAAATGCATGCACATGTACACACACTCACACACACACTTCCAATCACAGGCACTTTATAAAATACAAAAACAAACATCAAACACTATGAAGATTACATATCAGTGCAAACACATTCACATATTTTTCAATCCAGTCCCAAAATTACTGTCCATCTGTCCAAGGTAAAAATGACCAATTAATCCCCCAAATTTTTGTAAACACCTCATAAAAACAACAACAAAAACCTCCTATCATATGCATATGTATGCAAATCTGTCAGACAGGACAAAGCAAGCAAACTGACACCATAAGGAGAGTTTACCTGGCAGGAACTAGTTCCAGTCCTGTGCCCCCTCCTTCGTTCTGTGGAACCCCATCCAGCTCTTGAACTGTGCAGAAATAGAATATGTAATACGCATACATGTACACAGTCTTGTGCACCTGCAAGTGACCCCCATTTCAGCATGTATGACACATGTGCACACAAACAAAATATAGCACATTATACAGAGTTCTATCTGCACAGAGCATACAAATTCATATTCAGTTGTGATAACAAAAACAGGAAACACCCCAGCACCTGTGCTGTCACATTTGAAGAGAGGAATCCTTGTGCAAAGACAAAAGCAAGTTTTGGCTTTGGGATTTTTAAAAATGGTCCATGAAGAGTTTAGAATATTGAAAACACATTATCTTTTCCCACATTAGCCTGATCATTTTCAATACTTCATACTGTATGCATGCATTATGTATTACAGAAGTGACCAGTACCACTCACCTTGGCCATTGTGTTGAACTGGTACTCCAGACTTGACACGGTCTTCTTTCACTGGGCCATACTCATCGTCAACTTTTACCTTTCTCCTTAGTTCTTCACTGCAAAATACAATGGATGAAAAAAAACCAGTAAATCTACAAAATGACATAAAATACTAGTTATAGTTTGAAATACAGACTATCAGTGCTCAAATTTTACACACTCCTGAATCAGTGAATGACTTTCACTCATGGATTCAGGTAAATTCACTTTGAACGTTTGTATTATTACTAATATTAGAATAAATTCATTGTCATTCATACATTACAAACTGTTGCTGTTTTCTCCAGTGCCCACTCACTGTTATACATATGATTGCAGTCATCTCACTACCAAAAGACAGCTGATTCAGGTTTTTTCTATCATAGTCATTGATTCAACCCATGTTACTTCAGAAACCTTTAAAAAGGAGGCAAAAACCCGAATTCCTTTAAATAGCATCACATTTAAAATTCTTTCTGTCCATACCTCTTCTCATCTCGTAATGGCAAAGATCCCTGGTCAGACAAAAACATGTCATGGGTACGTTTCAATGAGCGGAACACCAAAGTGTGCACCGAGTGCTTCTGTACATCCTGCAACACACATCACATACTATGCTCAAATTGTTTAAAGTACAAGTGCTACTACAAGTCAAACTGTAGTTAAACAGCATCATATGATTCATAACATGAGGGGAGAAAATCACCTTGTGCGCTAACTAAACAAATAAAATGTCCATGTCTTCTTATCCAGCAACTTCTTCTTCTCTCATTCACTTTTTACACCATCAGATGTGTTTGGGAGAAATAATGACAAGCCCTTTCCAGCTCCTCTTGTGGGCCGTACAGCTTAGTTTGCAAGGCCATCTCTGTTCGGCCACACAGTCTTCCTCAGGTCACTGAATAGCATGCACCTCTGAAGGATGTGCTCAAAGAGAGGGAATGAGTTTCAGATTTGTGGACATGATGTGGTGATTTACTAGCCATCCAGCAAATGATTACTGCACTACCTCAATACCTGGAACATTTATCTCTCCCCTCAGAACAATCACTGAGCAAAAGTTGTTCTTGATCATATAATTTCTCAATTTAACATTTCGGAACTGATGGAATGATCCCACTATCATATAGTATAATAATATAATATATAAATATATATATATATATATATATATATATATATATTAATATTGAACTCATGACTAAATAAACAGACTTATAAACAGATTTATATATATATGTTATAAACACAAAACACAGCGTGCAAATCCAACATCACAGTCAAGATAGCTAAATTTAGCATGCCCTTCTGTTTACCTAGTCCAAGTGTGGTCAGTTCCTGCTATAATTAGCACCAGCTGGGCTGGGATGGGATAGAATGAATAGCAACTGAGAGCAGCTGAAAGTGGGGGAAACTGACAGCTGTGAAACAGTTGTTCCTTGGCTAGAACTAGAACTCTCAGGTTCACCAATGGTGAGATTTATAAATTTACATAAATTATATATATATATATATAAAACTTATAAGATATATATATAAATTATATATTTATTAAGATATATATTTATTTTATAATATATATATATATATATATATATATATATATATATATATATATATGCAAGTGCAATCGTTCCCACCACCACCATTTAGGTAGCCATTTTTTGACAGCGGGGATAGTATCTAAACACGACACCTGTGTGCATGCTGCTTTGTGTGTGTGTGTGTGTGTCATTCATTCCTATTGGTACACAATGGCCTACTCAAGATTCTAAAAGGTGGAGCGAGTTTATAACATGCTGCAAGATGTTCTGCATCAGTGCATGTGTTCACACATGGGACCTCAGTTTATAGTTTCATCAAACTGGGAAAAAAACTTTGCAAAGGCAAGGCTGGGAATCAAACCCAGAACTGATTAACTTGTTGGCAGGCAAAAATCTGTAACCACCCTCCTTCTTAAACTGTGATTATGACACTTGAGAGCCGAGTCACAAGTCACAAGCTACCTTCACCACATTGCTTGAAAATGGTTCATGGTTGCCTGACAGCTTATTTAGTTATAGAAGCTGTCAAGTATCAACTCAAGTAATTTATTCATAATTTGTAGACAGTGATAATCTTTCATCTAAGAACAAGAGTTTTCAAGGTTTCAAAAATTAATGAACATGCACTGGTACAGCTCAAGCAAGTCTCTCTATATTATAATATCAATTTGTCAACCCTACTGAGTACAAAGTATCCAATTCCTATATGACAGTAACTGTAACAGTGTAAGTATGCTAACTCAGTTACTGGTCATAACGTCAGTTAGCACTGTGTTTTGATATCATATATTAAAATTTTTATATAAATAGATATCCCAGGAAACATCACTTTTAAAATCAAGTTCGTCAGCTGATAGGAGAGCACAGGATCTTCCAGAAAGCAAAAATCACAATCAAGGCAGTAGAGGTAAATGACAGCAAGTGACTGAAACTAAAACAGTGAAAGGTTGTGCCATGAGGTACTTCAAAATAGGAAAATTTATAAATATATGTGGTGCTGGATCAGAATCTGGACTGTTACTCACTCACTGTGTTAGTGTTATGTCACATATATATTCTTAATATCATGAATAATATCAATAATAGTACACAGTAACTAAACTGGATTTACATAATTACAAAGGACCTGCATGGGTGTGGGTGTGTGTTTGTGTTTTTCACTCTGTGTGTTCTTCTTTATTTTAAGTGATATTAGACAAAATAATGTGATTCCCTCTGTGTGTGTGTGTGTGTGTGTGTGTGTGTGTGTCACTGTGTGTGTGTCACGTGTGTGTGTGTGTGTGTGTGTGTGTGTGTACTGTGTGTGTGACTGTGTATGTGTGTGTGTGTGTGTGTGTGTGTGTGTGTGTGTGTGTGTGTGTGTGTGTGTGTGTGTGTGGTGTGTGTGTTGTGTGTTCGTGCATACGTGTGTAAGTATTGTATCTATAGGCCTAGGTCTACACTAAGTAAAAGTACACGTTCTAGGAATCTGTACACAGTTATGATGCTAAAGAAACAAGGCAAGCGTGAAACTATATATATACGCTCAAGACGCAGATTAAACGGAAGAAAAGATAAACCAATCATTGAAAAAAGGTGTCATGACAGTATGCTCGCTTACCTCTAATGCTTTGGATGATTCCATTATCCAATTCTCTTCAGTATTTGACACAAGCAACAAAACGCTATCGGTAAAGCCACGATTTTTCTAAACAGCCCGTTTGAGAATGGTCTGGATCTTTACTGTTTGGAGTCGAGGAAATAAACAGCCCCAAAATATGTATTCAGCAGCCACGCAACAACAACAACAAAAGTTGCTTTCCTGACAACTGTTTCATTTTGAAATCACACACACACACTCACAGGAGCGTGTGTGTGTGTGTGTGTGTGTGTGTTTGCATGAACGCCTGCATGCACGCATATTCAAACACATGAGAGTTTCATTAGCTCACAGGTAATATTATTAAAATATCAGCAAGAAGCTCGTTATTCCTGACAGGGGCCAGTCACATCGATGGGAACAGGGCCAATTTCCAGTCTCATAATGTTACACGCATGCCGATACATGGCGCGTGCGCGCGCGCGCGTGTGCGTTTGTGTGTGTGTTGCCAGATAAACATCGCTTATCAACTGTAAGTATACTCTTCAAGGCCTTTGCCCAAATAGGAATCATGCTAAATAGAGATTAAGCCCGTACAGTTCAAACACTGAAGAAGATTTTCCAAGAGCAAGTACTGTCACAAAAATATTGTAAAATGGCAACGAAAATGTCTGGAAACCAAGATGTAGACATTTTTAAAGACGAAAAAGACGGAAAGCTTAGAGAAGTTGGAAATCAAGCTGTGTGGTCTTTGTCGTCTTGTAAACCAGGTGACTATTAACTAGTATTATAAATGTATTTTAACCATTACTGGCATTAGCTTGAATAAATTTTAACTCTTGGGAATTTATGTTGTCAAAGTCATTTGAAATACTTGCTTTGTTGCTATCAGACGTGTGGGTGCGTGTGCCCACACGACAGACTCTGTGTAAAGGGCGTGGGTATGTCACCATGTGCATGGACATACATCCAAAGAAATCGTTTTTCTAATACACTAAAGTATCACCATAAAATTAAAAATAAAAGCACTCCCCTCCACCAATTGCCTTCATGTTCACTTTAACGCTGTTTAAGTGCTTTGGTCTAGAGTGAAGAACATGGTGTGTTTTTTTCTTTGGCTGAAAAGTATAAAGGTGTAGTCATTTAGTATTACTGATGATGGACTGACTGATTACATCATTTTCAGGATTTGGTGTGGATCAGCTGCGTGATGAATCACACGACACATACTGGCAGTCTGATGGTCCCCAGCCTCACCTGGTTAATGTTCAGTTTCATCGAAAAACAACAATACATGACGTCTGTATATATGCTGACTACAAATCAGATGAAAGCTACACACCAAACAGGTCAGAACTGCCTCAGATTATTTGTCAGGACATGTACAAGTTTAAATATTTTTTAACATGTACTTATATTTTTTTATATGAATTGACAAAAGTGTTAAAACTTAATATAAGCCTTCTTATCAGCATATGCCATATGCCACAATGGTGAAGGATGGATGGCCACTTGTTGATGCCAGGTGTTCTGTGGTCTTCTTTCATGGGTCCATTACATTAGGTCTTTAGTATAACAATCAGATTTCTAAGAAATTATTTTGATTTCCTGCAGAGGTTGGGTTGTGGTTACTTTTGCTACCTATGTTAATAACTAAATAAGTAGCTATCGACTCCATATCTTTTTTCTATTACCTTTATAATGATAATCAACAATGTATCATTGTACGGAATTTATTATGCTGAATCTTGTAAAAGTAAACAAATCAAAGCACTTGCATTCAAATTATTGACAGTAATTACATGCATGCAACTGCCCACAAATAATAGGTTTAACAGATAAATAATTGTACTCTCTTTCTCTCACCCATACACATACACACACAAGCAACACACTTAGGCAGGGTGGTCGAGATGATGGTGGCTGTTGAAAAGTAGGGACAGATTATAATATATATATATATATATAGATATCTACATATATGTGAGAAAATCTCAGGTAGGAAATAAGTGCATTTTGAGGATGAATTGTAAAATATCAAATGTAGGTTTTTTGGCAAAGGGAGAGAGGAAGGTAATTCCAGGTGGATGGACCAGAAACAGAGAAAGAATGACAGCCAACAATGGTTGGTTTGAATCTGGGTGTTCAAAAGCAAACCGCAGCTGGGGAGTCATCTCAGAGCACTGCAGTTTGGTGGAACTTTTATTCTGGGATAATAATTTTAAAAAATTTTAAAACTAAAGGAAAATACCTTCTTACAATCATATCATCATTCTTTCCACTTTTTTCACCTCAGTTTGAGTTCCAAAGTGCTCCAATGATGAGATTTTTGGTGTGGGACTGTTTCGCCCACCATTTTGGTAGCCACATAATCCAGATTCTGACTTGGGGAAAATGTCTAAACATGACGCCAGTATAAGTCAGGCAGTATGCATGCTTTAAAAAAAAAATTCTCATCTATACCTAAGGCATGAAATGACCTATTTATTCGAAAGGAAGAAAAGGTTTTAACATCTGTGCATGGATGTTCTCTGTGTGCGCTTGCACATGGGACCTCGATTTAAAGTCTCATCCAAAGGACTTTATCGAGTGGAGTCTGCACTGATGTCAACTTCGGAGGGAAAATACCCTTGAACAAGTACCTCTGTGGTGGCTCGAACCCAGACCTCAGATCACAAGCGCAATGCTCAAACCACTAGGCTATACTTCCCTCTTTCCTGGTATTTAAATCTTTGTTTTTATTTTGATATATAGTTGCACAGTTTTCATCTGAATACATTTTTACAGGGTGACAGCCCTGATAATTATGGCCTCTGTGGTTGGCAGGGCTATAAAAATGAATAAAAGCACTGAAATCAACAACATTGTTTAAACTTGTTAAAGATATATAACTTTTGTGTCAACAGAATCTCCATACGAGCAGGTAGCCATGCCAACGACCTGACAGAAGTGGAACAGCTAGAACTCTCAGAACCGTCAGGTTGGGTGTGTGTGCCACTGCGTGATTCCAGCGAGCGACCAATCCGAACATTCATGCTGCAGCTTGCTGTGCTCTCTAACCATCAAAATGGGCGGGACACTCACATCCGCCGCATCAAAGTTCGATCCCCACACCAGTCCTCAGATGTTGGGGCAGGGAGGTTACCCATGTTCACCAGTAAAGAGTTACAGCAGCATGCCTTCCTCAGATAGTACACTGTGGCCATTATCCATTGACTTGTTCCATCTTAACCTGTATGAAGACAAGGTGTGATACAGCTGAGTGGTAAAGGTCACAGACTCCTTAGCCTATGGGGCCTGAAGTTGCAGGTTCAATTCTCTGTATCAGTAACATCTTGTGTATTTAGGATAAGGATTAAAAAGAATTCATGAGGATTTTAATGATTTCTCAGACCAACCCTCAATGCAGACATGCCTACAGATGCTTTACTCATTTTTGTACAACTACAAGGATGCACATAAGTACATCAAGTATGTACAGAAAAGATGTTTAACACGAAATGCTCGACATCCATCCGAGGCTTGCTCAATGCATTGGGTTATAAAATGCAATTGGTCAGGTAGGCCTAGATATCTGCTTGTGGGTTTCATGGTTGTTGTTGTGTAGCATTTGTGGAGTTTTGTGCACATGATCCTTCTTGGGAAAAGATCACAGCTGGAAAACTGAGACCAGGTGGTGACTGTGTACGTACACAGCAGACTCCCACTAAATAGTGCATGGTTTTCATGTGGGGATGGCTTGCATGCAGAGTAACTTCTTTGAGTAATCAGTGTTTTATTAATTTATATATCATAATTTGAAAACGCACTGAAACCTCTGAAGACAAAATATGACTGTTGGTTGGTATGACTAATACATCTCACATAAAAAAGGGGGTTTTGCTTGTGATTTCAGAAAAATGCTACACTGGGAAAGAGAACTGACATCATATAGGCCTGTTAAGTGTTAGTTTACTTGTCTGTGAATTTTTTTTTTCATGTTTTAGATTCTTATCTTTGCAGAAGGGGAAAAGTTTGTTTTATTTTTATTCAGTGCTTTATGAAAAACATTTTCTTCTTCTTCTTCCTTTTTTATCATGTTTCTCCCAGGGGAGGCTTGATATTGATGAGTTGTTTCCATCTCTCTCTGTTTTGAGCTTCCTTCTTATTTATGCCCTTTCTCTAAGATCATCTGCAATACAGGCAGCCCAGGTTTTGCTAGGTCTTGCCTTTGGTCTCTTTCCATCCACTACGAAGTTCATTGCTCTTTTTATGATGTGATGGTCTGCTTTCCGTTGAACGTGCCCAAACCAGCACAGTCTATTGCTACTAGCTACAGACTTCAGATCATCCACTGTGCACATTCTCCATAGTTCTTCATTCGTGATCCTGTCTTCCCATTTGATTTTTGTCATGTAGCATAGCATTCGGTTTTCACAGCTCTTCAACAAACGTTCGACGGTTTTTGTGAAAACCCACGTCTCCAAACCATACAGGAGAACAGGTCTAATGCAGGCCTTGTATATCAGACAGCGTCTCTCCAGTGGGATTTTCTGATTTCCGAGCAGACTTGCCAATTCTTTCCATTTCTTCCAAGCACTCACAATCCTGGTTCTGACAGCTAACTCAGATTTTGCTTCGCAGCTCATCATCTCTCCTAGGTAGCAGAATTTGTCTACCACTTCTATCTTCCCTTATTCGAATTCTATCTCCTTCTTTCCTGCATCATTGTCTTCATCCTTCTTATTCATACAACTGGGGAAGACAAATACTCCGTCCTCCTTCTGCAGACTTTTGAGCTTTGAGCATCTTTTGTGACACCAATATTGACAGTTGGAGCATTTGATCGAATTGTTCCCTACACCAAGTACATTTATATAAACTGTACAAAATAATCACGTTGGCTGCTGGGTAAAGTGCTTTCACACTCTTGGGACTTTGCTGATGCCTAAAGGGCAGATGTTCACATCCAAACAGCCAGATTGCACATGCCCCCTGTGACTCAGCAGAAACTGGGAAGATGAGATTCAGCAGCCATGTTTATATGATGTGATCTGTACATAATTTCCTTGTGTCTGTTGCAAGTGTTCTGTCAGCCACTACCAGACATGAAGTTGGGTCAGAAAGGACTTTTCAGCACTAACTAATAGTAATGAATCCCAGCAGAGAAACTTGTACATGCATGCAATCCGTAGAAAGAAAATGAAAATTCTGATAATGTCAAGGTCCTTGTTGACAATCTGCCTCCCCCAGCCTCTGTGGTTGGGGAAGGCACGGTTATAAGCATCCTGACTGAGTGAAAAGTCTTGGCACAGAAACTTACTCTCCATGAGAAAGATCAGAGAACCATTTGAAATCACACTAAGTGCTTCATCAGTTTACTTGGAAGCTGATACCTAGCAACAAAAAACATTATTTAATCTCAGAAACATCTCCCTCCAAGAAGTGAGGTGGGTAACAAATCCAGTTCTCTTGTTGTGAGTGACAGTAATTTTACGACAAATGAACATCCATGATAGGATTAAAAGTAGAGGCACTTGGGAAAAGATCACAGCAGGGAAAAAAACCAAAGCCATTCTAACATCTGCATCGTATTGGGATACATTGGAATGAGTTTTACAATGTCCCATCCATGGATTTGTTTATGCAGATATTAAGAATGAATTTGGGGAGGGGAGGTGGGGTCCACTAAGAATGGTCTGCAGTCCATTGTTATTCCTTTCAACAACAAAAATGTGGAGTCACTGTACAGTTTATGGATAGTTTTGTTGCATACTGAAAATTTGCATGAAGCTTTTTGTGGCAGAACTTTTGTCTTGCTAACCTGTAGTCTTGTGTGGGTTTTCACACGATCTGTGCACCTTGTATGTCTTCATGACAGGTACTTTGCTATCCTCAGAAGCTGTACAAAGGGATAAACAGATTTTTTTAGGGGAAGGTTGTTTTGATGCATGCGTGTGTTTGTGTGAAAGCAAGATAACGGTCTAAAATGAAATCGTGAATTGTCGCAGGGATGTCAAAAATAAAACTGCTTTGATGTTCCAAAATGTTACTTTGTCATGTTCAGAGAGAGAAATGGTGGTGGCGTGAAATGGTCACATATGTATCAGTATTTTGTAGTCATATCCTACAAAGGAAACTGCAGACTGAATTTAAAGGATTTTCGCATTTCAGTAACCATGGGAACTTGTGCTAATCTTTTTTCGTTGCAGGTTGTAGACTTGTATACCACTTTCAGTCATGGCAGACTTCTCTATGAAATTCTGGCTGGTCTCCTGTGGTGACCATATTATTACAAGAGCAACACAATTTTTTGTTTTTATTTTTTCTGTCTGCAGGTGCCATTGTGTCCCTGATAGAGGCAGGCTTTTTTTCCTATAGAATTTTGCCAGGGATTTTGCTGATGTGTGCTTAATCTGTTAAGTGCACGGCACTTCAGTTTATTGTCTCGTCCAAGACTAGCACCCCAACCATCACTCAAGGTTAAATGGATGGAGGAAAATCTTGTTTAAATGGAAGCTACGATTTCTTGTCTTCTACACAGAAGTATTGCTTATATTCTACACAGGTGTATTACCTATACTATAGACTCCACCTTTCTTCTTGATGAGAGGCCTCCACCTCCTCTCTCCCAGTTTGATGAGGCAGGGAGCTGTCTAGCTTGCTGTTAGTATTACACCATGTTTCCTTTTCCCTATCATTTTATCGTATTGTTGCATCTGGAACCACATAAGCTGTCAACTCTGCTCTGAAGTAATTTGGGTTCTTATTTATTTATTTTATTTATTTATTTATACCACTTAAGTCACGGCAGATTTCTCTACGTGAAATTCGGGCTGCTCTTCCCAGGAAGAGCACGTCGCCACGAGCAGCGCCACCCGTTATGGGTTGATTTTTCCTGTCTGCAACTGTATTTGTTTCCCTATCAGAGTGGCCTTTTTCTACAGAATTTTGCCAGGGACAACTCTCTTGTTGCCGTGGGTTCTTTTATGTGCGCTAAATAATTATGTGTAGCACACGAGACCTCGGTTTATCGTCTCATCCAAAAGACTAGTGCCCAAACCACCACTCGTGGTCTAATGTATGGGGGAAAACTTTCAGGTCGAAACGGGATTTGAACCACTGCGCACTTCCAACCCAGATTTTTCGCTTTCTAGACAGGCGCGTTACCTCTAGACCACCGATCTTTACAGTTATGCTTTCTTTCTCTCATGCATTTTATCACCTGTTATTTCTGTCTGCAACATCCATTTGCTTGTTTCTTTTCCTTGTTAATTTTTTTTTGTTTTAAAGAGGGAGTGCCACTGCTTTATTAGCAGGGAGAAAAAAAAAGCTATATTCAAAAATGTACACAAGGAAGGTTTACTGTGGTTCTATGTGCTTTGACTGAAGATGCCTGCAGGGAAGGTTTACAGTGGTTCTATGTGCTTTGACTGAAGATGCCTGCAGAAGTTGAAAGATTACAGAATATACAGAAGTCTACACAGTCATGCAATAACAAGTAGACATCTGTATTTTTTTTACAATTTATTACAGTTTAAAATTCAATACAGTTTTGCACAATATAACAAAGCCTATTACAGTTAAATTAAATATGCTGGGTAGCAGTGATTTCATTCTTGTACTTCTTTCCACACTCTTGTTCAAAGTTTCTAACATCACTTGGTGAAAATGAAACCTGGTAATGACCCCCCCCCCCAAAAAAAAAAAAACAACCAAAAAACCCCCCCAACCAAAAACCCACCACTTATCTTGACAGAAGCAAAGCCATGTCTAGTTAGTTCTTCTTCAATTCCAGGTGGTGGTTTTGTTTGAAACTCCATCCCCCCCCCCCCCATCTTAAATAAAAATCACAGATATATTTAACTGTTCACTTCTTTGTTTTCTTCTTCTTTGTCAAATGCTCAGGATAGATATAGCTTCCTATTGTCTGTCATATGAGCTAAATATAGTAAAATGCATTGTGCTGCTGACAAGTCAGACCCAGCACATCAGACTTTGGCATGGGAGAGAACTGATATATTTTAAGGTGTTTTATTTCTGGAATAAGGCAGGAGAATGGACCAAGAAGGCAGAAAATAAGCAAGGAGAAGACAGGAAGAAAAGAAACAAGGTAGAAACAGAGGGATAGAAAAGAGGACTTGGCACTTTGCTTACATCAGTAACTGACGAAACTTTTGGCCTGGCTAGAAGATCTGATCCCAAATGATAATTAGTACAAATATATTTTTTAACTTAGAAGATTCATTACAACAAAATATATCATTTCTCTTAGTTTGAAAATAGGATCTAAAACTCAGCTTATTCAAAACATATACATTTGAACATGCATAAACCTTTCAATGTACAGGTAGTAGTAGTTTGGTTTATATACATAGATGTAAAATAAGTAAAATATGTACCAAAACTGGTTTATATATGTACAAAACTGGTTATTACGCACAATGATGAATTTGTTCATTCTTTCATGTTAATTCAGTTCCTGACATGTGCACATTGTCATGTTCACAGTAACAAAGGAATATAACTGCCAAGAAGTGTAATATCTACAGATAAGCATACCATGCACTGACTTTGCAACACTTGGACATGATTGAAAATAACTAGAACTTGTACCATCCGTAACAGCATATATTGTTATATGAAGTTCACATACATGCTCAACCACCAAAAGAATGCAAACAACTTGCCTTTTAGTAATATTATTTACAAGCATCTTTAGAAACATAAAACAATTCAAGTGCCAACAACTGGATCCATGACCCAAATGAAAAGACCAACAATCCAGATTTTATCACAATACTAAGTTCTCTTCATCAAGCACCTGAGCAAAAGGCAGCTTCTGCAACATGACCAATCCAAGATAAATGAACTATCCAAGATAAACAATCAAAACTACTGATGTTGAATAGCTTAAAATACTATCCAGTTACACCACCCTGCTTCATCTTCCCAGTTTCCACCCCTTATCCAAATGATTAGCAAGCTTCAAGTCATGACAAGGTCACAGCCATATATATTTGCTCAGTCAGGTAGGCCTATAAAGGCCCACTGAAACATCTTCATGGGAACATACCCTTACTTTGTAAAGCCAGTATGCCTTTCTTCCATCTCTCCTTTAGCCGATGGTTGTCCTTGCTATGCTCAATTTGTGAACAGCTTAGAATACTGAAATATATACAGGACAGACTGAAGATCAATCCTCTCTCATAGCTGCCAACCCTTCCGGATTTTCTGGAATTCTTCTGAATTTGAACCTCAGTTCCCATTTTCCGTTTTACAAGAAAATATTCCGGTTTCCAAAATTATCAAGTCATCAACCTCCCAAATAGTGAAAAAAATGCTTTAGCCTGACTTTCAGGAGATGTACAGAACAACATTGCTTTTTTAGAGGTTCTTGTTGTTTGGGGCAGAAGGGTTAGGTTAATTTTCTTCTTTCTTATTATTTGGCGTGTTGTGTCGTCAGCTGCCCCAGGGCCAGAAGAGCCAGTCCAAGTGAACTGTTAACAAAGTGTTAACTTCAGTACATAAAAAAATCTCCATTCTCATATTGGCAATGTGTAGACCAGAATTGATACTCCAACTTCAGTCTGGTTGAATAAGGATTCCTATTTTAGAGTCTCAGAGGTTGGCAGCTATGCTCTCTTCCTTTGCCTAGGCCATGAACCAAGATGGGCAAGCTGCACACAGCAATGTCTGCAGTCAGAATAGGACATCATGCTGCACTGCAGGGCTATCACTCTGGAATCAAGGTGACTTCATCCTCTTCCTCACTGCCAGAGTAGGGACCATCAGCAGCTCCCATGTCAGAGCTGTTGAGGGTGCTGTTGAGGTCACTGTTCTCCCCTGCTATGGTGGACAGGGAATCATCCATGACGAACCTGGCTGGCCCACTACCTGTCTTGCTCGGGGTACTAGTCCCATGAATGCTGTCCAGCCGCAGTCTCTTCAGTGGGGAGCTGGTGCTGCTCATTTCCTTCTGCCTCCCATAACTTGTCTCTTCCAGGTCTGACTGGAAACTACGCTTACAGGAACCACCAGGAGTAGATGAGTCAGAATTGAAAGAGAAAGGGGGCCTTGAAGAGCCTGTAGAGACAGAGGGATCAGAATAAAAGGAAAAAAGATGACTGCCTGTTGATGATCCCATTTTTCTGGTTTGTGGACTACTGATCCGCACCATCCGTCTTTCAGATGATCCTTGCAGTTTGGGAACACTGGCAGAGTCTGTTAAGTCTTGTGGAGACGAACATCTGTTGTTAGAAGACGAAGAATGTTCAGACGCCTTTTGTGGGACTGATCTACTGTTTTTGGTTTTAAAAATCTTCCATGAAAGGTTTTCCCGCAGAGGCTTTGTGCTTGAGGTAGTGTCTGGTGAACCTCTTTGTTGTCCATTATCTTCTTGTCCTCCAAGACGTAACGGTCTGTCATGGTTAAGATGATCCTGGCCAGTGCACCCTCCATCCCTTTTTGCAGGGCTCTCTAATGCAAGTTGGGACAGTTTATTGCAGTTCTTGGTCAAGTTCAACTTGACCAAAGGGCTGCGCTGGTCACTCAGCTGCAGTCTGTTCAAAAGTTTGGATGGTGTTGTGCTTTGGTTGGGGTCAACAGACTGATTCTGTGGGGTGACCGAGAAACTGTCATAAGTCACACTACATGTACTTTCATCCCCAGCTTTTTGTGTTCTGTATTGATCTCTTTGGTCCAGTGTCACACCTGGTGTGACATCAGTTCTGTAAGAAGGTGAGACAGATGTAACAATAGGGCGTTCAGAAACCTGAGGCCTTGATGCTAAAGAACAAATACTACACCTGCATAGAGGTGATGGAGTAGCAGTATAGGCTGTTTCAAACATCTTTCTGTATTGACCCTCTTCGTGTGTTTGTTGGGCGATATGCAAAGATCCTGATGACTTTCCTTTGTGCTGGCTATCATCAGGATGGCAAGAACCAGTTTGTGGTGTTGCTCTGGACCAAATAGACTCCCTTTGGAGCTGCTCATCCCTTTGCCCTCTTGCACTGCTGACCTTTGGCTGTCCTTTTTCACCGGAACCAGACTTCATACTGTCCATCTTCTTCAGCAGTGACAAAGGACTCTCACCAGATGCACTGAAAACACTGCAACCATGGTAACAGTTGTCTGATACAGTTATGGAATCTGTTTTGTTTGCGAAGTCTGTTTGCTGAACAGGTGTACTCCTGGTGGATGTGTGCTGATGAACTATTAAATCAGAAGTTATATGACAGCAAGTCTTGGGTTCATCAGCAGAACTAGAGAATGTACAGGATGGTTTGAGGGAAGTTCTGCTGTCAGGGGACTCTTCCTTTCGGAGGAATGGTGAGTGGTGAGTTGATTCAGATGACAGTGTCTGCTTCTGTCCAACCTTTGGGGATGACACTAAAGTGGCCTGACACACACACTCTGACTCTAGCTCAGCAAAAAGTGCAGCAAACTTTGCTGTCTGGTGTTTCAAAGCAGACCTTAGATCAGTTTTACAGGAGGATTGTTCGTCAACATTGCCCTTACTTTCTTCCAGGCTACCCTGGCTTTCTTTACCTTTAATGTGATCCTGAACCGACATATCTCTTTCAGGTGTTGTTAAAGGCACATTCAATGTCCTGATGGTTTGTCTGAAGATCTGTCCAGGAGTGGCTAGCATCCCTGTGTCCTGAGGTGAAGAAGCATGTAACAGACACTGCCCTCTCTGCCTTTCTTCACCCCCCTGCTTAATTTCAGTGACTTTTGGTAACCCCCTACAGCTCTTCCAATCATGGCATGCATAACACTGTTTCCACACCCCATGTCCAGGTGTGCTCATTTCAGCCAATGAACATTGTCCAGAGAGAGCTGCTGGACCCTCCTGACCAGTTCCCTCCATTTTGATGGTGTCCTGGGGAAGTTGGCAGCATTCTGCACACTTGCTCATTTCTTGTTTGCATGGTAACTGGTGCAAAGCATGCTGAGCTGCTGTGTCTGAAGGGTTGGTCTCAGCTGAATGTCCAGCTGATTCCGAATTGATCAAGTTGTTACTATGCGATGATCCAGATGGTGTTTCAATGCACTTTTTATCCTCTTTCACAAACTCCACCTCATGCTTGATGGATTTCTCTTTCAGAAAGTTTATAACCGACTGAGAATCGAACATATCTAAAATATCTTGTATTTCTTCTGATGAGAAGGGCTTGTATACTGGAAGAAATTTTCGTTTTGACTGACAGTCCTGTTCTTTGTGCATTGGAGAAACTTGAACCTCTACACTAGAAGTGGAGCCAGTGTTTGGAGCAAGGGTGGATGTACTGAATGGATGATTATTAATTCTGGTGTTTTTACAATCAGTTTCATCAGCAGCCATTGTGAAGGTTTTGTTTGGAAGTGGGCCTGTTCTTGGAGAAACAGTTGTCATTTCACAGGGATGACAATCCTCTTCTCCAGCTGCATGGGCCTCAGAAGGAGAAAGGATGGCCAGACCAGACTTCTTCCTAACATCAGGTTCAGGGGATATCTCCATCTTTTCAGGTGGTGCAGCAGAGACCAGCTCCACGTCTGGAACAACAGTGTGACTTTCCCCTGACTGTTTGGATTTGTCAGCTGTGCTATGTGACTCTGATATCACGGTGCTAGATGAGTTAAACAGCGCAGACAGCCTGTCCAGTTTCTTCTGGATCTCAACCAAGGAAACTCTTCTTTGCTCCAGATCTACAGTCTGTACTGTGAGTGAGTTTTCTGCACTCGTACCATCCATAGAGGCCTCCTTTCTGACAGTGTCATAAGGCACATGAGGCATGTCTGCACTTTTCACGACAGTAATGTCACAGCTGGACGACAGCAATGACTGACCAGTCACTGCATTCTCCTGTGGTCCTCCTGACTGGGAACTATAGCTGTGAGTACAGGTGGGAGTTCCAGGCCCAGTTCTATCTAATGCCACTAATAAGCAAGGTGTCTCTGCTCCTGATTTTTTGCAGGCTTGCTGTATCCCTACTTCTTGCTTCTTCATTTTCAAGCCTTCAGTCTCGGGCCACTTTTCATTTGCTGGGTTACACGTTCTGACTTCTCTTTCATATGGAATTTGTTTTCTGCTGTCGTTGGTGGTCATTTTGGTGGAAGGTGAAGATTTGGAAATAGTAAAGGTGCTTTCCAAACCAAGTCTGGACATCGGTGGAGAAGAAACAGACAAAGGTTTAGTTTGACAAGTCTCATTCTGACTGTGCCTGGTGTCACTCCACCTGCACCTGGTGTTATCCTGCAGAAGGGGTATGCCATCCTCAACAGACATGTCATCACCAACCTGTACAATCTCCCCGACAGAGCCACTTGGCAAAAAGAAATCCACATCATCACAGCCATGCATGCTGAATGGCTGGGAGGATGGTGACAGTACTGCAGATCCTGATCGAGCTGGGAGAGGATCTGTAACGTCACCAGAGTCTGGAAGTACTTTCTTTCTAGCTGACTTTTCATCGCAAAGAGTACCCACATCCATAAATAGCCCCGGTTCCTGTGAGAAAGTGTCAGCTGTGTCTTTGTTGCCTTGAAGCTGTGACAACAGTGTAACAAGCCTCACTCGTCTGGGTGGTCCTAAACGCTCCTTCACATTCTGTTCAGTTGTCAGCCCACTATGGGGGGCTTCTTCAACCACTTCCCTTCTTCTTCTTGAATGTCTTGATACATACTGGTGAACTGAATGTTTCTTGTATTTTGCCAGTCCCCTTTGCTTGGCAGATTTGTGAGTGTACCATAAGAACTTGTATGAGCACATGCATGCTTCGTTTTCTTCCCCGGCAAATGTGAATGCTGTCTCCTCCAACGTCCTGCCTCAGTAATCGTCAGCCATTCTTCTTCATCATCTGACGTGTCAGCTTCCGCAGTCCTGGTAACAGCCCGTTCTTCTTCTGATCCTGACAGTGTGTCCGTCTCTGAAAACAACAAACATGTAAGAAATTACAAACCATAACACATAAGGAATAACACATTTCAGAGATATAGTGCTGTATAAATTCCATGTATTATTATTATTACCTTAAGCTAAAAAAAAACTATCTTTGTCTCAAGCACAAAGGAACACCTCAGGATTACATGACAAAATGTCTAAAAAGCAAATTTATACAGTGTGACTGACAGTCATACTTTCACAAATCCAGTCATTAAAGAAAAAACAAAACAATTACGCACACACTCACAATTGGGCAACTGAGTGTTCATTAAGTAGCAGCACTTTCATCTTCATCTTCACATGAAAGAAAAAGGCAAGATAAAAACAAAAAGCCCTCAGACAACTATGTGCTGTAATTCCGTCAATCTAATCTTCCCATGAAAAAGGTCTTTAACCTCTTAACTGCCCAGTGCAAGTGCGTCCTATATGCCGGGGAATAAAATTCTTATGTACCACTTGCTATGTTCATATCCCTCTTACTCAAAAATTACTACATGAATAATCCTGATAGTCTACCCAATGACAGTATATATATCATAGATTATTTCGAGGCAAGATCAAATTAGTTAGCATGATATTTCACTGCGAAAATATATTTAAAATGTAAAAAATCGACAAAAAATACATTCTTCATCACCACTGTCATTCTGAGTACCCCCCATCTCAATAACGTAAAACTAAGTCCAGGCTAAATCTCTTTTTTTTTTTTTAAATGCACTATCTCCTGAATCATACACAATCGTTTTCATCACTGTCAGATAAATCAAAAGTTTTATTCGCCACTTTTACAGCTGTGTAAAGTTATTGATACCTTCAACAAGAAGTGTCAGCCATTTTGAACAAGAACTGCCCAAGCAGTCATGCATAAAGCACAAAATACGAGCTAAAAAACAATCGTTTTTGCCACGGTTTTTGCAGATGGATGTTGCCAAGCAACAGGAGAGTGATCTCCACTAATTTTCGAGTTCTTTCCCTTTAAGTGTAGTCAAGGAAGCTGGCTTGTTTACTTCGGTTCGACACCCCGGGAATTTTCCGGGTTGTAGGCATATAAAGTACACATTTAGCCCCGGAAAATTTCCGGGGTGGGGTATCCAGTGGTTAAAAAAAATTCAGTGCTACAGATCCTTCAGTCTCTTCTTCTCATGAAAAGAAAAAGGGAGAAAAGCCAGTGTTACACTACCTTCAATCTCATTTTCCTAAGGAGAAAAATCAGTACTGCAGTACCTTCAGTCTTATTTTCTCAAGGGAAAAAAATCAGAGTTACAGTACCTTCAGTCTCTTCCCATGAAAAGAAAACAAAATGACTGTTACAGTACCTTCAGTCTCATCTTCCCTAGGGGAAAAATCAGTATTGTAGTACCTTCAGTCTCATTTTCTCAAGGGGAAAAAAATCAGTGTTACAGTACCTTCAGTCTCTTCCCATAAAAAGAAAACAAAATGAGTGTTACAGTACCTTCAGTCTCATCTTCCCATGAATCGCTGTCCTCTTCACTGTCTCCGATGGTCTCTGCATCGCTGGGTTCACTTTCCTCTTCAATGTTGTTCGCCCAACGACTGCAGTTGACTGAAAACCAATCAAGTCCAAATCAGTCTACATCATTTTATATTGTATTTTAACAAAGTTACCACATCTAGTTGTAGTCATGATGAACAGATGCTGGAATGTTGTTTTTTGTTGGTTTGATGTGGGCTTTTCTTTGGGGGGGGGTTGTGTTTGGTGGTGGTTGTTCGGTTGGTTGGGGTTTGTTCGGGTTTTTTTAGGGGGGTGGGGGGGGGGGGATGTTTTATTTTTTGGCTTTGTTGGGTTTTGCTGGGTTTTTTCTTTGTTCCTCAGCTAGGGCTATGAGGTTCACAAATCACAAGATGTTACGTATGAGACCATTTTCCCACCATTACGGTAGGGGCATTCCAACTTTGGGGATGATGTGTAAAACACAACATCAGTGTGCATGCATTTTGACAAATTCTGTCATCCCTTCAACTGGCATGCAATGGCCTACTCTTCTGAAAGGCGGAACAGGTTTTAACAGATCTTCCCAAAACTTTCAACCTCAAAGGCTAAATCTGCATGTTCCAGATTCCACAATCTCTGATCATTGTGAAAGGAAAGCACACACATACAAAAAAAAACCCATACATATATCTCGCACTTTCATATCACAACATTATTTTTTGGGGGGAAAGGGAGGCCCTTAGCTAGAGCTCCAAGGTTTACGAATGGTGAGATTTCTGCACATGTGACTGTTTGAACACATTAAATTAAGATAGCCACATTCCAACTTTGGGGATGTATCACAACATGAAAAAAACGGATGTCAAACAGTAATGTACTCACAGACATTCTTCCATCACCACCCCCACCCCTCTAAACCACATCACACACACTACTTTCCAGGCAGAGCACTAAACCAAGAGTGACAAAGAACAAAAAATGTACGGATTCTGTGCAGAAGGCTGGCAAATACTCATATGTTCTTTTTTTCCCCCGCCTTTCCAACAGTAAAGGAAAGATGTTCATAATTTTGGCACATTTTCATGAACTCATAGAGAAGTAGTCTACACTACCTGCCTTCTGTTCTACCCCAATCAGATCTGTCTCTCCCTCCACTTAATGTGCCAACTCTACTCCCAGCACAGGGTTCATACAGACTTGGTGGGAAAAAATTTAGGGCCTTTTTAGGGCTTTTTAGGGGCCATTATTTCCAAATTTAGGGCCTATCCGCAGGGTATCAAAGTGTATGTTATCAACCTTTGTACACATTTACTTTGATAAACCAATCTCAAATTCATGTAAACAAAGTCTTCTCATCTACAACTGCATGACGGATATTGATTATTGACACAAATTCAAGTGAAGTTCTAGAATAAAATGTCTTTCACTCATAGATACAATGAATTAAAATCCTCACACAGTAAAACATCCATGGTGTGATGGAAGTGTCCATGTCTTGAAATACGAAGTAAAGTGAAAACTGAAATAAGTGTCTCTGATTCCAAGATGTTTTTCACAAACAGCTAGCAAAGTGAACTTAAAAGACACTATCCCTCAAACTTCATCTGATGTGAACTAGTCTCCTTGCCTTACCAAAGATGCAGATGGTTGCCCGGTACTAGAACTGGTAATAACAATACCCTCACACAGTCACTGTGCCTCTTCCAAATTCTGCTCCTTTATTTCAATCTCACACATGCTTACATGCAGGAATTCACACACACACACACGCACGTGCGTGCATGCACACGCATGCATGCATAAAAGACAGAGACAGAAACTGAGAAAGACACACAGAGACTGCTGGATGCAAGTTCTCTTCACTATAAATACATGTACAAGTCCCATATGGTCAATGCAGACAGAGAGGAAGGCCTAACACTGGCTTGAAAAGGATGCCAACACCCTCTGCCCAAAGTTGTTGTTTTTTAAAGCAAGAATCTTCAGATAAGTCGGCCAATAACTGAATAAGCTGCGAATTTTAAAGTCAACTAAATCAACCACATTGAGCGGTGGAAAATATTCAAACATTTGTATTTTTCCTGTACATTTGTAAATATTCAGGTATTTGTGACTTGCCTTATGAATTGGATTCATTTCTGTATGCATTCTGCAGGAAATCTGTGGGATAATCTCCTCAAATAAAGAACAGATCTGGCTACAGGTTTTATTGTATTCCCATTCTGACACACAACTGTATCACTGACTGCCATTTTGTAAACTGTGCACACGAGAAACAATAGGCCTTGCTATTCACAGTGCAGCTGTGCTAAAATTGAAAAATCTCGTAGAGAAGGACTGTAGCGCAGTAAACAGAAAACTGGTATTATTTTGACTCATGATTGCAGTTTCATAGTTAAACATAATTTTCCAAACAAATTACGGACATACCATAGGGGTAGGTAGTTTTCAGCATGTAAGAAATAACTGATGATTACCTCCCTTGGCAAAATAGGTGGCGCAACATGAATAGCAGACAACAGGCTCTATCAGTGATAATACGATCTTTGGACATCCTTCTTGCTTTCATTTCTCATAAGTTTTATTTTGTGTATTTGTTTAATCTACATTTCATCTGAAACTCTCACTCATGGTTCCCATTTTTAGGGCTTTTTAGGGCCTCCAGGGCCATAGGTCTCAATTTTAGGGCTTTTTAGGGGCCTTATTTTGGATCTTCAAAAATCAGGGCCTTTTAGGGCTTTTTAAGATTTGTACGAACCCTGCAGCAAAAGTCCTTCCCATGAGACTATAAACCGAACTCCCATGCGCAAATGCACATAGTTCTAACATCTAGCGCACACTATAAAACCTGTTCTGCCTTTCAGAAAAGTAGGCCATTGTGCGCCAGTGAGAATGGAAGGTAAAATTTACAACACTGAATGCACATGGGGACTGGATGTTATACAGCACATGGGTACTTATTCCAGTTTTCTTGAAATACAAGAATACGGTTTTTTTTAAAAACAAAGAATAACTTCAAAACAAACTAAAGGAAAGCTGTTGTTAATTTTGGCAGATTTTCATTAATTCACAGAGTGCACTGCCCGCTTTCTGTTCCACCCCAATCAGATCTGTCTCTCCCTCCCCTTGATTCCTATACAAACACACAACCAACTTCTCTGTCTGCATGCACAAAGTCTCACCACAGCCCATATATGTACATGTGCAAAATCTACCTACGTAAACAGGCAATTATAAAAGCAGCAAAGGATGGACACTGCAGAGAGAGCCCAAATGCACAATGTATATCATAAGATAAAGCTTTTCTCTACTTAACTGCAATGCATCATTTACTTTTCTACAGAACTCAAACATCCCACAAACATTGTACCTGAGATGAAGCTTTTCTCCGACAAAGAATGAAAACTCTTCTCTGATGCTTCTGGTGAACCAGTGATGTTCCCTTGGTCCAGCTGTCAAGACAGGATAACAAAAATAAATCAACCTCACAACTGAATTCACTTCTTTTGACAAGTGTTTCATTTCATTGTATGACAGTACCAATTTAAGTAAATGAAACAAGGTCTCATCCTTGGGGACTTGTCAAACGTGTCCACGTGAGACCATGTTCTCACACATGGAGGAACTTGGGTAGCATCTGGTTATGAGTACAACAAAAAAACAAAGAGCCTCCATTATAATATTGTGCTATAAAATTCTGACTTCATCACAAGCATTTTTTTAAAATCTTTGATAAAATAACTATTCAAGTACTTCAATCTCTTACTTATTCATATAGGCTGGCTAAGAAGACTCTTAAGATCAAATCAGAATGAATGGACCTGTCTACAAAAAACTTTATCAAATTTGATATTTTATCTTTGAAAAACTGCATTAAAAAACCAACTCACCTGTGAATGTGATGTATACAAATGAGTATCTGAAAAGAAATAAGTAAAATTTCATCAACTTCAGGGAAAAGAGGAGAGGGGTATGCTTTCTTTTAACACAAAATGTTCTGACCTTCATCTCGCAAAGTTGGAATGCAGCTACCATTATGATAGGAAGGTAGTTACATTGTTGAACCCTGAAACTTTAGATGAGAAATGAAATAACAAAAAATGTTTTCATAGTCTATTAAAAAATAACAAAATAAAGATTCAGTAAGAGAGGGGGATGGAGATGTTGAAATAACACAAAAAGCTCCAAACTGTTAAAAACACAAAATTCTTCCTACAAAGCACTGTATTACCTATTTTCTCTAAAAGTAGATCTCTCAAACTGCATTGATGTCACAATGTTTCACCAAAATATCTTCATGTACTACATGTGTAAAAGTCATCAATTAGAGAGACACAGAGAGAGTGTGTGTGTGTTTTGTGAGAATACCTCTGTGTGTCTAAAAATGAATGCATATTTTATGTTCATTGTGAGTCAATGTGCGGTTGCATATGTCACTGTGCAGCTGCATACAGTTCAAATTAACAAAAACTGTGTGCATACATTTGCAGAAAATGTGCATAAACTTTTGTTGTAAGTTGTAAAATGTTAGCACTTGTGCAGATAAAATAAACATGTTTCTTGTCAGAATGTTTTTTAAAGTGTTCATGTTTCATTCGACTTACCTTCTGCATGTAAAATAGTCTGCATCAGTAAATGGCTTGAAAATACTAGTGTTTTAGTCTGATACACTTTTTCTCACTCTGTTATTTAAAGTTTTCATGTATTGTAAAGCTTTGTGTGCCAAAGGCACCAAGCTACATTTAGTACATAAGTGTGTTCTTTTCATCGTTATCACCAGTATATATAGGCACAGTCAAGATCAGAAGTATACAGTACACACTAATGCAAAGAGAACACAGAAACACAAAAGGAGGTGAAGTTGAAACTTCAATCTATGATACTGTTTTTTAACTTACTGTCTTCACCATTTCCTTACCTGCCTTCACATGCACATGTTTTCCAAAAGTTGCACTGCCCATTCTCCTTGTTGGCATGGATTTCAAAATCCCTGTGATCAGAAAAATAATTCATTTTATACACAGTGATGGCTCTAGTTTTACAATATTACTACCAATGGTATGTAAATCAAATATTGAGATATGTAATTCATTATCAAAGAATGCCATCAACTGCCTTTTCCGTCAAATCCATTTTGAATCACTGGGACATTGCAATGACAAGTCGTTCAACCCTCTGTGTGCTGGTAGTGAGTAACTTAGTGTGCACACTGACACACAACAAACAACTTGACCACCTTTTAAAAAAAATCAGAAAAAATGTGTTGAATCATAGCAAATCTGAAAAATAAAAACTTTCTTTGGTTTTGGGATATTAAAAAAAAAAGTGTTACACAGAGGGTGGAATAAAATGATAATTCCATTCACACCATGCCAATTTCACCCTCTTGGCTGATGCTTCAGTAATTGCTACCCATTAAATTGATTAAGCATCCAGTGCATGTTGGATATTTTTGAGTGATCCACACCACCTACTAAAAGTGGTCTGGCTACTCTTTCACACAAGAGTGGATGGGAAATTACCATGTGTATGATATCAATTATTATAAATTTTATACATAAGTACACATAGAGTAAGCTGGTTTAGTCTCACCCAAAAGACTTGTAGTTGTAGAAGAATGGAGTCAGAACCTATATTATATTTTACTCTTGGGGTATCCCAAGACCAAGTTCCCAACCTCAACTCCACCACTTACTCACTTAATTAGGCTTACTCACCGCTTTTCCACGACTCAAAGTGTCAAACCTACCTCCTTCAGATTATGAGCTTTAAAAAAAGTTTTCATTTAACAGACCTGTCCGTACATATTTTTAAAATACAGATAGATCTACAGATCTAGATCTATAACAGTGTAAGTATGGCAAAAACAGAAGGGAGTTTTGCTGGTCAAGTTTATGGGGGGAAAAGGTGGAAGCCCAAAAACATTTTTAAAGCTCATATTGATTAAAACCTGAACAATGAGCAATGAAGAACACAATAAGAAATCTGGGCTTGGCTGATGGCTTTAATGACAGTTTTTACATTCATAACACATACCTTTGAATCTGAGACACAGCTATCTTTCTTTTTTTCTTTTTTTTTAGTTCTTTTATATTGAGGATAATGGAATAAGCACTTATGTGCTTTTTTACATCCAGTCCCCATCTGTATGCAATTTTGTAAATTCTGTCATCTGTTCCCACGGGCACACGATGGCCTACTCTTATGAAAAGCGGCACAGGATTTAACATGTGCGCAAGATGTTCTGCGTGTGTTCGCACATGGGACCTCGGCTTATAGTCTCATCTGAAGGACTTTTGGGGACAGTGGAGTCTGCACTGATGTTACCTCCAGGAGAAAATATCCCCTTGAATGGGAATCGAACCCTGGTCGTAGGATTGCGAGCGCAATGTTCTAACCACCAAGCTATCCCATCCCGTCTTAGAATCTACAGAACATCATAATCTCAACTTCATAATAAATCATTAATCAATTATCTCAATATCATGCTCACCTCTGTCATGAACAATTTTGGCACGGCGTAGTTCAATGATATCATCATCTGGAAAGTCACGGTCATACTGAAAGATATAAAGAAAACACAGAAATAAAATGTCAGATTAAATCAACAAAGGAAATCTATACTATTTCACAATAAAACTCACTCCAAAAACACAATCTAAATATTTTCTGTTTCTCTCTTTCTCAATGTCTTTTTTGGCATCACTTTTTTTTCATGATACAATCTGTCCTATTTGTATTGTTGAGTTGTCAAATAACTGAAGAAGCTGAGGTAACACAATTGTTCAGCTCCAGAAGATGACCAATTGACAGTTTTGAGTCAAAATCAACAGCACTACACACAGAGTGACCAACACACGCACATACACACACACAGAGTCTCACACTCACACACACACACTATACATAATACACTCTCACAAGTTTACACACTAAGTGAATTCTTGATCCATCATTTGAAAACTGATGAGTTCTTGATTGTCCAAGAACTGCTGTGTTTTCTCCACTGAAGTCTTGGACAGTCCATAGTCAAAAAACGGGCTCTATACATGATCTATGACATTTGCCTTGCTCGCTATGGTTTTGCAGTAAACAGGAACTGAACAGTCCAACACAAAGAACTCTATTTTTATTAGCACTTAGTACAGATCCCTGTGTTACTGTTAGTTCCATGAAAAGGTGACCAATAATTCAATTCTTATCTGATCTTTCTAGTTTCTTCCTTTGTGTAATCCCTGACTAAATCATTTTGTGATGTAACGACTAACGGTGTAACTGTAAGTCACTGCAGATTTCTCTGCATAGAATCATGACGCTATCCCTGGGGAGAGTGTGTTGGCACAGGTGCAGTGCCACACTTCTTCAAGTTCAACTAATTTTTCAATATTTTACTAAATTGGTTCCATCCTGAGTATGATAATAATTATCACTAAATTAATCATTCAATTTGTAGTTTGTAATTGTATCCACAATAAGTGATCAACTTATGTTAAAGTTTAAAACTTACAATTTTGCATACTATCAAGTATCAACTGTTTAAAGGTTATGAAAACTGGAATAAATTACCAATGAAATTTAAATTGTTAAACAATGCAATTGCAAAACAAAAACAAACAAAAAAGTACAAACTTCTCTTGGTTTACTTTCACTGAAAGGCAGGCGTCTACAAGTGGTCACCTCATATTTATAAACTCATTCAGTCATTAAGACATGTATCAATATTATGTTTATTTTTAACCACAGCCTGCACTGGTAGGATTTTTAGAAAGTTAATAAGTTATCTTAGCCTTGAATCATTCTTCGAAAATCAAAGAACTTCGGATAAGGTCTCTGTTCTTCTATTCTCAACAAAACCAATAACAAACAAATTTATATTAACATTTCTATGGTAACTAATATAACGGTAATTATGAAACCTTTGGAATCTGCTACCTCTTGAATTGTAGAAGTAGAGAACCTGCACAACACTTCAACAGTACCATCTACTTTTGAAATCTTGAATACCTGTGAGGATTTAAAAAGAAATGAGGTGGTATTTTTAATTGTGCAAAAATGAACTGAAAGAACATTTTACATCCAGTTGATGAGCAAAGATGAGGCAAAATTCATATCAATTTATAATTTAATACATTATAAAAGTTAAAACCCATGAGACAGGCTTGAGCCATTCTGGGGATTCCCACTTCTACTGGTCACTGTATCAATGAATATTGATTACTTATTCTATTTAACATTGCACAAGTAGTCTATAGCAAATAGTGGGTTTAGGGTGGATGACTGTATTTTACCTGGTGTCTTGGCAGCAATAATTCAATTGCACACATGCAGATTGCCTGTTCTTTTGGGTCATCTATACCAGTACCACCAGCCAAGGCTGACCAGTCCTTCAACGAAAGATAAATGGGTTCTTAACGTATGCTAAATATGTTATGAATGTGTTTGCACATGATAACTCAGTTTATTGTCTCATCCGAAAAACTTCCATGGGATGGTGAATCAAACCATGTAGATGAAGGGGGAAAGAGGGGGGGAGTCAGACTCGAATCAAGCCGTGCAGGCGTATTAATACAGGCAAAATGCTACTTACTTAAAATATTTCCTTGAAAATATAATACCTTTCGATAGATTTCATCAAATGTGGACTGTAACTTTGATGCATTCAATTCAAAGCAATGCGCCAGATAAGCTGTATCCGAATCCCCCGCCATTATTTTGGAATCGTAAATAAATCCGTGGCCATTTCCGGTATAGCCAAAGGGAAGCAAGAAGCTGCCTGCGAAAGGTAGGCCTAAGTGATGACAACTATGACTTTTTGTTTCTTATTTAGACAAAAGATGCTAACGTTACAGTCTTTGTTCAGACTCAGTTGCTTTATATGGTGTGAGTCTGTGATGTTTAAACATCTCAAAGCTGAAGCTTTTATGAATAATCCAGGACAAAATATGGATGAAAAATAATTATCAATTATTGTTTGGGAACCATCACCCAGCACCATTCGCTCGTAGCTGTGCTTGCAGTAGTTAATTCCCTCCCCTTTTTTAGGAAGCCGTTCTAACTGCAATTGTTAGCCTATTTTAAGAGTTGTTTTTCTGCAGCAATACTTTTGAATTTCAGACTCTTGACTAGGGCGCTTGCATTCCTAGAGCTATTACATTGAACAAGGAGCATAACAAGCAATACTTACCCAAAGTACATGTTTAGAGTTTTAATAGCAGTATAAAGCCAGTGCTCCTGACACGTTGCAGCCAGTATATATCAATAATTATCATTGAGAAACAAAAACAAACAGGGGGTCAGAAGATGGAGAAGTCTTTACTATTTAATGAAGGCAACAAAGAGTAGCTTATGATATACAGTCATAATAACAGAATCTTTGATAAGTATTTTTGATCTGCAAGCATATTCACAAGTAAGTTTTATTGCTGCTTTTTTTCTTTTGTTGTAAGACTGTTTCAGTTAGTGAATGTGAGTTTTAGGGTAAATAAACAGAACATAACAGTACACAGAGTAGACTTTTAAGAGCACAAAAATTATTTTTGCCTGCCTGTAATGAAATAAACTAAGCTCTCAAATCATGCTTTAAATTGTTGATGATTTTCTCTTTCAGAAAAGTAATACCAAGCCTGACATCAGGAGCAAAAATGGCAAAGAAAGTCCTTATAACGGGTGCCTCAGGCTTGTTAGGACGAGCGGTTGTGCAAAAATTTGAGCGTGATGGAACATGGACAGTCCTTGGGCTTGCATTCAGTCGAGCTGGAAACAAGTTGAGGAAAGTTGACATCACTGACAAACAGGCTGTGAAAGATGTTTTGCAGGACTTTAAGGTGATGAGTTCAGGTTTATTCTCTAGTAAATGAGAGATGCCCAAAGAAAATACCAGTAACTGAAATTTATTTAAGAATGTATTTTATTTAGAGCACCCATGCAACATTTGACCAGACAGTATGCTCAAAATGTATAGTATGAATGCCAAGTAAATAAATCTGTTCTACAGCTCTTTGCCTTTTTCTTTCTTTATTTAATTTTTTAAATAATGGAATGAGCACTTATGTGCTTTTTTACATCCAGTCCCCATGTGTATGCGGTTTTGTAAATTTTTCATCTGTTCCCACCGGCACACAATGGCCTATTCTTCCGAAAAGCGGAACAGGATTTAATATGTGTGCAAGATGTTCAGCGTACATTCGCACATGGGGCCTCGGTTTATAGTCTCGTCCAAAGGACTTTAGGGGAGAGTGGAGTCTGCACTGATGTTAACTCCAGGGGAACCCGGGTCATCAGATTGTAAGTGCAGTGTTCTAACCACTAGGCTTTCCTCCCACCCCCACCCCCCTATGGAATGGAATTAGATGGAAGTATGGAATTAGAATACCAATACAATATTGAAGATCACATTGTTGAAGTTTACTTGAAAAGCCCATCTGTTTTGAAATTTAACTTTCATTTTAATTACAAAAAATAAATGTCAGCTATTCATTAACTCCTTTTACCCCATAGATACGGCCAGAGTTGTCTCACCCTGCCCAGCTGTGCAGCCAGGTTTGCATGAAAACACAGACATGCTGAAAAAACAAGTGCTAACTTCTAAACTATTTAATTGATGGGTTTCAAATTTTACAGTGTTAATGTCTTCTTAATAAATTACCAATTATCCAGTTTTCCAAGCTGTTGAGTCAAAAATGTTTGTTGGAAGTAAATAACAAAACTGATAAACAAGCCAACAAATGCAACATTTTGCTAATTTGGAACTAAATTTTAAGAAACCAGTGCAATAAAAAGCAATAGAAGCATTTTCTATATAGTTTTAAATGTAGATGAAACTACTACCACTGCAGAAAAATGAAAACAAAAATTTTTTTACAATACTAAGACCATGCTGTGCATGCTTTTCAAAATACATGTGGCTTGGTAGTGTAGCTCTCCTTTGGAAAACGCTGACTCAGTGACATAATTATCATCACTGCCTTCACCACTTATCCTAGATACTTATCTTTTGATTGCAGTAACTGTATGAATTTACATTTCAATTTCCAAGACTTGGGGGTAAAATTATCTTCTTTCCACCAAGTATCAATGATCATCATGACATCCGTGGGCGTGACTATTCTTTGCCCCACCTACATCAATCACTGGATAGACAATTTGATCTGCCAGTCTCTGTCACTTTTAATGTCACTGTAGTTGCTACTATTAGCATCATATTCAGCTGAATCCTCAAATTCATTGCTATTGTAGTTAATAATCCACTCACAAACCTGCTGAGTGGCTTCTTTAGCTAAGAGACATTGTGAACATTTACTCGTTGATTGATAGGCAATAGATCAATGAAAACTTCATATAGAACAGAAAGTACCAACGTGACATGTAAACAAACCCTTTGAGATTGAGTTTACGAGATGAGACTAAGTAATTCTCCAGAGTGACTGAATAAGAACACTCCATTCTAGCTTAGTGCTCTGTTACGAATATACTTGTAAATGGGCTGATACGGTTGGATGAAGTTTACGAGTATAATGGGGTAGAAATATTTAAGTTCAATTTCTCATAATAATATTAAAATCATTTTGACACTGTTCAACATACTGACTTGTTTAACTTTTCTCCTATGGGTAACCCGCTATAGGGTAACCAACCATCTGCTAACACTTCCCTTGTTATCCCACTACTGGGTTTTGGTAGCATACAAATGTGTGCCGTGCACGTGTACTGGGAAAGAGGAGTTCTTTCCCTTAATGTAGGGACAGTGTTGAAAATGCCTGTCTGTAATTCACACTCATACTTATTGCTGTTGTATTTATTTTACTGAAATACTAGTTAGTAGTAACTGTTGATGCGTTAACCATATTGTTTTTCTGACTACTTTAATGATTGTTGTTTAATTGTTCTCTAAGGTCAGGCCATGATTCATGCTTTGAGTTAGTTACATGCAATATGTAACACTTTCAATTTCATGTATATCTTAACAGGTTTTTCCCTTGCATTGCCTTGCTACCATCAGTAACTGTCATAGAATCCAAGTGAATGGCTGTTCTTAACAAGGATTTTCACTCTCAAATTTACCCAGAACTTGATTTTTAAATTTGCTGTATTGCTTTTAATGGACTTATATGATATGTATGTGTCTGTGTTTTATGAGTGTAATATTATTTTAATGATTGCAGTATACTTGCATAAATATAGGGTTTTTTATGACCATACATTCAAGAAGACTCTTGATAAAAACAAAATTGTGTGATAAAACACTTTGCTTTCTGTACACAGCCAACCGTGGTGATACACAGTGCTGCTGAACGCAGACCTGATGTTGTTGAAAAACAAGCGGAGGCAACCCAAAAATTGAATGTGGTTGCAACCCAGACTTTATGTCAGGAAACAGGTGGGTCACACACCGAGGCATCCGTTGAAAGAGGCTTTTCCCCTGGAGTTAACACCAGTACTGACCCCACTCCACCAGAAATCCTTCAGATGAGACTATAAACTGAGGTCATGTGTGTGAATGCACACAGATCATCTTGCACTCATGTTAAAGCCCATTTTGCCTTTTAGGAGAGTGGACCATTGCATACCGATAGAAATGGATGACAAACTTTTGGGGCAAAAAAGCATGCACATTGGTGTTGTGTTAAGATATCCTCCCAGAAGTCGGAATACAACGGAGTTGGAGTCGGTGGACAAAATCAGTCTAATATGCAAAATCTCACCTTTGTAAACTTTGGACCTCTAGCCAAGGAAAGCAAGAAAAAAGTAATGAAAAAAAAGGTGGATAACAGTGACGTGATTATGCAAAAGTGTTTGCACATGTGTATGTGTGTATGCATACATGTGTGTGTATATGTGAGTGTTTGTGAGAAAAGAGTTAAGGGATAAAACTCTTGTGCTTTTAAAAAGCTCACTGATAATCACATTATGCCTGTTTCTTTTTCAGCAGATTTTTTTGTTATTTCATACAACATTCATTTGCCACAAACAAATATCATCCTTTGACATTTTGATACATTTTCTGTTTCTTATTTAGCTACTGTGGGAGGCAGCGTCATCTACATCAGCACAGATTATGTTTTTGATGGCAAAAATCCACCCTACAAAGAATCGGCCACCCCTTCACCACTCAACGCTTATGGAAAGAGCAAGTTTGAAGGAGAAAAAGTCACATTGGCTGAAGGAAAAAGTAAGTTTATCCTCTTTGTTGTGCTGTGTCTTTCTTTTTTCTTCTTTTATTAGCCCCACCTCAGAGGTCATGAGGCTCTATGGTTACATAGAGAATCTGCAGCATTCTACTGCCTTTATCACAGGGACTGAGCTGTATATTTGACAAATGCAAATGAAAAAGATTTGTAGTTGTTTTGTTTGTTTTGGTGGGTTTTAGTTTGTATTTTGTTTTTTCTTGTTTTTTCTTTTTTTGTGGGGGTGGAGGGGGGGGGAGGGTATAAAGGGTAGAGAAATAAACATTGCTGAGGATACTTTGCAAGGATTATGATCACTTGCCAGGGTGCCACAGACTGGTATTTATGTATTGAATGTGAATAATACTCAGTGTATAGGTTTGCCATTAATATGTTAACTCGTGTGTATTTGTATGCTATTGAAAAATTTACTATCAAAAATGGCTTTCCAACAATACATGTTATAAGATTTGGTATTATGAATAGTAAATCAGCATTAGGAACATATCATAGGATGTATGAACAAGAGAACAGAGATCTGACAGTCTACTTGAGCATGTGCCTGGGTGTTCGACTAGCAAGCACACCTGTAGATGTGTGTGTTTCAGAAAGAAAATGAAAATGCCAATCAAATTAAAGACTTCTGGGGTTTTGGGGTTGCTGTTTTTTGTTTGTTTGTTGTTGTTGGGTTGTGGTTGTTGTTGTTGGGTTGGGGGGTTTTTTTTGGGAGGGGGGGTTGAGAGCTGAAGAGTGTCCATTTCATTTTTTGATTTGACTCGTCATAATAAAAATCTGGCATGAAATCTTTAACTAATGAAGTCGCAGTAAAATGGATCCCGCCATTTTGTGGTGACGCGTGATTTTGGCTATATTTGAAAAATTCAGCAGACTTACCCAACATAATAATGACATACACATTATACATCATTGAAAAGATTATAATGTCTACTATTGAGATTGTTTCACAGTTTTTCAATAGATGACTGTATTTATTTTTTACAAATGTTCAAACTATGTTACTGAATGCTGAAAAATTAAAAGTTTTGAAAATTAGAGCTGCGTAACTTACATTCCTTGAACTGTTCATCAACTAGTCCCCTTGAAGCAATGTGATGATTTTTCACCAAAACAAAGTTCCCTGAAGCTGGCTGAATCCATCTGATGTCACTTTTTTTTTACAACATTTTTTTTTTTTTTTAAAGAATCATAACACTGGAGAGCCTGAAATCCCAAAGATATCACTTGTTGACATGCCAAACAAAATAAGCCAACATACACAAACTAGGCAAGCTTATGGTCAAGGAAAGTAACTGTGTTTACAAAAATGATTGCCCTACAGGCCAGAGTACTTTCCCATGAGTTGAACATCACTTAGTGTATTTTAAAAAATTCATAATTCTGCTGAAGCGTCACAGTGAAGGAGATCATTTGATCTAAAGATTAAAAAATCTAAACACCAAAAACTTATTAACAAAATTATGATAAAGGAAATCTGCTGTTTTGGCATACAGTGTACTGGAACATAGTACTATAATCAACAGTTGCAAAACAATTAGAACACACACGCACACCTACACTCTCTCTCTCTCCTCTCTGTCTGTTTGTCTCTATCTTTTTCTCTCTTTGAGCATAGTAATAACAATAATTTTCCTGATTGTTGTGCATTTATCTGACCAGGCAATGCTGTTCTGCGAGTTCCCGTGCTGTATGGTGATGTGGAGCGGTTAGACGAGAGCGCAGTGTCTGTGCTCTTCTCCAAGGTCAAGGACAAGGACCATACATGTGTGATGTCTGACTATGAACGACGCTATCCAACACACTGCCGAGATATTGCTATTGTGCTAAAACAGCTGGCAGACAAAAAGATTCAGGTGAGAAACCTTAAGGAGAAGAAACCAAAGGGTCTCTTATCTATCTGAACCAAACTGTGCTACGTGTCTCATTATTCAAGTTTTAATTCAGTTAAATTCAGTTCAAACACTTTATTGCAGTTTGCATTTATCATGCAGGTTAGGTTATTGTAGTCCATGTTTGATAGGATTGCAGTACCGTTATGCATGTTTTTGTGCCCTTGGGTTAGAGCTTTATCAGATTTTTCAGTATAGTATTCATCTAGGACAAATGTCCTGTTGGGGTAACTGATTTTATACAAGACTGATGTCCAGCTGGCATAACTGTATCTATCCAAGACTTGTCTAACCGGCATAGAAGTATTCATACATGACTTATGTCCATTTGGCATAACTGTATTCATACAGGACTAAATGTCCATTTGGCATAACTTTATTCATAAAGGACTTAACGTCCAATTGGCATAACTTTATTCACAAAGGACTAATGTTGAATTGGCATATCTTTATTCATAAAGGACTAATGTTGATTTGGCATAACTATTCATACAGGACTAATATTTAATTGGCATAACTGTATTCATACAAGACTTATGTTCACTTGACATAAATATATTCATAAAGGAGTCATGTTTCATTGGCATAACTGTATTCATAAAGGACTAATGTTCAATTGGCATAACTTTATTCATAAGGGACTAATATCCAGTTGGCATAACTGTTCAAACAAGACTAATGTCCCATTGGCATAACTGTTCAAACTAAACTAATATCCCATTGGCATAACTGTTCAAACTCAACTAATGTCCAGTTGACATAACTGTTCAAACTAAATTAATGTCCCATTGCCATAACTGTTTAAACAAAACTAATGTCTAACTGGCATAACTGTTCGAACTAAACTAATGTCCCATTGGCATAACTGTTTAAACAAAACTAATGTCCCATTGGCATAACTGTTTAAACAAAACTAATGTCCCATTGGCATAACTGTTTAAACAAAACTAATGTCCCATTGGCATAACTGTTTAAACAAAACTAATGTCCCATTGGCATAACTGTTTAAACAAAACTAATGTCCCATTGACATAACTGTTCACACTAAACTAATGTCCCATTGACATAACTATTCATACACAGCTAATGTCCCATTGGCATAACTGTTCAAACTAAACTAATGTCCCATTGACATAACTGTATTCATACACAGCTAATGTCCAGTTGGTATAACTGTTTAAAAGAAACACTAATGTCCCATTGACATAACTGTATTCATACACAGCTAATGGCCAGCTGGTATAACTGCAGGGTGCTGACATCAGCGGAGTGTACCACTGGAGCGGTGATGAGATGATGACCAAGTACGATATGGCCATGGCCATGGCCAAGGTCTTTGGTCTGCCAAGCGGCCACATCCAGGCAGACAAGAATCCATCAGGAGGGGCCACAAGGCCTTACGATGCTCACCTGGACACATCAAGAGTGGAGAAGCTGGGGGTATGTCCTCGGTCAAAATTCTATGAAGAAATAAAACCCACACTGGAGAAGTTTTTCCCTTAAGTGGGTGACAAAAACCAGTGCTGGGTTTTTTTTGGGGGGTTGTTTTTTTTTTGTTTGGACTTTGGGTACTGTAGTGCCATTTTTCTGTTTTATTTAAAATCTGAGGAGTCATATCAGTACGAAAAGACTGCCTACCTTGGGCTGGTGATAATTTGAGTGGTTCATGTGCCTTTGTTATTCAAGACAAAAATCTGTAGTCTTTTGAAAGGCGATATGTACATTGTAGTGATATAGTATTTCTAAGCACCAGTAAATGTGATTCAGGCATGTGTTTTGTGGGACTGGAGAGGGAGTAGGAAAGGGTGGTTGTGTGAACATTTTGTTCAAAGCTGTTAGGGTAATGCATTATGTTTGAAATATGTGAGGGCCTCTGTGCTCAAAATACTGTTGATTTTGTCGTTGTTGATCACATCACCTGCCTATTTCTATGCCTGTGCATTGTCATCTATTTTAAACTTGTGGGATTTATTCATTTGTTGAGTTTGTTTTGTTAGGATTTTCTTATCGTTTTTATTACTACTGCATTTTTTAATGCTTGGCTGCTACATCATTTCTGATGTCGTAAGATTGTATTTGGATATGTACAGTATTAAACTGGTTATCCATATAATAAATCATGACAATGGTGTCATTGTCACCATAAATTAAATATGTGCCGTATATTCATCATTCGGAGTGTTCTCTTCATTCTTTACATAAAGCTTCTTTCATGTAACTTCCTCTTGGATTATTTCTAATGTGTAATGAATGATAATGGGATACAAGTTTTCATGGCTTTAGATTATATTTACAGTTTAAATGAACGAGAGATTTTGGATATGTGATGGCAAATATGCATGATTAAAGAGCAGAATGAATATTGTTTGTTGTGCTGTGCTTATGAGAAGACTCTCATCAAAACTTAAATCCTTTTTGTTGCGTGTACTTGACCTTACTGATACAACCTATTAAAAAAATTATGCTGTATTATTGACAACGATAGTCATTCCCATAAGCTCTTTTGATGTACAGAAGAAGAGCGAAGATGCATAGAGATATAAAAGGTATTAACATAAGGACTAGACAAGATTATATGCTGTCAAAACTGATATATCTAGATAGAGATAAGAAGGAAAATAATTTCTGCCCTGTTTATTTATTTAGTATTTGTATCTATTTATTTAATTCTTTTATATCGAAGATAATGGAATAAGCACTTATGTTTTGAGTTTCATGCAAGTGGCTTGTCACTCTTATATGAGAACACTTCCACAAAGCTGCTACTTCACTTATTTGTGAGAATACTGTCACAAATTTGCTGTTTCTCTTCTTCTTCTTCTTTGTTTTTTGTCATGTTTCTCCCAGGGGAGGTTTGACATTGATGAGCCTTCTCCATCTCTGTTTTGAGCTTCCTCCTTATTTATGCCCCTTTCTCTAAGATCACCTGCAATACAGGTAGCCCAGGTTTTTCTAGGTCTTCCTTTTGGTCTCTTTCCATCCACTACGAAGTTCATCGCTCTTTTTATGATGTGGTGGTCTGCTTTCCGTTGAACGTGCCCAAACCAGCGCAGTCTATTGCTACTAGCTACATACTTCAGATCATCAACTTTGCACATTCTACATAGTTCTTTATTCGTGATCCTGTCTTCCCATTTGATCTTTGTCATACAAGTTTGCTGTTTCAACTCCACAATACCCAGAGAATATTTTAAAAACATCATTTACGTTGGAAAAAGATATGTTTAAATCCATGAGAAAGGCCTTATTGCAGGTAAGATAAGTGCATTGATATATATATTGTTAGAAACAAACACACAAATTGCATAGCTTCATAAATGAAGTGAAGGCAAGCCATTCCATGTAAAATTTGTATGGTTGCAAAAATAATGTAACGGAAAGTTGTGGTTTGATTTCTTACCTGCTGTGTTTTTGAAAGTAAAATAAGTGAATGCAAAAAGTTCAAAGAAAAAGGAACCAAAGAGCTTTTCTTGTGTCATTTTCTTTTCCAAAACGATAATTGTAAAATGCTGTTCTGCAGTCCTGATGCTGTTCTCACTACCTGCACACTTCATAAGGGAGTGATCACAGGATTGCTCATTCATAGAAAACAGATCGACTGTGGTCAGTCGTGTTAATAAGAAGGAAAAAGGGGGGTTTCAAACTTGTGGGGGGGGGGGGGTTAGAGCATTGTGCTTGTGATCCAGCAGCCTTGGATCAAACCACCACAGAGGTGCCCGTTTCAGGGAATTTTACCCTGGAGTCAGTACCGACTCCACTGACCCAATAATCCTTTGGATGAGACACCGAGACCCTGCGTGCAAACACATGCAGAAAATCTTATGGACATGCTAGAGACTTGTTCCACATTTCAGAAAGAGTAGGCTATTAGGAACAGATGACTTTATTGTTTTTATCACATGCACACAAGTGTTGTTTTTAGATACCATCCCTGAAGTCGGAATACGGCTACCTTAATTGGTAGTGGGTAAATACAGTCGCATACTCGAAATCTCGCCATTGGTGAACCCTGGAGCTCTAGCCAAGGAATGAAAAAAGAAAAAGCCCAGCATGCAATATGCATCTAATAAATGACTGACATGACAACTATGAGCACCACAGCAAAATAACACTGCCATTTCCAACATATTTTGGAGGAAAGCATTTTTCTGACACTTATGTTGGCAGTCAGGTAACTCTTTCTCCTGAATTTCAGTATCACCATGTTGTCTCCTGGCCACTTCTGTTAACGTGTTGTGTATTCCTCTGGACCAAAGCATGTTTCCCCATCAAAGAATGAAAATGGGGAAAGATCATAAGATGAAGTCCTAATATTTCAGCTGACATCATTTGTGTGTGTGTGTGGGGGGGGGGGGGGGATGTTGTCTGTCTCTTTAACCTCTGTAAATACTCAACACCAGCTATGGCAACAACTCAATACCAATCAAAAGAAAAGAAAAAAAGGCAGCAGCTTTCATTTCAATACGACATTTATTTTAGGCACTATTTTCATCACTTATGACAAACAAAGCAATACCTCATAATTATACTAGTAAGGCACTTGTCATAACATATTTGCCGAACACCTGGCATACCCTGAGCATTTTAATGCAGACAAATGTACACAGCTAGCAACATGTGTAAGAATTATTCAACAAACAAAAAAACATGCAAAACGCAAAAGAAAAATTAGGGTTCATTTTGTTGCTCTTGTTTTTTTAAGCATGCCTTGTCATCACACATGTTACAGCTATCTGTCAGAAGATTTGGGAGACAAAACAGTGGCCAACAGAATGGACACAATCACTCATCATACCCCTGCCCAAGAAGGGGAATTTACGCCAATGCCAAAACTATAGAACAATCAACCTCATCAGCCACGCCAGCAAGATCATGCTCAAAGTTATTTTGAATCGACTCAAGAAGGAGGCAGAAGAACACCTTGCAGAGGAACAAGCTGGGTTCAGGGCAGGAGCACAATCAAACAGATTTTTAACTGCCACATCCTGATGGAAAAACATCTTCAACATCAGAGAGACCTGTTCCACAACTTCATCGACTTCAAGAAGGCTTTCGACAGAGTATGGCATGAAGGCCTGTGGCAGGTCCTCAGAGTGTTTGGCATTGAAGAAGGACTAGTGCAAACCATTCAAGCACTACACAACACCGCAAGCAGTGCAGTCCTTCTGAACAATCAGGTCGGAGACTACTTCAAAACCCAGTTGGGGTCCGACAAGGATGCTGTTATCTCCAGTCCTGTTTAATCTGTTCTTGGAAAACATTATAAGAGAGCACCCTCCATGACTTCCACTCTACCATCTCCATTGGCGGCAGACCCCTCAACAACTTGCGGTTTGCCGATGACATTGACCTCATGGCGGAAGTAACACAGAGCTGCAAGATCTTACGACCAGACTTGAGAACAGAGCGGACATATGGGATGGAGGTGAGCTCAGAGAAAGTAAGTACTTGGAACAGCACCAGCAACGCCACTGCTAAAATTTACATGAACGGCCAGCAACTGGAGGAGGTAGACGCTTTTAAATACCTTGGCGCTACACTCAAAGGACGGGTGACGACGACAAAAATCAAAGTCAGACTAGCCATGGCAACTCTTCATGACAAAACTCACCACCATATGGAAAAGTAAAGAGATCAGTTTCCAATCAAACTAAAGCTCTACAAGCCCTAATTCAGACTATCCTGCTGTACGGAAGTGAAACCTGGACATTGACTGCTGAAACACAGCAAGCGAACAGTCTTTGAAACAAAATGCCATAGAAAACTGCTGGGCATATCCTGGAGAGAACGAAAGACCAATGAATTTGTCAAGAGAGTCAAATAAGACGGCTGGCAGGTCCACAGGAACCCCTTCTCACCATCGTCAAGAAGAAAAAGCTGACATGGTCGGCCACGTCACCCGCCACAACACTCTGCCAAAAACAGTACTGCAGGGAACACTCAAAGGTGGCAGAAAGAGGGGGAAGACAGAACAAGTCAGGATGGACATCAGGGAAGGACCAGGATGAATGACTCGGCACTACTGTGCAGAGCCGAGGACCAAGATGGATGGAGGAGGCTTACCACGGACATCTTTCATGTCTCCTCACGACCGCCAAGGTCACGGGTTGATGAGATGATGACACTGAAACTAATTTATGAGCACAGGCACACACATATACCAACATTCGTACATATGGCACATTAATATCCTGTATTACACTTTCAACACTTCATGACCTTGTAATTATGCCAACATTCAGTGGTTTGGAGCAAAACAAATACCCAGCATGCATCCACAGTTACAGTCAATGACTCATGAAGTTGGTCAGTGGGTGGGTTAAAAGAGTGGCTGATATGGGGAGACATGTGAGGAATGTTCTGTGTACAGTATTCCTTTTTGTGTACATAAAATCATTCACGATGATACAGTTCACCCCAATCATAGTGTCAATAAAAAACCTTTAAAGTATAATTTGCATTTTAAATTTTGTCAAGTGAAGCTTGTCTGTACCCCTTAATTTCATATAGTTGAAAAACAATGCCCGTATAAAAAAATTCTGTTCCTGGGCCCTGTTTTTTAATTTTAACTATAAAATATGATTTGGGGTTTAATTAAAAAATTTTAAAGCGGACTTACCTCGTAAGTTAAAGCTTTTTAAATTTTCTTGCGAATTTTTTGTGACCAACGGGTGCACATGAAAACCCGGGAAGCCTCCGCCATTTTTAGGCCTCGAGGAACCTGGTCACATTTTTATAACAGGATCATCATATATTTAAAAACTTGTTATCATTCCTTTTCATTTATTTGGGTGGGGTCTTCTATTGCAGGGTGTGCAAAAAACGGATGCAATTCTTCTTTTTTTCAATTTGGATTTTTCTTTTCTGGTATGCTTTTCTTTTACTTGCATGGTTGCTGCGCCATTGCAGGGGGGGGGCTGGCACTCCCTTTTCCGGTCTACAATAAATTCGCAAAGTTTACAAACACTTCAATTAGAGGTAAGTCCGCTTTATTGTTTTTAATTTTGCTTTTTCCTGTATACCCCCCTACGGCACATGGATTTGGGGCCCATTTTCCCGAACAAAACACCCATCACATGAAAAAAAAAATGTCCTACCTTCTTTTTTGGGAAAAAACGCTCCATGGGGCTGACCCAGGTCAGAGTTAGGTCTCACATTTTTTTTAAAAAAAAATTTTGCAAATGTGGAAACTTGCCCCCCGTTGCTTTCTTTTATGTGTGTATTGGGGTCGCAAGTTTTGTTGCTGAAGTACTGGCTGACCTGGTACTGTCCCTGTGATACTTAATGTCTATGCCTCCCCTCCCCAGGTCCATTTAGCCGCGAGGATGGTATGCTAGTAGCCCCCTTTGTGCTGTTTGGGAAAAGGGAGTGTTTAAACAAATGTCCGGGGGGAAATCGGGCCCCTCTTTTCCTTTCTTCTCAAAGGAAATTTCTTTCATTGGTGAATACCACAGAGCCCCCTTATCCACAAAACCAGGTTTTAAATCAGTGATTGTGGTTCCCCTTTTTTTCTTGATTGTTTTAATAAACTATTTACAAAAAATACACATTTTTGCCTCGTTAGTCATATTTTCATCAAGTGCAGCAAATTTTGCCCCTCTACCCGCAGCAGTGCAATTAACATAAAGTTAATTTTCATTCTTTGAACGTTAGTTTACCCACTGGCCCCCATTTTTCTGTTTTTAAGCACAATATTTAATCCCAAGTTTGGTGATATTTTGGGTAGTGGTGGTTTTTTTTCAAAAACCCCCTTATAAATCTTTTTACATTTCTGTTGACCGAACGACCCCTTCATAGTTGCAGAGAAAACAATTTAGCGAGAACGGCGGTGCCCACAGCGTATATGAATTCCCTCTTTCAACAAGATGCCAAAAAATTTACAGCGGGGCTAGAGGTGGTAAAAACTGAATCCACCTTTCTCAACGCGCCCTTTCCCCCCTTTTTTGTTGTACCATATACATTTTTTTTGTTGGGGTCCCCCAGAGGACAGGGAAAATACTGGATGCCCTCAGAAAAATTGTTTTCTAAACTACCCCGGGACATTTGCAGACAAAAATTTAAAGCTTTTTTTTTAGTGGGTGTTTCTTCCTTTTGACTTGGTTTGCAAGGTTTCCTGGCTGCAAGGGGACTGGCCGGGCTGTGGGATTTTCATTTGGGGCCCAAAAAAGGGGCGGTTTTTTCCAGGGGGTGCTACAAAAACCCCTTGCTTTGTTTTTTAACTTTGCCGGCCCGGATAAATGCTAAAAGGGGGGGAAAGCAATAGACATTTCATTACCCCAATAATGCTAAATGGTCAATAGACTGCCCGGGGTAGGCAAGAAGACCATATTGGAAAACTAAAATTTAATCTAAAAAAAACAAGTCAATGTAGGTTTTTTATTAGAAATTCAACCCTCAGGAGAACGGCATAATTTTCCATTTGTGTCTTGTGGCCCGTTAGACACCCTGCGCTTAAATATTAAAAAACCCGGGGAGTGGGCAGCATGACCCTATTTCCGCTTTCACACAAATGCCAGTTTGCTGAGCATGTTTTTAGTTTTGTTTTATCTGTTAGAACCCCATGTTTTTAAATAAAACCAAATTGATTGTGTTTCAGACATTTTTTAGTAAATTTTTCATTTTGTCATGAACAAGTTTTGAGCCAAACAAGACGTTTAATACCCCTGGTTTTATTCCTTTTTGTCTTTCTCACCCCACCCCCCTTGGGTTTTTGGGGTTTTGGTCTCAACAATCCAAGCCCCTCCGTACCTAGCTTTGTTTTCATATTAATAGTGGGATCTGATCTTAAAATAGGAGCCTTTTTTTTTATCAATTTTTTGACCCACCATTCACCCTTTGTTTTCCCTTTTAGCTGTAACCTGCGACTTATACATTTTCCCCTTATTTATTTTAAGTCAAAACATTTGTCTTGTTCAAGTCTTTGTAAAAAGGGCCCATTGCCAGCAAGAAAACAAAAAAACCATTAGCCCAATACAAGATCCCAGAGATTTATGGTAAAATCTTTGACTGAAAAATTCTTTGCTGCAACAACAGTTTCGTTTTCCGTTCATCTGCGCATGACCAACATGTTATGGGTTTTTTTAAAAACCAGGTATGTGATTTTTTTGCACGGGTATGAACTGAGATTTTTTTCATGTACATAAATCCTGTTTGTCTTTAATTTTTGTGTCTGTACACACTGTACAACTTCTTTTAGATCTCCAACAATTAAACTTCATCAATGAATGATTTTTGGTGACCCATTATGTAAATGCTGGGACGGTTTCATAAGTTTGGTTTTTTGGGGAATGGACTGGCCCCTTGGCCTCCCTGCAGAAAGTTTTCCTTCCATTGTTTCAGGTTTTCTGAAAGCCCCTCTACTGCTATGACAAAATAGGCATCTCCAGACAATTGTGCAAAATAAAATTTTTGCTTTCATAGACCCAAAAATGTATTTATTTTTTCCCATCTAAATTTTTAATTTTAATTTTATTTAGACCCTTTCAGATTAAAAAATCTTCAAAATGATCCATTTTTTTTTTCCCTAACAAAGATAGGGAGACAATTTGCCCCTGATTCGGGCAAGGATTTTTTAAATAACACCTTTGTTCAACAGGTTTTCTATTTCAGGTAATGCATAATTTTCATGTTTGTTAAATGACCTTTGCGAACTTTGTTTTAATTTTCTGGGAATCATAAAATGATTTTAATTCCTTAAACTGTTTCAACAAGTACATCGGGTCGAATTTAAAATACTTCAGCGAGACAATTTTTCCCTTTAATTTGTTTCCCTGCTGTAAATTTATATGTTCGTTTAAGTTAAAGACCAAAGAGAGGGCAAGAAAATTAAAATTCAAAACCTTGTTTCCAAAGGGAGGGGGGGTTGGGGTAGGGATAAGTTACCCCCGGGGGGGCTTTTTTTTGACCCTTTTCCAAACATTTGTTTGTTTTCCCCCTGCCCCATGGCTTCCCGGCCTAAAAAGGCTGGGTTGTTGTCTCCCATGTGGTTTTTTTTCTCCCCATGATGTCTGACCGGTTTCGGGATTCCGTACTTCTTTCAATGCTTTGTGAAACTCGGCCCCGTATGTAGTTTGGTGTAGGGAAAAATTTGCGGGACATATGCAGGATTAACGGGGTGGGCGGGTGGTGCTTTTCTCTCCGTTTCGGGAAAGGTCAGGGTTGGCATGACCTGTGAGGGAGGGCACTGAAGATGGTTGCCCCCGTCAGTTCCCCGCGTACTTTATGATCTGCCCTGAAGGTATCTTTATTTCAGAGTCGGTCGGGGAAAAGTGTTATCGCTTTGGCACTTTTGACGGGGTTTTTTGGGTTTTCCCATCCGAATCTTTTTTCGTGGAAGGGCTTGGAACAGAAAAAAATTCTGGTTTTGTTCGGGGAACCCCCCAGGTAAGAACGTTTTGGGAATAGGGTCTTGGAAAAGTTTTTCCCTATTTTTTCGTTGGGAGTTTCGACCAAAATTTGGGACTCAGCAGCTTTGCTTTTTTCAAAAAACGGGTGGCCTTTTTCCTTTTTCAAAAAAGGATGATGCATTTTGCAAAATGCTTTTTTTATCCTATCCTCTTAGATTCTGATCGTTTTTTTCCCCGCTCCTTGCCTCTCTCAGAAACATCAGAAACAGTTTTTCTGAATCCTGCCTCCCTTCTTTTTTTTCCTCTTTTTCCCAAAAGGGTTCTTTGTCGGGCCACGCTCTTTTTCTTTTCCCGGAGGCGGTGCACTTTTTTTCCCAAATTTTTTCCTTTTCTTCAGAAGATTTGGACATTGTCAAAATATTGGAAAATGGTTCCCTTTCAGTAAAAAATGACGCTTTGGTTCTCTTCATTAGACAGATCCATCCCAAATCCTGGTCCTAGAGTAATCAGCGCATAGACCCTTTTTTTTTTTCTTCAAAAACCCTTTCCCAATACACAGTATTTCCAGCACTACAAACCAAACCAAAACAGGTGGTGATAAAAAGCAAACATTTTTAAAAACACATTAAAAAGAACCAAGAAAGATAGATAGAATTATTTTAGTTATGCCGATTCCCTGTATGAGGGGCGTTGGGGACCGGAGAGGCGTTATGAAAAACCGTCTGGTCAAAAGGTGGTTGAACGAATGACAGTAGGTGGGGGCGGTTTCATGGCCTTTTGGGGGTTTAAAAGGGAAATGACAAGAATCAATATCTCCATGAACTAAAAGTGAATTACACCCCCAGGCCCAGCGGAGCAGAAATCTAAAGTTGCCAACTTTCGAAAGAAAATGTCATCTTTTTTTCTTGAAGCTCAGAAAAAATTTAGAGCCCCCTGAAAAATTTCCTTGGTACAAATACCCAGGGAAAACAGTCGTTAAAAAAAACCCCAATTATAAGTAACTTTCTTATCCTAAAGTAAACCCGATCACAAAGGTTTGCCCCTTTTTATGCTACCCCTTTGTTCTCTGCGCCCAACTGACATCGTCAAACAAAAGGGTAAAGGGAAAAACATTTCCCCCGGGCAAACGCCCCTGGAAGACAGTTCCCTGTTACCAGTTCAGAACCCTGACTCCGTTGTTGATGCACAGGCAAAAATGTCCAACTAAGCGATCATCTCCCGCAAAACATTTTGGGAAATCTGGATTGGCTGAAGGGTAAGTTGCTTTTGCTTTTTGCTTCTCCTAACACTTGTAAGTTCCGTTTGTATTTTTTCCACGGCACAATTCTTTTTCCCCCTTCTTCAATCTTTTTGAGCTAAAGGGTCTTTGGTATCTTTTGGGTAGAAAAGCGTCTTTTGTTCCGTTTTTGATTTTTTCTATCAACTAAGTCACAATTTAAATTAGAACCTCGACCTAAACCCTGGTCTTTGAATTTTTAGAATGCGCTGCTGAACTTTGCCCAAACCCTGTTTCCGCCCCTCGTGTTGTTGAAAATGAAGACGTGACAGCTCCATTCTCCGGGGCCATAGGCAAACACAAAGGGAGGAACATTTTGTAGTGTGGGGGTTTTCCACACGGGGCCCTGTGTGTGAAATGCGTGAAGGCATTTGTCGTGTGTAAAAGTTGGGCCCCCATGTTGTCACTTTCATAAACGGGGGATGAAAAGATGGGAGCCTGTGCCCTGAAAACCCCAATTCACAAAAACCAAAAAAACACACACATAACACACACTGAAATTCCGTTTCTACCCCAAATAACTAGTTTGTTCGAAAAAAAAAAAAAACTGTTTGTTTTTTCATTCACAACAAACTGCAAGTTTTAACCAACATAAATGCTCAAAACTAAAGTACCCGGAAAAGGGGTTTCAATTTGAGAAAAAAAAACCCAACCGTTCCCTTGGAAAAGTGGGTTATAAACAAAGTGTTTTCGGATGAGATAAAAACCCGAGGCCCCAGGGGCCGGATGCGAAATCCTGCACTGTTAAATTGTTTCCTTTTCGGAAGAGTGGGCCTTGGTGAGTTGAAACAGATACAAAATTTCAAAACCGATCGCGGGGGGACGGGATGTAAAAAAGCACTGAGTGCTTATTCCATTACCCTTGAAATAAAAAAAAAATAAATTTTAAATAAAAAAATAACGATGTCAGCGGGGGTGGGGTTTAGGGGTTTGTTCAGGTTCTGGCATTAAAAAATTAAACCGGTTGAGACACCAACTAAAAACTAAAACCACACGGGTACACCACTTTCAGACCCAAAAGAGTCTATAAACATAAAAAAAAACAAAAACACTGAAAGTTTTTCCTGCTGTGGCCTTTAAAAGCTTTGAACACCCTTGTAAGTCTAAAACCTATTGAAATTTTGGAACGTCTCTTAATCTTTTCAATGAAAAAACCAAGAATAAAAAAAATCCAAGAGAAAAAAATCTGAAGATTCAGAACAGGACTTTTAATAGAAAAAGGAAATGAGCTCTCACTGATGGGTCTTGCCCAGTTTTTGTCATCAATAGGGGTTACATGTTCTTTTGTAACCAATGCAAGTATCACTGAATCAGCAAAAGTGCAGGGCTCGTCCATTTTTGCGGCCCATGGGGTGCAGCACTGATGATAAGAAAAAAAAAGTAGGAAAAATTAAATTTTCCCTTAGGTCCTGCCTTTTTGGGATTCCCTAAACCAGCCTTGCTCGTTTAAATGAAGTGTGACTCTGAAAAAGCACAAGTATTACAAAAACATCAGATCAACGGCATGAAAAATGAAACTAAAAAGAGAGAAAGCAAAACAAAGAAGCAGAAGAAAAGAAAAAGGGAAAGAAACCACATTAAGATACGGAAATTTCTACATTTTGAAGCAAATAATCAATCTCTATCAAAAAGTTCTGTTTTTGGGCCCTAACCCGCTAGGGTCGTAGGGGTGCGTGGGGGACGAACGGGGACCCCGTGGCTCCACTTTGGGGGGGGGTTGGGGTGCCCTTTGGGGGACACTGAAGTTCCCCGTCCAATCCGGTGTGTCGGCCCCTTTCTCCCTGTCTGCCCCGTCTTTTTCCCCGGGTGTTCCTTGGGGATGGCTTTGCAATCCTTCTGGCGTGTTCGTGCCCACCCTCTGAGTTTTCTTTTTCCCTGGTCGTAGGTTTTTCATAGTCCCGATTGTTGAGTGATTTTCTGCGGTTCATTGTGGTGACATGGTCCTTGTATGAATGCCAAGGGCCCTTTGGGCATTTTATTTCTACTTTGGTTTTCCTTTGTAGGGCTGGCGTTCAGTGCTATGCCCAATGCGTTTAAACATGTTGAGATTCTAGGCGTTTTAGTAAATTTACCTTGGTTGAGGGGGTGTTTCTGTCCTTTCCCTTTGGTCTTTCAGTCTTGCCCTTTTTGCGTGTTTTTGCGCTCTTGCTAGGATTTGGGCTTTATCCTTCCTCACTTTATGAGGGTCCAGGTATTGAAATGGTAACGTCTCCCGTTCTTTTCCCCTGGGGTGATCTTGGGGGTGATTGGGGGGGGACTGTTTGCATGGCTTGGTTTTCTCGGCGCTGTTTCCCTGCCGTTTTCTGAGGGTTTTTTCCAGTTTTTTTCACTAGGGGGGCAGTCCTTTTTTTCGAGACCGTCAATGTCATCGGCAAAATGAGGGTTGGGGAATTTTTCCCCTCCAATGCTGACTGTGCCTTTTTGGTTTAAAAGGCTCAGTCATGTGCGTTCAAGGAAATGTTTAAAAAGTTTTCAGGACAGCGACATCCCCGTCGGCCCCAATGAGGTCAGAAAACCCTTCCCCTACCGTGCCCCGTACGAGTATGCATGGGGCCCTTTTAGAGAGTTTCCCGAGGTGTAAACAGCTTCGGGGCCTGTTGAATTTGTTCGGTGGCCCAAAGAGGCATGCCCTACTCTTCGAAGACCCTTAAAAACAAGAAGCGTGGAAAATTCTTGTTATGTTGGGTGTATTTTTCCCCACAGAACCCCAAGGGTTTAAATATCTTTCGGGTGGGTGCTTCTATTTGGGCCCGGAAACGGGGTTCTTTCGGCGATGTTCTTTTGCCCGTGGTTTAGCCTGTTAGGATCACTTTCGATGCTTTACTGGAATGACTTTATGAGGTGATTGTCCTGATTTTGGCCTGCGGGGATTTCCTTTCTTTGGGGAGAGTCCGGGGGAGGCCTCTCCGGGGCTGCCCGATTTGTTGCAGATACTTTTAAGGATGTTGTCATGTTCTCCCTGGTTGGGGTCAGCTCTGTGGGATTGTCGATTCTGCGATTTTCCTTTTCAGGATCTAAAATTTCTATTTACTTCCCCCGGTAGAATTTGGGAAGTTTTCCCTTTTTCGATGAGGGGTTGGCTTTCAATATGCGGGGTCGCCTGGTTTGAATTGTTAAGTCGGAAACTTATTCCCCCTTTGCCAATGATTTTTCTTTTCTGTTAGGGAATTCCCCTTTGTCCTGGATGTTACTGATCTTTCTGTTTTTTGTTTTATGAGTCTTTTTTAAATTGGGATGCTCTTTTCATTTTTCTTTGTCGGGCCCTCTTTGATTTCTGTACATTGTTTCTATCATTCCCCCTTGGGTTTCCCCATTCTTTCCCGATCTTTTTTTACTTCCTGCTCCTGCTCCGTAGTGTTCTTGCCCTTTTTCAGGGGCTGTCTTTTGCAACATATTCAAATTTCTTTTGTGACCCATGGTGTTTTTTGGCAAAGTTTGCAAGGGGTATGCTTGCGCTCATCATCACTGCTTAAAAATGATGGCATCGTTTCGGCATTCTTTAAGTGCCGCATGGTGGGGAAATTTCCTCCTATTGTTGCTTGGAAAGGGCTCGGGATGGTGGGGGCCTTCCTGCCAGGTTTAACTTGAGTTATGTTTCTTTGTCTTTTTGCTTCTTATCGGACTCTAAAGTTCAGGACACGAGGCATATCGCTCCATGTTGCACCCCGGGGAAAGTCCCCGTCTTGGGTCTGTTGTGCCCAAACGAAACCGGTTTTGCCCAAGAACAAAAAAAAAGCTGGTTAATAAAAAGAAAGAAAAGAAAAAGAAAATGACGAAACTGCCTGAGTCCTGTATGCAGGACAGGCAGTACAAAAGGGAGTCCACACAGCCCATACAGTGATCGTTATGTATGTGGAGAAATGAACACTGGTTTGTCCCCGACCACTCTCCAAACCAATGTTTCCTGTCATCTGCAAAACGTTTTTTCCCACATCAACCCCATTTTTATCAGTGATCCTTTAGTTTTTCAGAACAAAAACTTCATTTTTTATTCAATCAAAGAAACCTTCGTTTTTTTTCAGAAAAAACCCTTCGTGTTTTATTCAGTATAAATCCTTTAGTCTATTTCATCAAAAATCCTCCCAATTTCTATGCGTCATAATCCTTTAAATTTTTATGCGTATAAACCTTCAATTTTTTTCCCTTTAATCTAAGTCCCTTTTATTTCCTGCATCATGGGGTTTACTTTTTTTTCCCCCTTAATTTTTTTTCGCCCAACAATGCATTGATGAAAAAACCCTCAAATCCAAATCATCATCTCCAATGCCTTTTGTGGCCTTAGGCCGTAGGGCAGAACAAATGTTTCCCTCCTGTCTGTCCTGGGCAGTTGAATGGTTCCCCGGTTTTGTTGGAAGGTCTTCAGCCCTTTCTTTGCAGTCCCCACGCAAATGTTCGGGTCGGCCTCTTTGGTTTTCCCTTGGGTCGTGGAGGGCTGTTCGGGCGATATTTCCCTGTTCCCAGGCAGTTTCCTACCTCCCCATCGCCTATCATGATGAGTTTTTCCTGCTTTCTGGGGGCACGGAAAAGTTTTGGGTTTAGTGGTCTCAGGCCCAAAAATGCGCAAGATTTTTGAGTTTTTGTGTGGTTTTTGGTTGTTTTTCGAGGTCACTCTCAGTCATCCCCAGCATGAGCCTCAAAAGGGTGGAAAATACCAAACTCTTTATAGTCTTAGTTTGGTTTGGTGCGGGACTGGGAGATTTCCAAATGTTTTGATTTTTATAAAATTTCTTGCTTTGCAATCCGGGTTTTTATGTCGCTGCTGCTCCCCCGTCTGCCCAAAGTGCTCCGAGGTATGTGAATCTTCAGTTTTGGGGAATTTCTCCATTACTGTGACGGGGAGGGGTTTGAAAGTTCAGTGTCATCCCTCGTCTTCTTTTGACTGATTTTCAGGCCTACTTCTGTGCGAAAGGTTTAACGGGATGTCTTTTTCTTGAATTGAGGTGGGTAGTGAGACTGCCAGACTCGGCAAAATAGGTCTTCAAGGTTGGAAAGGGGTCCATCTGATGCCCCGTGATGGGGAGTGTTGTTTTGCCTTTTACCCAATCAAATTTTTTCAGGTTTAAGGTAGTGCTGCATGGGGAGCCTTGTTGCGCGGTTTTTACCTGAAATGGTTTTGTGTTTCCCCACTCGCACGGAGTTGTTGTAGAAGCTTTAATGACTTGGTAATCTCCTTGGAATTCCATTTTTCTCAGATTGGCCATAACTTTTTCGTGAATCGTCAAAGGCTTTTTCAAAATCTACGAAGTTGATTCAGTGTCTTGCCTCCGTGCACTGTTCGATGATGTTGCACAGGGGAAGCTGGTTTGCATCTTTTCTGGGCTAAAAACCCGCCTGTTCCCTTTTGAGTTGTTGGTCCACGCCTCTGAGATTTGCGATGTATCTTTGCCCGAATCTTTTGGGAAAGTACAGAGTGTTCCTCTCCAGTTGTTAAATTGTTCGGGCTCCCCTTTTTTGGGATTTCACGATGACTTGTCCAAATTGCTGGGAGCTGTTTCTCCCCCTATAGCGCAAAAAGGGGGCTGTAGAACTTTAGATGAAAAACCGGATCGCCTTTTAAAAGTTCTGCGTTAGGGTTTTCATGGCCAGGGGTTTTCTTTTTTGGAGAGGTTTGTATAATTCTTTCCCTTTTTTGGGGGTGTGTGTTAAATTGAATCAGCATCAGGATCTTGTACATCTGCCTCTTCGTTGGGGGTGGTTGTTTAGAACTTCGCTGAAAGTTCGCCCTCTTGCATCGTTTGTTTGTGGTAAGTAAATTTGCCTTGTTTATCTAGGATTTTGGGGTTTCGTATTGCCCCGGGATTTCCACTGACAGTCTTGGTGATCTTTTTAAACCCGTCCCTTTCTTCCCTTTGCGGCGGCCTCCCTGCTTGTTTGCAAATATCCAATGTAGGACGTTGTCTGTTTTTTTCATTCTCTTCACAGTTTGTTTCTTCTCTTAAATGTTGTTTTAACTCTTCTTTTCCCCTTGACTTTGTCCTAAGATTTTTTCTTCGTTCTTCCGTTCTCAATGGTTGCCAGGGTCTGCTGTAATCCACCTTTTTTCCTTCCCCTTTTCTCTGTCCTAAGAGTTTCGGGGCTTGTGTGTAAGGGGGTCTGACTTGTTTCCCAAAGGTGTTTATATTGCGTGTTGGAGGTGGTAGTTTTCTTTTCCACCAGTGCTTGGAAAATTGTTTTGGTGGGGGGTGAAACACTCTTTTAATTTGGTGTTGCCGCTTTTTCCCCTTTAAATGTTGTTTTTTTGGTTTCCCAGATCCTTTTTTTTCAGCTTCACTTTTAGGGTTGCAGGACAAGGTGGTGATCACTGCCCAACTCGGGTCCTTCCTTAACTTTTTTAAACTAGGAGGATTCCCCCCCCTGTCCCAAATTTTCTCAGGTGGTCGATTGGTTTTTGTCTTCCATTGGGGGAAAACCCGGTAAGCTTGTGGTCTAAGGGTGCAAATAATGTCCCTCCCAAAGGCCAGGTTGTTTGCATGCGAATTCACCAATCTTTCTCCCTTTTTTTATTTTTGCTGCCACATCCTTCTTTTCCATGTTTTCTTGTTTGTGTTGTCTTTTCGACTTTTGCATTTAGGTACCCATCACCCTATGTCATGGTTTGGGGGTGTTTTCCATTTCAGCCCGTAATTGTTAAAAATGTTCTTTGCTTTTTCTCCACTGTGTTGGTTGGGCATAGCATGTATGATTTTATTTGCAGCTTACCTTTCTTCTATCCTCATCATCCCGCTGTTATGGGTTTGACCCCCTCAGGGACTTCTCTATTCCTTTTTTTCTGAAATTCTACCCCTCGGGTTGGCTGTCTCTTCCAGTACAGCCCGTCTCTCCTGTGCGGCTCTGTATTTTCCCGATCCCTTTTCCTCGGCTTTCACTAAAATTCGGAAATATGCAATTTTAGCGTTCACTCTGCTTAACCGCGCTAGTTTTCCTGTCTCAAAAATGGTTCTCACTTTCCAGAATCCTTTTTTTGGGTCTTATTTTTGGCGCTTAAGACTTTTCCCTCTTCCTGAAATGGCTTCCTTTTTGGCTTCCACCATGACATTCATAGGTTCTTCCCCTGATTTTGGAAGCCCGTCAACCCAGTATTGTTTTTTTCTTTTGTTGCTGTTTCCCTAACAAATTTTTTTTTCGAAAAGGGTTGTTAGCCCCGTTAAACCCCCCCACCTGGGGGGGAAGGGTTCCACCTTAGTCGCCTTTACGACATCCTGGTTGGGGGGAGATATCCTATTCTTGCATGCTCGCTTTGCAAGCATACCCCGGGAGCCCACGGGGGCAAGTTTTAACGCTACTCTTTTTTTATGTATTTTAAAAAAAGTTAAGGTTTGTTCAGTCAGATAACAGATCTGGTGTTGTTTTTGTTGGTTTTATGTGGGTTTTTTGGGGGGGGTTTGTGTTTTGGGGTGGTTGTTCGGTTGGTTGGGGGTTTGGGTTGTTGTTTTTTTGGGGGGGTTGTTGTTTATTTTTTGGCTTTGTTGGGTTTTTTCTTTGTTCCTCATAGGGGTATGAGGGTCACAATTTAAAGATGTTAGTTGAGACCCTTTTTTCCACCATTACGGGGGGGATTCCAACTTTGGGGATGTTGTTAAAAACAAATCGTGTGCATGTTTTGACAAATTTGCCCCCTTTAATGGCTGCAATGGCCTACTCTTTTTAAAGGGGAAAGGTTTTAAAAAGATTTCCCCAAAATTTCAACCTCAAAAGGGCCAAAACTGCGACTCCTTCCCTCCCCACCCCCCAACCCCCAAATCACTACACACACTATTTCCCAGGGAGAGCACAAACCAAGATGACAAAGAACAAAAAGTCGGATTCTGTGCAGAAGGCTGTAAAAAATGTATGTTTTTTCCCCCCCCCCTTTCCAAAGTAAAAGGGAAAAATGTTCATAAAATTTTTGGGACACCGAACTCATGAGAATAGTCTACATAACCCGCCTTTGTTCTACCCAAACAGATCTGTTCTCCTCCACTTAATGTGCCAAATCTATCCCCGCAAAAATCCATCCATGAGACTATAAACCCAACTCCCATCGCAAATGCCACAGTTTTAAAATCTAGCACACCTAAAAAACCTGTTCCACTTTCAGAAAAGTAGGCCATTGTGTGCCAGTGAGAAAGGAAGGGTAAATTTACAATATAAATCAATGGGGGGTGGATTAATACAGCACATGGGTAATTATTCCATTTTTCTTTAAATCAAGAATACATTTTTTAAAAAAAAAACAAGAATAACTTCAAAACAAACTAAAGGGAAAACTATTGTTAAAATTTTGGGGATTTTCATAAATTCACCGAGGCACTGCCACTTTTGTTTCTACCCCAAACAGATCTGTTTTTTTTAAAAAAACCCTTTTCTTTTGGTTGTTAAATTTTTTGTACTGTAAAAAATTTGAAAAATTTTTGAGTTTAAATGTTTCTTTTAAAGTTTTTTAAAGGTTCTGTTTCTTTGTTACCTTCTGCTGAAAAAATTCTTAAGTAAACAAAAAACTTCTTTTTTTGCAAAATTTTTTTACCTTTTTTGTTTTATTTTTTGTAAATTTTTTGCAAAGGGCATATTTTAAAAAAAACTTTTCTGTTTCAAATTTAAAGTGTCAATTTTAAATTTTCCCTTTTGCAAAGAAAAAGCCAAAAGGGTTGGGTTGAAAAAATTTTGTTTTTTTTTTTGTTTTAACCACCTTTTCCACCTGTTTTAAATTTTTAAATTTTTTCATATTTAAAACCCTGTGGGTTAAAAAACATTAATTTTATAACTATGTTTAAAAAGGTAGAAAAGAAGAGGAAAGAAAAAGGAAAACGCAAGTAAGTCTTTCACTTATGAAAATTCTAAATACTTTATTTATGCCAACTCCCCCAACAAGCCACGTTGTCTCACACACCAACATGCCCCTTCTTCTGACAACAACCACTGCACGTGCTGTCTTCAGCACGTGAATTTCGCCCTACATCACGGGATATCACCACGCTTTAAGAAAGGCACAGTCTCTGATCAGCAACACAAAATTGACCTTGCTGATGTGTGTAGTGCATCAGACACCACTGAGGACAACAGTTGTGACATTTCTCTGCAAAAGGGCGGAAGAGATGGGCTGCAGTGTGGAGTTTATCAGGGACTATGTGGCAGAGCTGACAACAGATCGCTGCAGAGAAGACTGAGGGCACCCAGAGAAAACAGGACTTCGCAAAGTGTTTTTTTCTGACAGTACACCTGACATTGTTATCTGTGAAAGTGATGACTTGGTCATTCAGTTCAAGTGGACAGATAGCTCTGATGAACATCGATTTCTTTTGGTTTATAAAAAAGGACATTAAACACCTGACTGAGGAAGAACGTGTCATTTTTTCCGGGCTACAACTGTGGACTTTGGCAGATCGTAAAAGAATGAAAAAGGGGATTGATGCCAGTCTTAATTTTCTGCATGTGATCATGGGTGTTGTTCAATTATCAGCTTGGATAATTGTGATTGTGACTGCCTATTTTGGAATAGGTGTGTGCATGTGCATGCGCGCGTGGTTTGGGTGTGTGCTAGCGTGCGTGTGTGTAGTTTGTGCGTGCATGCGAGCGTGTGTGCATGCGTGCGTGCGTGCGAGAGAGAGAGAGAGAGAGAGAGAGCAAGCATAAACCGACTGCCGCATACGTGTCCTCGCCAGTTTCGTTTTCCTCACGTGTTTTGTGTAACAAACTAGCAGGAGCCAGTGGCCCTGCCTGACTGAAAACTTTGCTGCAATGCTGTGTCTGATTCTGGATTTCTATCTCTGTACCATGACGTGGAATCCATGCCATGAAGATCAGTTGGGCTACAACCATATTTGTTGCTGTTGTTGTTATTGTTCAATATAATTATGTGTTGTGCCCAGTCCCCTTCCCACTGTCCCCTTGTGAATGGGCTTCACATCTTAAATCACAATAAACTATTGTCATTGTCATTGTCCCATGTCTCAAAGGACGTAGGGGGGACATGAGAGAAGACGCAACAGAGATCTTTTTCCATGCTTCACGATCCTGTGTGGCTAGTAGAAGGTGTTGCAGGGGTTGGGCGGTCCATTCTTTGATGTTGTCAACCCATGATTTCTTTTGGCGGCCTCTTCTTCTCTTGCCTTCAACTGTTCCCTGCAGGATGGTTTTTGCTAAGGTGTTGTGTCTTGTGGTGTGGCCAAACCACATCAGTTTTCTCCTCTTTATGGTGGAGAGCAGAGTTTCTTGGGGGCCCACACGCTTTTTGATTTCTTCTTTCACATATAACAGAGTAAGTATGGCAAAAACAGAAGGGAGTTTTGCAGGTCAAGTTTATGGGCGGAAAAGGTGGAAGCCCAAAAACATTTTTAAAGCTCATATTGATTAAAACATGAACAATGAGCAATGAAGAACAGAATAAGAAATCTGGGCTTGGCTGATGACCTTAAATTGGCTTAATGACAGTTTTTACATTCATAACACATATCTTTGAATCTGAGACACAGCTATCTTTATTTTATTTTATTTTTTATTTTATTCGGATAATGGAAATAAGCACTTGCGTGCTTTTTTACATCCAGTCCTCGTCTGTATGCAGTTTTGTAAATTCTGTCATCTGTTCCCACCGGCACACAATGGCCTACTCTTAAGAAAAGCGGAACAGGATTTAACGTGCACGCAAGATGTTCTGCGTTCGCACAAGGGACCTCGGTTTATAGTCTCATCTGAAGGACTTTTGAGGAGAGAGGAGTCTGCACTGATCAATGTTAACTCCAGGAGAATATATCCCCTTGAACGGGAATCGAACCCTGGTCGTCAGATTGCGAGCACAATGTTCTAACTACCAGGCTATCCCGTCCCGTCTTAGACTCTACAGAACATCATAATCTCAATTTCATAATAAATCATTAATCAATTATCTCAATATCATGCTCACCTCTGTCATGAACAATTTTGGCACGGGGTAGTTCAATGATATCATCATCTGGAAAGTCATGGTCATACTGAAAGATATAAAGAAAACACAGAAATAAAATGTCAGATTAAATCAACAAAGGAAATTTACACTATTTCACAATAAAACTCACTCAAAAAACACAATCTTAATATTTTCTGTTTCTCTCTTTCTCAATGTCTTTTTTGGCATCACTTTTTTTTTCATGATACAATCTGTACTATTTCATTTGTATTGTTCAGTTGTCAAATAACTGAAGAAGCTGAGGTAACACAATTGTTCAGCTCCAGAAGATGACCAATTGACAGTTTTGTGTCAAAATCAACAGCACCACACACACAGTGACAAAACACACACACATACACACACACAGAGTCTCACACTCACCCCACCACACCACCACACACACACAATATACACTCTCCCCAAGTTTACACACTAAGTGAATTCTTGATCCATTCATTTGAAAACTGATGAGTTCTTGATTGTCCAAGAACTGCTGTGTTTTCTCCACTGAAGTCTTGGACAGTCCATAGTCAAAAAACGGGCTCTAACATGATGTATGACATTTTTTCTTGCTCGCTATGGTTTTGCAGTAAACAGGAACTGAACAGTCCAACACAAAGAACTCTATTTTTTTAGCACTCGTCAGTTCCCTGTGTTACTGTTAGTTCCATGAAAAGGTGACCAATAATTCATTTCCTATCTGATCTTTCTAGTTTCTTCCTTTGTACAATCCCTGACTAAATCATTTTGTGATGTAACGACTAACAGTGTAACTGTAAGTCACTGCAGATTTCTCTGCATAGAATCATGACGCTATCCCTGGGGAGAGTGTGTTGGCACAGGTGCAGTGCCACACTTCTTCAAGTTCAACTAATTTTTCAATATTTTACTAAATTGGTTCCATCCTGAGTATGATAATAATTATCACTAAATTAATCATTCAATTTGTAGTTTGTATCCACAAAAAAGTGATCAACTTATGTTAAAGTTTAAAACTTACAATTTTGCATACTATCAAGTATCAACGGTTTAAAGGGTTATGAAAAAAACTGGAATAAATTACCAAAGAATGTTAAATTGTTAAATAATGCAAAACAAAAACAAACAAAAGTACAAACTTCTCTTGATTTACTTCCACTGAAAGGCAGGGGTCTACAAGTGGTCACCTCATATATTATAAACTCATTCAGTCATTAAGACATGTATCAATATTATGTTTATTTATAACCAGAGCCTGCACTGGTAGGATTTTTAGAAAGTTAATAAGTTATCTTAGCTTTGAATCATTCTTCAAAAATCAAATTCGGATAAGGTCTCTGTTTTTCTATTCTCAACAAAACCAATAACAAACAAATTTATATTAACATTTCTATGGTAACTAATATCACGGTAATTATGAAACCTTTGGAATCTGCTACCTCTTGAATTGTAGAAGTAGAGAACCTGCACAACACTTCAACAGCACCATCTACTTTTGAAATCTTCTTGAATACCCCTGAGGATTTAAAAAGAAATGAGGTGGGTTTTTTAATTGTGCAAAAATGAAGTGAAGGAACATTTTACATCCACCTGTAGTCAAAGCAATACATATATTTTAAATCAGTTGATGAGCAAAGATGAGGCAAAATTCATATCAATTTATAATTTAATACATTATAAAAGTTAAAACCCATGAGACAGGCTTGAGCCATTCTGGGGATTCCCACTTCTACTGGTCACTGAATCAGTGAATATGATTACTTATTCTATTTAACATTGCACAAGTAGTCTATAGCAAATAGTGGGTTTAGGGTGGATGACTGTATATTACCCAGTGTCTTGGCAGCAATAATTCAATTGCACACATGCAGATTGCCTGTTGTTTTAGGGCTTCTATACCAGTACCACCAGCCAAGGCTGACCAGTCTTTCAACGAAAGATAAATGGGTTCTTAACGTATGCTAAAGATGTTATGAATGTGTTTGGACATGACAACTCAGTTTATTGTCTCATCCGAAAAACTTCCATGAGATGGTGAATCAAAACCTGTAGATGAGGTAGGGAGGGGGGGGGATTCAAACTCAAATCAAGCCCTGCAGGCGTATTATTACGGGGCAAAATGCAAACTTATTTAAAAAATTTGTTTCCTTACAAATTTAAATTTTTTTTTCGATAGAATTTTCTTTCAAATGGGCTGTATTTTTGACGCTTTTAAATTTTAAAAACAATGCGCCAGAAAAAGCTGTATCTGAATCCCCCCCCATTTTTTTGGGGAAGGTAAAAAAATCCGTGGCCATTATGCCCGTTGGCGATACCCAAAAGGGAGGGGGAAGCTGCCTGAAAAAAGGAAAAGGTAAGTGTTTTGAAAAAACTAGCCTGTCCCCCTTTTTTGGTTTCTTTTTTTTGGACAAAAGGGGCAAAAGGGTTACGGGTTTTTGGGTTCGGGACTCAGTCGGTTTATATGGTGTGAGTCGGTGATTTTTTTAAAACATTAAAAAAGCTGAAAGTGTTATGAAAAAATCCTGGAAAAAATATGGATGAAAATAATTATAAATTTTTGTTTGGGAACCATCCCCATATTCATTTGGGGTTGAGGGCGCTTGCTTTTGTTACCCAAATTCCCCCCCCTTTTTTACAAAAGCGTTTTTTAACCCCAATTGTTAGTATTTTAAGAGTTTTTTTTTCTGCGGCAAATTTTTTGAATTTCAGACTCTTGACCACCCCACTTTGTTTGGGGGTATTACTTTTGGAACAAGGAGCATAACAAGCAATATTTACAAAAAGTCATGTTTTGTTTTTTAAATAGCAGTATAAAGCCATGCTTTGAACATTGCACCCTTTTGTATATTCAAAAAATTATCATTAAAGAAACAAAAAAAAACGCCGGTCAGAAGGCTTTATATTGAACAAAAGTCAAAAAAGAGTAGCCAAAAAATATACAGCCCCATAAAAACCCCCAAAATCTTTGATAAGATTCCAGTTCTAAAAGCAAAATTCCCCAAAAAAAGTTTTTTTTTGTGCTTTTTTTTCCCTTTTTTGTTGAAAGGGATGTTTCAGTTAGTGAATGTGATTTTTTAGGGTTGATAAAGAAAAAACATTTACAAAAGGAAGAAGATTTTAAAGACCCAAAAAAAATTTTTTTCCCTTTTGCATGAAAAATGGAAGAAAACTAATTTACTAAGTCTAAAATTTCAGGGTTTTAAAATTGTTGTTTTTTTTTCTTTTTCAGAAAAGAAATTTCCCAAGGCCTGACTTTGGAAAGCAAAAAATGGCAAAAAAAGGGGTCCTTTTAACGGGTGCCTCAGGCTTTTTGGGGCGAGCGGTTTTTGAAAAAAAATTTGAGCGTGTTTGGAAAAAAGGGAAGTTTTGGGCTTGCATTCATTTCGAGTTTGGAAAAAGTTGGGGAAAAGTTGACTTTCATTTGACAAACAGGCGGGTGAAAGATTTTTTGGGAGGATTTTAAAGGTGATAAATTTTCGGGGTTATTCTCTTGTAAATGAGAGATGCCCAAAAAAAAATACCAGTAACGGGAAATTTATTTAGAATGTATTTTTTTAGAGCACCCATGCAACATTTTGCCCAGCCAGTATGCTCAAAATTTTTTTTTATAGTAAAATGCCAAGTAAATAAATTGTTCTAAAAGTCTTTCCCCTTTTTCCCTTTTTTTATTTAATTTTTTTTAAAAAAGGGAATGAGCCCCTTATTTTGTTTTTTTTAACTTTCCGTCCCCATGGTTTTGGGGTTTTGAAAAAATTTTTTTTTCTTTTCCCCAAGGGGCACCAAGGGGGCCTTTGTTCCAAAAAAGGGGAAAACGGGTTTTAAATGTTTTTGCCCCCAAAGGGGAATTGTTCAGGGGGCATTGGGCACATGGGGCCTCGGTTTTATTTTCTCACCCCAAAAGGGGACTTTAGGGGAGAGTGGAGTCTGCACTGATGTTAACTCCAGGGGAAAATATCCTCTTGAACGGGAATTGAACCCGGGTCATCAGATTGTAAGCGTAATGTTCTAACCACTAGGCTTTCCTCCCACCCCCAACCCCCCTATTGAATGGAATTAGATGGAAGTATGGAATTAGAATACCAATACAATATTGAAGAAGTTTACTTGAAAAGCCCATCTGTTTTGAAATTTAATTTCCATTTTAATTACAAAATATAAATGTCAGCTATTCATGAACTTTTTTTACCCCATAGATAAGGCCAGAGTTGTGTCACCCTGCCCAGCTGTGCAGCCAGGTTTGCATGAAAACACAGACATGCTGAAAAAACAAGTGCTAACTTCTAAACTATTTAATTGATGGGTTTCAAATTTTTTAGTGTTAATGTCTTCTTAATAAACTACCAATTATCCAGTTTTCCAAGCTGTAAGTAAATAAGTAAGTAAATAACAAAATTGATAAACAAGCCAAAAAATGCAGCATTCTGCTAATATGGAACTAAATTTTAAGAAACCAGTGCAATAAAAAGCAATAGAAGCATTTTCTTTATGTTTTAAATGTAGATGAAACTACTTCCACTGCAGAAAAACAAAAATAACAAAGACCATGCTGTGCATGCTTTTCAAAATACATGTGGCTTGGTAGTGTAGCTCTCCTTTGGAAAACGCTGACTCAGTGACATAATTATCGTCTCTGCCTTCACCACTTATCATAGATACTTACTTATCTCTTGATTGCAATAACTGTATGAATTTACATTTCAATTTCCAAGACTTGGGGATAAAATCATCTTCTTTCCACCAAGTATCAATGATCATCATGGACATCCGTGGGCGTGACTATTCTTTGCCCCCCCTACATCAATCACTAGATAGACAGTTTGATGTGCCAGCTCTGTCACTTTTAATGTCACTGTAGTTGCTACTATTAGCATCATATTCAGCTGAATCCTCAAATTCATTGCTATTGTAGTTAATAAATCCACTCCAAACCTGCTGAGTGGCTTCTTTAGCTAAGAGACATTGTGAGCATTTACTCATTGAGTGATAGGCAATAGATCAATGACAACTTCATATAGAACAGAAAGTACCAATGTGACATGTAAACAAACCATTTGAGATTAAGTTTACGAGATGAAACTAAGTAATTCTCCAAAGTGACTGAATAAGAACACTCCATTCTAGCTTAGTGCTCTGTTATGAATATACTTGTAAATAGGGTAATACGGTTGGATGAAGTTTACAAGTATACTCGTAAATGTGTTAGAAATAGTTAAGTTCATTTTCTAAATATAATATTAAAATCATTTTGACGCTGTTCAACATACTGACTTGTTTAACTTTTCTCCTATGGTTAACCAGCTATAGGGTAACCAACCATCTGCTAACACTTCCCTTGTTATCCCACTACTGGGTTTTGGTAGCATACAAATGTGCACAGTGCACGTGTACTGGGAAAGAGGAGTTCTTTCCCTTAATGTAGGGACAGTGTTGAAAATGCCTGTCCGTAATTCACACTCATAGTCATTGCTGTTGTATTTATTTTACTGAAATACTAGTAACTGTTGATGCGTTAACCATATTGTTTTTCTGACTACTTTAATGATTGTGGTTTAATTGTTCTCTAAGGTCAGGCCATGATTCATGCTTCGAGTTAGTTACATGCAATATGTAACACTTTCAGTTTCATGTATATCTAACATGTTTTTTAAATAAACTTTGCATTCCCTTGCCTTGCCTTGCTAACATCAGTAACTGTCATAGAATCCAAGTGAATGGCTGTTCTTAACAAGGATTTTCACTCTCAGATTTACCCAGAACTTGATATTTAAATTTGCTGTATTACTTTTAATGCACTTATATGATATGTATGTGTCTGTGTTTTATGAGTGTAATATTATTTTAATGTTGCAGAATACTTGCATAAATATAGTTTTTTTAATGAACATACATTCAAGAAGACACTTGATAAAAACAAAATTGTGTGATAAAACACTTTGCTTTCTGTACACAGCCAACCGTGGTGATACACAGTGCTGCTGAACGCAGACCTGATGGGTTGTTGAAAAAAAAAAACGGAGGCAACCCCAAAAAATTTAATGTGGTTGCAACCCCGACTTTATGTCAGGAAACAGGTGGGTCACACACCGAGGCATCCATTGAAAGAGGCTTTTCCCCTGGAGTTAACCCAGTACTGACCCCACTCCACCAGAAATCCTTCAGATGAGACTATAAACTGAGGTCATGTGTGTGAATGCACCAGATCATCTTGCGCTCATGTTAAAGCCCATTTTGCCTTTTAGGAGAGGGGCCATTGCATTACCGATAGAAATGGATGACAAACTTTTGGGGCAAAAAAGCATGCACCATTGGTGTTGTGTTAAGATATCCTCCAAAGTCAGGAAATTTCAACGGAGTTGGAGTGGTGGACAAAATCGTCTAATATGCAAAATCTCACCTTTGTAAACTTTGGCCCCCTAGCCAAGGGAAGCAAGAAAAAAAATAATGAAAAAAAAAAGGTGGATAACAGTTATGTGCTTATGCAAAAGTGTTTGCACATGTGTATGGGGTGTATGCTAATGTGTGTGTATATGTGAGTGTTGTGAGAAAAGAGTTAAGGGATAAAAACTCTTGTGCTTTTTAAAAAAATCATGATAATCACATTATCCTTTTTCTTTTTCAGCAGATTTTTTTTTCATTTCATACAACATTTATTTGCCACAAACAAATTCATCCTTTTACATTTTGATACATTTTCTGTTTCTTATTTAGCTACTGTGGGAGGCTAGTGTCATCTACATCAGCACAGCTTATGTTTTTGACGGCAAAAAATCCACCCTACAAAGAATCGGCCACCCCTTCACCATCAACGCTTATGGAAAAAAGCAGTTTGAAGGAGAAAAAGTCACATTGGCTGAAGGAAAAAGTAAGTTATCCCCCTTGTTGTGGCTGTGTCTTTCTTTTTCTTCTTTTATTAGCCCCCCCTCGAGGTCATGAGGCTCTATGGTTACATAGAGAATCTGCACAATTCTACTGCCTTTATCACAGAGACTGAGCTGTATATTTGACAAATGAAAAAGATTTGTAGTTGTTTTGTTTGTTTGGGGGGGGGGGGGGGGGGGTAAAGGGTAGAGAAATAAACATTGCTGAGGATACTTTGCAAGGATTATGATCACTTGCCAGGCTGCCACAGACTGGTATTTATGTATTGAATGTGAATAATACTCAGTGTATAGGTTTGCCATTAATGTGTTAACTCATGTGTATTTGTATGCTATTGAAAAAGTTACTGTCAAAAATGGCTTTCCAAGAATAAATGTTATAAGATTTGGTATTATGAATAGTAAATCAGCATTAGGAACATATCATAGGATGTATGAACAAGAGAACAGAGATCTGACAGTCTACTTGAGCGTGTGCCTGGGTGTGTGACTAGCAAGCACACCTGTAGATGTGTGTGTTTCAGAAAGAAAATGAAAATGCCAATCAAATTAAAGACTTCTGGGATTTGGGGGTTGCTGGTTCTTTTTTGTTTGTTGTTGTTGGGTTGTTGTTTTTTGGGAGGGGGGGGGGGGGGGGTTGAGAGCTGAAGAGTGTCCATTTAATTTTTATTTGACTCATCATAATAAAAATCTTGCATGAAATCTTTAAGGATTTTGTCCCCCCATCATTTGATCTAAAGAGTAAAAACAATGTAAACTAAAAACAATAAATCAAAATTCCATCATGGTACCTACTCACCAGAGTGACAAAACAACAATGTAGTTATTAACAAAGTTATGATAAAGGAAATCTGCTGTTTTGGCATACAGTGTACTGGAACATAGTACTACAATCAACAGTTGCAAAACAATTTGAACACGCCCGCTCTCTCTCTCTCTCTCTGTCCGTCTGTCTGTCTCTATCTATCTTTCTCTCTCTCTGAGCATAGTATTGCCAATAATTTGCCTGATTGTTGTGCATTTATCTGACCAGGCAATGCTGTTCTGCGAGTTCCCGTGCTGTATGGTGATGTGGAGCGGTTAGACGAGAGCCCAGTAACTGTGCTCTTCTCCAAGGTCAAGGACAAGGACCATACATGTGTGATGTCTGACTATGAACGACGCTATCCAACACACTGCCGAGATGTCGCTATTGTGTTAAAACAGCTGGCAGACAAAAAGATTCAGGTGAGAAACCTTAAGGAGAAGAAACCAAAGGGTCTCTTATGTATCTGAACCAAACTGTGCTACGTGTCTCATTATTCAAGTTTTAATTCAGTTAAATTCAGTTCAAACACTTTATTGCAGTTTGCATTTATCATGCAGGTCAGGTTATTGTAGTCCATGTTTGATAGGATTGCAGTACCGTTATGCATGTTTTTGTGCCCTTGGGTTAGAGCTTTATCAGATTTTTCAGTATAGTATTCATCTAGGACAATGTCCTGTTGGGGTAACTGTTTTATACAAGACTGATGTCCAGCTGGCATAACTGTATCTATCCATGACTTGTCTAACGGCATAGATGTATTCTACATGACTTATGTCCATTTGGCATAACTGTATTTATACAGGACTAAATGTCCATTGGCATAACTTATTCATAAAGGACTTAACGTCCAATTGGCATAACTTTATTCATAAAGGACTAATGTTGAATTGGCATATCTTTATTCATAAAGGACTAATGTTGATTGGCATAACTATTCATACATGACTAATATTTAATTGGCATAACTGTATTCATACAGGACTAATGTTCACTTGGCATAAATATATTCATAAAGGAGTAATGTTTAATTGGCATAACTGTATTCATAAAGGACCATTGTTCAATTGGCATAACTTCATTCATAAAGGACTAACATCCAGTTGGCATAACTGTTCAAACAAGACTAATGTCCCATTGGCATAAATGTATTCAAACACAACTAATGTCCAGTTGGCATAACTGTTCAAACTAAACTAATGTCCCATTGCCATAACTGTTCAAACTAAACTAATGTCCCATTGCCATAACTGTTTAAATTAAACTAATGTCCCATTGCCATAACTGTTTAAACAAAATAATGTCTGTCATAACTGTTTAAACAAAACTAATGTCTCATTGGCATAACTGTTCAAACTAAACTAATGTCCCATTGGCATAAATGTATTCAAACACAACTAATGTCCAGTTGGCATAACTGTTCAAACTAAACTAATGTCCCATTGCCATAACTGTTTAAACAAAACTAATGTCTAACTGGCATAACTGTTCGAACTAAAGTAATGTCCCATTGGCATAACTGTTTTAAAAAAAAACTAACGTCCCATTGACATAACTGTATTCATACACAGCTAATGTCCAGTTGGTATAACTGTTTAAAAAAAACTAATGTCCCATTGTCATAACTGTATTCATACACAGCTAATGTCCCGTTGGCATAACTGTATTCATACACAGCTAATGTCCAGTTGGTATAACTGTATTCATACACAGCTAATGTCCAGTTGGTATAACTGTATTCATACACAGCTAATGGCCAGTTGGTATAACTGCAGGTCTACATCAGCTAAGTGTACCAGGTGGTATAATGATCATACAAGCTATGTGCCAGGATGGTCTATGTTTGCATACACACTAATCCAGTGCAAACTGATATCCATAATGGGCCAGGCTCGTGCTATGGAACTGCAAGGTGTGAGACAGCGGGGTATGTCCTCGGTCATGAATGATGACAGTAATATGCCATGCACTGGCAAGGTTTTTCTCCTAAGTGGGATGACAAAAATCTCAGTGCGGGTTAAGGGCTTGTTGCTCTCTTGGGACTTTGGGGCTGTGGTGTTTTTCTGTTTTATTTAAAATAAACCACTGGAGCATTTTCCTTATGGGTGCAAACCTGGGCTGGGATATTTGTGGTGTTGTTTTGTGCTTTGTTTTGCATGTAGTCATTTTTCTGTTTTATTTAAATCGGGGGCTTATTATGAAAGATGCTACCTTGGTGATGATAATTTCTGAGTGGTCATGTCCTTTGTTATTCAAGAAAAAATGTGTAGCTTTGAAAGGTTGTGTTGTAACATTTATTGTTCAAAGCCTGTTAGGAATTGCATGTGTTTTGTGGGACTGGAGAGGGGGTAGGAAAGGGTAGTAGTGTGAACATTTTGTTCAAAGCTGTTAGAGTAATGCATTATGGTTGAAATAATATGTGAGGGCCTCTGTGCTCAAAATACTGTTGATTCTGTCGTTGTTGATCACATCACCTGCCTATTTCTATGCCTGTGCATTGTCATCTATTTTGAACTTGTGGGATTTATTCATTTGTTGAGTTTGTTTTGTTAAGATTTTCTTACCATTTTTGTTACTACCTCATTTTTTAATGCTTGGCTGCTACGTCATTTCTGATGTCTTAAGATTATATTTGGATATGTACAGTATTAAACTGGTTATCCATATAATAAATCATGACAATGGTGTCATTGTCACCATAAATTAAATATGTGCTGTATATTCATCATTCGGAGTGTTCTCTTCATTCTTTACATAAAGCTTCTTTCATGTAACTGCCTCTTGCATTATTTCTAATGTGTAATGAATGAAAGTGGGACACAAGTTTTCATGGCTTTAGATTATATTTACAATTTAAATGAACGAGAGATTTTGGATATGTGATTGCAAATATGCATGATTAAAGAGCAGAATGAATATTGTTGTGTTGTGCTGTGCTTATGAGAAGACTCTCATCAAAATTTAAATCCTTTTACTGATACAACCTATTAAAAAATTATGCTGTATTATTGACAATGATAGTCATTCCCATAAGCTCTTTTGATGTACAGAAGAAGAGGGAAGATGCATAGAGATATAAAAGGTATTAACAAAAGGACTAAACAAGATTATATGCTGTCAAAACTGATATATCTAGATAGAGATAAGAAGGAAAATAATTTTTGCCCTGTATATTGACTAATTGAGGATAATGGAATAAACACTTATGTTTTGAGTTTCATGCAAGTGGCTTGTCACTCTTATATGAGAACACTTCCACAAAGCTACTACTTCACTAATTTGTGAGATTACTGTAACAAATTTGCTGTTTCAACTCCACAATACCCAGAGAATATTTTTAAAACATCATTTACGTTGGAAAAAGTTATGTTTAAATCCATGAGAAAGGCCTTATTGCAGGTAAGATAAGTGCATTGATATATATATTGTTAGAAACAAACACACAAATTGCATAGCTTCAAAAATGAAGTGAAGGCAAGCCATTCTATGTAAAATGTGTATGGTTGCAAAAATAATGTAACAGAAAGTTGTGGCTTGATTTCTTACCTGCTGTGTTTTTGAAAATAATGATAATAATAATAATAATAATAAATGGAATTTATATAGCGCTGTATCTTGCACAGACAAATCAAAGCGCTTGCACTCAACTCATTCTTACACAGTCATGCAACCAATAGCAAGTAATAGTTCTAACAAGTCCAAATGCACACACACACACACACACACACACACACACACGTTATACACTCTGGCAGGGTGATGGAATTTTTGGCTGTTGAAAAGCAGGGATAGCTATGAAATGAAACAGAAGAGGAAATTCTTAGGTTTGAAACAAATATGTCTTGAGGCCAGATTTAAAAGAGTCACAAGAAGGCCTTTGGCGAAGAGAGATAGGGAGGCCATTCCAAATCGATGGACCAGAAACAGAGAAAGAGCGACGGCCAACAGTGGACTGGTTGAATCTAGGTGTTTGTAAGCACAAGGAATCTGCAGCAGAGCGAAGGGAACGAGAAGGGATGTACAGGTGGAGACATTCACAGAGGTAGGAAGGTGCTGTTTTGTGGAGACATTTGTAACAGAGAGTACTGATCTTATAGTTTATTCTTTGTGGCACAGGCAGCCAGTGGAGAGATCGCAAGAGAGGGGTAATGTGCTCAGATTTTTTCTTTCTGAGGACTAGTCGAGCTGCAGAGTTTTGAATACGTTGAAGGGAGTGGATAGATGATGCTGGCAGACCAGCCAAAAGAGAATTGCAATAGTCCAGACGTGAAAGAATGAGAGATGCCATGAGTTTTGATGTTGCGTCTGTGGACAGGTACTTTCGAATTGCACTAATACGCCGTAATAAAATAAGTGAATGCAAAAAGTTCAAAGAAAAAGGAACCAAAGAGCTTTTCTTGTGTCATTTTCTTTTCCAGAACGATAATTGTAAAATGCTGTTCTGCAGTCCTGAAGCTGTTCTCACTAGCTGCACACTTCATAAGGGAGTGATCACAGGATTCATCTTTGATAGAAAAAAGATCAACTGTGGTCAGTGGTGTTAATAAGAAAAAAAAAAGGGGGGGTTTCAAACATGGGGGGGGGGTTAGTGCATTGCGCTTGTGATCCAGCGGCCTTGGATCAAACCACCACAGAGGTGCCCGTTTCAGGGAATTTTACGCTGGAGTCAGTATTAGTACCGACTCCACTGACCCAATAATCCTTCGGATGAGACTATAAACCAAGACTCTGCGTGCAAACACATGCAGAAAATCTTACGGACATGCTAGAGACCTGTTCCACATTTCGGAAAGAGTAGACTATTAGGAACAGATGACTTTATTGTTTTTATCACATGCACACAAGTGTTGTTTTTAGATACCATCCCTGAAGTCGGAATACGGCTACCTTAATTGGTAGTGGGTAAATACAGTCAAATACTCAAAATCTCACCATTGGTGAACCCTGGAGCTCTAGCCAAGGAATGAAAAAAGAAAAAGCCCAGCATGCAATATGTGCACAATAAACTGACTAACATGACAACCATGAGCACCGCAGAAAAATAGCACTGCCATTTCCAACATCTTTTGGAGGAAAGCATTTTTCTGACACTTATGTTGGCAGTCAGGTAACTCTTTCTCCTGAATTTCAGTATCACCATGTTGTCTCCCGGCCACTTCTGTTAATTAACATGTTGTGTATTCCTGTTTCCCCATCAAAGAATGAAAATGGGGAAAAGATCAGAAGATGAAGTCCTAATATTTCAGCTGACATCATTTGTGTGTGGAGAGTGGGGGGGGGAGGGGGGGGGGGGGGATGTTGTCTGTCTCTTTAACCTCTGTAAATACTCAACAACAGCAATGACAACTCAATACCAATCAAAAGAAAAGAAAAAAAGGCAGCAGCCTTCATTTCAATACAACATTTATTTAAGGCACTGTTTTCATCACGTATGACAAACAAAGCAATACCTCATAATTATACTAGTAAGGCACTTGTCATAACATATTTGATGAACACCTGGCATACCCTGAGAATTTTAATGCAGACAACTGTACACAGCAACATGTGTAAGAATTATTCAACAAACACAAAAAACCATGCAAAACACAAAAGAAAAATTAGGGTTCATTTTGTTGCTCTTGTTTTTTTAAGTATGCCTTGTAAATGCAGATCCAGAGCGTCTCGCGTACAAACAATTGCTGTGGTCACACAGAGGGCCTGTACAAATATTACCGATCATTTCATCAAGTGTACCAGCCTTTTTTGTTTGGTTGTGGTTTTTGGAGTGGCATAAATAAATTCATAGTAATCTCGAGTCTTATAAGTTTCATGAAGAGATTCTTCTCAAGTGAAGGGAGATAAAGATACAAGCATCTTTTTCAACAGATAGGTTTGTTGTATCATACAATGTGTCCCTGTCTTTACAAAAACTGTTCGAGGTACATAAATACCTGTAGATTCAATAAATAAAAACAGGATATATAAAGATTCAATGCCCTGAATATATTTAGATTCACTGAATAAAGAAAAAAGCACTCAATGAGTCACTAAAATATTGCTGAAATACAGTCACTGTACCAGTACTTCTCTCGTCTTCTTCATTGAATGTTCAGACAGCAACTATTGTTGTTCTGTCATATGAGCAAGAATGTGTTGCGCTGCTGATAAGCACCTACTGTACTAGTACAATAGGTAAATAGAATCAGTCAACTTCGACAGAAAGTAAGAAAGTAAGATTACTACAGCATGACCATTTACTGACCTCCTCTGTACTAACTGCTTCAATGTTGACTTGTCTAAAGTGTTTTGGAACTGATCACCAAACTGTGTTTTTTAGAGTCGTATTCTTTTGTATCAGAAATACTAACTGACCTTAGCAAATGTTGCTGTGTGAAGTCATCAAACAAAAAAGGGCAAATAAAATGACAAGCAAACAAATCAACAGTGTACCGGTCATATTTATTTCAGTTGTTTGATGGACAAGTGGTTAAGACCGTTTGACTTCAATCCCATGGCTCCATGAAGTCTGGGTTTGAATCTCAGCAGCATGTGGTAAATTAAGGGTGTGCATTTTTATGATCTCCCAGGTCAACTTCAAGAGCAGACCTGCCAGTGCCATAATTCCCTTCTGCAATATACACATGCAGAAGATCAAATATGCACGTTACAGTTCCCGTAATTCAGGTCAGCCTTCAGTGGGTTATGGAAACACAAACATACCCAGTATACATCCCCGAAGTTGGAATGCAGCTACCTTCATGGTGGGCAAAATAAGGTGCATATGCAAAATCTCACCATCTGTGATTCTCGGAGCTTTAGCCAAAGAGCAACAACAACAAAATAAATAAGTTATTTGTAGCTGAAGTCAGTGCAACTATACATCCCAGTTACACTACTTTCCAAACTTACTTTTTAGCACACATGCATGCTCTGTCACATTTTGGCACAACAAGCACTGTGGACAAGATCATTTCTGAAGGAAACGGATGACATGTGAAATGAAGCAATAACATTATCATTGCGCTTTCTTCACATAGAACGAGTGGCATCACAGATGCACATTAGTGTTTGAAGACAAGGTTCACCTAGTCACTCACATATGCCTGCCAGCTTGGAGATGACTTCAGAAGAAAAATAAATAACCAGTAAACAGAGGCATGATATTCGGTTCAAACTAACATCAGAGAGCTGAGGTGGTACAATTTTTAGAGTATTAAAGAACAGCAAGGCATCTGTGACTTCAAAGTCATAACTAAATAATGGCAGAAAATTCACTTGCCTGATCAGGTTGTGCTGATATGCAGATGTTTTCTTTTCAAATTGTCAAAATCCTTTTTTTTTTCTGTCTGTTCGCTTAAGCTAGCTCCATTTGAGGAGCATGACCATTTTTGAATGCCCATCCATATATTGTTGCTTGTTAAAGTTTTCTGTCTTTTTTTTTCATTTAAAAAAGAAAAATTCTCTGAAATGAGATCTGACCATCTAGTTTTGGGTGACAGCCCCTTAGAGTGTTATTTTCTTTAGGATAAATTAAATATTTACTACATGAAACAATTTATGATCACAAGCATAGGCACACACACATACCAACATTCGTACATATTGCACATTAATATCCTGTATTACAGCTTCAACACATTCATGACTTTGTAATTTATGCCAACATTCAGTGGTTTGGAGCCAAACAAATACCCATTATGCATCCACATTTACAGTCAATTACTCATGAAGTTGGTCAGTGGGTGGGTTAAAAGTTAGTGGCTGATAAGGGGAGACGTGCGGAATGTTCTGTGTACAGTAATTCCTTTTTGTGTACATAAAATCATTCACGATGATACAGTTCACACCAATCATAGTCGTCAATAATAACCCAGTTTTAAATAATAATTGTCATCTTTACATTTCGCTCAACAGTGACAGCAGTGTCCGTATCCCTGAATTTCATATAGTTGACAACAACAACCTGATATGTAAAAATTATGTCATCCCTGAGGCTTGCTTTTTAATTAATCGTCATCAACTATGACTTGGTCTATAATCAGATACTCTCCACTGACACCTAAAAGTGAATTATCACCACCACTGGCCCAGCTGCAGCAGCAATCGTCAAGACTGGCCAACTTCACAGACAGATAATGTCATCTTTTTCTTCATTGAATGCTCTGACAAAAACTAGAGACCCTGATAAATGCCATGGTATGCTGAAGGCCCTGAAGTCCACTGGTAACAGTCGTTAAAAACAACCCAATTATAGCAGTACACTTTCCTATCCCTGAAGTGAACCTGATCACGAAGGATGACCCAGTTTATAGCAGTACACTTTGTCATCTCTGCAGCCGACAACTAGACAGTCGTCAACAACAAGAGGTGAAGAAAACACTTCCCCTGGCAAACGCACCTGGACAGACAGCTTCCCTGTTACACAGTTCAGAATCCTGACCATGCCATCTGTTGATGCACAGGCAACAAACTGTCCACAACTGAAGCGATCATCTCCCGACAAACATTTGCTGGGACATATCTGAGATCTGGCTGAATGGCTACAGTTGCTTTTCGCTTTGTGCTTCTCCTCACACTTGTACAGTTCACAGTTTGTATTAGTTTGTCCACGGCACAATTCACTTCCACCATTCTTCAATCTGTTTGAGCTGACAGGTCTCTTGGTATCAAGTTCTGGTAGAAAAGCTGTCTGTTGTTCTCGTTTTTGAGAATTTCTATCAAGCTGTGAGTCACAACTTAATTCAGAACCTCTGACCTGAACCTGGTCTTTGAGATTCTTTGCAGCATGCTGACTGCTGAACTTGTGCCCGAGACCCTGTTCTCCTGACTCCTCTGTGTGGTGTTGTACACTGAAGACGCTGACAGCTCCATTCTCCGTGGCCTGACAGAGGCCAAACACGAAAGGAGAGGCATACACTGTGGATGTTGTGTGGTGTTTCCACACGGGCTGTCCTGTGTGTGAAATGCAGTGAAGGCAGTTGTCGTGTGATCCAAACAGTATGTAGGGCCCACTGTTGTCACTCTTCATAATCACAGGGGATGAAAAGATGGGAGCCTGTGTCCTGTAAACCCACAGCTACACACACACACACACACACTCTGCAACTTCCGATTCTAGTCCAGAATAATCTAGATGTTCGTAAAAATAAAAACTTTTGCATTTCAGTTCACAACAAATACCTGCAAGTATAGAACCAACAGTAAACTGCTCAGAACTAACAGTACCCCTGGAAATGGGTCAAGTTTGAGAGGGAAAAAAACCCAAGCCGATTACCTTGGCACAGTGGGTTACTACATCAAAGTGCTTCGGATGAGACTATAAACCGAGGCCCCGTGTTCAAATGCATGCAGAACATCTTGCGCACACGTTAAATCCTGTTCCGCTTTTCGGAAGAGTAGGCCATTGTGTGCCGGTTGAAACAGATGACAAAATTTACAAAATCGCATGGGCACGGGGACTGGATGTAAAAAAGCACATGAGTGCTTATTCCAATATCCTCGATATAAAAGAATAAATAAAATTAAAATAAACAGACTGTCAGCAGGGGTGGGGTTTCATGGGTTTGATTCAGGTTCTGACTGCATTAAGAATCTACACTGAGTTGAGCACACTCAACTCAAAACTGCAACCACACTGAGTACCATCCACTTTACAGACCAAACTGAGTGCTACTAAACATCAAGAAAAACAGAACACTGCAAATGTCTGTTACCTCTGTCTGTGGCTCCTTTATCAAGCATTCTGAACACCCCTTGTAAGTCTGAAACCTATCTGAATCTTGGTAACGTCATCATAATCATCATCAATGACAAACCAAGCAACAACAAAAATCCAAGAGAAAAATTATCTGAAAGATTCAGAACAGGACTGTTAAATAGAAAAAGGCAATGAGCATCTCACTGAGTGTGGCTCTGTGACACAGTCATTGTCATCATATAGAGGGTTACAGTGGTATCATGTATGTCACATCAATGCAAGTATCACTGAACATCAGCAAAAGTGCAGGGCCTCGTCCAGTTTGCGGCCTCATGGAGGTGCAGCACTGATGATAAGAAGAAGAAGAAGATTAATGTATGGAAATTATATTCCTTAGGATCCTGCCTTATTCTGGGAATACACTGAACCAGCCTTGCTCTGATTGAATGAAGTGTGACCATCATGACAGAAGCACAAGTATCTGCACTAAAACATCAGATCAGACGGCAGTGAAAAATGAACACTAAAAAGAGAGACCAAGCAAAACAAAGAGCAACAGACAGAAAAGAAAAAGAGAAAGCAACCACATTAACATACAGAAGAAATTTCTACATTTCTGAACAAATAATCAATCTCTATCAAAACAGTACTGCTGGCTAATAACAGAAAGAAAAAGAAAAGAAAACGACAGAAACTGACCTGAGTCCCTGTAGTGCAGGACAGGCAGTACAAGCAGCAGTCCACACAGCCGACATACAGATGATCGTTATGTACTGCTGGAGAACTGAACACTGGTTTGTCCAGACACACTCTCCACACCAATGTTCCTGTCATCTGCAACACGTATTCCGACATCAACCCTCATTTTTATCAGTGAATCCTTCAGTTTCTATTCAGTAACAAACTCTTCAGTTTCTATTCAATCACAAGAACCCTTCAGTTTCTATTCAGAAACAAACCATTCAGTGTTTATTCAGTCATAAATCCTTTAGTCTATATTCAATCAAAAGTCCTCCAATTTCTATGCAGTCATACGTCCTTCAATTTCTATGCCATCATAAATCCTTCAATTTCCATTCAATCATAAGTCCTTTGATTTCTACTCAATCATAAGTCCTTCACATTATTTTCCTCTCCCTCCCTGAATAAGATAGGAAAACATACTGACCAAAAAAAAGGTGACTTTGTCAAACAGAAAAGTAGAAATCTTCACCTTCTCCTCTCAAACACACACACACACACACACACACAATCTGGTAAGGCCACACAGATGCAGCAGCATGAATTCTTACTGTAGACACTGCAGTCACATGTCCCCGTAAAGTGGCAGTGTACACCGATGAATTGTCATGGCTCAGGACAGGGGAGGCAAACACTCCCCCACCTCCCATCCAGCTTTTCCATGCCACTTTTTGCGTCTAAAACAGACATCAATACAATAACATGTAACACCTGGTATGTGTGTTTGTTGTTGTTGTTTTGGGGTGGGGTTTTTTATATTTCTGATTACCAACATTTTCTCTTAAGTTTTATCTTTTCATTTTAAATATCCTTCATTTCTTCTTTCTCTCTTTAAAGGAAAAAAGGCAAACCTTATTTTGGTTGCAGGTTGTTTTCTTGTATTTTAACAGACAAGGCTAAAGTAAAAATAACTGTACATGAACTATACATTCCTCAAAGCATTTGTAATAAGACTCCCTCTTTTTGTGATCATTTTGTTGCATCCACACACAAACGTATGCACACACACACACTATACATTCCTCAAAGCATTCATAAGACTCCCTCTTTTTGTGAATGTTCTGGTGCATGCACACACACACACACAAGATTATACACACACAACCACACACACATGCACGCACACACACACACTAACACACAGCAAACATGCGGACTCATAATTCATTAACAAATACCAATCAAATACAAAAACAAGAATCAACAATTTACTTCCTGGCATATTTTAAATCCCACACAGAAAACTACCTCTTCAATCTTGCCCCCCACCACCACCACCACCTCTCTTCTCAACATCATAACTCACTTTACAGTTCAGTGCATACAGGAAACCATCATGGGAGCCACAGAAGACCAGGTGAGATTTAATGTCTGCTACAGGTGAACACTTGACAACATCTCCTGTTGTCACCTGCCATTCAATGATACCTGACTCCGCCTTCAGCACGTACACCTTGTGGTCGTAACAACCTGTAAACACATTCCAGAACACACACACACACACACACACACACACACACACACACAAACACACACACATGTGATTTTCATGCATGATTATGAGCTAACACACACCTGTTCAGTAATTTCACATGAAATGATACCATTCTAAACTAAATGCAATGCACACATCCTGCTGCTCTCAAAAAGACCTGCATTCAAAAAATGCACAGCTGATCATGATGACACATAATGACACTATTCATTAAATAAACTTTTAATCCCTTTACTGCTCAATCTCCTGGGGATACCGGGGGCTTGTCAGTAAAAATAGCATCCCCACCTTCTGGAAATTCTGAGCTTCAAATTCTGCCTTTTTTAATCCCTCTTCTTTGTTTCTCCCATGTTCCTTTTGTTGCTGTCACCTCCTTCTTGTCTATTTCTGCCTTCTTGATCCTTTCTCCTGTCTTTTTTCCAGAATGACATAAAAGATAAAAACTATCTCCCATCCTGAAGTCGGATGCGCTGGGCCTAAATTGTCAGGTGGCTAACAGCAGTGCAATGCATTTTTGCTCATATGGCAGACAACAATAATGGCTGCCTGAGCATATGATGAAGAAAAAGAATATTGCTCCAATCTTTTTCAGACTTCCCATCCCTTTCACAATGGATCAGACAATTCCAATCCTTTTCAGACTGTTCCACTCTCTTTCAGACCATTCCAAACCTTTCCAGATTTGTTCAGACTTACCCACGATAATCCTTCTCCCACATGGGGATAAGCATGCAGAACTTTCCACACGATCACCCAATTCAGCCGACCACAGAACTTTTCCACTGCAGACGTCAATGGCGAAGAAATGATGGGAGTGGGAACCGATGAAAACCACAGCTCTACCACTCCTGCAAGAAAATTGAAAAAATCACAACCGAAAACATGATTTTTTAAAACATGTGTATCTTAGCGGTATTGAAAGCATGATATTTTTTTAAAATTATAAGTAAAGTGGGCAACACATCTGTATAAATGAGACAAACACACAGAGAAAAAGAGAGACAGTGCGTTTGAGTATTTGCCCAAAGTACCTCTATGTACATCAGCAAAATAGAAATCTTTATCTAAATTTCAAAACAATGATTGCAAGTTTGATAGTTAGCATACTATTTCTAAACAAGGAGACAATGTATCCATGTATGCTAGCACCTGTATGTACCTTTGACTATGCCATAGCTTCAGTTTTAAGAACAGAATGCAATTGTATTTTTCTTATCTAAAACTGATATGGTAATATCATACTGAGATGTGTACTAAAATATATTTCTATTTTCATAAAAATATCTTTATGTTCAAACACAGTTATACAACACTTAACAGAATCAGGGAAATGATTCACAACAGCTTAAATTTCACCAATATGTAACTATTTTAAAACAAAATAACAAGTCTTTTCAGGTCTTAATCCCCATCAGCCGAATCAAAGCTACAAATAAACTGTGATTGTGTGCCGGTGGGAACAGATGACAAAATTTACAAAACTGCATACACACAGGGACTGGGTGAAAAAAGTACATGAATGCTTATTCCATTATCCTTGAAATAAAAGAAAAGATAAATAAAAAATAAAATAAAATAAATATGAGTAAAAGCTTCTGAAATTGTCTATGACCACAGAATAACATTGTTGATATACTTCCCTCCCCATAATATTTTTTCCTGAAAAAAAAGCGAGTCATGTCAAAAAGATGTTAAATCCCCCAAAAGAATAAGCATTACCTTGTTCTTCCAACAAGAGGTGAAGCATCAACACATTTTCCTGTGTCACAAGCCCAGAGGAGTTCCAGTCTGACAGCATCTGGGTGGTTTGCCTTTTCAACAGCCGAACACAGCTTGCTTTCACCATTTACAGCGCTACTTCTGACATCAGACCTGCAGCAACATGTTCTCACACAGTCCTCTGTTGACCAGCCATTGTTGGCTCTGCTGATACTGCACACAAACACTTCATCCTCCTCCTCTGCAGTCTGTGCAAGCTCATCAACGTGTGTGTTCTGATCAAGCAGTTCATGACAAGTTCTCTTCTTTCCCTCCCCTGGCTCCCGCTGTAGAGATTCTGCAACTGTGGTGAATTTAACACAGTCCATTCTTTCCTGACCTTGCATTGTGGTGTAGTTTGTGCAGTTATGGCTGGAAGTATCGACATTTAAATGTGAGTCAATAGAATGATGTTCTTGGTTCAACCACTTCCCTTCACTTTTATCTGAACTTCCTTTTCTCATTTTCACTGGTGGTTCTGACACATCTACATGATTCCCAGCCACATGCCTCACATGTTTAGACACCCCATTCCTACGATGTTGGACACTCTTCTTCTTTTCCCCGGAGCAATTTAAGGTCAACTGTTCTCTGATGATGGAGATAAACTCATGAAAAGTCTTGGTCAGCAGGATTTCCAACAGGTCTGGGACATCCTGACCCAGACGTTGCTCCACTTGCTCCACCAGACGTACAGCTTTCAATGAGTCACCTCCACAGGAGAGGAAGCTGTCGTCAGGTGACACTGCTTCCGTCTTGTCTCCAGTGATATCCTGCTCAAGATACACACAGAGATATATGTATGCTTTTGTGTGTGTGTGTGTGTGTGTGTGTGTGTGTGTGTGTGTGTGTGTGTGTGTGTGTGTGTGTGCATATGTGTGTGTGAGTGTGACAGTGAGTGTGTTTGCTTCAAACATCAATTCTTTAATTTTTTTACTTGAAAAAAAATTTAACAGGTGTCTCCTGTTTTTTCAAATGAGAAGCTAGTGAGTGAGAAGCCCATGAAACTGAGGAATCTTAACTGCTACTATTGTTTTTACAAACATGCGTATGCATGTGTCATATATGCACACACACACACTCTCTCTCTTTCTCTCTCTCTCACAAACACACATGTATGCATGCATGCAGGCACGTAGACCCACATGCAGGCATGTAGGCAAACATGCCTTGAACACATAGACACTAACACATACAGATATTTAATTAATATCCCTCTGGTGGCATAATATTACATTGAAGACAACCCACAAGTGTGCTAACACAGGTGTGCACACACACACAATACACACACACACTCCCATACTCACTCACACAGACACACACACACTGTAAATAATATCTGAAAAGAAAGAGTATTTCCATTCAAACCACCACCAACAACAAAATTGCTTCAATCATACCTGCCACAGCTTGCAGGCCCAAGAGTCCACAGATACAGAATCAGAGGGACAGGGTTGTTCTGTTTTCTGTTTCAGCTGTTGCAATAGTAGCGCAACATCCAGTTTCCCTGCAAAGATATCACACAAAATAACCATAGTAAACAACAACTCTCATGGTCACTTGCTCAGAGGCTTAACTTACACACCCACAACATGTGTGCATGTGCTATAGTGTACACTAACACACACATACACACACACAACACACACACACACACACACAACATAATTAACTAGCATAAGAGGGAAGGTGGCAGGATGGTTAAGATGTTTGCCTGCCAACAAGTAAACCATGAGGTTCTGGGTTTGATTCTCAGCCTCACCCTTTCTTCCCAGTTTAATAAAAAAACTTGAACTGAACGTCAAAGTCCTTTGAATGAGACTATAAATTGAGGTTCTGTGCGTGAACGCACACAAAACATCTTATGCACACATTAAAAACCTGTTCTGCCTTTTGAAAGAGTAGGCCACTGTCTACAAGTAGGAACAGATGACAAAAAAACTCAAATCAGCATGCACACAGGTGTCATGTTTAGACACACTTCCCAAAGTCAGAATGCAGCTACCTAAATAGGTAAACCTTAGAGCTCTAGATGAGGAACATTGATATTGAGGAACATTGATATTGCTAACAAAAAGTTCATGGTGGCTAGAATTTTACATTACACATTATAGTAATACACACAGTGTGCCATAAAACATAGCACTGATTTTAAAGCAGAAAGCAGTAAATGATTAAAGCAAATTTTGTTTCAAAAACCAAGCAACAGCAACAACAACAAAACTCCCACCATCGAGTCCTATATTCTTAAAATGCCTCATGGCACGAAAAATACAGAAAAAATTCCCTCCCACCCCTCTAAATCATACCATGCGAATTGACAGGGAAGGCCGACAGGGACATGACTTGATCTGGCTGATACTGTGAAGGAAGCATCTTCTGCACATGATTCTGAACCTCCTTGCACACGCTCACTCCTTCTGCAGCCACCAGTGTTGATGTGATGAACAGGAAGAGTCTGTCTTCTCTGTGTACTGCCTGGCAGTCTTTCACTGAGGTCAGCTGACTGGCCACCTGTCAGAGGTAGTGGGCAGTGAGTGGCTGGATGTATGAGGTAAGTATTTCACTCACGCTCAAATTCAGTGTGTGCTGATTGTTTCTATGCTCAATATTCGTGACGTGGAGTGGTGTGGTGTGGTGTGGTGTGGTGTGGTGAGGTGTGGCATGGCATGATGTGGTGAGGTGTGGTTACAGCAGGAACTGACCACACTTGGACTTGGCAGATTTGCGCATTCCATAATGTTACAGAGTAAAAAAAACCAGGAGAGTGAAAAAAAGGGAGGGGTGTGATGGTAAAAGGAAGAGGCATGCTAATTTTAGCACTGGGACCTGGACTGTTGAATGAGTTATGTTGCATTTGTGCACTGTGTGGCGTGGTGTGATGTGGTATGGTGTGGTTTGGTGTAAACGGGAATGGTATGGTGTATTGTATTGTATTGTTTTGTGTTACATTGCACTAATTTGTGTTGTTTTGCACCCTCTCTCTTTCACACGCACACACACGCACACACATACACCCTTTCTCTCTTTCTCATGAACACACACATACTCGCCCTGACACACACACACACACACACACACACACACACACACACACACACACACACACCTTTTCCAGAGTGTCTAGATCAAGCCGCTTTCCGTGGCGTTTAATCTGGCGATCATTTCTACCCAGACAGTAGATGTCACCAGTGTTGTGCACCAGACCCACATCTCCTGTCGCTCTCCACACAGTTCCACTCCTCAGAACTTCTTTGTCTTCTTCGTTCAGCAGACACACCCTCTCTGCCCCACCTGCATCAACCCAGAGGGAATCACATCCTGTCTTATTGTTTATAGTCCCTGCTAACCATAAAGGCCTTATGAGGGCTGTTCAACATTCTTCAGTACTCATTAGCCTACAGATGTGATCTTATCACTTCATAGTTGCACAATGGAAAAACTGAAAATCTGATCTAAAAAAACAAAAAACAAAACCAAAAACAAAAGGACTTATACATCTGCATCTTAGATCAAAACTGTGCAACTCTATACAGATTAAAACAAGATTAAAACTAACTCTTTCTGAGTATGTTGATTGCTTCCACTACGTTCTGGCGATAAAAAGTGTGAGTATAGCAGAATGTGCTGCTATTGTAAGATTCTATGCAACACAATTCCAATTCACTATCCTTCTATCTTCTTGTCACAGCATATTTCTTTGTGTGAACATACAGCCTGCTCCCTCTGAAAAGAGCGCACTGTCACAGTGCAGTCCCAGACTTTTCATTGTTTATTTTCCCCTGATGGTGCACATACTTTTTTTGCATTTGACAATGGATCTGTAGACCAGAATTTGTCAGAAGCCGTTTTGTTGCTGTGGGTTGATATATGTGCTCTATACTGCTTCTGGGACGCTATGTATTGATGTATAAGTATGTCCACTGTGGTAGTTGCACATTTGTAATCCCCCTTTACTGCCATAGGGACAAGGTAACCCATCAGAGAACTTTCCAGATTTTCCCTTAGAATCAGATTCATTTTTGTTTGGAAAATTACAAAATTGGAAAAATGCATGTGTTTGTATATTTTTCACCCATTTGGCCAGGCCATAACTGACATGGACGAAATGAAAAACGAGTCACACTGATTTCTGGCAATACAGGCAAACAAGAACTTGCCAATCATGATGTGTCCCACTCCACCCTCCACCTCAGTGCCACGCTCATCCACCACTTTCACTCTGGTCCCTGACAATGCCTTGCCGATGGGGACTGAGTCTTGCACACACCTAGAGACACAGAACAGAACAGTCAGGTTTTAATTCAGCTTTTAATACGTTTGAAAACTTATAACAATGACATGTTGAAATAGAGCTCAGGTGTATGTGTGTGTGTGCGTTGAAAATCTACTACACCTGTCTGTGCTTAGCTTACTCATAATTCACAGCTTACTCACAATTCACAGCTTACTCACAATTCACAGCTTAGTCACAACTCATAGCTTAGGGGGATGGGATAGCCTGGTGGTTAGCGTGATGCGCTCGTGATCTGCTGACCCAGGTTCAATTCCCGTTCAAGAGGATTTTCCCTCTGGAGTTAACATCAGTGATAACTCCACTCTCCCCAAAAAGTCCTTCAGATGAGACTATAAACCAAGGTCCCATGTGCGAATGCATGCAGGACATCTTGCGCACTTGTTAAAACCTGTTCCATTTTTCGGAACAGTAGGCCATTGTGTGCCGGTGGGAATGGATGACAAAGTTTACACAAATGCATACACACAGGGACTGGATGAAAAAAAGCACATGAGTGCTTATTCCATTATCCTCAAAATAAAAGGTTTTTCTTTAAAATGAAATTTTAATTACATTTTTTTTTAAAAATCAGTCACAACAATTCATAGCTCATTCACAACGATTCATAGCTTAGTCACAACAAGTCACAGCTCAGTCACAACAATTCATAGCTTAGTCACAACGATTCACAGTTCATGGCTCAGTCACAACAATTCACAGCTCAGTCACAACAACCCATAGCTAAGGCACAACAATTTACAGCTCAGTCACAACAATCCATATCTTGATCACAACAATCCATAGCTCAGTCACAACGATTCATAGCTCAGTCACAACGATTCATGGCAGTCACAACAATTCATAGCTCAGTCACAACAACTCATAGCTCAGTCACAACAATTCATAGCTCAGTCACAACAATTCATAGCTCAGTCACAACAACTCATAGCAGTCACAACAATTCATAGCTCAGTCACAACAATTCATAGCTCAGTCACAACAATTCATAGCTCAGTCACAACAACTCATAGCAGTCACAACAATTCATAGCTCAGTCACAACAATTCATAGCTCAGTAACGATTCATAGCTTAGTCACAGTGATTCGTAGTTCAGTCACAACAATTCATAGCTCAGTCACAACAATTCATAGCTCAGTCACAACAACCCATAGCTAAGTCACAACAATTTACAGCTCAGTCACAACAGTTCATAGCTCATGGCTCGGTCACAACAATTCATAGCTCAGTCACAACAACTCATAGCTAAGTCACAACAATTCACAGCTCAGTCACAACAATTCATAGCTCATGGCTCAGTCACAACAATTGACAGCTCAGTCACAACAATCCATATCTCGGTCACAACAATTCATAGCTCAGTCACAACAATTACCAGCTCAGTCACAACAATTACCAGCTCAGTCACAACAATTACCAGCTCAGTCACAATGATTCATAGCTCAGTCACAACGCTTCATAGCTCAGTCACAACGCTTCATAGGTCAGTCACAACAATTCACAGCTCAGTCACAATGATTCATAGCTCAATCACAACGCTTCATAGCTCAGTCACAACGATTCACAGCTCAGTCACAATGATTCATAGCTCAGTCACAACGCTTCATAGCTCAGTCACAACGCTTCATAGCTCAGTCACAATTCACAGCTCACTCACAATTCATAGCTTAGTCACAACAATTTATAGCACAGTCATAACGAATCATAGCTCAGTCACAACAATTTATAGCGCAGTCACAACGGTTCCTAGCTCAGTCACAACGATTCATAGCTCTGTCACAACAATTCACAGCACAGTCATAACGATTCATAGCTCAGTCACAACAATTTATAGCGCAGTCACAACGGTTCCTAGCTCAGTCACAACGGTTCCTAGCTCTGTCACAACAATTCATAGCTCAGTCACAACAATTCATAGCTCAGTCACAACGGTTCATAGCTCAGTCACAACGATTCATAGCTCTGTCACAACAATTCATAGCTCAGTCACAACAATTCATAGCTCAGTCACAACAATTACCAGCTCAGTCACAATGATTCATAGCTCAGTCACAATGATTCATAGCTCAGTCACAATAATTCATAGCTCAGTCACAATTCACAGCTCACTCACAATTCATAGCTTAGTCACAACAATTTATAGCGCAGTCACAACGATTCACAGCTCAGTCACAACAATCCACAGCTCTGTCACAACAATCCACAGCTCTGTCACAACAATCCACAGCTCTGGCACAATGATCCACAGCTCTGTCACAACAACCCATAGCTTGGTCACAAAAACCCATAGCTCAGTCACAATTAAAACGCTTGACAGTGTGGTGCTAAAAACCCTCACCCTCTTGGCAGTCTGGCCTTGTGGAGGGAGGCCCAGCAGGACACCTCAGTGATTCCATACACGTTGTAAACGGTGGCGCCATTGTCAGGATGCAGGCAGTCGTTCAGCATGCTGTGACTGGGGAACCTCTCGCCCCCAAAGGCCAGGACTTTCAAAGGACTGACTGCACTCAGCAAGCTGGTCTTCACCTTTCCTGCATCCATGCTTCTGAACAGTGATGGTGTCATCTGAAAGGAGCGAATGCAAAATCATGTGAATATCTCCAGCACTGTTACCCAAATAAACCCACTTGTTTCACAAATAAAAAATAGCATGCTTGTATGAGTTTGTATTGTTTTCTTTTAATAGCGGTTGTTGTGACAATTCACAGAGTTTAGTATAGTCATGTGTAAGAGGGGAGGGGTGGGGGGTGTAACACAAACATTCTCAAAGCTATTTCATAATTCGTGTCTTTGGCATGCACGCGCATACACACACACAGAAACAACAAATCTAATACAAAAACAAAAAAACCCACACAAATCAGACCCAACTGCATCAAGTGTGCTGTTGTTATTGCTGGGTTTTGTTTTGGTTCTGTTTGTTTATTTTCAAAAAACATCCATAGAGATTCTATCAAAAGGCAGAACATCAGTCTGATAATTTCCATGGATGCATGAAAAAGTTTCATCTCATCTTTCTTCCCATTCTGAAACCTCTCTCTTCTTTAAGGCACTACATTTCCAACAATAAGATCAGATAGAACCAACACTGTCCGCCATCTTTTATTTTATCCATGGACATCAACTCTTCTGGCTCTAACCTACCCAACGATTTTCTCAAGTCAACCTCAAAAGTAAGCTCCTCACCTGTAAAATGGTGACTTTATGTCTGGAAGTAAGCATGGTTAGCAGAGCCTCTCCCGACATTTTCACGACTGGGGCTACAATCAGCACAGCAGCTCCTGAGCTCAAGGTCATGAAAAGGTCAACGACACTGGGGTCAAAGGTGAGAGGTGATGTCAGAAAAGTGATGTCGCCCACACATGGTTGAAATTCTCTCCTGGAAAAACAAAATGTACATCCCCTTTCTTTCTTGTTTTTTTTTCCTTAAACAAAGACACATCTGTGATTCAATCGATAAAATATGTCATGTTTAAGGTAATAATAAAGAGAAGAATAATGTAGTATAGAGCAATGACAACAAAAAGAATAGTGTAACAAAACACAAGTTCACATCACAGTCTCAACATTACCTCTGGCACAAATATTCTAACAAACTTGAGTTGATGAAAGGAATCAGAGACTGTATACAGATCGCCACAACAATCACCACTGACCACATCATCTGTCAAACTTTTCTATCTAAAGACATTTCTCTGAGACATAGCATGATAAAACCTATGACAAATGAATCCATCAGTCCTAAGAAAGAGAGCTTCAGAAACACTAAAAAACACACACAAAATTACATAAAAGCACAGTTCATTTGCATCATACTAACATGCATACTGTGGTGCATGAACTTCAACTACAAATCAGACACAGCAAAATACAAAAAAGATTGACTAAAATTTATAGATTACGGTGTTGTCTATCAGATGTCATGTGAAACACACACACACAACACAAACACACCCCACAAACACACACACACACACCACACACACCACACACACTTCACACACACAATATCACACATACACAGACATATATACACACACATGCATGCACGCACGTGCACACACACACACACACGGGGGCAGGATAGCCTAGTAGTTAGAACATTGCACTCGCAATCTGACGACCCGGGTTTGATTCCCGTTCAAGGGGATATTTTCCCCTGGAGTTAACATCAGTGCAGACTCCACTCTCCCAAAAAGTCCTTCAGATGAAATTATAAACCGAGGTCCCGTGTGCGAACACACACAGAGCATCTTGCGCACACGTTAAATCTGTTCCACTTTTCATAAGAGTAGGCCAGTGTGTGCCGTGGGAGCAATGACAGAATTTACAAAGCCACATACACACGGGGAAGTGCTTATTCCATTATCCTCAATATAAAAGAATAACATAAATAAAATTAAAATAAAAAACACACACACAAAACCACCAACATACACATCAATTTCATACCTGAAGTCCAGAATGTTGGGTACAATGCAAGCATGGGGCACCCTGACAATCTTGGGTGTGCCAGTTGTGCCCGAAGTGGTGATACAGTAAGCAAGGTCGGGTACCTGTCTCAACTGCCGTTCCCTTGTGCTACCCTGTATCTGTCCCACGTACATCCCCAGGGACTGCAAGCACTCAGAGGGGACAATCCTTACCCTGAGCTCCAACAGCAAAGACTGCAGATTCTGTGGTAAGGAATAAAAAATATCGTGCTTTTGTTATGAACAGAATGACTTTTTTCACATTTTAAATGACTGCTCTTTTACCAAACAACAAATTTTAAGACTGTCTGACAGCATGATAACTATATTGTTGTAACTGTAAGAGTCAAAGACCATGTTCTGGACAACAGATATGACACTGGACTGATAGGATATTCAATTAGTTTAATGAGGAAGGTTTTGATAACTGAATCCATAACCCCTCCCTCCTCTAAGCCATCCATAGACTTTTTCCCAAATCACATGAAAATCATCACAATCAATGCATACAGTGAATGTGCATAGCATCTAAATCCCTTCTGAGTGAGTAGGCATTAAGCAAATGAGAAAACCCCCCACTGAGAAACCATAGCGTATGTAGCTGTTAAGAAAGACTGGAGAAGCCTATAGGTATAAAAGATATAGGAATATTAACAAAAGCATATCATTATCAATTCATTCAGGATTCATTCCCACCAAGTGTGCACACAGACTCTATCAGCAAAAAAAATCAAAACCAAAAAAACCAAAAAAATTCTATCAGCAACAGGAAATCTAATTCTATGAATAAAACTTGTGATAAATCATATACTCAATCTAAAAAGTGGAACAACATCCATAGCCACCTGGAAACACAATTTATTTTATTAAAGATGGCGGTGGGGGCGGGGGGTGTGGGAAATGACAATATGACTAACCAAAGCGGCAAGGTAAAAATAAATCAAAATGTCACTCATACATTAACGTCCACTGGTAACAATAAAAACAAACAAAGAAACAAATAAAACCCACAAACAAGAATAAAACAAGCATATAGGCTGCAGAATCCCAAAAAGAAAAATACTCTAGGAGAAATCCGACCATATCAGCTATTAATAATATTTTGTGTCTCTTTTCATATTGTGACCCTTCAGACCTTAGTATGTCTATCCACACTTAAACGAAAGCAAAACACACACTCCATACATGCGTCAAAGTCACTGTAGACAACAGAGTTTTAAACATGCCTGTAAAGCGCTGCCATCCAAAAGCAGGTAGGTGATGCCAAGCCTCTGAATGCAATGTTTCACAAAGCCATGACCGTCCTCTCCAAATGGCATGTATGAGGATGATGCTTGTAATATTCTGAAGGGAAAAAAGCAATCAAGTTGACAAAACATAGGTAGTATTACTCTATTGATTCAAAAATAATAGCACAAAACACACACACGTATGTGCGTGCGCGCCATCTCGAAATAATGTCGACATCAACTTTGACACAGAGAAAACTTATCTAAATGCTTTTTTTTTCTCCATTAAAACCATGGTGTTATATATAATCCACTTTGACAACAATAATTAGATTTTTTTGGCTGATCAAAATATAAATTAAACACACAAAGTGATACTGATAAACATGTACACATAACACATACAGTGATACACACACACATGCAGACACTCACACACGCTCACACACACACACACACAGCTCTAGACAGAGACACTGACTGATTGAGAGATACAGAGGGAGGCAGAGAGATAAAAACTTTAAAAAGAGAAAGAAAGAAAAAGAGAGATAATCAGAATATATATTTTTTCATCATTTCATTTCCAGATGTAGTTTTCCCAATTAATTATTCTTAATAGAAGTTAATACTATATCACAACCCATTAGATTAATGTGCTCTCTTTTTCTCACAGACAACTCAATATTCACTTTAATACTTTTGTATAATTTTAAAAAGGTAATAGGTTGGTTTTTTTAAAATTAAGTTTAAGACAACAAAAATTGAAAAGTACTAGCAAAAATGAACAACATTCAGATGAGAAAGTTTTTTTTAAAAAAAGACAAATCGAAACTGTCCCTCTTTGTGACTTACCCCAGCAATATTGATGGGACATTGATGCCTGGTTTCATGCAAACTCCGACAGTTTCTCTCTGAGCACCAAGTGTCTGCAAGTCTCTGAATATCTTTAAAAAAAAAAAAAAGTAACAAATGAATATTATGATAACAATGACAATGCTAATGACAGAATAAATTGATATGTGGTTCAACAAAAAACAACAAACCAAACAAAACTTTGATGCATACACTGAAAAGTCACATATGAATAGTTCTCCAAAAACCAATGATTCAACTGTTTAAACGGAAGTGATGACTCAGACACAGGTTTTAAAGTCAGAATCATCACTGATGCTGATTGAATCATTTGAGATTTATCAATCATTGATAAAAGAATTAAATTTAAAGTCAAATCAACTTATGTTGAGTCAGATTGCAGCTGATTTCTTTGCAAAACATCCACAATGTTACATGATCATGTGATTAGAAATATGACAAGCACATTTGGGGGGCAACACTTATCAAAGCACTATAATTATCTAGTGTATATACATATAATCATATATATTTATAATTATATATATATATGTATGTGTATATATATATATATTATATATAGCACATATATATGCTATAATGTGTGTGTGTTGTGTGTGTGTGTGTGTGTGTGTGTGTGTGTGTGTGTGTGTGTGTGTGTGTGTGTGTGTGTAATTATACATAGGCACACCCAATAAATATTAACTCACCTGATCTGCTCTTTGCCACATTTCAGAGTAGGTAATCCTAACACAGGAACTATCTTCCACTCCATCATAAATGACTGCTATGGAATCAGGCGTTTTCTTCACTTGCTCTGTTACAAGATCAACTAGACTTGTAGATCCTGTGAAATCATACAAATCTTCGGCCATCGTGATGGATTTTTTCAGTGATTACTGAAAAATGAATATCCGCTCGAACATGCTTTTCTCGCATCTCAGTTATCCTGTTTCATGATCGCTATTTTGGCTTGAAAACATACTTTCACGTAGCTTACTACTACTTTTCTTTTCAATCTCGAACTGCTATTTGCATTTTTCACATGACTTCTTGATGTTCATTGTCTGTCGCACGATTCCACCATCTGCTCTTTCCGTGCATGTTTTAGCGTCGGGACTTCCGCTGTCTAGGCTGCTTTTGTTTCTGCGAAAGCGTTGGTTAGGGCCTACTGGAAGTAGTTGCAGACAATGACTCTTGAAGAGACGATGGACCAGCTTCCGAATCCCGACACAAAGAAACACAACGAGGAACTCATGATCCAAGCACCAAAGTTACAATACATGCTTAAATTGTTTTAATTTACTGGCATTGTCAAGCTGAAAACATTGCGTAAACAGATATTTTCACGAACGTCTGTTTAGTTTCATTTCGAAGATGAATGTTATTGTTCAGGGTTGCTCTCTAAGGTCAAGGTTAGGTTTTCTCTTCTCCTTTACACAGAAAAACTAATAAAGGGAGGTAATTTATTATACAACTCGTTCAGAAAGTACATTGTTTCAGGTTTGGGGAGTTTATAATGAAAAACACGATCATTCTGATAGTCAAGTAAAATCAACTCCAGCCAAATCAAAATATTCTTTATTGAGGGTAAGAGATTGAGTTTACACAACTTTCTTTTCATGAAACCCACATTATAATCCAGAAAATTGACTTTTAAAAGCAAACAAAAGACAAAGTTAATTTCTCTTAAGAACTAAAAATGAAAACGAGAAGAAAAAAATCCAGACCTCACAATATAACATAAGACAAAAGCAAGATATCACAACATGTTCTCAATTCAGACAGACAAGGAATGAAGAAAACAAAAATAACTAGGGTAAGAATAACAAATTAAAAAGCAAACCTGATTGCATGTGTTTAAGTGGGAGCGTGCTCATGCGCACAGTATATTGCTAATCATGGCCAGTGACTGAACATTATCTAAATTACATGGTATTTTTTGTTGGTATTTTTGTGTGTTTGATTATAGGTACACATGCACCCACTTCCGTGCATGCACGTGATGGCCAATGACCTCTGTGTCTGGGTCAAACAAACGGGTTTGTTATTCGGTTGAGCGCTTCAGGGATCACGTGGGTTTGTCATCACATGACAGCGGCAAGAATAGGCCTACACAAAACACAATGCAATTGTGTTGGGAGGCTTGCGATCTGGCTTTTATTTGAAGCAGACATGAATGTCTGGTCTGATCGGTTCCTGAAGCTTTAAGCCATACACTTTCCGGCCATACCATTTGCTTGCACGTGTTGTCAGGACTTGAGACATTGCCTGTGTCATGAAAAGTAAGTTAACTTTGGAATGTGTGTGAAAATGTTTATACTAGATCTGTTGATTGGAATAATAAGGAGATCAAAGTAGTTTGTCATATCGATCATTTACGCACTTATTAGATACAGTTTTCAAGTGCTTTCTGCATGACTGTGGCGACAACGGCTTACATCTGATGTTCACAGGAAAGTAATGCAGTGTTTGCTAGGCCTTGTTGGTGTGCTGTAGGCCCTATCGATGCCGATCGCTTCCCTGCAACTTGAAAAGTTAGCGTGTGTGTGTGAAATACTCAGGAGACTGATGATTGTTTCCAAGTGAGTCAACAATTGCCTGATCAAAGAAAATCTGTTTTTCTAGCAGGTTAGGTGTGTGAGTATGTGTGTTGTGTGTGTGTGTGTGTGTGTGTGTGTGTGTGTGTGTGTCTCACTGTCTGCCTGTCTGTCTGTCTGGTCTGGTCTGGTCTGATAATTTTGATTAACACCTCCACCATAATTTGTTGTGTGTGGTTTTTTTAATGCCACTAAGATGTATGTTTTAGGAAAATTTCTTGGAGTAAACATGGTTCTTGCACCATTGCAAATCCTATAGTTCAAAAGTTTAATCTGAGGTTTTCTATATCATGAAAGCACACTATACACAACATTAAGATCTTGCACACATGTTAAAACCCCATCCATCTATTGTAGAAGAGGAGGCCAGTTATGGCATGGAAGACATCAAATTCTATACCTGGCATGCAGTCTGTAACCAGGAGACAGAAAATGAATACACACCACTGGGTTCAGTTTGCAGAAGACACTGCCAACAAATTCTTTGCAGTACCTTGTCAACTTCTCAGGAAAGTAAGGAAGAAGTCATGTCAAACAGTTTGTTCACAGGTTGCACTTTAAAAATAAACAACCAAAAACATGCACTCTGTGTCATTGTTCACAGGTTACACTTTAAAAATAAACAACCAAAAACATGCACTCTGTGTCATGTTATGTTATACATCATCCCCAAAGTCAGAATGCAGCTCTGCCTTAATAGTCGGTAAAGAGGCGTTTGTATGTATACACAAAATCTCACCATGAGTGAACCTTCGAGCTCTAACCAGGAACTGGGGGGAAATGACCAGAAATTAAAAAAGAAAAGAAACACAAATGATTTGTTTTTTCTTTGGATTTAAAAAACATTTTCTTCAACACACAAAATTACTACAATTGAGCGCATTGAACATTATTGGAGTTGAAATTGTCTTAATTCTGCCTAGTTAATTTGTTGACCTGCTGACCTGCTATCTACAACCTAGTTGTCAATACAGGTGTTATGTTTCAAAATATTATCTGTAGGTCTTGTGAAAGACCAGCTGTTTTGAGATACAAATGCCTGTCATATGACAGACAGTATGGATGAAGTTAATTCGGACTCATTGACTGACAATGTTCATGCTTTGTTCGAAATGTCACTAGAACTAGATCTGGATTGATGGATCAGAATACATTTTAAATGTGCTTTGGGTCATACGCTTTTTTTCATATTGAGTGTGAAAAAAGTCCAAAGTTTTTCATTCATGACAATGAGGCTGAGAACAGCGCTTAGGTGGGAAAGAATCTCATGAATATCAAGTGTGATGATCATTTGCTGATCACTTAAATTATGTTTGATGATTTGGAAATGACTTAAGTCCACACATAAAATTAACTGTAGGGATTGGTCATGTGGAAACATTATATCCTATGACAGAGATGATCAAAGTATGGTTTTACAGATCTGTCTGTTATATTTATTGAGAAAGACTCAGGTACTTTTGTTAGTTTGTGTGACGTGGGTCCATTTTCTGATCAGATTCAGTTCTCTGTTTATCAGACACCTCTGTGTATGGATAGTCAGGAAGTAAAGTTCACACTCACACACACACACACACACACACACACACACACAAATCACACTCAATCACATACAGAGGCACATAGGACATGCCAAATGTGTTACCAATGCATGCATACTTGTCCATATATATGTTTACGCATTTATTCATGCACTTATGCACATACATCAAATATGTTACCAATGCATGCATACTTGTCCATACATATAATATATATATATATATATATATATATATATTTATGTGTGTGTGTGTGTGTGTGTATACACATTTATTCATGGACACAAGCATTTACATGAGTACACCACACACACACTATATCATATCTTTTCCACTTCGGACAAACTGATCAATCAAACAATTTTCATTCCAGACATTACCAACAAAAATGTTTTATCTTTCTCTTCTGCTTAAGTCATACTATTAGAGATAAGCATGAATGTCAATTGTTTGTTTTTTGTTGTGTCCTACTTTTGACATATCTATAATCGAAATACAAAATACTTTTTCTTTCATTCCTGAACTATCATGCTCCCACCACACATAATCAGTAAGTCAGCGGTATAGTTAGTTACATGGTTCAGTTTATTGTGTTACTGTTAGTGTTGTATTTCTGTGTGTTCGTCAGATGGACAGCTCAGTCTCTGCAATGAATGCAGCAGTACTCTGCAGGTCCTTGAATCCCTGTAGAGATTCTTGGTCACTTGGGAGGGGGTGGAGGGTTATGTCAGGTCTTCTTTCAGACCACCTGGTACAGTAGGCAGGATTGTTGTCTGGCTGCCAGTCTTGCAAAGGCACTGCTCTGTATGACCTATGCAGAGAATCATAGAGATTTAGGCAGTTGGGGGCATGTTGTGACCCTGAGTATACTGTAAACCAGCCGCCATAGCATCAGTAGGTTAGAGGGCTCTGATTTACTGCAGTGTGGATGTCACTGTATCCACAGAATTGAGTCAGTGGGAGCTGTACTCTCACAATTTCCTAAAACTACTTAATATAATAAAAAATCAGTGATGGGTAGGTTTTTTTAAAGTCAGCTCTCAGTGGCCAATATTCAGAGTGCTGTAATACTTTATATTGTATACATGTATTTCTCCATATTTCATTTTAGAAGTCAGTGAATGTAGATTGAAATTTTTTCAACATGCTTTATAGATTTGAATCAGTTTATTTGTGTAGCTTTTACTTTCAGTTTCAAGCTGTCTGTCTAGATTATATTTGTCTGAATGTCTGTCTGTCTGTGAATGCTTTTTTAACAGTAGGTGTGTGTGTGTGTGCACACGCGTGCATGTGGGTGCATGTAGGTGTGTGTGTGTACCTTTTCAGGATTTTTTTTCTTCTGTTTCCGTTCATTTTTCTTGAATGTCAATGTTTCATTCATACCTATTTTTTCAATAATAATAATAATAAATGGAACTTATATAGCGCTATATCTTGCAAAGACAAATCAAAGCACATGTATTCAACCTAATCTTACACAGTCATGCAATCAATCACAAATAATCAATAGTTTAAACAAACAGATATTACAAACATGGTACGCTGCAGACCAAATCTATGAAATAAAATTGCAATAGTCAAATGTTTTTCAAAAGCACACACACACACACACACACACACACACACACACACACACAGGTCATATACTTTAGCAGGTTGATAGGACATGGGTAAATGAAGGTGGGATAGTTCTGATATGAAACAGGAGGGGGGAAATCTTAGGTTTGAAATAAATTTCTTGAGGCTGGATTTAAAAGTGTCATAACTAGGCTTATGGCGAAGAGAGAGAGGGAGCTCATTCCAGGTCGATGGACCTGAAAAAGAGAAAGAGCGGCGGCCAACAGTGGATTGGTTGAATCTAGGTATTCGTAGGCGCAAGGTATCTGCAGCAGAGCAGAGGGAACGTGAGGGAGTGTACAGGTTAAGACATTCACAGAGGTAGGAGGGTGCAGTTTTGGGGAGACATTTGTACTCTCTGTGGCACAGGCAGCCTGTGGAGAGATTGCAAGAGAGGGGTAATGTGCTCAGATTTTTTCTTTCTGAGAACTAGTCAAGCTGCAGAGTTGTGTATAGTTGAATGGAGTTGGTAGATGATGCTGGAAGACCAGACAAAGAGAATTGCAATAGTCCAGACATGAAAGAATGAGAGAAGTGACAAGTTTGGATGTTGCATTAGTGGACAGGTACTTTCGAATGGCACTAATACACCGTAATTGATAGTAGCATGACTGGCAGGTCTGGGTGATGAATTTTTGCATAGAGAGTGTATTGTCGATAACAACACCTAGATACTTCACAGCAGTGAATAGAGGGACTGATGTATTGCCGAGTTCTATTGAAGTTGTTGTAATGGAAGAGGTTGCATGGTAATATTATATTCAAAACAAAGAAAGGAGCTTTTTTGTATATTTGTTGACAAGTTTAGACATTAATTCCATTGTATGACATGTATGTTCTAAAAGTAGAATATACTAAAGAATAAGACAACAGATACTGAAACCCAGCACTACAACTTCTTTCTCTGTTAAACTAAAGCAAAGTTTCAGCTCTTGCATATGATATATGTCCCCCCAATCTGTACAAAAATGTGCAACAAAGGTCTCTGCTTACCCCTGCAGGTGTATTTTTGCATGCATGGTTGTACTTTTATGCTGCTCTTAGGATAGTTGAACTCAGTGTGAGAGGAGCTTCAACTACAGGTATGGGAAGAAGGCAGATGGATGAATGTGAGACACAGGAAAAAAAAAGAAGCTTTAGAGTAGAGTGAAACCAAGGGATACTAGAGCTTGATACTGATAGGAAAGAGAAACCAGTTCTACTCAGTGGCAAGTGTTGAGTTTGACAACTCCTGTGGTTTTAAAAGCAGTGGGGACCTTTAATTTTACTGTCCACTGTGCCTGCATTTGAGACCACTTTCCAGTGCTGGATGGAGAGGGAAAGTCTGTAGTCATGTGCCTGTCATGCATATACATTATATCGCATTTCTGATCAGTGACCGAGATTAAAAAATGTTATCTCCCTTAGGTCATCTGCAGCATGGGTTTCTCAGTGCAATGCAGGCAGTCTTGTGATCTGAACTGTGAATCATTGAAGTCATGTTGTGGTTAAGTATATAGACAGGATGAAGATGAAAAAGTGTTATTAATGTTTTGTCGTAAGAATTTGGTAAAAATGTGTTGTTGGTTTGTTTTGCTCCCCAGTCTTTCAACATTTTAATCTAATATTTTATTTAGTCTTCAAATATTGAGCCTTAATGAGGAAGAAAAATTGATTTCTTTTAGTATTATACAGTTACAGATTTTTAAAGTTTGTAAAATACATTACCTGAAGTCATGATTATGTTATAAACATCAATCAGTAAAGGAATTTTATCTCGCAAAGATCTGTGGAATAAAACCTGAGGGATTGATAAAGAGAAAGGAAGAAAGTCTGAAAAATATACAGATCAATAAAAAAAATATATATATATATTATTGAGTGATTAGGGTAAAAAAGCAAACTATTGAAATCCCTAAAACAAAGCCATTAATTTTGTTTCCATATCTTGAAATGCTTTTGAAAACAACAAGCGGAATTCCTTACACTTAAAATGATCATTAGTTGTGACATAACTTATGTAATTTGCAAAATAGTTTTCTTACGCTTGTTTATTTGCCTAGACAATGTTTAACTTTGTAGATGGTCTGCATATATTCTGTTCTTCTACTCTAGTATCGATCAAACCCATCACATTTTAGTTTAAGTTTGAAAAATGTTTTCTTGTAAATTACATGAGGCTACACTTTCACGTCATCTTCTTTGTGTTGTCACAGAAGTGGAGCTGACAGTAGAATGCTGAGAAAAGACCCAGCCTGTCAGCTGCCTTCTCCACCACAACGCCTCTCTCAAGACTGACCACCTGCAGTCAGTAAACTGTTCATTTCTCCACAGAGGGGGAATATCCCAGACAACCCAGAACCATGCCGACAGAAACTCACACCCATAAGGACTCCAAGCCTCACCCCAGTGGTGCCCCTGATGGAGGGATAGTGTGCTCTCCAAGAGACGGGGCACACTCTGGGGAACAAGACATCAAAGTGATTATTGAGGACGAAACAGAAACTCGCGTCATGGCCAGCAATCGACACTCAATATCTGGCGACCCCATGACATCTGGAGATGAAACAGAGACTCATTTGATGGGCAGCAGCCAACACGCGCTAGGCGTGTCTGGTGAGCATACCCGGGCCCGAAATCTGGCTGGCAGTGCAGGTCAGCAGCGTGTGGAGTACGAGAGCAGCTGGGAAAGGACGTATGTTGTGGTTCCAGAGAACGAAATTGAAGCGCAGAGAATCTCTAATAACTATAAGGTCAGTCCTTTTTCTCTTATCTTCTTTTTGTTAGACTCCTTTTTTAAAAATGTCCTTGTTTAGTTTTAGTTTTGTTTTTTAAACAAGAAAAGAGAGGTAAAAAGGACAAAACAAAATGAATGTTTATCATATGGTTTGTCATGAGTGAGAACAGCGACAAAGGCTCTCTCAACATTTGCCATGATGTACCAGATTTCTGTCATCAGCAGTTGTACCCAACCCTATGCTTGTAAAGTTCTTTCTGTGCTATATTCCTTACACATCTACAGAGCTAAACTGTCTGTAGATTTTGGGTTTTTGTTCACACCAAAAGAGCATCCAAATATAAGTAAGATTTAACATTTGTTTTATGTAATTCACACACACTCACACATCCCTGCATGCGAGCACACACACACACACACACACACACACAGGTGCACCTGTATGTATATTTATATTTATACACATATACACAATTTGTTTTTAAATTTGTTTGACCATAAAATGTTGTTATTGCGTGTTACTCAGCTGAACACCCTTGGGCTTCCCAGAATATGCACTCTGACTCACTCATCCTACATGGGAATCAAAGTGAGATTGGAAGTACTCACTGAATGAGTAGTTTGCATGTCTCACTTAACAAGTACATCGTCACATAGGCAGCCATAATCTGACTTCATAGGATTTTTCTCCTTTAACCCTCTTGTTTTTGGATTCTACAGAGCTAAACTGTCTGTAGATTTTGAATTCTTTGAAGGTTTTCTACCTCCATCTGACTTACTTTACTCCTAAGACAATTGTGTGTGTGCATGACAAGCTATCAAGCTGAAATTTTGTTATAAACTAGGTATGTCTTTGTACTTGCATTTAGGCGCAAGTTTATGTGTCTGGTCACCAGATGTCTTGTCATTGTCACCTTATTTGTCACCAATCACATGTAAAAATATGATATATATGATAAAACAGCAAGTCCTGCATGGATTTGACGATAGTTCAAGCATGTTAGTGTCGAATAAGGAAGTGATACCCAGCTGATGTGTTTACCAATAGTTATGGGCAATAGTACTTCAAGGATGTGTCACACAATGTCCCCATAGCACCTGTTGTTTTATGGCATGTCTCAAGGAGACAGAAGTTTTGTTTAACTATTTTTTTCTTTTGAAAACAAGTCATATTCAATCAACATGTGACCTTTATACTGCAGTTCATATCTGCATGTGCTACCACATGTTTGTTAAGTGTACAGAAGTGTATTATTGTACATGACTGTCACCAGTGTCACAGCACAGGTGTGACAAATTTGAAACAACACAGAACTTCTGTAACCTTACAAAATTTTAATGTTGGTAGTCTCTAAAGTAGCCGTAGTGGTGGCACAGGTTCACATCACATCACAAAAAGCACAAATTATGGATGTGTGTGTGTGGGGGGGGGGGGTGTACCCATTGCTCTCACCTGTCGAACCTTGGCAGACCAGAGACCTATTTTATTTTCCTTCTTGCTATTTTCATTATCGGCATATCTGTTCGTTTCTGCCATTGCAGTTTCAAAGCAAAAGTGTGGTAATAATGAGAAAACAGTCAAAAGGCATCATTTTCAGGCGTCTATGCCGCGGACCGGCTGGGAGGTCAAATTTCTCCACAGTCGTGTGTGTAGCACAGGTCAGGAATGTGCCCCATAGCACATTATTTTCAGGCTCACTCTTCTCCCTAACTGCAGCATTTCCTTCCTCCTCTTCCTAGTAAGCGTTTAATATCGGACTCACTTAGCAATTCTTGTTCAAATGTTTCTACTTCCAAGACAATAACATTCAATTTATCGTCTCGCTAATCAGATGAATTTTTTTCGCCATGCTGCACCATTGAAAAGCGTTCTGGTCGCTGGCTGTTATTTCTTCCTTCCCTCCCCACTACACGCATGTTAGTGGTCTAAATTTATCACTGGCACCCACTGACACCCTCCCTGCATCTCCCCAGCAATTTTCAGACACATAGTGTGAAAACCACGAGATCTGTGTGTGATGGAAAAGTACTGCCCACGTGGGCAGTACCAACTGTCAGCTGCGGTTCGTATTGGAATCTAGCGGCAGCCACCATTACAGTCGGCTGCGGCCGGATCGGGGACAAGAGGGTTAAAGGAGAAGTCAGGGTGTTATGCTAAGAGCTGGTCATGGCTGAAGACAGTCTCAACATAACATTCCACAAGATAACACCATTTTAGTGTAGGCCTTGGCATCTAGCTTACATCAATACCTGACAACTTTGGGCCTGGGTCATAGCACAAAATGAAAGCATTCTTTTAAGGAGGATGGCAGGATGGTTAAGATGTTCGCCTGCCAACAAGTAAATCGTGAGGTTCTGGGTTCGATTCGCAGCCTTGCCTTTTCTTCCTAGTTTGATGAAAAAATCAAGCTGAATAATAGAGTCCCTAGGATGAGACTAGTAACCGAGGCCCCATGTGCAAATACACGCAGAACATCTAAGGCACACATTAAAAACGTTTTTCACCTCTCAGAAGAGTAGGCTATTGTGTGCTGGTAGGAACAGATGACAGATTTTAAAAAACCAGCGTGCACACAGGTGTTGTTAGACACCATCCCCAAAGTCGAAATGCAGCTACCTAAACGATGAGGAGGGAAAAATAATTGCATATATGCAAAATTCTCACCTTGACCCTTAGAGCTGTAGCCGAGGAAACCCCCCCCCCCCCCAAAAAAAAAAAAAAGGAAAGCATTCTTCAAAATCGTAATCCACCTTTTTTCTTCTTTTTTTAAAAAATTATGACAACTCCTGAAGCCTGTTCATGCAGCTGCAGGTGTGTGGCTTAGGCATGAACCGTCCAAGTGAAAGCATTGATGTGAAGCTTTGGATTCATGTCACAGATGACACAAAAACAATCTGTTAATGTCCAAAACTCATTTCAGTGCAGACCTGTGGTCACATAAATTTGCAGCCGTGAAGAAACGACAGGGACACAAGAGTTATTGCTGTCAAACAGAAGTTTAAATCTGTAGTTAGGTATTGTGACAGAATATTGTGTGTAGGCATATTTTTGCCAGTGTTCGGATATCTACAAGTTAGAGATTGTGCCAGTGTTTTGTGTGTGCCTGTGGCTGCGTATTGGTGTGCTGATGGAGAAGAATGATTCTGTGGTAGGTTAGTTTTTACTTCTGTATCGGTATGTTGATGATATTAGAGTTTTGCGGTTTGGGAAAAATCTGACCTGGGTACATTTTTTCCTGATTTTTGTCTATGCTGTTATTATGATTATGTTGTCACCCACCAAAATTTTCAATCTTAAGATTATAAAGTAATCATAACCATGATTATTTTTTATCTATGTGTGTGTCAGTGTGTTGGTCAGTCTGTGTTCATGTGTCTGAATTTTGGGTCTCTATGTTCAGAAGTGAGATGTGTACAGTGTGCAAAATGTTATATATATAGTGCTTTTTGCTGCTGTCAGCTTTGTTGATCAAAACAAGTGAATTGCTCTTTGCTGTGTTTTGTTTTGAAATGTTCAGTTCTGAATTAATGAATGATTTCTTCTCTTTTTCTTTTATTTTGTGCCTTTTAGCAATATTTTGAAAGTTATGTTGTTTCTTTTTCTACAGTTAAGAATGTGCACACATCAAATGCGTATGTGTCACTGTTAGTGTTTGTGTATATTTTGGTATGAATCCTCATGTTTTGTGTGTCTGCATATCAGTTCGGCCTGAAGAAATGGAAGAGTCATGTGACCTCACGGCCCATCAGCACCAGGTCGGAGATTGTTCAGGATCTGTACTCAGATATCAACAAAGTCAAACCTTCCAAAAGTAAGTGGAAATGCTGTTGTTATTTTTCAGGTGCAAGGATACATGCGTGTTTGAATGTGTACACATACATGTATATATGTGTCCTAGTTGCTCTTTATTTTAATGTGTTTATAAATCACAAAAATTAGGCACTCTTTTGACAGAGAGAGATAGAGATTGATTGATTGATTGATTAAATTCCCCTGTGGTGAAGCTGGGAGCCTGTCAGTATGAATAGCATTCCCACCTTCAGAAAATGTTGTGCTTTGAATTCCTTCTTTTCTGTCCCTCTGTTTGTTTTGTTTTTGTGTGTTTTCTTCGTGTCTCCTCCTTCTTGTCTATTTTCTGCCTGAATATTTTATTCAGATTTAGCAGCCTCCTCCTTTAGAAGGGGAACATACAGACAAAACATATACCAAAAATATTCACTTGTATAGAAAAAAGCATGAAGCATTAAAGTTACTGTGTAAGGAAGACAATTAATCACAAAGGTATCCTCTGTTAAAGTTATGTACAGTGACAATATACAGTCGTCTTATGCCTTGAGATTAAAAAAAAAAAATATAAAATTAATACCCTCTGTTTCAAATGTCTCCACAAATCTGCACCCTCTTATCTCTGTAACTGTCTTCACCTGTACACTCCATCCCGTTCCCTTCGTTCAGCCGCAGATACTTTGTGCTTTCGAACACCCAGATTCAAACAAACCACTGTTGGCCGTCGCTCCTTCTCTGTTTCTGGTCCATCCACCTGGAATGACCTCCCTCTTTCACTTTGCCAAAAGCCTTCACTTGATACTTTCAAATCCAGCCTTAAAACACACTTATTTCCTACCTGAGACTTTCCCCCCACATATCTGTCCCTAATTTTCAGCAGCATCTTTCACCTTTTAAGTGTTGTTCCGTGTGTGTGTGTGTGTGCGTGCGTGCGTGCGTGCATGCGTGCGTGCGTGCGCGTGGTGCATGCATACGTGCGTGCGCATGGATTTGAAATATGTTGTTCATTATGTTTAAGGAGAGTTGCATGCCTGTAAATGATAAAGTGCAAGCGCTTCGATTTGTTTGTTTTTTACAAGATTCAGCGCTATATAAATTCCATACATTATTATTATTATTATTATTGAGAGACATAAATGGCCACATTATGCACAATTTCCTGTTTTGGAATAAGAAGGTCAATTGTTTATCATTGTTACAAATTGATATCCAGCATCATATATTATGAATTACTTGATTTTTCATCAGTGGGGCATGTCAATTCAACACATGATCATGAAAAATATTTCACATTTGCGTCAGTATATCTATGTGAAATTACTCGTAATTCTTGCTGGATTATAGACAGAACAAAGTATTGAAAACGTTTAACTTTAATTAAGTTTTATTCAGTGTTCATGTTCTGAAACTTGACTGTTGTTGATGTTATCTTGTGTACATGTGATTTAACAGCACAGCTCTGCTGGTATAGCAACACTGAATTATACCAGGTCACGCTGCCTTAATTTAAAATGCAGGGACATGAGTTGTTTCAGGCCGTTATGAAAATGTGTGAGTGTATGTGTGTGTGTTACGTGTGTGTGTGTGTGTGTGCGTGCATTTGTGGTGCATGTGTGTACATAATTAACCAGTGCACCATAACAGCTGGTAGAAGTGAAAGTTTAGTGTTGGTAAGTGTTGATGTTGGAAGTGAGCCACACATTGATCAAGATCCAGTTCCTTTTTCCCCACCACTCTCACCCATCCAACCCCTCTTTTGGACCAAAAAATGTGTGTTTGGATTAAGGGGAAAATTTTTTCAGAGCATATCATGATAGAAACATATTTTACAAGCGAAACTCAAAAGGTAAAACAATAGAATGATCACACAGTCACACATTACATAGAATCCAGTTAAGGCTATTTGTCTGTTTTTAAATATTCCCCACCCACCAAAAATGTGAACACACAGTAAGCCTTGAGACTTCTTCTTCTTTGACAAATATTCAGACAGCAACTCTTTTTGTCTGAGCAAAAATGTGTTGCACTGCTGATAAGCCAATGACAAAAGGCACAGAAAAAAGGCAGGAGAATGGACCGAGAAGGCAGACACTAGACAAGAAGGAAGCTTCAGGAAGAAAAGGAACAAGGCAGAAACAAAGAGAGGGATAGAAATGAGAGAATTCCTAGCACAGAATTTCCAGAAGGAGGGGATGCTATTTATACTAACAGGCCCCAGGTATGCACACAGGGGGCCTGTAAAGAGGAAAAAACCAACATTTCAAACTGTACGTGATGGAAACCCACTGAAGTAAACAACCAAACAGTGGAGCTGTATCCTAGAAAGATAAGCAAGGGAGAGAAGTGGGTCATAACTCACAATGAAATGGTGGAACTTGAGGAGGTGGGCCATCATGAAAAATTACGTAACTTTGGCATGGGAATAAAGTCCTGTGAAGAAAAGTTTGATAAGATATTTGCGTCAACTTTGCCTTTGTCTGGGCAGTACAAGTTTTCAGCCTCTGACCTATATTCCAGACCCGATGTTGTTTGCTGAAGTTGTGATTAGGATGTGGGTTATCTGACACTGAATCTGCCTGTTCTGTCAGAAGTGGGTTTAGTGCAGGATCAATTTAGTGATGTCAAACTCGCGTAGGTTCGATTACCCTGTGGGTCGGTAGTTGTTGTCTTGGAAATGACACTTGTACTCTATTTTCTCGCACTCCATCCCAGTGTACAAGTGGGTACCAGCTCTGCTGGGGAAGTATCTGGCGACAGACTAGCGTCCTGTCACAGGGGTGGTGAAAAACCATCAGTTCGCTTAACGCTACAGAAACCGGGATAAGCTCCGGCTCTATGGGCCTTCTGGCTCGAAAGAACAATACTTTACTTACTTATCTGACACTGAATCTGCCTGTTCTGTGACAGACAGTGGAGGTTAGTGATCAAGATCAATTTATGTGTTATCCGTCAAACTCTTGTCAGTAGGCTTTTAGGATTTGTGAACTCTGGGTGGGTGGTTGGGTTCATGTATGTGTGTGTGTGTGTGTGTGCGCGCGCGCGTGCACATGCGGTGAATGTTTATAAATGTGAAATCGCTGTGTGTGTATACATCTTCCATTGTTTATCCATAATTATTTATTGCCATTTTTTTTCATTCTCAGCTAGAGCTCTGAAGTTCACCAATGATGAGATTTGTGCATATGCATTTTTTACCCACCATTAAGGTCACTGCATTCTGACTTCAGGGATTTTTGCAATTTCAAATGTCATCAACAAAATGTCATGATACACATGTACGTACACATGTATACATGGATGCGCATGTGTACACACACACGCGCATGCACATGCATGCACGCAATGCATGTACACACTCATGTACACATGCACACACACACAGTACACACCCAGAAAGTCCCTCAGATGAGACTATAAACCAAGGTCCAGTGTGCAAACACATGCAGAACATCTTGCACATACATTAAAGCCTGATCTGCCTTTCGAAGAATAGGCTATTAGTTTCAGTGGGAACAGATGACAGAATTTACAAAACCGCATGCACATGGGGATTGGATACAAGAAAGCACATGAGTTCTCATTCCATTATCCTCAAAATAAGAGAATACATAAATTAAATAAATACAAAAATAAAGATCCACACTCACACACACACACACACACATACAACACACATACATGCATGGTGGGAAGTATGATCTACAGGTTCAGATTGGATGCATTTAGGACTAAATTCTGTAAACAGATAACTTGTCTATGTGGTTCTGACTTATCAATATCACCTAATCATGTCATTCGTCATTGTGAAGTACTTCGACCATATTTTTCTGGTACAGTTGTAGATAAGATTTCAAATATGTCATTTGAACAATTATTAGCCGATAATGTGATTATGTTGGAGTTAGCTAGTTGTTTAGTTAGAAGCCCTGTTGGCAAACTTATGTAATTGTTCTTGCTGCAGTTTAAGCTGTTCAATTCACCCCCACCCCTGTCCCCATAATTTATCTGTATTTTTTTTCTTTTATCTTGTGCACAGACACTAATAGGTAAACACACACACACACACGCACGCATGCACACACACACACATACACACGCATGCACACCCCTACCTTAGCTCGCAAATTTACATCTACTCACATTCTTGTAAGCACACCTATATAAACACACACACACACTCACATACACACACAGACACGCGCGCACACGTGCCCACATGAACAAACATACCCACATGCATGCAAGCAGGCACACACACACACACACACATTCACACACCACATGTGCGTATGCACACACACACATACACATACACACACACAAAAACACACACATGCACGCACTAATGCACTCACACACACAAACACACACACACACTTCTCTATATATTGTAACACTTTCTCTTTGGTCTAATATCACCTTGAGTGAAAAGACGTTAAATAAAAGAAAGACATGCATGCGTGCACACAGACATACACACACATACCACCTTTCAACCCCTCTCCACCTTGCCACCACTACCACCATTTTTTTCACATATTCTTGCATGCTTGACAATGACAGTGAATGTTTCTTTTGCAGTTGCGACATTTCGACCCTTCAACTTTCTCTACACTATACTGATAGGATGGTGGCTGTCCTTGATTTATCTCCTCCTTGCTGTCGTGATGTTCATCACCATCATTGGGAAAGACTATGGTGAGTTGTTGATATGAATTAATTAAAAAAGAGAAAAGTTGTGGATATGAAAGTGTGTGTGTGTGTGCGTGCGTGCGTGCGTGTGTGTGTGTGTGTGTGCGTGCACACGTGTGTGTGTGTGTGTGTGAGAGAAAAGCTTGTGGATATGAAAGTGTGTGTGTGCGTGCGTGCGTGTGTGTGTGTGCGTGCATGCATGTGTGTGTGTGCGTGCGTGCATGCATGTGTGTGTGTGTGTGTGTGTGTGAGAGAGAAAACTCTGAACTCTGAACATTTTAATTGTACTTGAGCTATCCCGTCCCCTGACACATCAATACCAACATTAAATTCCAGCCAGTTCTTTTTTTTCTTTTGTTCACTGCGTGAAAAATGTACCTTGAGACACCATGCATTTGTTCGGAAGTTGACACGTAATAACATGTGGATTGGGGTTGTGTGTGAGAGAGAGAGAGAGAGAGTGTGTTGTGTGTGTGTGTGTGTATGTGTGTGTATATGCATGCTTGTTCACATTCTTGTTTGTTTATGCCATGTACTGTCACTCAGAGTTATAAATGTATTCACTCTTTTATTATTTTTTCCAGGCTTTTTCTGCATCAGGATGGCAAAGTATTTCATCTGGCCATTTGGAAAATTTGTTCATCAGGTAAATTTTAACACATATACATATAGTAATGTCACAGCTCTGTTGAGTGATTTACAGTTGTTTTATGATATAATATAAACACAGGGGAACACACAGAATATTTAAACTTTCTTGTACGCTTACTCTCATACCTCTCTCTCCAACTGCATAATTCACAGCCAGAACCAGTCTGATTCTGTCAGTTTCACAATCAACAGTGCACTGATTTATCAGTCTTCCATGTGTCCCCCATTTTGTTTTCATTTTTATATAACTTTTTGTTTCTTTCAAATTCAAAATCTTTATTATCTCAGAGACAGAGAAATTCTGGTGGGTCACGAGCTATATATAAAAACAATAAACATGTAAAAATAATATCACCAAAAAAACACACCACCACACGCTATCCCAACATCAGCACGCACCCATCATAAGATAAAAAGCACCCACAAATCAGCAATACTTCAGCCAGTCATAAACTCACCTGGGTAAAATCACTAATACTCATGTCATCATCATCATTAACCATTACACCCAGTGGTGTGTAGGGCAGCAACAAAGCGCTTCCACTCCTGCCTATCCTGGGACCAACCTAGTCACTGATCCCCAAGAGTGCTGCATGGCCTTCATCTCACTTTCTACAGTCCTCCTCCTCTCGGCTTTGGCCATCAGCATTCGTACGAGTCTCACTGGACCCGGTAGGTCCTTCACATGCAAAAGTAGAAGTTTTCTCTGTTGCTGTTTCCGTAACTTCTCTTCTTTTACGGGACAGGGTTGTTAGCCCTGTGCCCAACCCCCAACCTGGAGGAAAGGTTCCACCTTAGTCGCCTTTACGACATGCCTGGTTGGAGGGCAGGGATCCTATTCTTGCAATGCTCGCTGTTGCAAGCATACCCCGGGAGTCCCACAGGGGAATACTCATGTGCACACCAGTAAACCCATGCAGCCGCACACTCACCCACAGCTGTGCACACACACACACACATTGGAAACATTCACACACACTTTGTATTTTTGTTCCTTGGCTAGTAGCCCCAGATGGTAAGATTTTGCATATGCGACTGTTTGGCCACCATTAAGGTATCCGCAGTCAGACTTCAGAGACAATGATGGTTCTATTTGTGGTCTGCCTGTTGTTGTAGGTGCATCAGATCCCCCTGCATGTTGTTGCTCACTCCTTCAAAGGCCTGCAGAAGGCAGAAGAGACTCCAGGCACTAGTGAAGACCGGCCACTGCTGCCCAATGGCAACAACACTCTGTCTGCTTCCTACTGCGACCATGATAAAGTCCCCGTGACTTCTGCATGCGGCTCTGCTTACTGGGTAAGCAGCCTGACCTTCAGATCTGTATCTTTTTTTGTGTGTTGTTTTTTGTTTTTTGTTCCTCAGCTACAGCTCCAAGGTTCATCGATGGTGAGATTTTGTGTTTGCGACCGTTTTTCCCCAGCATTCCGATTTCGGGGATGTAAGCTGGGTATGTTCATGTTTCTGTAACCCACCAAACACTGACATGAATTACAGGATCTGTAATGAGAATATTTGATCTTCTGCGTGTATATAAACACAGAGGGAATTAAGGCACTGGCAGGTCTGCACTTGAAATCGACCTGGGAGATTGTAAAAATCCCCACCCTTCATTCACCAGACACCACCAAGATTTGAACCCACAACTTCATGAATCCATGGGATTGAAGTCAAATGGTCTTAACCACTCCACTATAGCATCCATGAAAGAGCTGTATGACAAGAACACTTCTGTTATGGTGTGCCAGTGTCTCTTCCACCTTAATTAAAGAAAGACACCCATGGGGATGCCGCAGGGGTGGGGGCTGTCAGTATAAATAGCATCCCCACCTTCTGGAAATGTTGTGCTAGAAAATTCCTCTTTTCTATCACTCTCTTTGTTTCTGCCTTGTTTCTCTTCTTCCTGTCACCTCCTTCTTGTCTATTTTCTGCCTTCCTGGTCCATTCTCCTGCCTTTTTTTCCAGAAAGACTTAAAAGATAACTGTTCTCTATTATGTCGAAGTTGGATGCGCTAGGCCTGACTTGTCAGGCGCTTAACAGCAGTATAGCACATTTTCGCTTATAAGACGAACAACAATCATTGCTGTCTGAGTGTTCAACAAAGAAGAAGAATAATTAAAAGAAAGGGCTATCCTGCTGGGATCAGGATAAAAACACAGCATCTTTTGTCAATGGTTCTTTGTTCTGGATAAGCAGTCTGGTTTGGGGATCTCTGCATAATGAATGTTTCTGTCATAGTGCATTTAGACTGTCTCTGTCAACTCAGAGAAAAAGCTCACTAACAAAGAATATGCTGTTGTAGTATTTGTGGTGATTGAAATTTATATATGTGTGGAGAGAGAGCATACCATGTTTGTTTCTTTGGCTGTAAAGTGCATTGATTTGAAAACTGCCCCATTGCCATTTTCTTTTTTCTTAGAATAAAAAGCTACACATTAGCAGTAATGAGGTGATCAGCCACTGGAAAAAGATCATGAAAAAAAATGGCTGATTAATGTATCAGGTGAGTCATCTGAATAAATGAATAAAATATTGGATTTATTGAGCCCATAAAAATATCTGCACCGTAATCATGATCATAGCATCTGATTGTAGGTTATGGCTTTTGTGTGAGAATTGAATATGAATGAAACAGTATGGCATCACATGTGAATTGAATTTGCTGCCTCACCTTCATTGATAAACAAATGTTGCTGACTTTGTTACTTTGTTCATTATGATTTTGCCTCATACATCCACACACCAACTCACTACATAGTAAAATCTCCTGTAAGATCTGAAGTCTTCAGGGAGCCGTCAGTGTCTGGCTGCTGTAGGGCCACCAGCTAGAAAAGGCTCTGCATGGCTTATGGGTCACTGGCCTGGTGTTTATTTGTGCCTGTCATATTAGGTATTGTGCCTGTCTGTCATATTAGGTATTGTGACTGTCATATTAGGTATCGTGCCTGTCATATTAGGTATCGTGCCTGTCATATTAGGTATCGTGCCTGTCATATTAGGTATCATGCCTGTCATATTAGGTATTGTGCCTGTCATATTAGGTATTGTGCCTGTCATATTAGGTATTGTGCCTGTCATGTTAGGTATTGTTCCTGTTGTAATTATTTGAACTGTTTACCCATTTATTCATTCATCCATCCACGCATTAATTCATTTCTTCATTCATTGCTGTAAGTTAATTACTCACATCAATGGATATTGGGACTTGTACACCATGAATTAGGAGGCAAGGTGGTCGAGTGGTTTAGGCGGTCAACTCGTGATCCAGAGGTCGCGGGTTCGATCCCCGCTCGGCTCGGTGTTGTGTCCTTGGGAAAGACACTTTACTCCTATTTTCCTCACTCCACCCAGGTGTACAAGTGGGTACCAGCTCTGCTGGGGAAGTATCTGGCGACAGACTAGCGTCCTGTCACAGGGGTGGTGAAAAACCATCAGTTCGCTTAACGCTACAGAAACCGGGATAAGCTCCGGCTCTATGGTCCTTCTGGCTCGAAAGAACATACACCATGAATTGTATGCATGTTTATAGTTTCTACTCTGTTTTAATGTATCACTCTGGTTTTTTTACAATGTACAATTAGTGCGTTGTGTGTGTTGCAGAAGAGGCCTCAGATAGTGAGTGTGTTGTGTGTGTGTTGCAAAAGAGGCCTCAGACATTGAGTGTGTTGTGTGTGTGTTTCAGAAGAGGCCTCAGACATTGAGTGTGTTGTGTGTTGCAGAAGAGGCCTCAGACATTGAGTGTGTTGTGTGTGTGTTGCAGAAGAGGCCTCAGACATTGAGTGTGTTGGTGTGTTGCAGAAGAGGCCTCAGACATTGAGTGTGTTGGTGTGTTGCAGAAGAGGCCTCAGACATTGAGTTTGTTGTGTGTGTTGCAGAAGAGGCCTTAGACGTGTAGTTGTGTTGTGTGTTGCAAAAAGAGGCCTCAGACATTGAATGTTTACAGAGAGCCTAGCTTGAGTGTGTTTGTGTGTTTTGCAGAAGAGGCCTCAGACATTGAGTTGTTGTGTGTTTTGAAAAGAGGCCTCAGAACATTGTGTGTTGTTTTGCAGAAAAATGCCTCATTTATTTATTTATTTATTTTATCTATTTTCTTTATTTGGGGAAAAAGGAATAGACTCCATACTTTTTTCATCCAGCCCCGTGGTATGCAGTTTTGTCATCTTTCCCACAGCACAAAATTTGGCCTACTCTTCGAAAAGTGGAACGATTTTTTAACATGTGTACAGATGGTCTGCTGCATCACAAAAAATGGGACCTCAGTTTATAGTTCATCCAAAGAACTTTTGAGGGGATGGTCCAGGGAAAAATCCTCCTGAATGAATTCAAACCCAAGTCGCAATCACATCGTGTGCATCACTCTAACCACCAGCTATCCTGTCCCAGATATTGAGTGCATTGTGTGTGTGTTGCAGAAGAGGCCTCAGACATTGAGTGTGTTGCATGTTGCAGAAGAGGCCTCAGACATTGAGTGTGTTGCATGTTGCAGAAGAGGCCTCAGACATTGAGTGTGTTGTGTGTGTTGCAGAAGATGCCTCAGACATTGAGTTTGTTGTGTGTGTTGCAGAAGAGGCCTCAGACATTGAGTTTGTTGTGTGTGTTGCAGAAGATGCCTCAGACATGTTGTGTGTTGCAGAAGAGGCCTCAGACATGTTGTGTGTTGTGTGTTGCAGAAGAGGCCTCAGACATGTAGTGTGTGTGTGTGTTGCAGAAGAGGCCACAGACATTGAGTGTGTGGTGTGTGTGTTGCAGAAGAGGCCTCAGACATTGAGTGTGTTGTGTGTGTTGCAGAAGAGGCCTCAGACATGTTGTGTTGTGTGTTGCAGAAGAGGCCTCAGACATGTAGAGTGTGTTGTGTGTGTTGCAGAAGAGGCCTCAGACATGTTGTGTTGTGTGTTGCAGAAGAGGCCTCAGACATGTAGAGTGTGTTGTGTGTTGCAGAAGAGGCCTCAGACATTGAGTGCGTTGTGTGTGTGTGTGTGTTGCAGAAGAGGCCTCAGACATGTAGTGTGTTGTGTGTTGCAGATGAGGCCTCAGACATTGAGTGTGTTGTGTGTGTGTGTGTGTTGCAGAAGAGGCCTCAGACATGTAGTGTGTTGTGTGTTGCAGATGAGGCCTCAGACATGTTGTGTGTGTGTTGCAGAAGAGGCCTCAGACATGTAGTGTGTGTGTTGCAGAAGAGGCCTCAGACATGTTGTGTGTGTGTTGCAGAAGAGGCCTCAGACATGTTGTGTGTGTGTTGCAGAAGAGGCCTCAGACATTGAGTGTGTTGTGTGTTGCAGAAGAGGCCTCAGACATGTGTTGTGTGTGTGTGTTGCAGAAGAGGCCTCAGACATGTTGTGTGTGTGTTGCAGAAGAGGCCTCAGCCACATGTTGTGTGTGTTGCAGAAGAGGCCTCAGACATTGTGTGTGTGTTGCAGAAGAGGCCTCAGACGTACGTCTGGCTGTTGCTGGGGATCCCTGTGCTGTGGCCGGTGCATGCTGTGGTGTGGTTCCTGTCCTGGCTCTTCGTCATCTCCATCCCCATCTCCAAGGTAACAAGCCTCTTGTGTGAGGTTGATGTAGGTAATAATTAGAAATTTAACCCTCTTGTCCCCGATCCGGCCGCAGCCGACAGTAACGGAGGCTGCCGCTAGATTCCAATACGACCGCAGCCGACAGTTGGTGCTGCCCACGTGGGCAGTACTTTTCCATCACACACAGATCTCATGGTTTTCCCACTATGTGTCTGAAAATTGGTGGGGCGATGCAGGGAGGGTGTCAGAAAATGCCAGTGATAAATTTAGACCACTAGCATGCCTGTAGTGGGGAGGGAAGGAAGAAATAACAGCCAGCGACCGGAACACTTTTCAATGGTGCAACGTGGCGGGGAAAAAATGGCGTTTTCTTTAGAAACAGACGATTCATCTGATTAGCGAGACGATAAAATGAATGTTATTGTCTTGGAAGTAGAAACATTTGAACGAAAATTGTTAAGTGAGTCCGATATTAAAGGATTATGAGGAAGAGGAGGAAGGAAATGCTGCAGTTAGGGAGAAGAGTGAGCCAGAAAATAACGTGCTACACGGCACATTCCTGACCTGTGCTACACATACAGACTGTGGAGAAATTTGACCTCCCGGCCAGTCCGCGGCATAGATGCCTGAAAACGATGCCTTTTGACTGTTTTCTCATTATTACCACACTTTTGCTTTGAAACTGCAATGGCAGAAACGAACAGATATGCTGATAATGAAAATAACAAGAAGGAAAAGAAAATAGGTCTCCGGTCTGCCAAGGTTCGACAGGTGAGAGCAATGGGTACACCCCCCATCCCCCACACACACACACACATCCATAATTTGTGCTTTTTGTGATGTGATGTGACCCTGTGCCACCACTATGGCTACTTTAGAGACTACCAACATTAAAATTTTGTAGAGTTACAGAAGTTCTGTGTTGTTTCGAATTTGTCACACCTGTGCTGTGACAATGGTGACAGTGTGACAGTCATGTACAATAATACACTTCTGTACACTTAACAAACATGTGGTAGCACACCCAGATATGAACTGCAGTATAAAGGTCACATGTTGATTGAATATGACTTGTTTTCAAAAGAAAAAAATAGTTAAACGAAACTTCTGTCTCCTTGAGACATACCATAAAACAACAGGTGCTATGGGGACATTGTGTGACACATTCTTGAAGTACTATTGCCCATAACTATTGGTAAACACATCAGCTGGGTATCACTTCCTTAATCGACACTAATATGCTTGAACTATTGTCAAATCCATGCAGGATTTGCTGTTTTATCATATATACTATATTTTTACCTGTGATTGGTGACAAATAAGGTGACAATGACAAGACATCTGGTGACCAGACACATAAACTTGCACCTAAATGCAAGTACAAAGACATACCTAGCTTGTGACAAAATTTCAGTTTGATAGCTTTTCATGCACACACACAATTGTCTTAGGAATAAAGTAAGTCAGATGGAGGTAGAAAACCTTCAAAGAATTCAAAATCTACAGGCAGTTTAGCTCTGTAGAATCCAACAACAAGAGGGTTAAAGAACAAAAAGCAGGCAGATTCTTATCTTCTGCCATATTTGAAAAACAGGTAAAATTTAAATCATTGGAATTGGGTTGTAGTTAGAACTATTATTATTATCATTATTATTATTATTATTATTATTATCATAGTTGTTGTTATTATTATTATTATTATTAATTGGATCATAGTTAGAACTACAGTAATTCTAGTTATACAGCAAAACTCAGATTAAAAAAAAATTGTTATCAAAGGGAAGCTAGTCAAATTGTTAATAAATCAACTAATTCTCTTGACCAGAGTTCTTTCTCTTGAACATTAACATCAGAAATGGTCATTTTGGTGTTGTTTTCAAGTCACTATCCATGACCAAATTTTCTCCAGAAAGATTCCAGTATGAAAACAGTTCATTCATTTTTTTGGTGAAATATAGCACATTTCTATTTTAAAACTGCTTCCTGAGGGTGAAGAAAATTGTTTGTTCTATGTGAAATCAGTCTTACTCTTTCTTGTGAATTAGTTCATAAATGTACATCTTGTCAAGATAAGCTTTTGTGCATGTCAAAAGTTTTTGTGTGTGTGTGTTTTTGATCATTGATGGATGAGATTATAAACCGAGGCCCCGTGTTCGAACGCATGCAGAACATCTTGCGCACACACATCCTGTTCCGCTTTTTGGAAGAGTAGGCCATTGTGTGCCGGTGGAAACAGATGACAAAATTTACAAAACCGCATACCCACGGGGACTGGATGTAAGAAAGCACATGAGTGCTTATTCCATATCCTCGATATAAAAGAATAAATAAAAGAACAAATAATTAAACTGATTGTCAGAACCCTTTGGATGAGACTATAAACCGAGGCCAACACACGCAGAGGGTCTTGTGGACATGTAGAATACTTGGTCTGCCTTGCAGATGAGTAGACCACTGTGTTCTGGTACGAATGGATGACAGGAAAAAACCAGCATGCTCACAGGTGTCATGTGTAGACACCATCCCCGAAGTCAAAATGGGGCTATTTAGGTTGGGGATGGGGGGGGGGGACGGTCGCATACGCATAAATCTCCCCATTGGTGAACCTTGGAGCTCTGGCCAGGGAATGGAAAAACCATTTTTTTAAATGGAGTGACAAGAGCTGATAGGACAGTATCCTGTGGATGTGATGTGCAGGTGAACTCCAAGATGATGATGAGGATTCTGTTCCTGTCGCCCCAAGAGGTTCATGTGGAGCATCAGAGTGATCTGGTGCTGGTAAGTCTGATCTGTTCATTCTGTGCATGCTGGTCTGTGGTAGTGGGTGGTGGTGGTTTGGAGTCACTGTGTGTGGGTGGGTGTGTCTGTGTATGTATGCACGCACTTGAAATATTAAAAGTGTGTGTATGTGCATGTATGTGTTTGTGTGTATGTTTGTGTGTTTTGTAGGATAAATCCTAGTGGTTTATATGTGCAGATGCATGTGCACAAACCTTTCTGTATGTGTAGAAGTGTTAGATGAAATGCGTGTGTGTGTGTGTGCATGCTTACGCAAGTGTTTGTGTCTCTCAGTGAAGCAAAATCTCAGAAAGAACAGAACTGACTGGACAACATCTTGTAGCTAGGCCAAGGCCAAACGGTTTGTCATTTATAGATGTCATCGAAGTGCTGAGGCCAGCATTAAAATGTTGTTATGGTGTAAAATGTTGTTATGTTGTAAAATGTTGTGTTGACATTGTCCTCAGCCATGACAAGCTCTTAGCATAACAACCCTGTACTCTCCTGCAAAAGAAAGCAAAAATGTTCTGAAGTTGGGGTATGACTGTCCATATGGCAAGGTATTTAAAAACAGTCGTACACACAAGCTTCTCATCCAGTGTCTCGTTATGGTCACACAGTGATTCCCAGGTGGGATGATTGAATTAGCGTTTATATTCAGGGTGACCCCCAGGGTGTTAACCTGGGTAATGCACATCAATAACACCCTATTTTATGTCTCATTCACCACCTACACTTTCACCTATCCCGTAATCTGTTCAATCTTTGTGCACCAATGAAGTAGCTCATTCACTGATGAGAAACGCTTTTCCCCAACATACACAGTTCACCAGGAGAGGTAGACTAAGAGAATGGATTATTAACAAATTGAGGAATCACTAACAAATTGAGGAATCACTAACAAATTGAGGAATCACTAACAAAGAGGTGAATCACTAACAAATAGAGTAACCACTAACAAATTGGTGAATCACTAACAAATTGAGGAATCACTAACAAAGAGGTGGACCACTAACAAATGCTGCTGCCTGTTTCAGAATCCCCGGAAAGGCCACAGTGAAATCATCATGTACACACACCAGGCCATCAATGTCTACTACTACAAACTGACCGTGGACGGAGTCAACGTCATTCTCGTCAGTATCCTTTATCACATTGTCTGTACACGTGAAGAAATGGACAGTGTGGATGTGTTGGCTACATACTGCAGTGATTCTCACCCCACCTGTTTCACCTATGGGCATTGTCAGCTTCAGTGTTGGCTGCAGTACTCCATGACACCGCCATACCTCTGTACATGGCTCTGTCTGGAATTTTGTGGATAACTTCTGGAATGTTCAGGCTGACGATCCTTCTGTATTCTCCTTGTGTGAGATTGGAGGTCTGATTTTCTTTTTTGTTCTCTTTTATTTTGCTTTGATGAAATATCTGTAAGATGGACACCATAGCTGAGTGGTTAGAACTGTTTGATTTCAGTCCCATGGACCCCTGAAGTCATGGGTTTGAACCTCAGCATTATTGGGTGAATTAAGGGTGGGGATTTTTAAGATCTCCCAGGTCATAATTTATATTTTCTGTTCTTTTATCCTGTAATATATATTTTGCAGTTTCATTGTGCCCCTTGGAATTTCTCTGTTGAAAAAAGAACGTGGTCTGAATTGTTGAAGCCTTGACACAGTGAAGATCTGTTGGTGTTTGTGGTGCTGTCCATCATTCTGGGCTTTGCTGACGAAGACAACAAGGTCACTGACGCTGCTACGGTCAGTATGCCTGTCACCCGTGTGTGTTGGGGGGTGGGGGTGGGGGGGTTACACTTGTGAGCGCAATGGGGGTAAAAAATTGGCATGATTTTGTTGGTAGGGGTATTCATTCTTGTGTATTTGTGCAGTTACAATGTGTATGCTTTGGCTGATGCAATAATGCCTGCCTGTGGTGTGTTGACAGAAATGCATACTGGGTGTGCTGGCCATCGTTCCCCTGACCTACTACGTGGGCATGGCCATCACCAGGTCAGACACAGTTGACTTTTGTTCTTGTTGAAAGCGTCAACTTTTAAAAAATCTCCATATACCAAAAAAATGTTGATTTTGGCTGCCATCCTTTTACCTTCACCTATCCTGTAGGCCATGGGGGCAACCAGCTTCCTCCACTCCCTGCAGTCCTCCGCTCTCTGTAGCAAATTGTTCCACTCAAGCTCAGTCTACTCTCTGATGTTGTCTTCCCATCGTTTTCTCTGTCTGCCTCTTCGTCTCCCTCCTTGTGCTGTTCCCTGTAGGGCAGTCTTGGCCAGTCCAGATGGTCATGTGACGTGCTTGTACCACTTTAGTTTGCTTTTTTTTTCACTGTCACTGCCATGTCTGGCCTTAAGTCTAATTTTCAGCTGTGTATATTTGGGGTGTTTAGTTTACAGTTTGCTCTGCTAAGATCGTCTCTCTTTTTTTTTATCATTTTAAAAAAAGTATTTATTCTTTTATTTCAATGATAAAGGAATAAGCACTCATGTGCTTTTTTACATCCAGTCTCCATGTGTATGCAGTTTTGTCAATTTTGTCATCCATTCCCACCACCACACAATGACCTACTCTTCTGAAAAGTGAAACAATTTTTAACGTGCGCAAGATGATCTCTTGGGTCTCTTCTCCCTGTCATGTCAGTGTGGGTGTGGTGTTGATGAGGGGGGGGGGGGGGGGGGGGGTGTACAGCCTCAAGCTGTGGCAAATGCTCCGCATCCTCCACCATGAGGGGTCGCAGGCTAAACTGGTCATGAGCTGCTCTGAAGTCAGAGTGTGTCAGCTGAGGCCAGCAGGAAGATGTTTCTGCAGCGTTACGAGCACAGGAGAAGTCCAGGCTCTGTGAATCCTTCCCATTAAGGGAATGTGAAGAAGGTTTACAGTTTGGTGATAAAATCTGTGTGTGTGTGTGTGTGTGTGTGTGTGTGTGTGTGTGTGTGTGTGTGTATGTGTGTGTGTGTGTGTGTGCATCGTAGGGGATGATGTTATTTTGCAATGGAATATCTTGATTAATATAACATAGTAAAACATTTTGATATCCATATTACCACATAAATATTTATGTACAAAATCTATAATTACACTCATTCTGTGATTTATTTTCTTTGGGGAAGGGGGAGGATTTGTCTGTAAGATGGTTTAAAAAGTAAATATCACACTTCTGATGTTTCACGAACCTTGATTCTCTTCGTATATATACACATATAGAAGATCAAATATTCATGTAAAAGACCCTGTGATTCATATCATCATTTGGTGGATTATGGAAGCATGAACATACCTAGCATGCATCCCCTCTAACAAAAAAAATGAGCAGCCCTGAAGTCGGAATATGTCAGCTGAGGCCATCAGGCAGACCTCCTGCAGAGTGACGAGCACAGGAGAGAAGACCAGGAACTACACACCCCACCCAGTATTGGAACTCAGAAAAGAGAGAAATCATATTAAAATTTTTTTTTAATTTATTCTTTTATATCGAGGATAATGGAATAAGCACTTATGTGCTTTTTTACATCCAGTCCCAGTGTGTATGCGGTTTTGTAAATTTTGCCATCCGTTCCCACCGGCACTCATTGGCCTACTCTTGCAAAAAGCGGAACAGGATTTAACATGTGCGCAAGATGTTCTGCGTGCGTTTTCACACGGGGCCTCAGTTTATAGTCTCATCTGAAAGACTTTTGGGGAGATTGGAGTCTGCACTGATGTTAACCCTTGAACGGGAATCGAACCTGGGTCGTCAGATTGCGAGCGCAATGTTCTAACCACTAGGCTATCGTGATCCCATATACTATGTGTGTGTGTTGTTTTTTTGTTTCGTTTTTTAAATCATAAATTGTGCGTTTTGTGTGTGTGTGTCAGTATTTCAGCCCAGAGCAGTTTTGCGGTGGGGGCCATTTTGAATGCCACGTTTGGCTCGATGGTGGAGGTGATTTTGTTCATCATCATGCTGAAGAAAGGGAATGACAGTGGCATGGAGTGCTACCATGAGCTGGTCAAGTCCTCCCTGACAGGTTGGTGATAGTCTGCTGTTTGTTTGTGTGTGTGTGTGTGGAGGTCTAGGGTTTCCCCTCATAGGCTTGTTCGTGAATATCCAAGTTTTCTGTCGCATGGTGGGTTTTTCTATGTCTTTATCTTCCCTCACAACTTTTATTCATTTTGAGCTAAGTATTCCCCCGCATTTGTTCTTTTCAACTGTTTCCTTGCAGGTTTATTAACTTTTGTCTACTTCTTTTCTGACAGGGTTTCTCTCCCTTTTTTAAAAATCTTATAGTCTTTATTCATTGGTTTATTCTTTAAAGAAAAAGTTTGTTATTTAAGCCTTTCTTTATAGTTATTATTTATGAAATGTTCCTTTCAGTTTTAATAATTTCACCCGAGTCTTCCCCATCTTTCATGTTCATGTAAATCTTCCCTCAGTTTTCTTTCTCCACTCTTTCCTCACAGGCTTTTTCTTTTCTTTTTATCTTTTTATCCAACTCTTCCCCATGGGAATGCGGGTGGCCTGTCATTATGAATAGCATCCTCATCTTCTGGAAATTTTGTGCTAGGAATTTCCCCTTTTCTATCCCTCTCTTTGCTTTGTTTCTGCCTTGTCCCTTCTCTACCTGTCACCCCCTTCTTGTCTATTTTCTGCCTTCTTGGTCCATTCTCCTGCCTTATGTTTTAAATCCAGTTTTCTCTTTCTGTTTTATTGATTTTTGTTCAAGTCTTCCCTTTACAGTTTTATTGGTAATTTTGTACTTTATCTCTCTCCTTCATAGTTAGATATGTATACTGTTTGATAGTGTATTTTATCTGTTTGTGTATGAATGTATGCAATATGTGTGCTTGAATCTCTTTTATGTGGTCAAATTGTTATGTTCATATCTGCACCGTATTGTTGTTTTATTTTCATAACATATCTGTAGTTTTCTCAAGTATCTTCTAATCTACATATTTCCTTTGATTGTATTATCCTTTTTTGAAGTGTGTGTGTGCACACGCGTGCATGCACGCATGTGCATGCATGTGTGTATGCGTATATGTGTGTATGTGTTTGCGCACACTTATAAGTTTGTGTATAAAATGTAGCTATACATACTTGTACCTGTCTACATGTTTTATAAATGTATATTATGTGACACATCCAAAATGATCTAAAATGAAAACATTTCTTTGTTCTCAGGGGCCATCCTTGTGAGCATCCTCTTCATTCCTGTAAGTATATGAATGAATAAATGGAGGAAGTATGGTTTATTGAGCTCATTCAAATCTCCACACCCATGGGTATCATTGCAGCACTGGGAGAATGAAATACATTCAGAAACATACAAAGGCACAGCACAACACCACAAACATGGGGACAGGATAGCATTATGGTAAGAGTGCTGCGCATTGCGTTTATGATCTGCTGACACAGGTTCAAATCCCATTCAAATGGATTTTGCCCCCTGGAGTTAACATCAGTGCTCATTCCACTACCCCCAAAAGTCCTTCAGATGAGACTATTAACTGAGGTCCTGTGTGCATTGCATATAGAACATCTTGAGCACACATTAATACCTGTTGTGCTTTTCAGAAGAGTAGGCCATTGTATGCCAGTGGGAACAGATGACATATGTTTGTACATGTGTGTGTGCATGGTTTATGTGTGTGTGGTGGGGGGGGTATGTAAATGTGATGTGTGTGTAAATGAGGTGTGAATGTGTGTAAATGGGGTTTTGTGTGTGTGAGAGAGAGACAGTATGCACATAAGTGTATGATCTATACAGGGTGATGGTGGGGGGAAGGCAGTGTGCCTGAGAGTATACATGTTGTGTACATGCACATGACTGCTTTTGTTCCTTGTTTGTGAAACCTGCTCATGTCTGGTTTTCAGGGAATGTCAATGGTGGTTGGGGGAATCAAGTTTCGAACCCAGAACTTCAATCCCAAGTCTGCCAACATCAGCGCCGCTCTTCTGTTTGTGTCCATAGCAGGTCAGCGTTAGTGAAGTTTGTTGTTATTGATTGTCCTTTCTCTTCTTACTCCTTCAGGGAGAAGTCTGTCTGTACTGTATTCACTTTCAGTCATGGCAGATTTCTCTGCATGAAATTCTGGTTGCTCTCTACAAGGATAACATGTAGATAGAAACGCAGCACCACCCATTTTAACAATGTGTCCTGACTGCATGTGTATTTGCTTCCCTATGTGAGTGGGGTTTTATTTTTGTACAGACTTTTGCCAGGGACAGTTCTCTTTCTTGTTGCTGGTTTGTGTGTGTGTACAAAACCGGGGTTTTGGGTTTATTGTTTCTTACAAAAGTCTAGCGCCAAGACCACTATTCAACACACACACACACACACACACCCTGTGTTACAGGAATGTTTTCACCTACCCTGTGTTACAGGAATGTTTTCACCCACCGTGTTGTTACAGGAATGTTTTCACTTCTTACAGGAATGTTTTCACTGGTTACAGTGTTTTCACTTGTTACAGGAATGTTTTCACCCACCCTGTTTTCCATGCTGTACGGCCATTTTTCCTGCAAGGAATGTCAGCTGCAGGATTCGGAGGCATCGATCATCCCCAGTGATACGTTCAACATAACTGACAAGCCTGGCTTCATCTGCAAGACCTGCGTGCAGTCTGTGGTAAGTGAAGCTGCTCCTGAAGTAGGGGCTTTGGCACCAGTGTGCTCAGTGTTGGGCGTTACCCAGCTTAACATCCTGGGGCTCATCCAGAATATGCCCTTTATTTCACTTGTAGCGTCCCACTCTTATTACAAGTGATTTACTTCCCTTTGTTTTGGAAAATGTTATGACTTCCGTCCTGATCAATGAATCCGCCAGAAACGAGGACATAGAAAGTTGTGGGACTTATACGAGAGTTTCCAGGGCATTTATTAACAAAGTAGTTATTTGTAGCATTCCTACACACTCATCCCACTTGGACATCATTGTGAAACTGTAAGCACACTCCAAATGAGAAGTTTATGCTGTTTTTTAAGTACCACGTCAGAAAGGTAGCCGCACTCGAAGACTTTTGCTTTAAAGGAGAGTGAAACTTGCTATGCTGAGAGCTCGTCATGGATGAAGACAATCTGAGCATAATATTTTAAAGCATAATAACATGATAATGAAGGCTTTGGCACTTTGTTTACATCAATAACTGACAAAACTTTTGGCTAGGGCCAGGATATCGGCGAGAGTAGGAGACTGAGAGGGATGTGGTTAGTGACAGGTGATGTGGCATGACCAAGTGATGTCGTATTCAAGAATGGTAACAGTATTATTAACGACCATCATTTCATTGATGATAACGATATGAGAGGGAACTAATACAATAACCAAAAGGTAAAGAGATCAATATTGATATTAGTAATAATAGTCATGCTTTTATTGATGATAAGAATGAACTTGTTTTTTGGGGTTTATTTTCATTCTTTGGCTAGAGCTCTGAGGTTACCAATGGTGAGATTTTGCATATGCAACCACTTTTACCCACCATCAAGGTTGCCACACTTGAAACATGACATCAATGTGCATGCATCTTTAAATTCTTGTCCATTTTTACCAGCAAAATTGCCCTACTTTTCTGAGAGGCAAAACAAGTTTTAACATGTGTGCAAGATGTTGTGTGTGTACTTGCACATGGATCCTTTGTTTATAGTCTTATCTGGAGGACTTTCGGGGGTGTTGAGTCAGTACTGATGTTAACTTAGGTGAAAAATCTCTTTGAACGGGCATATCCGTTCTTTTTTGTTTCATGTATGGAGGTGTATACAATGCAGAACATATAGCTGTGCTTATCTGTATGTAAATATTCATGCACACAGTTTAAATCAATTTCAGAGAAAAGAAACATTACTGGACAAAAAACCACTCTCTGTTACAAGATTATCGTTTTCCGTTGCTGCTTCAGTTTGGGCCTAACGGTGACCGCAGCCTGTACGACAACAAGGTGGCCCCCCTGGTGTACTGCTGTGCCATCATTCTGCCCATCGCCTACATCGTGGGGCTGGTGTTCACCATGAAGACACACTCCTCTGAAGTCTACGACGAGTTTGAGTCACAGCAGAAAGAGAGCTGCAGCCACTCAGGTAAGATCTCTCTCTCTCTCTTTCTATCTTCTCTTCGTTGGGCTGTAAGGAATGGTTGTTGTTTTTTCTTCTGAGTTAAATGTGTGTTTGTGCCCAGTCCCCTTCCCACTGTCCCCTTGTGAATGGGCTTGAAAGCTTACCCCAATGAACCATTGTTATTGTCTCTTCTCTGCGTTCCCTTACACGGTAGGAAGTGTAGTGTCTGGTCCTCTGTGCTCGAAACTCTGCATGTGGTCTGCTTGCTGGCTTGAGCCGACACATTCCCATTTCAGAGCAGCACATGTTTTGGTATATGATGCATGCTAGGTATGTGCCATGGTTCTCACATGAAAAATCCCACCATTGGTGAATCTTGGAGCTCTAGTAGGGTAATGCAGAGAGAGAGATGCTTTGACACTCTGGCCAGTTTATTGTCATTGCCCAATGTAGCCTATTGACAAGGGGGGTTACACACGACTTTCTTTTGTAAATACAAATAAATACAAGAAAAATTACATATGCATTTAACGTAATGAAAAAGACCAAAAAAACCCAAAAAGAGCTCTCTTTGAAGGGATACGACTTTAAGCTCTGGCGTAAACTCAGTTTCAAACTGAACACAAAGTAACAACAAGGATAAACAACAGGAACCAATAAACAATAACTAAAATAATTTAAAAAAAGAACATTCTAGAATGCTATATTAGACCATCCAATAAAATTATATGTGAAATTTTCAATAAATATTCTTGCTGGAGAGAGAGAGAGAGGGTAATGTCTCTGTTTTGGCCCAGGCCAAAAGCTGTGTCAGTTATTATTTATGTCAGCTAATTGCCAAGGCCTACATTAAAATGTTGTTATGTTTAAAATGTTGTGTTGAGATTGCCTTCAGCCATGACAAGCTCTTAACATAACAACCTGCACTCTCCTTTATAGGAGAAAAAATCCTCTGAAGTCGGAGTATGGCTGCCTATGTGGCGAGGTACTTGAAAAGAGTCATACACGCAAACTTCTCACCCGGTGTACTTCCTATCTCACAGAGATTCCCAGGTGGGATGATGAGTGAGTCAGAGTGCATGTTCTGGGTGACCCCCAGGGTGTAAAGCTGGGAAACGCACAACAACAACATGTCTCTGTGTCCCGGCCTGCAGGTCATGGTTCAGCTCAGTGGTCGCGGGTGAGGAGCGTCATCATTCTGCTGCTGTGTGCCACCGCCATCGCCCTGTGTGGAGACCTCATCTCCAACAACATCCAGCCTCTGCTGGAAGAATCAGGACTCTCAGAGGTGAGTGTTTCTCAGACTAGGGCTATAACTTTTTTTTTTTTTAATTTATTTATTTATTTATACCACTAAGTGTGTCCCTTTTTTGTAAGGAACACTTGTTGTTGTTCTTGTTCTTGTCATTGTTCCCCAGCCTAGCACCATGGATGTGTGTGTGTGCGTAAATAATGAAAATAGTAAAAAATAACGATGATGAAAACTGAAATAAAGAGCTTAACCTTTTTCAAGTTCTAGGCGCTTCATAATCTTCAAAATATAAATATGCAACAGTAAACGTAATGACATAAACCGTATAAATTGTATAAGATACCTTACACACCCATGTGCATACACACACACATGCACACATTCACATATTACACAAAAAAGCCTTAATAACAAGATTACTAAGTGAAAAATGTATAACTACCTGACACTGCTATTCAGATATTGAAAGAGCTCTTATTTGCAACATGTGACTGTTGTACAGTGGATTATTTGTCTTCCATGTTGCTTCCAGCGTTCAAGCTACAGTCGTTATTTCCCTTGCTCTTTCTCTTTTTTTCCCCTCAGTACTTCATCGGCGTGACGATGCTGTCCTTAGTTGCGGAGCTGCCAGAGGTGGTGAATGGAATCCAATTTGCTCTTCAGAATAATGTGAATCTGGGGTGAGTGGTCACACACTAAAACAGGACTAGTGTAGTGTCAGCAGACAGTGCAATGTAGTGGGAGTGGAGTGGAGTGGAGCAGAGTGGAGTGGTGTGGAGTGATGTGGAGTGGAGTGTGTTGTGTTGTTTTGCATTCCATTGTATCGTGTTGTAGTGTGCTGTGCTGTGCTGTGTTGTATTGATTGTCTTTTACTGGAGTCTATTACTCTATGGTGTTTTGTGTTGTATTACATTCCATTGTATCATGTTGTAGTGTGCTGTGTTGCATTGTACTGTACTGTACTTTACTGTTTTGTATTGTATCATATTGTATTGACTTTTATCATCTTAATGGGGTGTTTTAGTCTATGTAACACTGAAAGTGCTCTCTCTTGATATACTGTGTTGTCTTTTTACATGAAATCAATACATTTAATGTGGTATTTGTGTCTATCTTTATCCCCACAAGAGATTTTTATTTTATTTTTAAAAAGATATTTAAGTTGTGTGTGTGTGTGTGAAGGAGTGAAAAGGAAGAAAGAGAATGATGGGGGTGGGAGCTATAGAGAGAAAGGGAAAGAAGGTGACTGATCAGAATGATAATCAGAGGTGGATGAATTAAATATGTTTGAACTAAACATACTGTTGATTTTGTTGTAAGGAATCCTACACTAATCTTACATCCAGCAACTCAAAAGACTTCAGGTAGCAAACTTGGAGTCCTGTTATAATTAGCAAATCTGCAGAAAACTCGGATCTAAACATCAAGACTGAATTGAAAACAAGTCATTTAAAACTGCTGAAAGTAAAACTATTCTATCCTTTGATTTATTGGAACAGTTCCTCAACACTTTTTTCCAGCCAGTATTCTTTCATGATTGATGACATTGTTTTCATTATCATCATGCAGCTGATTGTTGTTGTTTTCTCCCTCTCATTGTAGAATCGAGATTGGCAGTTCCACAGCCATTCAAGTGTGCCTTGTACAAGTACCCATTCTGGTTCTGGTGGACCTCATCTATGTGAGTGTTTAGCTCTAGTTTCATATATCTTTTTGGTGTGCATTTCTATGTAAATAATTGTACTGTATTCATGTACAAGTGGAAAACTCTGATGGTTAGAGTTGATGGGCTCAGTGTTGTTAGCTTATGTAGATAGGTCACTGAGATTGTCACTGCAGTTGTTTGTTTCCATGTCAACAAGTTTTCCACAAAGAAGATTACTAAGGGAGTTGATTCTTGTTGTTGATTCATTTTAATACCCCAACAAGAGCATCAAAGTCGTGATCTTATGATCACTAAGGACATGATGACTTTGATTTTGAGGGGATGGTGTGAACATTGATTTCAACTCCATTCCCTTGCAAGTCTTTTAGATAAAACTTTGAATGAAGGTCCTGTGTGTACACACATCCTTAATATCTCATGCAAATGTTAAAACATCCATCTTTTGCAGAAAAGTAGACTACCTATGGCCATTGGTTTTGGCAATATAAATTTACCCAGCCTACAGTTTTGCAGTGTCCCAGAGACTGTTCAGCAAGTCATTGGAGAAGTCAAGTCATGTCACATGTCCACACAGCAACACCAGTCTGTCTGTCTGTCTGTCTGTCTGTCTGTCTGTCTGTCTCTCTCTCTCTCTCTCCCTCTCTCTCTCTCTCTCTCTCTCTCTCTCTCTCTCTCTCTCTCTCTCTCTCTCTCTCTCTCTCTCTCTCTCTCTCTCTCTCTCTCTCTCTGCCTTCCCTTACTGGTTTGTGTAGTATGGGGCTGGGATAGTTCAGTGGTCAGAGCACTCACTTTCCCCAAGCTAAGGTTAAGCAGCATTGAGCTTGGGTGACCGTTTGCACACCTTGGTTTCAGTACAGTCCCCCAGTTCAATCAGCTGTAAAAGGGTACTTGCCATCTTTAGGGTCAGGGAAGGTAAAGCAGCAAGGGAGAGGAGATGGGCGCCACCGTCAACATGCTGGCCTCAGGAGAAGCTGAGGTCTCTGACACCTCGCTCTCTAACAACTGCATAGGTTATGGGAATCCTTTACCTTTCACCATGTGCAGTGCCTGGTCTTCTCCTGTGACTGCCTGCTAGCCTCAGCCGACATATTCCAACTTCATAGCAGCTCATTTTCATGTACAATATGCATGCTGGATATGTTTGTGTTTCCATAACCCACTGAATGCTATATGAATTATAGGACCTTTAACGGGCATAATGAATCTTATGCATAACATCACCACAATACTCAGTGCCGTCCCTATCAGCATCACAATCATTTGTTCATTCTTATCGTTGATAAAAGCATGACTATTAATACTACACCAAGACTGATCTGCTTTGTAATATAATTATGATGTTATGTGGCAGCCAATGGGATTTCATCTGATCTTTGCTGAAATTCACTTCTGGACCGTCCTCTTCTCTGTCATTGTCATCAACTACATCTTCCAGGATGGCAAGAGTGACTACTTTCAAGGTAAGAAAACACATACCTTCATATTAATAATAATAATAATAATAATAAATGGAATTTATATAGTGCTATATCTTGCAGAGACAAATCAAAGCGCATATTGACAGGTGTGCATCTCCTGTGAGGGTGTGTGTGTGTGTGCGCGCGCGCTTTTAATTGTTCATCAGCTAGATCTCCAAGGTTCATCAATAATAATATTTTGCATATGCAACTGTTTGCCCACCATTTATTTATTTATTTTTTTATTTATTTTATTCTTTTATATCGAGGATAATGGAATAAGCACTTATGTGCTTTTTTACATCCAGTCCCCGTGTGTATGCAGATTTGTGAATTCTGTCATCTGTTCCCACCGGCACACAATGGCCTACTCTTCCGAAAAAGCGGAACAGGATTTAACGTGTGCGCAAGATGTTCTGCGTGCGTTTCGCACACGGGACCTCGGTTTATAGTCTCATCCGAAGGACCATTAAGGTAGCTGCATTCCACCTTCAAGGACGACGTCTATCACGACACCAGTGTGCATGTCAGCTGTTCCTACCAGCATGCAATGGCGTCATCTTCTGAAAGACAGAACAGATTTTATCATGGGCACAAGATTTTCTGCATGTGTTTGTACATGGGACCTCAGATTTTAGTATCAACCAAAGGACTTTTAGGGGAGTGGAGTCAGTAGTGATGTGGAGCTGGTACTGATGGTAACTTCAGAGGAAAACTCCCCTCAAATAGGCGACTCAGTGATGGTTCAAACCCAGGCTGTCATATGATGAGCTTAGCTCTCTAACCTCTTGGCTATTCAGTCTCACCCCCCCACCCCAACATCTGTGTGTATAAAAGTGATTGAATGTTTGCTAAGTTCACAATAACTGAAAAATTGCATAAGTTGGATAAAATGGTGAACATTTTGCAAATGTCCTAAAGTACTGATAGGAAGAGCAAATGCATACATATTTTCATACAAGTTGCTCTTGCAGTGTACATTCTTTTTCTCTCAAATTGGTGATTGAAAACATTAAAGCAAACAAAACATTTTTACATCAAAATGTTATCATTAGAGAGAGAGGTAGCAAGAGAGAGAGAGAGACAGAGTGAGAGAGAGAAAGAGAGGAAAGAAGAGAAAGATGGAAAGGAAGAGAGAAAGAACTAAAGAGAGGGACACACAGTGACGGACACAGACACAGACAGTACTTACTGCTCATGGTGTGATGATGGTGGACTGGTGTTGCAGGCTCTATCGTGGTCTTCATCTACATCCTGTTGATGATGATGTACGTCTTCACCACCCCGCCAGAAGAAGCCCAGTGTATTAATGAGATACATAGGCAAGAAAACACCACTCTGCCACCCATGACCACTACAGTACGGGAGTTATAGAACCTTACACGACTGTGTGTCTGGCAGCCTTCCCTCACCACTGCGGCATTACTGGAGAACTATGTACGCTTGCCAGTCACCAGTGGAGACATCCATTTGCTAATTTACATAGCGTCTGCTTGTGTGTCTGATCTCATCTAATGTCATTGCCAACTTTGAGTAATTTGAAATTTTTGCCGCACAATACTTACTGTATCTAAGGAAAAAAAACGTTGTCACTCTTTGTGAAAAGTTGTTAATATTTCAAAGAAGCAGTGCAGTAAAATATAACAGAGGCCCTTCAACAGATTGCAACACACTTATGGAAACAGCAGTTGACTACAGAGGTGACATGTTGGTCAACATACCAGTCCAGGAAACGAGAAAATGTCCAGGCGTATGACTGTTCTTGACTGACCACGATCTCTAGCGGTCAGTTGCAAGTCTTGGGATGAGTTGTAATGGTTCTGTATGTATCAGAAAGCTTGTATAAGAGGTCATAAGAAATGTTTGTGTGTTTGTTTATTTGTTTGTCTATTTTTATTACCTCTATTGGTAAACAGGTGAACACGAAAACATAAAACATGTGATGCCTTAAATGCTATCCTGTAAAAAGACAGCATGATTTGTATCCAGAAAAATGTGTAGCTGCAACAATGTATAAATTACTTTCCTGTAACATTGTTTATCAGTCAGCTAGCATAGCTTATCTGGAAATGACATTCACTTACAGGACAAAGGTGGTGCCTATGCTTCCTATAGACATTTTTGTTGACCCTTGTTACTGGGGAAAACTGATACACAGAAGGAAAAAAAGAAGAAAAAAAAGAGTGGACTTCACACATTAATTGCAATATAAAATTCAAACTATTGGCTTGCACAGTTGAAGGCTAGTTTATCTGCTGAAAGGTTTTGTCAAAAGTGGAACATTTTTCTTTAGTCTGCTTAACTTGACATCTGCCTTCATTCCTTCAGGAGTGGTTGGGGCACTGCACTGCACTGACTTTGTTCAGACAGTGTAAACGAGATGTGTCTGCTGAGTGATCCCACACTGTGTATTTTTATTACACACAGCAGGGGGTAAGGTAGCCTTGTGGTGTGAGTGTTGCACTCCTGATCTGACAGCCCACGATCAAACCACCACACAGGCGCCTTGCTTCAGGGAATTTTCCCCTTGAGTTAACATCAGTACTGACTCTACTCCCCAAAGTTCCTTTGGATGAGACTATATAAATCAAGGCCCTATGTGTGAATGCATGCAGAACGTCTTGTGCACATGTTAAAATGTATTATTCCTTTCAGAAGAAGAGGCCATTTCATGCCAGTAGAAATAGATGACAGATTTTTTAAAATAATGCTTGCACACAGATGTCCTGTTTTGACACCATCCCCAAAATTGGATTGCAGCTACCTTAATGGTGGGTAACAACAATCACACATGCAAAATCTCACCTTTGGTGAACCGCGGAATTATAGCTGAGGAACAACACACACACACACACACACAATATTACAGACAGCAAGGGGGATAAGTATATTGAAAATTTCTGTCAATACTTTTGTGACTTTTTAGTTTATGTCCTCTGCTTTAGTTCTGTAAGATTTAACTGCTATGTTGTTCTAACCAGAAGGAGATATAATTGTCTATGGAAGGTCAAGTTCCACAGTGCCGTGTGCAGTGTTGCTCCTGTTAACTTATCTCTGACATTTTTAGTTTATATTGTAAAAAGCTAGATTTTTATTTCTTCACCCAGTTGAGTTTTATTTCTTTGTTTGGATTTGTTATGTATCTTTGAATACTCCCTCCTTTGGTTTTTGTTGTTGTTTTTATCTGTCTGTAGGTACCTCTTTCTCCTGTGTGTCTGCCTGTCTGTCTCACTGTCTTTTATCCTTTATCCTTGGTTTGGTTTTCAAGCTATCTCATTTTGGTTTAAAATCATACATTTCATGACTATGAATATAATAATCAGTAAATTATCAAACTCTGAAGAGGGTAATGTATTCCCAAATTTGCTGTCTTTACTTACTACATCCTATTTCAAGAATGAATTGATGGAGGTTGGGGTTTATTTTCAACTGAATCATGGATATATGGCCATTTATTTCACGGTAAGTTAATATGGGCATTAAGAAAAGTGTCATTGTGTATTAGAGTCTCCTGAGCTTGAAGATGGTTGATCTGTTGTTGTGCTCAGCAGTGTGGTTGAATGGAACTTACTTCACTTTCACGAGTGTTTAAAGAGCTCTGCACAAGCTGGACAAAAAGCTATAAATGCTACTTGAAGCTGTAAAATATAATGATGTTGATTGTTCAAGAATATTTGTAACATGTAATTGCTACAATTCTCTGTGTGCATGCATGTTGTTGTTTTTGTTGTTGTTGATGATGTTGTTATTGTTGTCCTTTAAAGAGATTTTGCTGAGGTTCTCTGTGCGCATGCAAGTGTGAGCGTGTGCTGTTGTTGTTTTTGTTTTGTTGATGATGTTGTGATTATCATCATTTTAAAGAGATTTTATTGTTGTTGATGTTATTGTGTAAAGAGATTCTGATCATGGGTGGGACTTAGATGTATAGTTTCAGGACACATTCCTTGAAATGATTTACACACGTGCGGCTCCATCCAGGATGGAAGTCCTCAAGTGCGTATGCTTGTTTTGTGAGAAGCTATGATAGCCCACATTCATAAGAGAGAATGTGTGTGTGGCATATGTGTGTGTGTACATGAAAATGATGTTTTAAAAAATCTTTTATTTCAAGGATAATGGAATAAGCGCTCATGTGCATTTTTACAGCCAGTCCCCGCATGTATGCAGTTTTCTCAATTTTATCATCTGTTCCCACCGTCACACAGTGATTCTTTCAAAAAACGGGACAGGTTTTAACATGTGCGCAAGATGTTCTGTGTCTGTTCACACACACACAGGACCTCGGTTTATAGGGCTCGGCACTGATGTTAACTCCAGAGGGAAAAATCCTCTTGAACAAGATTCAAACCTGGGTCAACAGATCACGAGCGCATCACTCTAACCACCAGGCTATCCTGTCCCTCTGTGTGTGTGTGTGTGTGTGTGTGTGTGTGTGTGTGTGTGTGTGTGTGTGTGTGTGTGTGTGTGTGTGTGTGTTTGTGTGTGTGGAAATGCTTGGAAGGTAAGAGAACACTGGAAAAGTGAATTCAGTTGTTTGTTTGCAAGTGTTTTCCACCTATGTTTGTTTTTATTGAAATTGGTCACATGTTTAAACGAAAATCAAATCAACATATATGACTTCTTGTTGAATTCCTCTTTGAACGTCTTTGTTATGCCTGTAGAGCTTTTTAAGCTGTTTTAGCTTTTAATTATATGTCAATCACTTTTATGTTAAAACGTCTTTTTTTTCAAAATCAAAAAATTGTCTTTTGTTTTAAAAGCGAGTTTAAAAAATGTAATGAAAAGGTTTCTTTTTTTATACAGTGTGAAATGAATTATCTCTACTGTAGAATGAATTTCATTGGTCTCAGGGTATAAAGCATCATGACACTTATCTTCCTTTGGGCGATTGTGACGTTGTTTATAATTTACATCATTATATGCTCGTATTACGAGGGCTTTCTGCTGATAGTTCGCTTGTCTTTGACCCAGCAGGCTAGGGATTATGTGCAATTGCAAAACAAAATATAAATACCTAATTTTACAGCTGTAAGTTTTATCTAAGTGTAATCTGGAAAACACTTCTTGTATGTAGTTGAGCCAAACACAATTTTTCTTTTTTTACCAGACTGACCATTAAAAAAGATTTTTTTCAAGGTTTTGCCAGTACAAGCAAAAAAACAAAGGAGGGGAGGTGAGCAGTTAAAAATGTGTTTGATATTTATTACCAGGTACTGACTAAAAGGGAAAGAATAAGCTTCTTAGTGATTATCTTGGTAAAAAAGAAAGGTGGGACTGAAGCAGAGACAGTACAGAGTAAGAGGAGAATTGGTGGAAAGGGTGGGTGGCTTTTCTGTAAAAGAGAAAATTGTGTTTGGCTCAACTACACACAAGAAGTGTTTTTAAGATTACACTTAGATAAAACTTACAGCTGTATGTTTTGTTTTGCAACTGTACATAAAAGCAAAATATAAAGATATATATTTCTGTTTCACTTCATAATCATTCCTGACAAAACAGAAGAAAAACAAACTGTGTTTGTATCATTATATCTCTGTAGTTATGATTATTTATAAAAGCAAAGTATTGTTGGACAACAAGGCAAGTGTTGCTGAAATGTGCTGTTATAACTTTGCTGTATTCATCATTTTTTATATACATTGTACAAAATGACCTGGAGGCACCGTGGTCGAGTGGTTTAGGCGGTCAACTCGTGATCCAGAGGTCGCGGGTTCGATCCCCGCTTGGCTCGGTGTTGTGTCCTTGGGAAAGACACTTTACTCCTATTTTCCTCACTCCACCCAGGTGTACAAGTGGGTACCAGCTCTGCTGGGGAAGTATCTGGCGACAGACTAGTGTCCTGTCACAGGGGTGGTGAAAAACCATCAGTTCGCTTAACGCTACAGAAACCGGGATAAGCTCCGGCTCTATGGGCCTTCTGGCTCGAAAGAACATACTTACTTTACTACAAAATGACCATAATAAATTATAACATGCACAAAATTCTCCACTGAGAAGTTAGCATGGTCGTAATATCACTTAACACACATGCACTCATAATAAATGTGCAACTTGTAATAATTTCTCTCAGTGTATATAGTATGGAACACATGTTGTAATGTGGATAAGATAATTATTTTGAAAATCGTTTTCTTTTGTTTTGGGATTTTCTTTCTAAAAAAGATGAAGAAGAAGCTATTCATTGTTAATCTTGTTGATTTCCAACATACCTGGGGAACCATTCAGAAGCTGGCCCAGGACAGACAGGAGTGGAGAACATTTGTTGCTGCCCTATGTGCCAATAAGGCACAAAGGCATTGATGATGAATCTTGTTGATCTATGGTTGTGATATACGCCCGGATGGTAATATTTATTTTCATGTTAACATACTGTCATTTGTAGCCTAGTGGTATCAGACTGGCTTACTACAAATGATTTGACCATGATTGAAGAACATCAGCACAAATCATCTTCAGGGTTTTTTCTTGTGATATGAATTTCCAGATCTATACATCTTTTATTTTATTTTATTTTCTAAGCAGTAATTCATTTGTTTATCTTTTGGGTGGAGGGGTGTCTATAATTATGTCTTCATGTATTTAAAACCGTATCTGTTGCAGTTCTTTTAGAATTATTGTTTCAGTGTCTGTTCATTCTTGATTGAGACAAAATCCTGGAGTATTCTGAATGAATAAATGCTTACAGCAGCTAGACTGCAATTTCATCATTGATTTTTGTGCATTCCAGTAAATACATATCATTCAATCTAAACTGATTTACTTACTTCATTGTTGAATGTGGGTCATACAAAGCTAAATGTTAGAAGCTGGATAACTTTTACCTTCCAGAAGTTTTTGGTCAACATTTTTTATGTGTTCACATTCCTGCTTGTATCAGTCCAGTCATTAATTTATCCCCTTTGTTTTTGTGGATATGTTTTTCTGAGAAATCCACATCTTATGGAATAGAGTGATGTGTGACATGTTGATCAACTGGGCATTCCTGATGGTTGTGTTGTGGAGTTTGTGCTGTGGTGCCATATGGTCAGTGGTCAGTGTGTAGGTAGTTTCATGTATGCATGGTAGGAAGGGGTGATTTTTAGCAAGTGAATGTGTGAGTCTACATGGCTGGAAACAATGAAATCACATTCATGAAAAGGGGAAAAATGAACACCAGAGAAAAGAGATATGCAAAGTGCATGCACACACACACACACCCATGCGCACGCACACACACATGTACACATGCACACACACATGCACACGCGTGCACACACACACACACACATGTTAAGAAAGTAGAAAAGTACTTATTTCTTTACAATCTTCTCATGCTTCTGTTTTCAATCCAAGATTCTTGTAAGGCTTGTGTGTAAGGCTTGTTTATGAAATGTGAGTCTAATACACAGACTGGTATCACTTTTTACCTTACTTCTTGTGGTTTCTGAGTAGTTTTGATATGTATGTGACAGCAATGTGTATATCACAGTATTTTGAGTAGCTTTGTGATTGTGTATTCATGAGTGGTGATGAACATTGGGAAATATTTTTGTTTTGGTATTTTTGTTCCTGTTCATTGTCTTGATTATTGTTCTGTTGTAAGAACTGCAAAGCATTAATGATATAAAACCATGTTTAGCCATGTTATAAAGCAAAGAGACAAGATATTTAGCTATGAAGTGGTTCTAAGTAAAGTTGACAGCTCTTCAAAACCGAGACTGAAAAATTATTAGGAAGAAAATTACTTAAATTACAGAAACAACTTGCCAACATCATGACTTGATTGACTTTGAAGTTACACATCTTTTGTTAAGAGTAAATATTGTTTTGCCTATTGTATTGAATGCACTTGAGCCACTTGTAAATCGATGTCTTGCCCTGTATATGAAGTTGTATATAATCTCTATACAGATTACCATAGAATGTATTTTTGATATCATGTTTGCTTGTAACGTGTATATAGTGACTGTGTGCATTGTGACTTATACTTTGATAACTCTGTGATTTTAAAATTTCAAATATGAAGAGATCACGATTCCAACAGAACAATCAGTTCCCACTAGGGCATTTAGTTTTAGAAGAAGAAGCAGTTGTTTTAATCAAACATACTTTTAAGTCTTCAGTGATTTGTCTGAAATTTTTCATTCTGATACTCTCCTTATATTTCAGATTGATGTGAATAGCTAATGAAGTATCACTCTGATTAATGAATTGATTGTGTAAAGAAAGAAATCTGCATAAATCAGTTTCAGAACTTTGTGATTAGTGAAAGCAAACAGACAGGCAAGTTGAAAGTTCAACTACATGTAAGGCTTTGGTAATGTCAAATGTGTTTGTGTACATGCATTACCCAAGGAACTGATCATTGTGTACTTTATCATGGATCAGACTGTTGATGGTGTGAAAGATCCTTAAAGTTGAGGGCAGAGCAAAATGAAGACTGTATCATCCCTTTTTGGTGATTTGGGGAGTTTTGTTTGTTAAGCACATGACATTTTACCTGCAAGTATCAGAACTTACTTTAGTGCTAGGGTTCATTTCCCCTGTTGGATGGATCTCATGGCCTTAGGTGCTGTATGGTGGTTGTGGCTCACACCCAGAAACCTGATTTTGTTTTGTTTCTGCCTCACTTTATGCAGAAGTTTCTCGCTACTTTCTTGGAAGTCATGTCAGTTCTCTGTCTTCAGTGGTGTGGTGGAGCCTGTTGCCTGAGCTCAGATGATGCTGATTTTTGGGATGTGGGTGATGGATTCTGTAGCAATAATTATTGTTGCACTATTCAGGCAGATTTTATGTCCTGAATCTCCATTTGTTGGTAAGACTCAATGTTTAGATTTTACATTATTCAGGGAGATTTGGTGTCTCTAATTGCTGGTAAGAGTCTGTGTAGGTTCAGATGTTACATTATTCAGGGAGATTTTGTGTCCTAAATCTCCAGTTGCTGGTAAGACTCTGTGTATGTTGAGATGTGTTTTCAGTCTGATGTCTAATGGCCACACCATTTTATCAACTTAGTCATTTGACAATGACAATGACAATGACAAATTCTTTTATTTCGAGGATAATGAATAAGCACCCATGTGCTTTTTTACATCCAGTCCCCTCCCTTACAGATATATAAGAGACAGAGAGAGAGAGTCAGAGACAGAGAGAGGTGTGTGTGTGTGTGTGTTGGGGTGGAATCGAACCTAAGGCTGTTCGAGTTTTTTGTCCACCTGCTGACAACCATTCCAGCAGGTTTCAGGAAAGATAACTGCCAGTGACACCAATAGGAAACATTTGTTTTCACTTGTAGGGCAAATTTAGGTCATACTTTCTGTTGGAGTTTATTTTCAAGCACAAAGTAAGCACAAGTCATAGCACTGTAGTAAGAGCAATGGTGGGTAAGTGACTGCTTTGCTTTTTGTGTCCCAGCTAGCCAAGTGAGGAGCTCCTCCAGGAAAGGTGCTTTTGAGTTGGGCATCTTTTTTCCTAGATGGCTGATTTTGGGGGGTTATGATTTTCAACAATTTTATAGAAGTGTAATGCATCATTGAAAACTATTATGCATTGTAGCAAGAAATGTGGATACATGATATTCTTTAAAGATGGGTGATTTTTTGGGGTCATGCAGTTGTGAGAGCTGATCTGTACATTCTGGTTATTGAAGCCACCTCAAAGTGCCTGTGAATCACTAAGGAGTGTTAGTAGTGTGCTAAATTAGTAGAGTGCTAACTTTAACATGTAAATTGCTTATTGTGAAAGGTTGTAACCTCAACATACATTGCTTTTCTTAAGGAGCTACCACTACAGTTCCCCAGGCAACATGATGATTTTAATGCCAGTTGCCTTGTTGTTCATGTACTGTGCTGTCTTTAGGTTTGGTGTTGGGGTTGATGAATGAATGTTTTATTCAGTGTGTGTGTTTGTGCGTACTTGTGTGTGTGTGTGTGTGTGTAAGAGAAGAGAGAGAAGAGAGAGAGATGAGAGATGAGAGAGAGAGAGAGAGAGAGCTGTTAAACCCTCAGAGAAAATGAACGATCACAGGAAAAGGTGTCATAGACAGCAGTAGATGGAGAGACTCGATGCTTCATTTCCTCTGTGGAAACTCTGAGGATTCTTTCAGTGCATGTGGCATTCTTACCTTCTGGACATTCTTAAATCAAAGCTTCCTGTTTGTGTGAAATTGTTCCCATGATTTTTTTTCTGTCATTTTTTCCGGTTTATTTCACTAGCATAGTTTGTGTTTCACTAGCATAGACACTTATATTTTGCCTAACATTTTTAATCCTGTAGATCTGATGAGTTTTTACAGCTACTTTTGTCAAGCTTTGGTTGTGTCAATTGCCTATTCACACATTTGCTTGTTGGGTTTAAAAAAAGAAAAGAATTTTAACTGTTTTTTTTAAGTTTTACTGGTATATCCTATTCATAAATATAATATTATTTATATTTTGATTTCGTGTTCATTGTCGAATCTTAAATGCAACAAAAGCTCATACTAGGGGTGTGGTCCTGAGTTTATTGCAGTTTATTCTGATTCATCTTCTTTCCATGATAGTCAGGTGTGTCTTTAATTCACCTGACAAGATCAGGCTCATGGACAGGCATTTCTTCAGCCACACACCATACTACTGTACTCTGTCAGTCACTGTGTGCCTAACAGCCTCTCTCCCCGAAGTTGTCTACATGTGGCAGGCATGGTCTTGCTTCGTGTCACCAGTGTCCAAACTGAAACCAGAAACAGTGCAGAAAAAGGTGGTGTCACCATTTCCAGAAAGTTAACCCTGTTTTGCTGAACACATAGCTCTTTTCCTTCTGTTGCATTCTGTAGCTGGGCAGCCCAGTCTTTGTGACAAGTTCTTTTCTTTTTCTTGTTTTGCATGCTCAATGTCTGTAATGAAGGCAGTGATATGCTACAGGTCTTCCATGTCACTGTGTAAGAATTTTTTGGCCACTAGGATGGGGTCAGGCCAGATCCTCTGTAGGAGTGCTTCATGTAGCCGTCAAGATTGGGTCACAAGACAGGGCCACTGGATGCTGGTCTTGCAAGGGCAAAGCCTTCTTAGCTCTTTTCATTTTTGGAGCCATTATGTGACCTTGTATGGTGGGTGCTGTTAGGCTGAAGGCCAGACTGATTGTAACTGCTCAAATCAACCACAGCTGGAAGGAATATTACAATAACATGTTTAGAATAATTATTTAATAATCACAGCTGAAAAAGGCTGACAGTTTTCACTGTAATCGTTATATCAGTGTGCAGTTCTTAACAAACTGTCATGTCCTATTATTTTATTCTATAGAAATATTATATCTTGAATTCATAAGTTATTTATCATTACACTTGTGTTGGATTCTGCAAGCTGTGTGTGTGCTTTTGTTCAGAGCAAAAACATTACATAATTTATATGATGTCTTTACTGCTACCCAATAAACTTTTGAAAGTTATTTTGAACTTGAGTGTGTGCAGATTTATTTGCGAGAAAGACACAACCAAAAATTAACTATCATGCAATTCACAGGAGTATCACATACTAACTGACACTTCTCTTTCTTCCGATCACGTAAGTGCCCCAATCTAAGCTCATAGAGCAAGAACCTACCAAACCTTGGAGCCTATCTTTGCAAGTACAGCTGTCTGTTTTCCTTTTACAAAAGAATGTCAAAAACTTCCCAAAATTTTGTTTGTTTGTGTTGGTGGGGAGGGGGGTGGGTGAGAAAATGGATATTGTTGGAGACAGGGAAAAAAGTCTGACAGGGGAAAAAAAGGTGGGGGGGGGGGGGGGGGGGGCATAACCCGGAATGAGTACCACAGGTAGGAGCAAGTTTTGGCAGCTCCTGTGGTTCCAGAGACTGGAAGGGCCTTTATGATCACATTCTGTGACACCTACTGGTGTCAAGTCAAGTCAAGTCAAAATTTTATTTCCAGATGGTACATTGAATAAGCAATGCATTTGCTTTTTTTCATCAAGCCATCTATCTAAGAACAAATTTCGTAATGATTATACTAAGTCACTACATTATAGCATCATTTACCATTAAATTAAACCAGTAAAAAAGAAAAAAAAGGAAAAAATCGTTAAGGAAATACATTGAAAATACAAATTACCACATATACATATACATGCACACACATACTCATGCACACCTGTGCGCGCTCACGTCCACACACACATTTAAATAAAAATGTTTTAAGAATTAAAAAAAGAAAAGCATAAAACGTCAGGACAAACAAATTACTTCACTTACTGTTTCATCCATTTTTTCACGTTTATACTTTAGATATAAAAAAGGTACAGGAATAAAACGTTAGAAAATACTAGGCATTCGTCGTTACTGATAATATTACCTTCAATGACCTCCCTCCTCTCCTCCTCCACCCAGCAAAGGTGTGCTTTTTTTTTTTTTATGCGCTCATACTTTTCAAATAGCGCTTTTTTAAAAATGACATTCACACAATAACTATCCAAGCAAGAGAAGTCAAATAAGATTACAATAATGATTATTATAATAGAGATACAATTATAACAACAATCACCCATCACCATGAGACAACAATATAACAAATGATCCCCATCACCATGAGACAACAACATAACGATGATAACAGAAAAGCATTGGAAAGGATGGGGGTGGGGGAGGAGTATCAAGGGGGAAGGGGAAATACACCTTCAATCAATAGAGAAATAATAATTTTTAAAAAACCCAATTATTCAAACAAGTAGAACCCCTATACGACACAGAATTCAAAAGCCCATAATCAACTGGACTATCAAAACTAAAACAATATCAAACTAAAACAGTATCGCTTATAATAATACTAATAATCTCATCTCTAACTGCAATAAAAACAACTTCCACAATAAAATCTATACATTTAGACAAGACAGGGCATGAGGAGAGGAGAGGAAAGGAGAGGAGAGGAGAGAGAGAGAGACACACACTATCAAGCTATCAGGTCTACCATAAAAAGATTTTTAAAAATTTCCTCCTTTCCACTTGTTTCAACATTGCAGATTATTTACTAGCTTGCATAGATTCTCTTACTTCTTTGCATAATTAGTGTGCCTCTTTCCTGCCTCCCCCTCCGTCCACACATATACAGTGTGTTACTGTAGAATTTCTAGTCACAGTAAGATATACTTGAATTTTTTGTTGTTGTAGGGAATACCATTAGTGCTGGTAAATGTAAGTATGGTTGATTTTGCCGTATTAATCATGGTTGATTTGCCTTATTAGTCAATTCCTAGGCATTCATGCATTAAATGGCTTTTTAGCTGTGTCTTGAACTGATTTTTGTTTTTGATACATTTTAAGTGTTTTGGGAGCTTGTTCCATAAGTCACTACCTGAGTACAGGAAGCTTGTTTTGTAAAGATTATTTCTTGGTCTCGGAAATGTTAGTAGATGATTATGTCTGTGTTCATTGATTTTGAAGCTATTGGTGATCTTTGGAGGGGCATTTCCATTGACAACTTTCTGGACAAATAGAGCTTTATTTAGATAGTACTGGTGTGTGGAAGTGTGTGTGTATGTGTGTGTGCATGAATATGGTCGGTCCTGAAGTCTGGTAGAGTTGATGTCACAAGCAGTAACTAACTCTTTTTCTCTGTCCCCAGAAAAAAAAGCTGATTACTAATCAGGTAATGGTGTAGATTTCGCCCCATCTGTGAGCTTTTCAGATGAAAGGGAAAAATATGCACTTTTTTTTCCATTTTTAATAAAAGTGGATTTTGCTTGTAATATCAGGGCTACAAGAGTTCAGGGGAATTGACCATATGCTATGTGCCTCTGTGTGTGTGTGTGTGTGTGTGTGTGTAGGAGTGGAGGGGGGATGGGAAGAGTGAAATGTTAACAGTACTTTTTAACTTTGGTTTGATTTTGATTCGACAAATATTTCAGTATACCAAGGCTGTTGGGACCAGATAGCTCAGTGGTCAGAGCACTCGCTTTCCCCAGCTAAGGTTAAGCAGCATCGAGCGTGGTTACCACTTGGATGGATGACCGTTTGCGCACCTTGGCTTTAGTACAGCCCCCCCAGTTCACCCAGCTGTAAATGGGTACCTGTCTCTTTAGGGTCAGGGAAGGTAAACCAGCAAGAGAGAGGAGATGGGCGCTGCCCTCAATATGCTGGCCCCTTGAGAAGCTGAGGTCTCTGATGCCTCATCCCCTATGACCACAAAGGTTATGGGACACCTTTACCTTTACCAAGGCTGTGAAAAGAGGTAACATGCTTGAGATCGTAAGTAAAGCATAAATACACTACACATTTTTCAATACACTGTTGAATGTATGGTATACACCACACCCACAGGTAACAATTGGATGAGTGAGTGTGTGTGTATGTGTGTGTGAATAATGCTATTATGTGTGTTGTGTGGCATCATGTGTGCATACATCCTCCTACACTACAGGAGTATGACATTACACCAATTTTGTGGCACTTCTGTTTGGTAGAATTCTTCAGCATGTATGGGTGGTAATGAATGTAAGCATGCAAGAGGGGGATACAGGGAGAGGCTTATTAGTTACAACAATGTGACAGTGATATCCCTGAAGCCATTTTCAGACCCAATATGGCCTCCACGCTTGGCTGAGCTGTAAACAACATGAATCAATAAAATGGTGATGTGTCTGTCCAGAAAATGGCATCCAGGGTTCCATCTTGTCCATGCCACACTTTTCCTTCATTCACTAGGCTAGACCAGGACATTTTGGATGCAATAATAGATAAAAGCTGTAATAATAATAATGTATGTGATTTATATCGTGCTGAATCTTGTAAGTAAACAAATCAAAGCACTTGCATTCAAATTATTCACACGCATGCAACAGTCCACAAATATCAAGATAAACAAATATCAAATTTATACACACAACACACTTAGGTGGGGGTGGTGGAGGTGAAGGTAGCTATTGACAAGTAGGAACAGATAACAGGGGAAGATCTCAAGAAGAAAATAAGTGCATTTTGAGGCTAGATTTGAAAGAATCAAATGAAGGCTTTTGGCGAAGTGGAAGAGGGAGTCGTTCCATGTGGACGGACTGGAAACAGAGAAAGAGCAACGGCCAACAGTGGTTTGTTTAAATCTGGGTGTTCGAAAACACAATGTATCTGCTGCTGAACGAAGGGAACGGGACGGAGTGTACAGGTGAAGACAGTTACAGAGATAAGAGAGTGCAGATTTGTGGAGACATTTGAAACAAAGGGTATTAATCTTGTACTTTATTCTTTGTGAGACAGGCAGCCAGTGAAGAGATCGCAGAAGAGGAGTGATGTGTTCAGATTTTTATTCTGAGGACTAGTCGAGCTGCAGAGTTTTGTATGCATTGAAGGGAGTGGATGGATGATGCCAGCAAACCAGCCAAGAGAGAATTACAGTAGTCCAGACGAGAAAGAATGAGAGACGTGACAAGTTTGAATGTTGCATCAGTAGACAGATACTTGCGAATTGCACTTATGCGCCGTAATTGATAGTAGCAAGACTGGCAGGTCTGGGTGATGAATTTTTTCATAGAGAGTGTGTTGTCAAGAACCACACCTAGATATTTCACACAGAGCTGGACAAAGGAACCAACTTATTGTTGAATTCCACTGAAGTCAATGTGATGGAGGAAAGTTTATGTTTGGTCCCTATGAGCATGGTTTCCGTTTTATCGGCATTTAGCTGTAACTTATTTTCTGTTATTAACTTAAGTTCTGTGAGCAAAATGCACATAGTTGACCGTAAAAGAATTCATGGCAACAAGAGGTTACCTGGCAAAATAATGTAGACAAAAATGAATCTCATATGGAAATGTATGCTTGCAGTAAGGAAAAAATATTAAACTTGTGGGGCTGGACTGTGCCAATATTCTTTCCTCAGAGAGCAGCCCAAATTTCACCAGGAACAAATCTATCTGCCATGAATGGCCTAAAGACTGATGTTATAGAATTTACACAAAAACTGTAATGTAGCTGAGTGAATAGAGCATTTAATATCTACATCTGTGTGTCCATGAAGTTGTGGGTTCAAATCTTTGCACCAGCATCTGGTAAATTAAGGGTTAAGGATTTTCAAGATCTTCCAAGTAAACTTTTAGTGTGTACTATGCTTGTTACAGATCCCATAATTCATGTCAGCATTTGATGAGTTACAGTAAAATAAATGTATTCAGCATGCATCCTGTACCTGGAGAGGGATGGACTCCACCAGGTTCAACTTACTCAAGAGACATGACCTAATAAATTTGGTGCCATGCCCTGACTTCTGCAGGAGTTAAGGGACAAGAGAGAAACAGAAGCAAACTTTTTCTACAGAGAGAAATTCCAGACCACACCCACAAAAAGATAATTCCACAATTTATTTGAAATAAAACATGGTCAATTTGACAAACAAATACAGATGATTTCATGACCAGAAAAATATAAAATGCAAGCACAGCGAAATGATTTGCTGGAGGGGTGAAAAACAAAATCATTGCAACAATGAAACACAAACAAGCAATGAACATGAATATTGACAAGTACAATAGGCGAGGCAAAGATCTTTGATATTTATATTAGAAGTCTTGCCTCAAAGATGATTCAACAAAAAAGGTCTGCACAAAATAGTAGCCATTAAGCAGTAGAAGGGGGGCAGGGATAATCACAAATTTGCTCAAGTCAATGGCGCTGATTTAATTAAAAGACAAACAAAACGCATGCGCACACTCACACACACATACATACATACCGTAAAGTTTGCTGCATCAGAACAAAACTTTGTTCATGTCATATCAGCTGAAATATATTTAATTAAGTTGTGGGAAAATACTGGTAAAATAATACACACACACACAAATAAAGATACTGATAAACAACATCAATGAAATCATCACCATAAAAATCATTCTTATAAAATCAAAATCACAATCTACTTTTTTTGCAATCACAAGAAGAATCAATCATAAAAAAACCTCAGTCGATCCGAATTATAATGAAATACTTACCCGACCAAACACTACATGACAAAAGGTTGCACTTGCTATGCCAATGAGAACATTTAACTACCTATGTGGGGCGCCAGGCTTCAGCTTTCAACCCCATCTCAGGATCTTTGTCAGGCCAATGCTGAGACATGACTTGAGATATGCCTTACTAGATTCAAGCATAATTTTCCTGTAGGAACTCTTTGTTTCAATGGTTAAGAATTTTGAACTTTACCAGAGAATTCAACATGTCCTAAAGAGGTATTAGTATTCAAGACGCACAGACAAGTATTTCAATAATAAAACCACACTGGCAAGATCAGCAGGCATATACTTCACCTACAGCGTAACTTGATGACTGAATAAATTCTAGGATGCATGTTTTTTATGAGAGTATTTTTTTTTTCCACTAATATATATATATTAGGTAAAGATGTCCCATAACCTATAAGGTCGAAGGGGAGTGAGGCATAAGAGACCTCAGTTCTCAAGGGGCCAACATACTGAGGGCAGCGCCCATCTCCTCTCCCTTGGTGCTTTACCTTCCCTGACCCTAAAGAGGCAGGTACCCATTTACAGCTGGGTGGACTAGGGGACTGTACTGAAGCTAAGGCATGCAAATGGTCAACGATCCAAGGGTAACCACGCTTGACGTTGCTTAACCTTACCTTGGCTGGGGGAAAGCGAGTGCTCTGACCACTGTTAGTACTGTCCAGCCTGTACTTCTTTTATCCTGGAGGATACCCCCACCATGATAATCATGCTAGTTGTCACACAGACCACAACATGCATGAGTTGTATGTTATATGAAACACAGAATGAACCATGGGCTCTTTCTACACAGGGCCACCCAGTAAAACAAATCCAAAAGACAGACCAGAGACACACAGGTGATGATGTGAACAGCTCCATCTTTGCACCGAGATCAGCCAGGTGTACTCATCTACCAACAGCCCTTACACTGCTTGAAGCACCAAAGAAAACCTATACAACCTCAAAAGACCTCAGCCTGCCCATGCACTGTGCACTCCACAAAGATCCTGAGACTGGATCAAAACCTCAAGTTATGTGCTCAGTCATTATTCAACCTTGTAGGTGAAGGTTCAATTCTCAAAGAAAACATGTAGCTGATAAATCCAACTGAAATATATACAACATTTCAGTTAAAGGAAAAAACTGTGCAGAAAATGATTATGGAATATTGTGGGAAACATCTAGTTTTGAATGAATAAAAGGATCCCTTTATTCATAAAAAATGGTATGTTTGGCAGTTAGTCAGTTCCCAAAAGTATGAGTTCACAGAGGTGACTGAGAACATTACATCTTCTGATAGGTGATCTGACACCAGCATTTAAATAAAAAGTACAACAAAAAATAAAGTCAACAATACACTTTCTTAACAGCTAATTTGAAAAAAACCCCAACAAAAACAGTCCTGTAAAAACATCCCTATATAAATGTAATATATCAGAAAACTCCCACAGTATTTTTTTCATATTCAACAAAATTATGACGGTCTCACTGATTTCAGTAAAATACTTAAAATTTGTTTTTCCATAAATATAACACATTTATAAAACAGCTCCCTTGAACAAAAACAAGTTTGTTTTTAAATCTTTAAGTATAACATTTCTAAAAACATATCTCCCTAAACAGACAATAACAAAAACAAATATAAAAACAGAAAAAATGCAAGCCCCAATTTCATTATCTATGAAGCACATTACCCAGTCTGCCTCCCAAATGCTCATGAATATCCAAGTATGTCAACCATAAATACAGTAACCTTTATCTTTACAGCTATACAATTTGGGACTCTAAAATATATTACAACTTAGGGATATCAACATTTTGATAGCTATGAAGATGTAGGAAACTCCTACCTTAGAAAACAGGGCATGCAGTTTACAGAGACAGCTTGATGAATTTGACTTTAGTTAATGTGTTTTAATGAACTTAACTTATGTTAATTGTGCTTTCATGAATTTGACTTAAAGTGATTGTGGCTTGATGAATTTGACTTGAGGTAACTATGTGTTGATGAATTTGACTTTAGGTGGTTGTGTCTAGATGAATTTGAATAATGGTACCTGTGTACTGATGAATTTATAGTAATTATGTATTGGTGATATCAACTTAAGGTAACTGTGCGATATTAAATTTTACTTTTATGGTAACTGTGTTTCTGCTATCTGTCATGATTTTATTCTTTCCAAGAGATTCATCAACACCAAGTGTACATTCCACTAGTCTCCAAGCTAATCCCTCTCTGTGAATATTTCATTTAAAACAACCGAAAACAATTATTACACAAATTGAAAAACAGTGAAACTAGTAAGTATTCAAGCTTAAAGTGTTTGTTTTCTTTTGTTAAAGCCAGTGATATCTTAAGTGACATTAAAAGTTTGTTTTCTTTTGTTAAAGCCAGTGATATCTTAAGTGACATTAAAAGTATAATCTAATGTTTGTAAGTAATACTTTATTAAATGTTAATAGTTTTTTATCATTATACTTTTTGTATAATTGATACTGTTGTCGCTTCAGATCATAACATTTTACACTTTGTTAATACCATTTTATCATTATACTTTCTGTATAATATCGTTTTTGTGCAGGTCATATTTACACTTTGTTAATAACATTTTATCATTATCCTTTCTGAATAATCAATATTATTTTTGCTTCAGGTCATAATTACATTTGTTTTTCACCAAAGGTTAACCTCATTTTGATTACAAATACTTTGTTGTTGTTGTTGTAATGATTCATCAATGTTTAAATTTAAATATTTGGTACTATAATCCAATAAAGTTTCAACAATGACAAAACACACACACACAAATCAGTGTAATAACAAATTCGTCATCTACATTACATTTCCAAACCCATGCTAATCAATCAACTGTACTCAACGGTGTAACACATTTATTCAACCAGCATGATCTCCCAAACACACAGATTATGTTCTTTTACTCATTCAACCAGTCCACATAATTATTACCTTCTCACCAAAAGGATGACACACTTAACATTCATTCAACCACCCTACTTATCATCTTCTCACAAAACAAAGGATCGTGTTGTGTCTTGACACCTAGCAGTCATTTAAAAACAGACGTAAATCATTCAAATATATTCACATCATAAAAATATAATTTCTGAAGTGCAAAAAAGGACATTATTTTAAAGACTTTACTTACTATGCCCAATAGATTTCAAATCACAAATAACCTGTTTTCCAATAATATAATATATACAACCAAAAAGTGCTCCAGTGTTTTTAAACAATTCTTGGCAAGACTACACTGTCCTGAGGTGTTGCTGCTGCATTGTGATTTAGTTGTCATGTAGAAGATGGAGACTGTATTGTTGTTGTTGTTGCATGTTCCCCACACTGACACCCTGGGGGTCACTCAGAATATGCACTCTGTCCCACTCACCCCACCTGGGAGTCACTGTGACTGAGACTGTAAGTACACACTGGATGAGAAGTTTGCGAGTATAGCTGTTTTCAAGAACCTTGCCATACAGGCAGCCATACTCTGACTTCAAAGAACAGACTATATGAGTTCATGCACACCTTTTTACCATGAACAGCACTTCCTTATAAAAAGAATACTAATAAAGCCTTTATCAAAGAGGCCCACGTTTTCCTTCCCCCCCCCCTGAAATCCCTAATTTGTAAAATAAACAAACATACATAACTGGAAAGAACACAAAACAGACACACACATGTACCCACGCATATTAAAATAAAATTATCTTTCAAGACACGAGTACACACATTAACTTTATGGCGTCTTAAACCACTTTAGGGAATTGATAAGTTTGTCTAGCTTGTCTGTTTGCATTTGTGATGCTGGTGTGTGTGTGTGTGTGTGTGTGTGTGTGTGTGTGTGTGTGTGTGTGTGTGTGTGTGTGTGTGAGTGACTCAGGTTGTTGTTTTTTCCCATTGTGACATTTATGATTACTTGCAACCATGATCACCAGCAAAGAAAAAAATGTGAAGACCTAAAAATAATCCGCCTAAACATTCCACAAAGAAAAAAAAACCAAAAAAAGACTGGAAAAACCAAAAAGGAAGCAAACGCACACACACACACACACACATAATCAATCATATCTTTCAAGAAAGCGTGAGATGTAAGGTTTAAAAGATGACAAGTTGATTCATGTTAAATATTTCTTTACCAGAAAGTGACATTACACAAAAATGATAATTAGTCTGAACCTATTTCTCCTTTCCTCACCCTCCAGTTTCCTAATAAAAATAACTCTAAGAGAACTACTACTGTAACTAAAAGCATACACGTGTAGGACTTCATGTCTGTACTGTTGCTTTTTCCTTATGTTAAAGATGGTAGTCTAGAGACACATCCACCTAAAAAACACCCAACCAAACAACAACAAAAAACAAAAACAAAAACCAACAGGTTACAGGTTCAATTCCTGTTGGAAGGCAGATTCTTCCTCATCCACTAGACCCTGAGTGGTGATCTGGGAGCTAGTCTTTCAGATCAGACAATAAATCCAGGCTCTAAGTGCAACATGTCTTTAGCATGTGTAAAAGAACCCATGCAACAAAAAAGATGTCCTTGGCAAAAATCTGTCGGAGAAAAACAACAAAACCCGACTTCATAGAGCTAAACATTCTAAAAATCATCTGGAATTCCTGCTGTGTGTGTGCGTGTGCGTGTGCGTGTCTTACTCTGACTCACCACTAGAAGAATCACAGCGAGACCTTAGAGATTAAAGATCAGACGATAGCGTAACAGCATTTTTTACCCTGTGATACAAAGTGATAGTCAATTGAATACTGCATTTTTTGGGTGTTCATTTCTCTGCTAAAGCTCAAGGTTCATTTTGCATATATATGCAACCATTGGCCCACCATTAAGACAGCCACGTTCTGACTTTGGGGAATGATTTGTCTTCACAACCAGAAAACTAAACACAAAAAGAGAAAAGAAAACTTATGAGGAATAGAACAGAAAAGAAGATTTATAAGAAAAAGAAAGAAACATGCCCACATGCACACACACCTTGAAAAGAGTGATCGGAGAGGGAAACCCAAATGATAGCCCTGAGGTTTTTAGAACGCATGTATAGGAGAAGGGGGAGGAGTGGAGGCAGGCAGCCACAACACATCCTCCCTCCCTCCCTCCATCAAATTACCAAGAACAGCAAAGACTGAGCAGGTGGGGAGGGGGATGAGAGGAGGAAGAATCAATACAGAATAAGTCTACCGAGGAAAGATGGTACCACAATGATCAACATGACTACAGTACAGATTATATCAAATACAAGGTCTTCACTAATGATGGAACCTTACCAATCGTGAAAATCAGTGTTACTTATACCTATGTACAATTCAGAGTCCCGTTAACACATATCATGCAACAAAAGTGCTTGCAGTAAAATCACACCCCACACCATGAATGTTCAGAGCAGGAAAACAGAACATCAAAAAGGAAAAGACAGGACAAGAGAAACGTGTACAGAGCCAAAAATTCATAACTTGTCAGTCTCAATAAACTCAACCCACTTTTTGCCTGTCCACATGAGAATTATAGATATATCAGCCTTCTTATTCATATACCAAACATTTGGACCTCTATAAAATCAACAATCAAACCCCACATTAACATACTAAAAGAAAGCAACAGAACAGAAACACAAGTGATGATATGACTGGACTTCATTACAAAGGTTTCTTGACTCGCCACTGAAAAACAAGTCAGGAATATGTTTTTTTTAATTAGAGAGAGTGAGAGAGAACAAAATAGGAAATATATGGCAGATATGGGTACACTGTTTTTGTTTTGTTTCTGTTCTTTAGACAGGAATAATGGTTACAAGATTTTTTTCCCCAGAAGTACCTCTGTGGTTTAAGAGTCAGAACAATGACTGGAGGGGTGCAAGTTTGGACCATGGTTAAGCTGTTTGGTTGAAGCGTTGAATCTTCAGGGTTAACACGCTGGTTCTGACTGAAATTCAGGCTCCTGTCCCAAGGGAGAAAGTGTAGCTTCACCCACTTCAACAACAAAAAAGGTTGTCCTGTCTGCAAGTGTATATGTTTCCATATCCGACTGGCTTTTTCCACTGAATTTTGTCAGGGACAACATTGTTGTTGCTGCAGGTTCTTTGTGTGCCACACATGAGACTTTAGTTTGTCTCACCTGAATGACTAGCACCCTGACTACCACTCTAGGCCTAGTGGATGGGGGAAAGTTTCTAGCTGAAGAATGAAAAAAAAGGAGTTATGCAGTTGGAAAAGCATCTGCCAGGTGGCTATGTAACGTCACATGTATACAATTACATGCACTATTCCACTCCCTCTGACACCTGCTGAGAAAGCCAGAGCACCAACCTGGTGACCAAATCTGAAAGGTGAACAACTGGACAGCACAGGAAAGGCAACACACAACAAAAACATCCCCCACCCCACCCCACTTCAAACACCCTGCCAGAAAGGTAGAAAAATAAGCTTTCATTTCACAGAACCTAACCACATCTACATGAAACACCATTTCTGGGTGTGTTTTTTATGCACAAGCATGACTAAAACAAACCTATATATGGATATAAGGAGAACATGCAGACAGATAAAAGGAGGTGTGAGCTGGCTGCAAGGCATGGAAACCTGAGGACTCCACAACCACAACCTGGAGTGTTCAGGCAAAAGACCCTTCAACAGATGAAGACTGACATGACCGTACCATAATATGTCAACAGTGGAATTACCCTAACCAAGCATCAGTAAGTACCTGCCCGCCTGCCTGTGCCTTCTCTGACTTGGGCACCAGCTTCACCCACACACATGAACAGGGCCCTACATTTCAGCTTCAACCAAGACAGTCACAGCCAGTCATCTGTTTCACACCACTTGCCCTGACATATCTGTCCCTGAGGAGATTTGGCAAATTGTAGTTTGCTAGTACATGCGTAGACATGCATCAAAATGATGAAGTACAAGTCAGACAGTCTCTACAGTGTGGTCGACTATGATTTCCTAAGAGAATACTATTGCTGAATTCTGTGCAAGAAATCTTGAGCTGCATGAAGGCGTAACCCAAAAAATCCTACAGAAATGCAGTCGTTTGAAAAAGTAAAATGTAAAAGCAAAAGATTGTGACAGCAGTAACGTTGTCGTGGTTAGCTAGCATTTTCCAGTCACACAATACATACACACTACAATCTATATTCTGTATTTTCCATGCTCCTATAACTTTGCTCCAGCCATTATCCCCTTTCCCTCAACAAAGATTCTTCCCATCTATTTCTTAGCTTTCACATTACCCAGACTGAAAATCTGTTCTGATTTTGAGTTTTGCTTACAGACATGAGTATAGACATTTTCAACTAAATAAGAACCTTCCCTGATTTTGGACAACACATCTCTGTACTTTGCATGTTGTTTTTTTAAAAAACTGTTAGCACAGCTACCGATTGCAGTCTCCTTGCCCTTTATGAAATTATCAAAAATGGAGTTTTATTCTGGAATGTTTTCTCAATGTACCAATAGTCTTCTTTACTGTTCATCTTTCCCCTGGTCATCTCTCAAGGAAAAGAAGCCAGAGCCGAGTCCACCCATCAACTTTCATGAAGAACTGATGGTCAAAAACGTATATGGCTTTTGGTTCATCAGTTTCACTCCCTTTTATCTTTCTATTCTCTTTGAATTGCCTTTGTTCAATTCAAAATCTGGCCAGTTAAAAACATTCATCTTCTTTTATAGTGTCTACACGACGATAAGAGGCATTCTTAATCTGCTTGTCATTTCAACATAACCAAATAAAAAGAAATGTCAAAATTATATCCAGAATCTATAACGTGAGTTAAAAAAGAGAGAGAGAGAGAGAGGAGGGGGGGTACAGTTGAGCAGCCTTGGTCATGTTTGTTGTATTATACATGACAAAAACTCTGATGCATAGAAACCACAGTGTTATAGTCTTCATCCTGTCAAAGACGAGCACTTACTGGAAGAATCAGAGACACTATTCTTCACATTAAATCAGCTCTAATAGTGGCAGTGGTATTAACATGCACATTCAAATCTGGTAACATTACTTGATTTTGTTTTGTATTATACAAAGCTGTTTTTGATAATAAATTTCGTGCTCTGAGCTTTCCTCTGTTCTTCAAAACATAAATTCTGTATACTTGTGTTAATGGATAAACCAGCCTTATATTGGTTAACTAAAACTTTTCTCTTTTTTTATTTTCCAAACTACTGAAAAACTAATATTGCTTTAAAAAATACAGCCATCACAAACACAAACAATAGAACAAAACAAAAAGTAAGTTCCAGAAAACCCAATAAGTTAGCTTACAATTGCTTGTGGATAGGTAACAAGAAGACAGAGAAATGACAAAATGTACTGAAAATACTGAAAAGGAACAAGCACAAAGAAAAAATACAGATTTATTCAGAAAACAAGAGCAAGACAGACAGAGAAGAAGAAGGGTGGGGAGGGGGGGGGGTAAGGTTTGAATACCAACGTATGTACTGGCAGTTAAGTCTGTGTACACCAGAATATAAACTATGATTGCCCAGATTGATTTTTTAAAACATGTATAGATACAGGAGTCTGGCGGAATCATCACAGGACAGACTTTGTAGCAACAACAAAAAAGGGATCTTGATAAAGATGTCATCGTTTCATCGTGAAAGAAAATGGCTGGCTTATAATAGAAAAAAGTTTTTAACGAGGAATCAATACCAAAAAGTTAGCAAGTATACATGATTGCATGTGTGTAGGTATGTGTCTGTTAAAACACATAAATACTCGCAGGCGTCTTGCATATATCTAGATGTGATGGGAAAAGAAGATAGACTTGAGCAACAGTTTCCTTTTTACCTCCCTATCCTTTTCACACACAACTTAGAAAACCAAGCTGACTTTACAACCCTCTCACTTATTCACATGTATGTATACATCAATGTAGCAAACTACTCTTAGCGGTATTGATTATCAACATACTTTTTCTTTTGCACAATTAAAAATCGATGACTCAAAAATGTGTCACAGCTACAGTATGATGATACAACATACACTGACTCACAGTCATGTATTTCCCATGCCTGTTCACAGACAAGCACATGCATTTTCAATACTAAACAGGCTAACGTTATTTTTCAGAGGCAAGCAGAAATATCCCATAAATCAACTCTGAGGGAAGGTGGGGGTGGAGGGGGGGTGAGGTGGGGGAGGGAAGCATAGGACAGAGGTTGGTCTCCATCTACACTTGAACACATCAAAGGCAGGGGTTCAGAAAGCATGCTTGTTGAGAAATGAAGCACAAACTGACAGACAGACATTTTCACAAAGCACATGCTTGTTCTTCACGCCAGCTGAGCAAATGAGGCAATACACTTCAAAGACATGGCCTTGCATTCAAACAGGCCCAGGGAGTACATCGAACAGATCATGAATGACTGAGATCTACTTTTGTGACACGCAAAACCTGCTGCTATCTAAAACAAACTCGTCTACATTAAATATCTGTGTGACTTAAAAAAAACAACAACACACACACACACATTCACATATGCAATTCTCCACTTACATCATTTTACCACTGCAGGTTAACATCTATCCAAATCTCCATACACACATCTACACATTACAAATGTACAAAACGTAAGACACACAAATGTGCACACAGCATAAGAGGGGAGAAATCCAGGACTTGCCCAAAACTGAAGTTAAGGAAACAAACTAACCCCCAGTGATGAAAATCAAGGATCTTCTATGGATCTTTCAATGACCTTCCATGCATTACAATGACAGTTTTATTTTATCTTTTCAGAGACCAAAGAGTAAATCAATAGTTCTGTTATGGATTTCCTTTCTTTCTTTCTCTTTTTTAAAATGGGGTCCTTACAGAGTTAAAACGGTGGAGAACAAATCACCTCATCAGTCAGTCATTTTGTACCTTTTTTATTTCTAGACTTACTGATGAAGCAGGAGATTCAGTCCCTCTGTAGACAACAAACTGAAGGAAATCTAACAGCCCATTACATTGTGTACATAGTGTCCACTCTGATACATTCTTTGTCCTGTCTTCAACAGAAAAAGAAAAAAAAAAGTAGTGTGCAGGTGTGGCTGGGAAAAGAGAGGGATCAGAAAAGCTAGCATCAATACTAGTTTCACACAGCAGCAAATAAATGTCTGTTCTGTTGAAGCCTATAGCTTTCCCAAAAGTCCTAGATCACGTCAAGGCTGAAAGTATCTACATTCTACAAACCTACCCTGTCCTGTCTCAACAGCCACAACAAAATAAAGAGGCACAGTAACACTTTCACTCTGTGCCATAAACAAAAATGCAAACAAACTATTAAAAAAACACACAAAAAACAAAAGTAAAAGCAAATAAAACTGATATTCCAAAATACTTTAACTTCTGGAACTAAAGCCAGGATGTGTGTGCTCCTGGCACAGGGTTGGCAACATTGTTTTTCAAGCCAGGAACAGCCACAAACAAGAGTCAGGCTGCTGACTCCCATGCCCATGAATTGTGAGACCTCTGCTTCTGTTCTAAAAGTGTCAGGTTTGGTAAAAGAGAGACGACTCCCCCCCCCCCCCCCCCCCCCCCCCCCCCATCTCTCTCTCTCTTTTGTTTTTACCCTACTGCTTTTCAATCCATGAAGAGGTCCTACTGCTTTGATCTGCTATGTCTACCCATTCATACTACTTTTCTTTAAGGTTTCTGTAAGTCATGCCTGTATCTACTGAAAAAGGAACACAAACACAACCAACATTTACTCCCTGATAACAAAATATAGCTGCCTATAACAGCAGGATGAAGGAGGTCATTCAGACTGAGGTCTACGTCATGTACATGCACATTCACATAGGCATCTTCATTTCAACCACACTCCTGCTTGTGTCTCTTCCCCCACCCCTACTTACTGCAAAAAGAAAAGCAAACCTAATCCTCTATTCAAACCCCTCTATCACCCATTTTGTTTTGTTTTGTTTTTCCCTCATCAGGTGGTCAAGTACAACTTGAAGACAAAAACTGAAGACTGCTATTACTGGCAAAAACCAATGAATGACAAGAGTTGCAGCTTTTCAATGTACAGAAGTTTCACATTTGTTATTACTATTTCTAGCAGCCACGTGGAAATGTCCATAAATTAATGACAAAATAGATAAAGAAAGACATCCCCCCAAACTTTCTTTTAAGAACATCATTACATGATGTAGCAGTAAGCCTGTTATTCCCTCTAGGAACAGTACAAATAAAATCACCCAATTTTGGCCAGCATGGGTTTACAGTATTAAAAAGTCAGAACCTGGACAGTCAATCTCTCTCTCTCTCACATACTTTAAAAACCAAAAAAACCATGCAACATCTCTTTTTCTTAAAAACTGAGCTACTTCTTGTTCCTGTTACCTCCAGAAATGAGGTGTATAAGACAAAACTACATTCAACAATCAAAATAGCTCATTCTCCACTTATCTTTAAGCAGGGTACCCACATATGCAGACTGTTTCACACACCCACTTCTATCCGCTTGAACACACTCATTACACAAACACACGCTTACACAAGCACACACACTCTTCCACACGCATAACTTACACACGCACATAATCAGTCACATTTTTCGACAAAACTGCCTGGAAACAAGCCTGTCTTGGATGTGCGTTCTTGTGTGCCTTTGTACCAGCCGTCCTCCCGCCGTTTGTGAACATGAACAATGTCCCCGATCTCCAGCTCCAGTTCGTGGTCTGTCTGAGGGGGGTAGGGTACTATACACCTGTACCTGGTAACAAACAACCATTCCGTGTAAGTAAGTCTTCCACACATTTTTTTTTTGTTCCTCGACTAGAGCTCAGAAGTTCACCAATGGTCAACAGCCACAATGGTGAGATTTTGTTGTATGCAACCGTTTTTGCCCACCATGAAGGTAGCCACATTCTGACTTCTGGGATGCCTTCCACACATGAATAGAGGGACCTGACTGATACCTCCCTCAACTCTTTGAAGAGTTGTTGAGATGCTGCACTGAATTTTTCATGTGTGTGTTGTAAGCAAACTGAACCTTGTTGGGGCCATCCCTCTCCAGGTAGTAGGATGCGTGTTAGGTATGTTTGTGTCATCCATGCCACTAGAAGGCTTGTTCAACTCTTTCAGGTGGATAGGATTTTAGTGTATAAAATTTTTTTTAAAGTAAAATGTATAGAAGTCCATAATCATACGCACATCTAAAAATGTGTTTAAGTCCTTTGGATGAGACTATAAACCGAGGCCCTGTGTGCGAACGCATGCAGAACATCTTGCACACATGTTAAATCCTGTTCCGCTTTTCGAAAGAGTAGGCCATTGTGTGCCGGTGGGAACAGATGACAAAATTTACAAAACCGCATACACACGGGGACTGGAGAAAAAAAGTCATCTGAGCGCTTTGATTTGTTGCTTTACAAGCTTCAGCGCTATATAAATTCCATACATTATTATTATTATTACCTATGCTTTACATCCAGTTTGTGTGTGTGTGTGTGTGTGTGTGTGTGTGTGTGTGTGTGTGTGTGAGTGAGTGAGTGAGTGAGTGAGTGAGTGTGAGAGTGTGTGTGTGTGCGTGTGTGTGTGTGTGTGTGTGTGTGTGAAGTTCACATTTTGGTAAAGATAAAAGTGACTGTCAAACAACTGTTCTGATACGACTGATATTCACTTCAAAGCATTTATCTCTTAGAATACCAAGCAACAAAGACATGAGCATGATCAACAAATAACATGAACCACAATATGTTTAATATAACAAAGAATGTACCCATTACTATCAAAAGTGATTATCAGTTACACCCATACTTTGTCAAGAAGCAAGTTCTCCATCAATATGCAGTACACCTTACACCCACCCATACGTTGTCAAAAAAGCAAGCTTCACACCAATAACCAGTGAAGCAGTCTCCTTACCTTTCTCTGAGCTGAGTTTTGGACTTCATTTTGGGCAGAGGGGAAGTAGAGGAGTCAAGGGAAGCAGTTTTGCGATGCTGGCTGCTTTCTCGAGGAGACCCTGGAGTGTTTCTCTCTGAGGGAAAGGACCCGGACCTGAGGACAGAGAACAGACAAGACATTTATTGTTCAAAATAAGAGAAGTAGTTGTTGTTGTGCATTCTCCAGCTCAACACCCTGCAAGTTACCCAGAATATGCTTCTGTCTCACTCGTCCCAACTGGGAATCACAGCTTTTAAGTATCTTACCATACAGGCAGTCAAATTCCAACTCCTGAGGATTTCTTCCTCCTTTAAATGAGTGCATGTTATTCTAAGAGCTTGTCATGGCTGAACATAATCTCAACATTTTCAAGCACAACAACATTTCAAAGTAGGCCTTTAAATATGACAAAGCTTTTGACCTGGGCTAAAAGAGAAGAGACCACACAGCAAAAAGCTTAACACCGATTCAGCAGCAGCCAATTTTCTTTTCTCGTTAAGGCTGGGTCAGAAAATATTTTCACAAAACCAACCACCCACTCTACTCTCTCCTGACTGGCCATTTTGACCACTTTACACTGAAATTGCCTTTTCACATTCAACTGCATTTTAGTAGAGAAATATATATTATACAGTCGAGGTTTGGTGTTTATTGGTAAAGTTCTTTGGTTTGAGATGATTATACAAAACTGTTGATCATTTATCACAGTTTTACCTCAGCTAAAGCTGCAAGGTTCACCAATGGTCAGGTTTTGCAAATGCAACATTTTTACCCACCATGAAGGTGGCTGTATTCCAACTTTAGGGATATTTATCATCTAATTCTTGTGTATTCACACACATCTATACAGTATACAGTGAACCCTTCCTTCCACCACCACTTACCTTGTGTGAGCAACAGAGTCCCCCGTCAGATGAGCTGGAGTGCTTTCTGATGTGGATGACTTGGACTTCTTCCCTTTCCCTGGCCACAGTTTGACCAAACCTTTCTTCTCCTTCTCCCTCTTTTCCTTCTGTGAAAAAAAGAACATGATTTTTCCCCTTAGTATTCATGTTTGACTGGAATCTTACCAATAGGCACTTAAAAGTTTGTTTGTTTTTGATTCAATTTTTTCATGTTACACAATTACAAAACTGCAGTTATGCTGAAGCAGTTGCTTAAAAGTTATTAAGTCTGGTTCTAAATGGTTATTTCACAGAAAAAATTTAGATGACTAAACTTGAAAGCATTAACTATTTTATCCCAGGATACCACATAATATCTCTGAACTTTTATGGGTAAGTAAAAATATACAGAAAAAATAATACAACAATAAGAAGAGCATATATACTGAAGTGCAAGGTGAGCTGGAGTTAACCTTACAAATAGATGGAGAGTTCGCACTGACCTTGTCTTTGTCCTTGGCGATGACAGCCAGAGGAGAGCTCTCTGAAGGGCCCACCACCACGTTGGGCGGGGTGATGTTGCTGGACGTGGACATGGAGTGATGCACCGACATCAGTCCACCCTGGGGGGAGGAGGTTCGGCGGTGGCCCTCCCCTGGAGCCAGTTTGGAGCTGGAGGATGACGGGGAGGTGGACCGCTTAGACACATGCCCTGTGGCACCCCCTCCTATATGAACATGATGAGGCTCCAGACCAGAAGACACGCATGATCCTGAACGGGGTGAGTCTGGTAAACGAGTGCTCCTCCCTCCAGTGATTGTCACAGGGACGTGAGTGTTTGAAATGGACTTGGGGTTTTGACTCTGTGATGACAGTGGAGAGTTTCGACCCGTAACAGACGACGATGATGCTGATGACGCTGACATGCGCGCCACCCGGGGTAGCAATGGGGGCGCTGCAGGGCAGGACGTTTTGATATGAGGAGGGATGGGGGGTGAAAAGTTGCTGCTGCTGCTGCTGCTTCCAACGTCTGACAAGGACCGCGCCGGGGCGTGGTGATGGGATCTGTGATGAGCTAGGTGGTTGTCGGGGGCTGGTACTTTGGCGCGGATGTTGAGGATGTTGGGGTTTAACGGGCGTAGTGTGCTGGATTGCCTGCAGCCAGAATGAACAGCACTTGACACACAGACACCCACATGGATTCTGCATCAATATCACTAACATCTAATCCTACTGTTCCCTGTTTATATTTTTTAACACTCTTACTCTCAACAAATACCATCAACCTTTTTTATTCTCTCCTTCGCCCTATCCTAACAGCAACAAACAAACAAACAAAAACCTTAGAAGCAGGTGACTGCCCACAAAGCTATTTTAGTACTCTGTTTTCAGGATTGTCAACAAAACAATCTTGGACCTTTTATCATGATGACTTACTGTGATCTGCACCCACATATACTAACCAGGGACACAAACAAATAGAACCTGAACTGGAAAAGACTTTTTTTTTCCAACTCATTAGAGTGATGGTAAACTAGCATGTCATGACGGAGACTACCAGAGAGGGGGAAGGGGGTTGCAATAACACTACAACTTACTGGGAATTTGAAATGCTGTGAGACAAAAACGGCTTACGTACCTGACAACATGCACGTAATTTCCAGGAAAAACACCCGAGACACCTGTGCGTAGACACTGACCCTTGAACCAGCCATCCTGGCATTTCTCGCTGACGGTGTAGTAGTCCCCTTTCCGAAGCTCTACCTCATCGTCTTTTTGTGGTCGATAGTTGTACATTGCTATGTACCTGTGTGCAATAGTGCCAAAACAGCTTTTATTCTTTCAACTAGACAGACAAAACATGAGTATTTTAAGGTTGAAGGCAGTACACAAATAACCTAAAGAAAACAACCTTCCCAAATGAGACTGAATAGTAGCAATCCCCCACCCCACCCTCTTTCTGAACATGGTTATTTTCTCACAAAAACATCAAAGGCATAAAATACCTACTGTATAGATCTACAGGTAATTGCTTAAGGTGATGTTGAATCATTATGGACCACAGCAATACTCATCTCATTATAGATTTCAGCGCTGATCCTAATCATAACCTGTCTAAACTATGCATACTATAAATGAATAGCCTGTGAAATACTGAAACTATACCCAAAAAAGAAAAAAGGGGGAAAAGGTCACAGTGAACTTTCTCATTCAATCAACAGAATGCTACTTATCTTTGATTCTTCCCTAACTGAAAATCTAAATCACGACCGGAAAAGGCCATTTAAACAGGATTAATAAAACAAAAACAACAACTCACACAGAGGGTGGTGGTGTGGAGGTTGATCCACTAGCAGCACTGTTGGCACAACTGCTTGTGTTTCCTTTGGCACCTGCCATTTCTCCTGATGCACCGTTCTGAATACATACATACACATGTATCAATGTACAAATACATACACACATGCAAGCATGCGCATATGGCTTCCCACCTTCTCTTTTGAGGATCATGTCCCTGGTCTACTTAATATTCAGACATGCCAATACCTTACTGTTGTGTATACACACTGCAGAACCTATGAAATCCTGCATTTTATGTCAGTACAGGAGCTGCTTGTGGAAACATAAATTGTATACACAATGAGCACCCACAGCTTCACCAAATAGATAAAGCAGGTAGTCAAGTATCTACTAAGTAGCCACCTTGCCACAAATAGTTTAACATATATACAAAGTGTTCTGCATCCAATGACATTCCTAGGTAAAAATTAAAAACACAACAACTGAAGCGTTTCAGACTTCCTGCCGCACCATGGAAAACATGCCAGCAACATCTACGTTAGCAACTGGTCCCTAAGCCCCACCTTTACCTCAGTGACAGAGGCGGACATGGTGGGCACTGGTCTGTCCTGACTGCTGGGCATGGCCGGCATGCTGGTCGACATCACCGCCACAGACGGCGTCAAGGTCAGGGGTGATGTGGTAACTGTAGCAGTGGAGGACACTCCATTCCCTTCATTGGACGACAACTCCAGAGAATGACGCTGAGCTTGCGGGGGAGGGGAAGGGGAGTCGGACTTGGGGGTGAAAGAGTGACGTTTGTGTGGGGACATCCGGCTTGCCTGACGTGCAGCCCCATGAGCTGGGGAGGAGGGGGGTTGGGAAGAAGAAGATAGGGCGGATGAGGTGGTGGGCAATGATGTGGTGGTGGTGGTGGTGGTGGTTGTGGTTGCATTGTTGCGACTGCTGTGGTGGAGCACCAGTGAAGGCGGCTTTGAGCTGATCAGAGTTTTAGCAGCATGGTTCAGCTGCAAGATAGAACAGACACAATGTTAAGTACTGTCTGAGAAATCAACCTCATGTTCAAAGCCAAAAGCAACATGATTATTTTAAAAACCGACATGAAACGTTGATTTGGTCTGGCTTCATTGTATTATAGTCTCAGCGGACCTATCCAATTTAGGGAACTGTACCATCAACCAACCATCACCTGACATGAAATACTAACATGACATACTAAACACATTTAACTTAAAACTCCAAACAGTATTTACTTCCATTTCAAATCTCTCCAAACAATATTTACTTCCATTAATTTTTGCTTGCATCATACTTATCTTAACTGCAATTTGAAGACAACCAGTTTTGATCATAAGAACCACCCGATTATGAACGTAATTATGAACGCTCTCATTTTGCATAATAAAGAACAATTCTATAAGAAGGGAAACATATGAAAAGTAATTTTGATCAAAATTATACTTTCTTTCACAGCCTATCCCAGTCTTGTATGAATTCTATAAATGTCAGTGAAAAAGACCAATCTAAAAACTTCTTCCACAGCCAACCCCACTTTCAGTATGTGGATTTTCAGTATAATAAAAAATACAATCTTAACAGTTCACAGATTAATCTACTGGCTACAACCACATACATATCAACAATTACAAACATACAACTGAAATCTACAAAATTGTTTTGCAAATCTTCCAAATAATTTAGAAGAAATCTGAAGAAAAAAAAAAGCCCAGCACATGATGTTTTTTTTACCACCATACATGTATTTCAGGACAACATTTTTAAATAAAAGCATAAACTTATATACTAAACTGAATATTTCAAGAGGGCTGCATACCTCAACAAAAGCAAGTGGCAGTATACCAATTTTGTCCCCTTTCCTCCCTTCTATCCAGTTGGTGTCCACTTTTCTTATCACAGTAATCACCTGATCCTGAAACCACACCACAACAATGATCGAATTCATGTTTACTCACTATTGAAGGATCAGTAACTACGTCATGACGAATGAAAACATCACCAACAACAACACAAAATGAGCAAATCAAATTAAAAACTTACATTCAACAACTTTCTAAACGGCCTGAGTTACATGAATTTATGGAGACCTTTCTGTGTGTGTGTGTGGGGGGGGGGGGGGGGGGAGGGGGGGGGGGGTTGGGGGGAGAGGGGAGTGCACATGGGTTTTATTTATTTGTTTTTATTTAGTTATGTTATTCTTTTATTTCAAGAATAATGGAATAAGCGCTCATGTGCTTTTTTACAACCAGTCCCCGTGTGTATGCAGTTTTTGTAAATTTTGTCATTTTGTCAATTTTGTGTGTATATTTGCGTGTGATTCAACCAAGTTTTTCTCTTCATTTCAATTAAATCCACTTTTAACCCTAGTGGTGCGGTTCCCGGAATATTCCGGGAAAGGCGGGTCTAGGCTGTGTGGCGGATCCCGGAATATTCCGGGATGACGTGGGTGGTCATAGTTGAAAGCTTACTTTCGCTTTCAAAGGTCAGCCAATGAATGTTAAGGCCGTTGTAGGCCCGCAGAAAGGGGTGAAGGTCGTTTGACACACACAAGCAACGAAGAATCTGATTGGTTAAGAGTGTATTTTAATTTTTTTTCGGACCAGCCGAGATCGTCTTCAACAAAAATGGCGGCCAGCGTTTGCACTAGAATTTCTTCAAGCGTTTTTCGAGCTTTTTTACAAAATTGACAGCGAGGAGGAGTTTTAGAGGCTGGATTTGGTTGAAATAAACAATGAGAGAGACGATGAGGTAAGGATTGTGGAATATTTTTGAAAAACTTGGTAAAAATCGATCGCGATCGGACTGAATCGAGCGGTGCTAGTTTTGCTGGATGGACTTTTTCGCTACTCGGCGATTTCGACGTCACAGATTGTTTTACTTTATTTTGACGCAACGAGGCTTCGAAATAACTGTTGTTGAGTCAAATCGCTATGCTGCTGAGTACTTTGCATCACATGAAATCAAGCGATCTTTGTATTTTTGTCATAGAAAGCCACCACTTCGCACATTCCGCCATGACGGTCGCGATGGCGTCGATCCTGTCGCTGAACTTTTCCGAGTATTTGGTGACCGATAAAGCATGCAAACTCCTTATTTTTTGAAAACTAATGTCAAGAAATAGTGTTTACCTAATCATGACATTTATGCACCGCAAGAACTTTGCTTATCGTGTTAAAATCGATCCGGGGCCCTGACAGTGGAACAGTGATCGGTAGTGCGAACATGATTTTTTTTTTTGGATTTTTTTTTACATAATCATAAACACTACTATAAAATTATACTCATTTAAAAGCCTATTATCTCTTCTTTCCAGTGATCTATAGCTTAACACATTTAATTCAGTTTTATATATCAATATCAAGGGTTGTTTGAGCCCACCATGCTCCAAAACAATGCTAGCCAATGTTAATTCAGCCAATAGAAGTGAGGCTTGTTGCTGTTTATTTAGCGCTACTAGGGTTAAAAAACAACACTGAGATGGACAGGAAGAGAGCAGCAGCACTGTGGAATCATTACATATACAGCAAAAAGTAAAACGCAAAAAACAAAACAAACAAAAACAGATACACTGTATACCTTTTTAAAAGTGAGGCAGTCTTTTTCATTTTCATCATCCAGCTGAAAATCATACAAGGCCCTGCACTGTGGTATCTGAGGCAAGGGTGCTAAAACCTGAAAAAGACACCACGAGTACCCACAAAATAACAACACACTCAACAACTGATATATATGGGAATTTTTTTCATGTTCTTTTCTCTAATTTCATACATCTTGTCTCATCTTTTAGATGCTAAATTACAACTGAACATGTAATATCGACTTCAGATTACAACAAAATATTGTTACTGTCATTATTTTATGTAGGAAAGCACACCGACACTCATACAAACACACCACATCACACCACACACTCACAGAGTCCAACTTTACCTGAACATAACTGGCCGGGAAGACTCCTATCTGCCCATTGAATTCTCCCTGGAACCAGTTATCATCAATCTGGCGCCTAAGGGTCACTATATCCCCCTTCTTGAATGTCAGGTCACTGTGAAATCAATCATACATACACACTTGTTTTATCTGACACAGTGACAGGGATCAAACATGCAGCTGTACGCTTTTCATGTAACTTGTTCTGCATTAAGACTATTTTTTTGGTTGGTGTCTTCTTTAAATTTATTTATTTGGTTGATGTCTTGTTTTTACACTGCAAGCTGTTTGATTCCAGTTCAAGGGGAAATTTTCCTCTGGAGTTAACATCAGTGCAGACTCCACTCTCCCCAAAAGTCCTTCAGATGAGACTATAAACAGAGATCCCGTGTGCGAACGCACGCACAACATCTTGCGCACACGTTAAATCCTGTTGCACTTTTCGTAAGGGTAGGCCATTGTGTGCCGATGGGAACAGATGACAGAATGTACAAAACTGCATACACATGGGGACTGGATGTAAAAAAGCAATAAGTGCATATTCCATTATCCTCGATATAAAAGAATTTAAATAAAAAATAAAATAAATAAAAGGTCCTGTCAGAATTATAACATTAAATTTTTTTAATGGGTTCGGAGTTGTATCTTTCTCTTCTAAATTGTGACAACAAAGCAGCCCAGCTCCACATTTATCAAAACCAAAGTGGTAAAGGACTACTAATCTGTCGAAGATTAGAACTGCTAATTTTATTCATTCATTCAAATTGGTTGGAATTTTAAACAGAGCTGTGCAGAGAATGACCAGACTTTGCAGAAATTATTCTTCAGTTTAAAATATAATATGTATATATTAATATTATAAAAGAAAATCATATCTTGCAGTCTATTACCTGGTCAATCCAAATTACATTAAAAAAAATTGTAACCTTACCAACAAAACCTAAAAATTATTCAGATGTGTATACCCCCTTCCCCTTAGTACACTCAACTGGAGTGAAGCTAACTCTAGCTTGAAAGTCTCACAAGTGTAATATAGCATATGATTGTGATCAGTAATAGAGGCTGGAGTTCTGTTTTCAACCATCTCTCTACTTCATAAATCACTGCATTATAGGCGAAGATTGATTCAGCATCTATCTAAAATTGATTTTATTAAAAATAATGTTAAGATAAAGAATAAGGCATTGCATACAGGTGGACCACAATGTAAGTATATGGACAATTCAATTTACAAAATGCAGTCCTAAAGTACTTCAGAAACAGGGACCTTTGTTCTGTACAGCTTGACATGACCTGAACTTGCCTTACATAACCTTTCGCAGTGCAACTATTTCATTTGCAGCTATAGTAAGCAGCTCAAGTATGATGAAACAACTTCTTTTGAGCATAAAACCTGTTGATATTTTTCCCAATTACTTAACTTTTAGCAATCATATCATATCACTAAAACTGGCTTAATCATTTGACAGAGATACACAATAGCAACCCATTAAAATCAATCACTGAATTACGTATTTGTTACTTCCTGGGAAAGGGTGAAGCAAATTATATATTATTATATGACAAAGTAAACATTAGTACTATTACCAGAGGTCACAATGACACAGCTTATTAAGTTATTTTCTTCTTCTTCCTGGCTGTCTTGTTTGTTTGTACTTGTAGGTTAATACTAATAATAGGTCAGAGGGGGTCTTCTCTTCTTCATGTTTGGTGTGTGTGTGTGTGTGTGTACATATGAGCTGCCTTCTCATTCTGTGACAAGCTAGTACTGTTGCTCCTATAAAATACCCATCTCACCACAACACATTATATATATATGAGAAGTCTTAGAAGTTAGAAGTGAGATGTCCACTCAAGACAACTAGGAGTAGGACATGAATCCATTGTTTAATAAACATGGTGATAAATAGATGATTAACTCCACATGGTCCAATTTCTTTCCCCCTCCCTAGAATTAGAAATAAGCGAATAATTGTGAATACAGAGCAAGGCCAGAAAGGCTTACAAGCATATTTCATTATTTGACTCATAGTCACAATGTGTATTATAAAGAACCTCCACAGATAAGAAGTTGTAACTCAAATAGTCAAAACAAAACCACACAGATCTGGTTCTTATTAACTTTAAAAACCAATTTTTTATAGGCTTCGCATTGTAACATACACATTCTCAGGTGTTTTAACAAGTAAAATGTACAAAAGAAAAGATACTCTTTTTCTGCTTGACCATTCTCTACATAGTCTACATTCCACAAGTAACTTAGATCAATAATCAAATACCTTGTCGAATTCATATAATATCTTTAACTGATTCTTTACTTTACATTCCATACAAAATCTCACACACCATCAAACTCAAAGCATGTAAACTTGAACACTTACTCTTTCTCACTTGCATCATAGGAGTACAAAGCTCTTGCACAAGGTTGTGGTCCCTGAAATAAAATAAACAAATAGAAAAGCAAATAAAAAAGAGAGATCAGACATTTGGAGCAACAGCATCAAAAAGAAAACAAAGCTCTTGTACATAATATATACTATATATATATATATATGTATACATATATATAGTATAGTATAATATATATAATATTATATATATATTTATATATAAAATATACATGTATATACACACATATATAGGCTTTTATAGCTTTGATGCTAGAAATCCTAAAAATATCATAATAATGATAATATACTGTTCACATCAAAACAAAAATAAACATTACTGACACCTTTTAAATGGCTGCAAGTGCAAAGCTACTTTTCTGATATGGTGATGATTCTAACTCAAGTACTGATGTAAATTTATGAGCCCTTGTTTTACTTCTCCCAGGCACTGAGGCATCTTAAGACAAAAACTCCATGCAGGTGACACTATTCAAAAACTGAAACAGGCTAAAATACATGTTTGAAAAGCACACAGGTTTCTTCTACAAATTAATTTGGAAGCATTTCTGATTCTACACTCAAGTCAAAGGAAGACACAACAAGAAACAGCACCGACAACATCATAATCTAAATAAGCAATACTTTAGAACAAGGCCAAGGAAGTTTACATTTAGCAAAAGAGTAACCAATCATTAGAACAGACTAACAAATAATATCAACTATCATAAAAGTATCAAGCAAGGACCCCCAAAGTATACCTTCAAGAACCTCATCGACAAAAATGAAATACTGAAAGAAATATATACTATATGATTATTGACTTTGATCAAGAAGATATTGAGCTAGTCAAGGGCCAGACCAAGTCACCAACACAGAAAAAAACAAAAACCTAAACATGATAGAAAAAGAATAGAAACTGACAGGGCATAAAAATCCAAATCAGCTAAGTTGTGTCACTGTCACTGTGTCAGTGTGTGATGAAACATGAATCAGGATGAATCACATTCAAAACATTTAATTAAATAATTTTTCAATAATTCATAAAACTTACATCCAAACCAGCTCTGGAAGACTGCTGTTGTCTACTATCAGCTGATGTGTCTCTTTTTCTGTGATATGATGACGGTTTGGGACTGAGGCCCTGCGTTTTCAGTCCTTCCAGAAGACGCACAAGAAGAATGTTTGGAGGCAAGTCTTCTACTCGCACTGTCACCAAAGTTCGGCATTCCGGACATCTCAGTTCCAGCTGAGTGCTTACTATTTCTTCCAGACACCTTCTGCAGAATGTGTGTTGACATGGTAACACTTTACTTGTGTGGTCTAAACGTTCTAAACAAACTGAACACTCTAGTAATTCACTAAGTGCTTGTTCATCCATGACTGCTTTCTGGCGATTTTTTTCAGGAAGCGCCGAGGGCAGCTGTCTTTAGAAGAGTCAACTCATGCTGTCTCAACATTGGAGTCAACATGACAATGCTCACAGATGTTTTCAGAATGCCTGATAATTTAAGAACTTCATTACGAGTTAAATGTCACTGATCCACAGATCTTTCAACCGAATGGTGAAGATCGACAAGTGAAGAAAATTAAGCAGACCGATTTCTGATTGCAGACTTCCGCTCAGCCAAAAAAAGAAAAACAATATTTCTCATCTCGATTCTCCTTCAACATGTATCTAACATACCTTAGATTGCACACTTCAAATTCTGTATACATTCTGGTTATGTTCAACTTATTCATTTTTAATTGGAGTCAAGGATAGTGATCATTTTCAACACATCTGTCACGCACAGCCACTTATCAAATGTTCCGACGCCATGATGACCGGACCGGAAATCATGGCGGAATAATAAACTTGTAAACATCAGACGCAAAAGAATGCCAGCAATGCTCATTATGAGAGTATTCAAAGTTTAATATTGATATTGACCAGTTCAAACAATATAATTTTTTAATCATATATGGCACTACTGAAATCATAAACTATGGATCACAACTTAAGAACAGGCCGTGGCAACAAGAATTTCCTTTTAAAGCAAGTTGCCCTTTGACCTTTTGGTCCTGCGTTTTAATAGTTTCAATCAAATGGCAGGTGAACATCAATGACAACAATATACACGTGCGAGCTGCTCTGATTAAAGCCTTATTGCTTGTAACCCAAACAAACCTGCCTTAGGCTGTAATATCGTGCACATCACTTCACACCCCTTATCTCCGAATCTAGATTTAAATCAAACAAAAATTATATGTTAATAATCTTCCAGTTTTTTAAAATACTTATCATTGAGTTTCCACGAGACAAATGTTCGCAAGGACGCTAGGCCTATTACAATTAGGCCTATCAGGTTCTTAAGTAGACTTGGTGATAAACTGAATTGAATATAATTTGCTTTGGTTACTTTAACAGACTGTCATTTAAACTAATCGACATATTTCGATGGACTCCATTCCTGTTTGTAAATTTTATATATATATATATATATATATATATATATATATATATATATATATAGAGAGAGAGAGAGAGAGAGAGAGAGAGAGAGAGAGAGAGAGAGAGAGAGGAGAGATGATAAAGTAATTATTTCCACCTATACGTCACAAACCTCTTGTTTAGCTCTCCCAGGTACTCATGTTTCCTGTCTTCTTTATATATATATATATATATATATATATATATATATATATATATATATATATATATATTATATATTAACACTTCTTTTTTAAACTAAGAAAAATTTTACCAATCAGCAGGTAAGTTACTTATTTCTGCAACGTTTTGAAGGCGCTTACATTTCTCATTTAATAATAATAATAATAATAATAATAAATGGAAGTCATATAGCACCATATCTTGCAAAGACAAATCCAAGGGCATGCATTCAACCTAATCTTACACAGTCATGCAATCAATGATAAATAATCGATAGTTTAAACAAACAGATATTACAAACATGGTGTGCACTGAAGACAAAATCTATGAAATAAAATTTCAATAGTCAAATGTTTTTTTCAAAAACACACACACACTCACTCACACAGGTCGTATACTTTAGCAGGGTGATAGGACATGGGTTAGTGAAGGTGGGATAGTTCTGATATGAAACAGGAGGGGATAAATCTTAGGTTTAAAATAAATATGTCTTGAGGCCAAACACTAGAATTTCTTTTCTCACCCATGGCACATTACCCGATTTTTTGGTTGGTTTGTTTGTTGGGAGATGGGTTTTTTTGTTTGTTTGGTTTTTTGGTTTGTTTGGGTGTGTGGGGGTTTTTTTGGGTTTTTTTTAGCTATTTCTAATAGAATACCAGAAACACATGACACATCCTATGTTTGCACTGAAGAAAACAGCAGTCCACCCTTCAGTCACTTCACACGACACGGAAAAAATATCATGTTTTCAGTTTCCTGCTGTTGCAGCACCACATGAGGGAGGGGTAGCAAGATTCAGATACAATACCAGATCCGTGGTCTAGAGGTAACGCGCCTGTCTAGAAAGTCCGGGTCGGAAGTGTGCTGTGGTTCGAATCCCATTTGGGCCCGAAACTTTACCCCCATCCATTAGACCATGAGTGGTGGTCTGGGCGCTAGTCTTTTGGATGAGACGATAAACTGAGGTCCCGTGTGTTACACATCATTATTCAGTGCATGTAAAAGAACACACGGCAACAAGAGAGTTGTCCCTGGCAAAATTCTTAGAAAAAAGCCACTCCAGTAGGGAAATAAATACAGTTGCAGACAACAACAAAAAAGGTGGCGCTGCTCTTGTGGCGACGCGCTCTTCAGAGAGCAGCCCGAATTTCACGCAGAGCAATCTCGTAACTTACAGTGGTATAAATAAATAAATAAAGACCACTATTTTGCACTTTAATCCACGGACTTTTTACATAAGATCTTATTTGAATCAACCTGTAACAAAAGTTGTTAAACGTTTTCCCTGTCCTTTTGATAATAGTTGTGCATTTTTCTTTTAAATAAAGTTTTTACCTGGAGTTCTGTGGTGGATCGGTGGTCTAGAGGTAACGCGCCTGTCTAGAAAGCGAAAAGTCCGGGTCTGAAGTGTGCGGCGGTTCGTACCCCGTTTGGACCGGAAATTTTTCCCCCATCCATTAGACCATGAGTGGTGGTCTGGGCGCTAGTCTTTCGGATGAGACGATAAACCGAGGTCCCGTGTGTTACACGTAATTATTTAGCGCACGTAAAAAAACCCACGGCAACAAGAGAGTTGTCCCTGGCAAAATTCTTAGAAAAAAGCCACTCTGATAGGGAAACAAATACAGCTGCAGAAAAAAAAAAAAAAAAAAAGGGTGAAAGGGTGGCGCAGCGCTAAGTGGCGACGCGTTCTCCCGCTCTCCCTGGGGAGAGCAGCCCGAATTTCACGGAGAGAAATCTGCCGTGACTTAAAGTGGTATGAAATAAAATCTGAGGGCTTTGATTTGTTGCTTTACAAGATTCAGCGCTATATAAATTCCATACATTATTATTATTATTATTATTATTATTAACAGAAACACGAGAAGCATCACCGTAGATAAGCTGGTAAAACACCAACAAGCTGAATGATCTATGCTCTCTGGTAGCCAGACAACAGAACAAACAGAACACAATCCTATGTTACTCTGAACAAGGGCCAGGCCTCAGTGACCAAGCAGTTCTACAGCGACTTTAAAAACCTGCAGCGTCTCGCTACCTTCATTGAAGAGATGACCAACACAAAACAACACAAAAGAAAGAAAGGAAGGAAGAGAAAGCGAAAACCAGAACATCCTCCTTGCCTCTTCCCTATTAACACACTGCCTTTGACTTTCACATTAATAGACTGTACACCATTGTTTAGTGTGTGTGTGTGTGTGTGTGCGCGCGCGCGCACGCGTGTATGTCACTGAAAATTATGGTGTACTCCAAAAATGAAAAAAACCCAGCCGACACACAGGTATACACATATGCACATAATGCATTGTTCCCCTGAGATTGAAGTCAGAAAACCAGGCATACTCTTAACATCCTCTTTACTGCATCTTGTCCCAGCCAGTTGACTAGCCTAACTGATCATACAAAACAACTGATTCATTGTTGACCACCAACGGGGGCACACAAGGCCACATCACCAACTTGGCTGCTGTCAGCTTGCTGACGACTGTGGTTCTTACATGAATATGTGATTCATGACACATCCTATGTTTGCACTGAAGAAAACAGCAGTCCACCCTTCAGTCACTTCACACAACGCCGAAAAAATATGTTTTCAGTTTCCTGCTGTTGCAATACCACATGAGGGAGGGGTAGCAATATTCAGATCTTTTTTTCTTGCCTACAGGGAAAAAAAGCTTAGGTACATAAAGTCTTTACATCATTAGAAATATCTAATTATGAAAAATGTTCAGTTTCTCTGATGATGACAGAAAGAAATGTGGATAATGTTGGTAAGCATATGACTTAAAAGTTGGTGATTATTATGCTACTTCATTATACATATGAACAATATGTATAAAAAGGGATCAGTGGAAGTGCATTTTTTTCTTCATACTTGAGCCAACTGGTTTCTTGCACACAGACTGGAACATAAATATAATCACAAGAACAACAAATATGCACATGTTAAACTCTGTTCGGCCTTTATCTGGGTTTTTTGGTTGTTGAAAATGTCATTGTATTCTTTTAATTTTGAGGATAATTAAATAACCACTCATGCGCTTTTTTTTTCTCATTTAGTTCCCATGTGTATGCGGTTTTGTAAATTTTGTCATCGTTCCCATCGGCATACAATCCAAAAAGCGCACGTGGGACTTCGGTTTATAGTCTCATCCAAGGACTTTTTTTTTTTTTTTGGGGGGGGGGGGGGGGGGCAGAGTCGGCACTTATGCTGTTAGCTTCCTTTTTTTGTGGGGGGGGGGGGGGGGGGGGGGGGGAGAAAAATCATTTTGCTCTGTTTATCATGCCATTCCCCTGCTTGTTAACCAACTTAAATAAACCTATGTTTGTTAACTTGTTCATCATCATGTTGATGCATAATGTCCATTAACAGCAAATGACTAAAAAAAAAAAAAAAAAGAAGTATGATAGGGTGGCATACACAAAAATCTCACCATTGGTGAGCTCTAGCCTAGGAAAGAAAAAAAAACCCGAATGATTAAAAGAAAGTTCGCCTCCACATATTCTTCCAAAAATTAATTTTACATATTCAGAATATAGGCTACTCTCAGACTGTTTTGTCTGTTTCATATGGTGGCAGTGGCTTTCCTTTACGGGATTTTCCATGTTAGTCCCTGGTGGCTGATGGCTGTAGTCTGATGTGCTGCAACCAGATGGTTTTGTGGTTCTGGCATCTGTAACTGTTGTCCAGCTTGCTTCTATGTTGTCCATATTACTTTTTATTTTTTGTTTGGGCCAGCTAAAACCTTTGTCGGTTTATTGATGAAAGCAGAGTTGTAATGTATACACTAAAATGTTAAGTATGTTCTTTCGAGCCAGAAGGCCCATAGAGCCGAAGCTTATCCCGGTTTCTGTAGTGTTAAGCGAACTGATGGTTTTTCACCACCCCTGTGACAGGACGCTAGTCTGTCGCCAGATACTTCCCCAGCAGAGCTGGTACCCACTTGTACACCTGGGTGGAGTGAGGAAAATAGGAGTAAAGTGTCTTTCCCAAGGACACAACACAGAGCCGAGCGGGGATCGAACCCGCGACCTCTGGATCACGAGTTGACCGCCTAAACCACTCGACCACGGTGCCTCCTACTAAAATGTTAATGTGCTTTGAAATGCTATATTAAGTTTGTCTTCACTGAGAAAAGCTCTAATCATAACAACATGCACTCTGCATTACAGGGAGCAAATCTTACGAAGTTGGAGTATGGCTGTACATATAGCTAAGTATTTGAAAACAATCAGTCATGGAAACTTCTCACACTGTGTGAACTTAGAGTAAACAATCAGTCATGGAAACTTCTCACACTGTGTGTACTTAGGGTAAACAATCAGTCATGGAAACTTCTCACCCTGTGTGTACTTAGGGTAAACAATCAGTCATGGAAACTTCTCACACTGTGTGTACTTAGGGTAAACAATCAGTCATGGAAACTTCTCACACTGTGTGTACTTAGGGTAAACAATCAGTCATGGAAACTTCTCACACTGTGTGTACTTAGGGTAAACAATCAGTCATGGAAACTTCTCACCCTGTGTGTACTTAAGGTCTCACGGTGATTCCCAGGTGTGATGAGTGAAACAGATTGCATATTTTGGGTGACCACCTGGGTGTCAAACTGGGGAACGCCCAACAACACTGCTCTTCCTGTCCTGTTCTTCTTTGTCATGAGCAAGTTTCAAACAGAATTCATCCAGGCCATTCTGTTGACTTTCTTTTTACCTCTCAGGGTCAGGGGTTTTGTATCCAGCAGCATGTTCCCTCCTCCTCTACAGCGTGCCTTCACACAATGGAGTACGGTGACCACTGATTGCCTGGGCCCTTCTGAGGCACAGGACCCAGCGTTCTAGCCCAGAGGGGCTCCGCAAGTAAAGCACAGTAGCTAGAATCATATTCTTGTGATGTAGATGTATTGTGCTGCCGCTCGGCACCTGGGATCTGCTACAACCCTGTTTGGCATTGGTTTTATGTCCGAATTCCCCTCTGTTGGGTGCCATGCTAGGAGAGGGTAGACAACATCACCTGCCCTGTCACTGCAGTTTGATTTTGGATTTTTCTTTTCTTGTTGTTGTGCGTTCCCCAGCTTTACACCCTGGGGGTCACCCAGAACATGCACTCTGACTCACTCATCCCACCTGGGAATCTCTGTGAGATAGGAAGTACATACTGGATGAGAAGTTTGCGTGTATGACTCTTTATCAAGCACCTGGCCATTTAGGCAGCCATACTCCGACTTCAGAGGATTTTTTTCTCCTTTAACAAAGGAGAGTGCGGGTTGTTATGTTAAGAGCTTGTCATGGCTGAAGGCAATCTCAACACAGCATTTTACAACATAACAACGTTTTAATGTAGGCCTTGGCAATTAGCTGATATCAATAATAACTGACACAGCTTTTGGCCTGGGCAAAGCATTTTTCTTTTCTTCGGGGTGGGGATGCCTTACCGGAGGTTCTCTACGAGTTAGTAAGTCTCACCTATGTATATTCTTTTATATCGAAGATAATGGATTAAGCGCTTATGTGCTTTTTTTTTACATCCAGTCCCCGAGTGTATGCGGTTTTGTAAATTCTGTCATCTGTTCCCACGGCACACAATGGCCTACTCTTACGAAAAGCGGAACAGAAGTTAACGTGTGCGCAAGATGTTCTGCGTGCGTTCGCACACGGGGCCTCGGTTTAAAGTCTCATTGGAAGGACTTTTGGGGAGAGTGGAGTCAGCACTGATGTTAGCTCCAGGGGAAAATATCCCCTTGAACGGAATCCAATCCTCGTTGTCTGATTGCAAGCGCAATCTTCTAAGCACTAAGCTATCCCATCCCCCTTGAGTGTGTGTGTTTATTATTATTTTGTGTGTGTTATTATTTCATATCGGTGTTGATTCTAGGATTTCAAAATAAGGGGCCTCCTAAAATGAAAAAAAAAGGGGACACCCCCCCCCCCCCCCCCCCCCCCCCCCTTCATTAAAAAGGGGACAAGTAGTATTTGCTTACAGTACCTTCAATACTCTTACTTTCTATTTTTTTCAAGGAAGAGAAACAAAACAAACAGGCTGATAGATACTAGGCAAAAAGGATTTAAATATCCAAGTGTTGCAGTTAATCTGTAGTAAGCACTTGTGACACAGGAGAGTGAGAGAGAAGTGGGTGGAGGAGAGAGAGAGAGAGAGAGAGAGAGTGGAGAGAGAGAGAGAGAGAGAGAGAGAGAGAGAGGTGTTTCAGTCATATTTTTATTTCTGGAGTGGGGAGATAGATCTAGATGAAACTAGCTGTAAAAGCCAATATCAAAGGTTTTTTCTCTCTCGCCTATATGGTACACTGAGAGAGAGAGAGAGAGAGGGGGGGGGGGGGAGTGTGTGTGTGTGTGTGTGAGTGAGAGAGAGAGAGAGAGAGGGGGGGGGGGGATTTGTATTTCCACATTCAGAGAGGTAAATCTAGGACTAGATCTAGATTTATAAGTTAAAACCAATATCAAAGTCTTCTCCCACACACACCCACTCCCAAGATCGCACATTGTGTGTGTGTTCTTTCTTTATATTAACGTCTGTTCACTCAAGGTGATATTAGACCAAAGATAAAGTGTTACAATATATAGAGAACGTGTGTGTGTGTGTGTGTGTGTGTGTGTGTGTTTACCTAATAGTGTCTGTACACGAGATTAACCCCCCCAAAAAAAAACCCAAACTACAAAGAAATTATGGGAGGGACGGGGGCAGGCATTAAACAGCTTAAACTGCAGCAAGAATAATTACAAAAGTTTGCCAACAGGGCTTCTAACTAAATAACTATCTCCAACATAATCACATTATCGGCCAATAATTGTTCAAAAGACATATTTGAAATCTTATCTACAACTTTACCAGAAAAATATGGTCGAAGTACTTCACAATGAAGAATGAAATGCTTTGGTGTTAAGTCAGAACCACATGGACAAGTTATCTGTTTACAAAATGTACTCCTAAATGCATCCAATCTAAACCTGTAGATCATACTTCCCACCAGTCTGTTATGAAAATGAGACACTCTGACACTTAATGGATGTCCACGTAAAGAATACTTTCGTTGGCTGTTGACACGGTTCCAAGAAGCTTTTTTTTTTTTTAGCAGAAGTATGCCCTCCTGAAGACAGAGTGGAAGATTCAAAGGTGCTGTAACTTCACAGTCTGTGTCCATGGCAGCAGCTTTGGCTAACTGGTCAGTTTTCTCGTTGCCGTGGATTCCACAATGTGACGGAATCCAGCAAGGAAAGAAAATGTATAAGGTGACAAATTTCAATGATTAATTCCCCTTTTACCTTAGTATTAAATGCTTTTAATGCCTGCAAAACAAGACTTAGAATCAATGCAAAACAGCACCTTAAATATATTGATATGCAGATTTAATTTTAAAAAAATGTAAGGCCATTAATATAGCTATAAGTTCCGCAGTAAAGATTGCAAAATCTTTGCCTAAATGATAAGATTTTTCTATCTTTAATGCAGGAACTACAAAAGCAGATCCAGCATTCCTACAGTCGACTACCGAACCATCAGCAAAAACTTTAAAATAACCACTATGTTTCATCAATGTGAGCTCTAGCTATTGCAGCGACAGCTGGACTTTCATCTTTATTGATATGAGAATAATCAATATCAAACTCACCCCTGTTTAATTCCCACTTTGGAATTGTGGAGAAAACTGGGCGAGATGCTACATTTCTGACATTCATTCCTGAAGATGTGAACAGATCAGAGGTGTAAGAACTGATTGTTGTCAGTGATTGTATGGATTTAGCCCTTTTAGGAAAATCTACATCCGATTTTAAATGAAGCTCTTTAATATTAGAATTCTGAATTGTCGAACTTCTTAAAACATACTTTGCCGAGGCAAGCTTAATTTGTTCTTCAAAAGGTAGGATATTTATTTCAGCATACATTTTTAAAAGTTGATGTGTATACAGGAACACCAATCGCCAACTTGAATGACTTACTGTCTACACTCTGCATTTTTCTTAGCAAATATTTAGGAGCAGAGAAAAAATAAGTGTGTGTGTGTGTGTGTGAGAGAGAGATCAAAATTTTATTTCCACAGAGATCTACATATACGTAAGCTATAGCCAATATCAAAGTCTTGTTTTCGTCCCCACCCCACGCGGTCAGCGCCTGGGGGTTTATCACAGTTCTTGATTAAACAATTGACGCTGGGGGCAACAGCAAAGTGAGAGGCTGTATGACCAGTGGCTTTCCCACTCATGGAATTCCACTTTACAGCTTTGTCTTTAGTGATCAACTATGACTCTCTGACTAGGAGACTTGACTCACACAGTCCTTATGTGCTGCAGCCCTGGGGGCTGGTTGGCCTTTGGAGAGCATCTCGAACGATGACTGTCCTTATGCCCACTTGGCCGAGAGAGTGGGGATGTGCTGTGGGCAAGGCAACTCCACTATAATCAAATTTCTTCCGTTTCCAAAACAGCAGCTGCCTCCTCTGCTGTTTTGGAGGTCATTGTGGAACACCACGGACAAACATAAATAAATAACACAGGAGAGAGAGAGAGAGAGAGAGAGAGAGAGAGAGAGAGAGATTTGTATTTCTGTAGGATTAGCTCAATATAGATCTAGTATTGCAGACGCTTCTGTAAGGGCCATAACTCTCATACCGTAACTAAGGTGACTGAGATACACACATGGAATTGTGGGTAGAATATTAACAGCTAACTTCGATCTCTTCACGGCACACACGTACCCCACGCTACCCCCGAGCACAGGCCAATTCTAGATGGTGGCAGCGGTCTTTTATGAACCAAGATTGCTGACAAGAAGGTGGAAGAAGTAGCAGCAAGGACAGACGAAGCTGTTCGACGTCCGATAAGTCTCCCAGCTCCAAAACCATTCCACGGCACAGCAGCCAGCTGGCCAAAATGGAAGCAACGTTTCCTTCGTTACAGAACAGGTTCAGGTCTTATGAACAAAACTAGAGAAGAACAGGTGAGTGTATTTTTATACACTATGGGAGATGTGGCAGACGATATAATGTCAACCATGAACATTGATGAAGACACTGTTCAACAGGATGAGATCGTCACTGCTTTTGATCAATACTTTGGTGCTATTGTTGAGAGAGCCAAGTTCAACAAAAGAATACAAAGGCCTGGAGAGACAGTTGAAAATTTTATTCAAGATTTATTCAAATTGGCTGAAGAATGTGAATATGGTCAATTAAAAGAGGAACTGATAAGAGACCGAATAGTTGTTGGTGTACTCGATGATGCACTCTCCAACGAACTCCAAGCTAAAGCTGACTTAACTCTTACTCAAGCAGTCCAGTCTAGCAGACAAGCTGAAGAGAGAAAAGAGAGTCAACAGTGATCAGAGGCGACGCTTCTATCAACGTTGTCAAACAATGTTCTGCATTGAAAGAAACAGTATCAGCCACAGTTTCATTCAACAGTAGAGCAACTAAAATTTCAAATCTTGCGGATATTGCAGCAAGGAATCTCATCCAAGAGACAAATGTCCTGCGCGCACAGCTATTTGTTCATCTTGCCACAAGAAAGGACATTATCAGGTTGTTTGCGAAGTACTGGCCATTACAACGACAATATGGACAAAAAAATCAGTTCATGAATTATCAGATGAAGATGATGCTTCACACGAACTAGATGACGAATTTTTAGGCCATGTTTCCATCTCCAGGATGATGACTGCTGGACGCAGAAATAACCACAAATGGCAAACCTCATATCTTCAAACTAGATAGGGGGTGCATCAGTTTCAGTGGTGGGGGAAAGCTGGGCTAGGACACACCAGCTAATCAAGTCTCGGAAATCACTGAAAGGTCCAGGCAACACTACTCTTACGACACTGGGCATAATTCAAGCACAGCTGCGCCACGGAGACAAACAAATGACAAAAAACTCTCTACGTTCTGAAAGGCCAGTCATGCTCTCCCCTCAGTAGGGCAGCCTGTGTCAAGTTGGGATTGATCTCAGTGTCAACCAAGTCAACTATCCAAAGACACCTGACTTCAAAAGTGATTTTCCCCAAACTTTTTCAAGTACGCCTAGGTAAATTGGACAAACCTTACAACTCACTCTCAAGATTGTGCAAAACCTGTGTGCATTTATGCTCCAAGAAAAATAGCACACCTCTAATTCCAAAAGTCAAAACTGAGATTGACCGTATGCTCAAGGAAGGTGTTATCTCACCTGTCACAGAACCAACAGTTGGTGCTCTGGAATAGTGGTAGTCCCAAAGCCCAATGGATCTATACGTCTCTGTGTAGATCTCACTCAACTGAACAAATCCGTTCAACGGGAGATTCATCCTATAGCTTCAGTTGATGAAAGCCTGGCTAAATGGCCAATTCCAAGTTTTCTCGAAGCTAGATGCTCGAAGCGGCTTTTGGCAGATACTTCAGTGAAGAATCAAAGCCGTACACAACGTTCATCACACCTTTTGGACGATATTGTTTCAACCGATTTCCCTTCGGGATCAGTTCAGCAAGTGAGGTATTTCAGCGAGCCATCTCAACAATCCTTGTCGACTTGGAAGGCGTTATTTTGCCACATGGATGATATTCTTGTCCAGCTGAAGGACCAAGCCACTCATGATCAACGTCTTCGAACAGTCCTGAATCGACTACAAGAAGCTGATCTCACTCTCAATGAAAAATGTGAATTTTCCAAAGACTCTATTCGATTTTTGGGCCACATCATGGGACCCCTCTGGCATTCGCCAGATCCAGCAAAAGTGGAGGCCATCAACAATTTTCCTTCGCCCACAAACATCACTGAGCTTCAACGCTTCATGGGCATGGCAAACCAACTGGCCAAGTTCATGCCCAATCTTGCCAATCTCACAGCCCCTCTACGCTGTCTTCTACACAAGAACACTCAATGGATATGGAGCGATCAACAGGAAACAGCTTTCCAGCAAATCAAAAATCTCTTGATTTCACCTCCTGTTCTCGCTCACTACAGCCCCAGACGAGAGACTTTTATAGCAGCTGACGCATCCAACGCAGGCATTGGTGCTGTCTTGTTCCAAACTCAAGAGAACAAATCACGATGTCTAGTCTGCTATATTTCACGCTCTCTCTCAGACGCTGAGCATAACTACGCTGTAATAGAAAAAGAGGCATTAGCAGTCACTTGGGCCTGTGAGAGACTGAGTGAATATATCCTTGGCTCAGCTTCACTGTAGAGACTGATCACAAGCCCCTGGTACCATGCTCTCATCTACAGAACTTTCCAAAATGCCACCTCGCATTCAGCGGTTTCGACTACGACTCATGCGTTTCTCTCCAAATGTTGTGCACGTCGCTGGAAAAAATCAGACAACAGCGGACGCACTGTCACGTGCACCACATGCTCAGCCAAAAAAAGCGGACAACAGTCTCATCGATGATGCAACAGTCTATTGTAATCAGGTCATCGATAATCTGCCAGCTTCAGCAAACAAGCTGCATGAAATCAAGGAAGTACAAAAATCAGACCCTGAAACGACACAAATCCGAGAATACTGCATCAGTGGATGGCCCACCTACATGCCAGAGTCACCACTTCTCAAGCAGTACTGGACAAACAGAGAACACTTGACCATCGTCAATGATCTGCTACTGTTTGATGACAGAATCGTTATCCCCAGGGAGATGAGAATGGACATTCTAAATCGTATTCACGAAGGGCACCTCAGAATCACAAAATGCAGAGCTCTTGCTTCATCCTCAGTTTGGTGGCCATACATATCTTCTCAGATTGAAGACCTTGTCAACAAATGTGCTATTTGTGACAAACACAGACTGACACGAAAGGAACCTCTACTTCCTCTTCCTTTCCTGATCGACCATGGTCTAGACTGGGAATGGATCTGTTCGAGCTACACGGGAAGACTTACATCGTTGTAGTCGACTATTACTCCGCTGGACAGAACTACGTCGTCTTGACAACCAGACTAGCAGTAGCCTCATCGCCAAACTGAAAAGATCTTTGCTGTTCACGGCATACTGATGTAGTGATGTTGACAACGGACCTCAGTTTGCCAGTGCTGACTTCCGCAATTTTGCTTCAGACTTCGGCTTCACCCACACGACGAGCTCTCCAAACTATCCTCAGAGCAATGGGGAAGCTGAAAGAGCAGTACAGACCGTCAAAAATCTTCTCAAAAAAGCAAAGGATCCTACATTGCACTACTCCTATACAGAGCAAGCCCTTTGCAAAATGGTCTATCACCCCGTGAACTACTGATGGGGAGAAAATTTAAAACAAAGTCCCATACTTCCATCCATCTACAGCCCAAACTCCTGTCACTCTCTCGTCAAGCAGAAAGAAGAGTGCATGAAGCAAAAGCAACGTGTCAACTTCAACAATCGTCATGCTGCTAAAGAAGCTCCAGCGCTGAAACTCGGGGACACCGTCTTCATTAAGGACATGAACAAGTCAGGAGAGATCTTGGCGAAACACCCCAATCCACGTTCCTACATTGTGTCTAGGAATCAGGCACCATCAGACGGAACAGAACACACCTTGTGGCAACTCCAAGGGAAAATCAACCTCTGCAACCAGCCACTACAACAGCTGTGAGAACGTCATCATCACCCTTGCCTTCATCGCCACAACCATCACCTCAGAGCGTTCCTTCCACAGCTCAACATTCATCGCAGGTTTCCTCTTCAAACCCTGCTCCAATATACACACATTCAGACACCCCCCAAATGCTTCGCAGATCAAGCAGAGTAATCAAAAAACCACAGCGCCTTGATTTAAAAAAAAAAAAAAAAAGTACAGAATAATGGACAAGTTAAAAACTCAGCTTTCCACATTTAATTGATATTATATTTCACCTAAAAAAGGGGGAGTTGTAGGATTAGCTCAATATAGATCTAGTATTGCAGACGCTTCTGTAAGGGCCATAACTCTCATACCGTAACTAAGGTGACTGAGATACACACATGGAATTGTGGGTAGAATATTAACAGCTAACTTCGATCTCTTCACGGCACACACGTACACACGCTACCACGAGCACAGGCCAATTCTAGAATTTCCATATTCAAAGAGATCTAAATTTTGATGATAGATTATTATGTTAAAACCAATGTCAGTCATGGTTTTTATTCCCCCAGATCGTACATCAGAGAGAGAGAGAGAGAGAGAGAGAGAGAGAGAAACGGCTAACTCAGTGACTGATGGAAGTCTTTCTTTAAAGTTTCATCTTGTATGCCTCCTGGTGATGAGCAGTGTTTTTTTCCTGATGCTTTAAGTGCTGTTCTGTAATTAGTGCAAACTCCTTCAGTAAATGTATAGTTCTTTCCATGTTTGAAACACAGCTCACAGCCTACCACATGCCATGATCACTGTTCTCAAGCCAGGGCTACTTGCCTTGCCAGATCTACCAGCCCAACTTGCAGGGCCTTGGCATCTGCTATCTCCTCAAGGATCTCTGTCTTAATCAGGTCACTTATTTCTGGAGTACAAGGCCTCTTGGAAGATGACGTAAACGATGCGGAGACAACAGAGCAGGATGAGCCCCCTTTATTATGAAGATGGCTTTTGGGCAGGAATCAGAAAATCTTGCCACTAGGGTAGCCTACCAACGTAATGACTGCCACAGGAACTGACAAGACGAACTACAGTTTCTGTGATTAACCATAAGTGAGGCGCTTAGCCAACCAGAAGCATCATCGGAGAGCTTCCGCGGAAGTAGTGCTTAATTTTAGAGAATAAAAACGGCGGTTGCAATGGCGAACTGTTTGTTCAAAAACGGGCTGTCCAGGATTTTTTTGCGTCCGTTAGGGCGCACTGCCCACATCGTTTTGCAGCAATTTTGAAAAAAATGCGGGAATCCCGCAAGGGCGCACTCTAGAATCAACACTGTCATATTATCTGTTTATTCTTTTATTTTGAGAATAATGGAAAAAGAACTCATGTGCTCTTTTACATCCAGTCCCCGTGTGTATGCAGGTTTGTAAATATGTCATCCATTCCCCAAAGTGGCCTAGTCTTCCGAAAAGTGGAACTGGTTCTAACAAGTGCAAAAGATGATTTTGTGTGTGTGTGTGTAATGTGTATGATTGTGTATATGTGCACATTTATGCAAGATGTGTGTGTGTGTGTGTGTGAGTTTGCATGTGTGTGTTTTTTAGGCATGAAAAATATACCAATCTTGAAGAGAGGTAAACTTCTACTGAAAGACAGACGCCAGTCACACAGTCAAAAACAAAGCAGGTTTTTTTTTCTCATAAAAAAGACATTCTTTAATCCTTTTTCTCGTCATCACCAAAATAAAAAGAAAATGTTTCTTTTCAAGTCTTCAAACTAAAGCCTTTCAGTGATAGTAAAAGATCACAAATTTATGTATAAAGCAATAGGCAAGCTTATATAACCACTTTTTCACTATCAGACTTATCAAAAGATCTTGCAACTAGTTTACAAAGAATATACTTCTATTATCAGTTTTGAATACACACATACTGTTTTAAGATAAAAGGGGTTTGTATACTTATTTCAAGACAGTCAAAGCAAATTTATAGAGATTTTTATTTATTTACTTATTCTTTTATTTGTTCATAATCGTGAATAATGGAATAAGCACTCGTGTGCTGTTTTTTTTTTAATAACAACCAGTGCCCCTTTGTCATGTGAGTTTGTAAATTTTGTCATCAGTTCCCACTGAAACAAATGGCCTACTTTTCCAAAGGTGGAACAGGTCTAAACATGCAAGATGTTCTGCATGCGTTTAAAAAAAACCCCTTGAATGAGGGTCTTGGTGGTAGCTTGACCCTGGGCTCTTTAAGGCTATAAGAAGAGTTGCACATCAAGTCCCATATTTGTACATTGTAGTACACAAAAGGGGGCAGACTTACAAAGATGGGGAACTGAAAAAGATGGATGGAGTCTAAGGGGAACACAGATAAAACAAAGAAATTTTGACAGAGAAGCAAGCTGCAATAAGAGTAATTACTCCCTTTTACATTCCCCCTCCTCTTAAAAAAAAAATTGCTTCTTATACTTTGTAAATACTACCTACTTTATTGCACATATGTGTCAATGATGATCAACAACTCAGAAAATGGCCACAAACAATGTCTTTTGATTTTATACATTAAAAAAAAAAAAGCAATAAATTTGTGAATAAAAAATTCTTTTTTCTGCCCACTATTAATGTGTGTGAGTCTGATTTATTTCAGATTAAAAACAGTTAAAAAAAGAAAAGCTGAGAAAAGAAAAGAACATTAAAGATTGCAACCCTGATGATACAAGACCATGTTGGCAATGGTGTTATAGATGTAATTACGACTTTTCACCATACACCCTTTTGAATCTAATGCACCAAAATTGCCTTCTGCTCACATATTTCACCATTTTGGAGAAAATGAACCCAGCCCATCCTGGCTACTCCAACTTTTATTGTTTAAAAGCATACCGAAATGCTGACACCTTTTGCTTTACAAAATTGTCCAGGATTTCTCAGCTTATCTAACACACTAAGTAGGATGCAAACTTTAACTAAAAATTCTAACACACCTATCCAAAGTGACGGGAAAGGGCAAGACATGCATAGATGCACATAGTCCAATATTATGGAAAAGATACTGCCACTGTTGTTTGCGCACTGGTCTGTGGAAGCTACCTTGCATACCACAGACAACTTATCTTTACAGTGACAGACCCATGCTTTAATAGATTTCCATTCTTCAATTTGATTAGTCTGCTGTTAAATTGGAGTATGTAATTTCTCTCTCTCTCTCTCTCTCATTTTGCAGACACACATGCATCATCATCACTCTTATTCACCACTCCACATAACCCCTGTCTTCTCCTTCCTCTACATCACAGAGCAGAATCAAACACACAAAGCCTTCACCAGCAATCCATAAACACAAAAGTGAACAGACACTGCCAGTACATCGTTGCTATCATACACAGAATATTCTCCATGCACATAACTTTTGGAACAGAGGCAGGTCTAATCCAGCCCCTAAACCAATGAATACGAAAGGATACACACAACAGCATAAAGTATACATCCTGGGAAACAATTCAGAGGCAAGAAACAATTATACACAGTGTGACACTCTTCATGAAAAGATGCAAAGAAAAGACGACAAAAATACACTGTCAAGTGATGAGAGTGAATGAAGTGATAGTAACAGATCAATAAACAAATGAACACTCAATGTGTGATTGATACAGATTGTGACATAATATATTTTATTGATAACGGAAAACATTTTTGCAGCAGAAGAAATCTTGATAGCAATGTTCTTTCAGTCAAAATAAAAAGATAAGAATCAGAAAAGGTGGGAACATGGCGATTTGATGGTGGGAGGCATAAAAAAAAGTAAAAAATCATATACCAACAATATGCATATAAAAAAAGTGTATACGTATAACAATGACTGAACATTCCATATCTGATTAAAATATATTTTCACTCTTGATCATTGATATGGTTCTAGATTTGATATAATGATTTTGCTGTCATCCACTGTAAAAAAAAAAAAAAAAGGAAAAAAAAAGGAAACAATCAAAGCTGAATTTTCTACAGACAGTATGACTGATGTCTACTATATCTCTCAATGTTTTGGTTTTTGGTTTTTTTGTTCCTTGGCTAGAGCTCCAAGGTTCACCAATGGTGTGATTTTGTACATGCGACTGTTTTTACCCAACATCTAGGTGGCTGTATTCCGTCTTCAGAGATGATCTCTCTCAATGATATGGTACTATTCTTTACCAGATGCAAACCAACATCATGTTCTTAAGTCTGCAGATATGTACTTGGCATCTAAAAAAAATTGGTTTAATTTTCTTATCCTTGTCCAGGTTTATTATAAAAACACTCACAAATCTATACATATAAAAAAAAACCCTGCTATGTTGGTTTAATTTTCTTAACCTCGTCCAGGTTTATTATAAAAACACTCACAAATCCATCTATACATATAAAAAACACACCCCCTGCTATGTTCATTGCCTTTACTACATGCTAGTCACAAGTTTCTCTCTCTCTCTGTTCCCTTATCAGGTGGGTGTGTAGTGCCTGGTCTTCTAGTGTGCTTGTCATTTTTCAGGTCTGCCCGCAGGCCTCAGCCAACACATTCTGACTTCAGAGCAGCTCATTTCATTTATAGGCTGCATGCTGGGTATGTTCATGTTTCTGTAATCCACTGAATGCTGACATAAATTACAGAATCTATTATGTGCATATTTGATCTTCTGCATGTGTATATCTTCTTTCTTCTTCTCTCTTTCACTTTTTACACTGTCACATGTGTTTTGGAGAAATAGTGGCAAGTCCTTTCCAGCTCCCCTCGTGGGCTGTACAGCTTAGCTTGCAGGGCTATCTCCATCAGCTACACAATATTCCCTCAGTGCATGTGCATATATACATGAAGGGAATTAAGGCACTAGCAAGTCTGGCACTAGCAACTGACCTGGGACATTGTAAAAATTCCAACCCATAATTCACCAGATGCAGCCAAGATTCAAACCTGTGACCATGGTATTGAAATCAAACAGTATCAACCACTCGACTATAGTATCCGTATGCAAAACCTGCATTTGCAAAAATCTCACTAATGGTGAACCTCAAGAATTCTGACCGAGGAAAGACAAAGATGAAAATGGCAATTCACTCTTATATCAGCTTGCGCGCGTGTGTGTGTGTATGTGTGTGTGTGTGTGAGAAAGAGAGGGTATGTAGTGTGTGTGTGCGCGCGCGCACATGCGTGTGTGTGTGAGAGAGTATGCAGTGTGTTCATGCACCTGTGCTTGTGAGTATCTTCAAAATTTTACTTTAATGCTCTTACAAGTTCCATAAGTATTACTGTAGAAAAAAGTTTGAAAAAGTGATCTAAGCTATGCAGTTGAGTAAAACACTCACACCTAAATACTTGCACTGGGGACTGATGCGGCTATTTTAATTTGAGCATGAACAAAACCTGGCAATGACATAACAGTCTGATCATCATGCTGATGGCATGAACAATATCACAAATATGACAAACACACACTAAACAAACACAACAAAAATCACAGGCAACAAGCTTGAATGAATGATGCATTACTTAACAACAAATAATGATGACAAGAAGGGTTTTCCTTTAGGTTCAAACCTACTACACAATAATAATAATAATATATGGAATTTATATAGCGCACAACAGCTGTAACTAGACATCAAACACTACCAGTGTAAGTCATGCATCACTCCAACGCACGCATCAATACAGCCTTCTTACTGCAAGTACCAATCAATATAGCCTTCTTACTGCAAGTACCAATCAATATAGCCTTCTTACTGCAAGTACCAGTCAATATAGCCTTCTTACTGCAAGTACCAATCAATATAGCCTTCTTACTGCAAGTACCATGTATTCCTACAGATGTGCTGCTTTTCAGAGAAAAAACGCGACAATCTCTCTTTTGATTAACCTTGATCCAAAGCCAGCCCAGAACTTTTTTTCTGTAGAACTGTGACAGTCCAGCATACGACTGCATTTTGCCTGTCAACTATACCCCATTTTGCCGTTTCTCTTGTTTTGATTTAGATCTGACATTGTGAATGGGCCTCAGAAAGGGAATGAGTCAATAATACTGGATAAATAGTGATCAATGTGATTAGACAGATGAGCAGAAACTGTAAGTATATATGGCACCTCCACTAATCTGTACAACTATCCGCGATACTCACTGCATATTTGTGTGTAAATATATATATATATATTTTTATATATATATATATATATATATATATAGATATAGATATATTTGCTCAGTAACGATCATAGCAAAAGTATGCCAACGCTTAATATTACGGTAATCTGTGTTCTCTTTACAGTGACAAGGAATACAAACTGTCCATTTTTTTGTTGCTAAACACTTACAAGTCAACAGAAGAAAAGAAGAAATAATAATAATAATCAGAGCTTCAGCTGGTATCCAAGTTGGTTCACACACGCACACGTGAAATGATATAATGCAGCACTCTAAAAATATGCAATGATTTCAAGCAGGAACACTCACGTCTCTTCTTTACACTGACATCACACATACCATAATTGGAAAACAGTGAAAAATACATTTATAAGCAAATTAACTTCATTTGAATAGATGTGATTTGGAAGGTTTCATTTTGCTGAATAAAAATGGAAAACATTTTCTGCAGAAGGCTAGGCGTGTTTTTGTCTCCTGGAAGCATTTCCTCTTTACACACAACAGCACAGAGAACATCTTTGTAGCATACATGCATCACTTACACAGCTGTGTGCCTGAGAGAAAGAAGAGTTTCTGCTGGTCCAGCAAAGAAGAAGAATATCAGCTATACTGGCTCACACACCTCACCCTGACACATATAAAAACTAGAAAACTGCACATCTTTAGAAACCCTTGCACACAAACTCACGCTATGATTTTATCAGACGCAAATATCAAAACAGAATGACTATTGTGACACTGTCTTATTGCAGAACTTATGAAACAGTACGTCTCATCTCATCAGGGCCTTCCCTATCGGCAAAGCCTCATCAACAACTCTGAATATGTTCGGTTCAACGTTTCAGTTTGAGTTTAGCATTGGGGGAACAATGTGTAACACAGCAAACCACATAAATCAGATTGATAGTGCAGAAAAAATTCCAAACAAACCACCACCATAAGTGCAGCTGTACTTGTACATTTATTATACACAGATCTATACATATACATACATACACTCACACCAGGCATGGTTATTGCAAAGGTATGCTGTGGAAGTAATATTAACAGCCTTATGCAGTCTTCAAAAACAGTCTCTCTCTCGAATCACTCTTCTTTTCGGCCATCATTAACAACAAAACTACCCCCAAATCCTTAGAACTGTTTATGACATAATGAGAAAAGGGCTAACAAAAAAGTAAAAAGCCCCAGAAAGAACATTCTATTGCAATGACCCTTTCACCACCTGTGAATATTCAGTGCAGCATATTTCAGCCCCAGCCAATTCAAAGAATAAACAAACAAAAAATTATACCAATATGATTTTGTAATCTATTGCGTCTCTCAACTGCTATGAATTTCCCTGTTACATGTTTACAGTACTTCCTCCCAAATATGAGAGCAATTAGCAAATGAATAACAGGCCATGATGTGGACACACAACAGTGACAGACAGGTGTCAGCCTGCTGCATAAAGTGTGCCATCAGCCGGGTAGGGGGTAACGGTTTAATAAGAAGTGACACAACACACTTAAACATGTATTCTAATGATCAGGCCAGTGGTCACCATTTTGAAACAAATGTCATTCCTGTCAGATCGGAGAGCTAGGCAGTTGGCTGCTTGGCAATGACTGTAAAAAAGACCCATCACTAACGTCTTGGTGGGCAAAGTTCTTGGTGGAGGTATAGGAATTAGAAATGATGGTGGTGGTATTTCTCTAACATACCAAAGATTCTGCCTCAGCCCTGAACAATGGAATGGTCGTGAAGAAAACTAAATACAAATGATGAACTCTTTGTTTATAGGAGGTGGTTTTAAATGAAAAGTTTCAAATCGCAAACATGTTCTGTCATCTTTTGGGGACCCTGGAGAAGCTGACAGAGAATTTGTATGCATTAGTGAAAAATAAAAGATGAAAAGGAACTGCAGTAAAGAAAAACAGTTATCACAAAAATAAAGATATCCCCCCCCCCCCCCTCTCCCCCGAAAAAGTGTTGCTTTTTAAAACTCACATTTCACTTGAATTAGAATAAGGTGTACCCTTCTTCAAGCTATTCCAGTATTTCCCCGAAGAACCATTCAACAACCGGTCCAAATTTCAACAGTTACAAACTGAATACTGAAAGTGGTCATAATTTACACTGTGACCTACCCCGGTCCTCATGTACCAACGCCCGCTTCATATACTTTTCCCCCTCAGCATGTTCACATGTAAAGTGAAACATATTCTGTGATTATTGTGATGCTTTTCACAAAAAATACAGTAAATGACAGCTCTTTTGAAAGTCTTATTAAATTCACTGTAATTGATGGCGACTCTGACAAGTTATTTTCCTTTACATAATGACCCCTACCCCCCCAATAAAAAAAAAGAACCCCCCTACACAAATAACAAATAAAAAAAAACCCACCCAAAAACAAAACAAAAAAATGCAACTGATTTCTGTCAGAATTTTAAAAAACACCCCTCATTAACAAGGATTCTTCAAGGTAGACATGTTATTTATTTTTGAAAAAGACTTCACATTCTAAATGAATAATGAACAAATTTTAGGCACACCTATTCCTGTGTTGTGAATCTCACACACCTACCTTTCTATCGTTGTAAAGAAGAAAACAATCTGATCTTTCCTATCCCTACATGGTAAGTTTCACAGGCCATACAATTCACTGTAAGTCTCACATGTCCTGAAACGTTACTGCCAAGTCTGATGCACAAGGAGGGGGAGATCAACCTGGCTAAAGAGTAGTTTTACTCCGACTTTTGGTAGAATGGCTTTATCTTCATGAAATATTTTTGTTGTCAAATAACTGACCGGTGGGTCTGACAAACCCATGATGTTGGAAATTGGATTAATAATAAAAAATAATGTACAGTACAGTAAGCAATCAAACACACCTCACAGCATGCAAATCCAACATCACTCAGTCAAGAGTGCTAAATTTAGTGCGCCCCTTCCTTTTACCTAGTCCAAGTGTGGTCAGTTCCTGCTGTAATCAGCACCAGCTGGGCTGGGATAGGATAGAATGCAATGAACAGCAGCTGAAAGTGAGGTAGACTGACAGCTGTGACCTGTTCATATATGAATCAACTTCTTGCCCTCATCTGATGCAAATAACATACAGTGACTTGAACAAAGTCACAATCAACCCATACCCTACACTATCCCAAGAAAAGAAACCTCTGATTACTCCTTCTTAAGAGAGCTCAACTTGTGCTCACAAACTTCATATGCAGTGACTTTTATGCACATAAAAAACCCCAAACCCACCAAGACTCCCCCCCCCCCCCCATCTTAACAATGCTGTAATTACCATATGCTTTACATATAAGCCCTTCAACATGCATTCACATCTTACACCCGTTCAAAAACACAGACATGATATAAAGCAAAAATGGTGCAGACCAAAATATGAAACGATAATATGCAGTTTTCAAACAGCTATAAAGATAGTGCATAATATGCAATGGAATATCAATCAATTTACCCGATAAAACATATTGTGTTTACACCTATCAATGTACTGATGATGTGTGCACTGATGAAACATGTCGATTCAGTAACAACACTCATCCTTTCATCCATAAATACACCAGATAAAAATACTCTTACAACCAGCATGTACAAACAGTACAAGAGTCAACACCATGCATGAAATATCACTAGACATCAAGATGACCTTTGAAAGTGTACAGAAAACAATCTTGAAATATTACATAGGCTTCAAATCTGACATAACACACGTACACGTCCTTCAAGATGATACACACACACACACACCCCTACACCAGCATAAGCAAGCAAACATGGTGGGATTGAAGAAAGTCAACTTCTCCTTCCAAACACCTCCTCCCCCTGAAAAAAACCCACCAAACCCACTAGAAAACAACTGCCCCCTCCTCTTTTCCCTTCCTGCCAGTTCCCATATAAACACCGGGCAACGTTTTCCTTTTATTTGACAGTTAGTAAAATATTTCTCTTAGATTTATAGAATTCAAACCACAGCAAAATAATGATGCATCTGAATATTTTAGTCTGATTATGACCAATAGAAAGTTATACTCATGCTCATCACAGAGAGGGAGAGTACACATTTCATAAGTGAACTATGAATTATGCATAAAATTGAACAACACTGTCCATCTTGTACTGCTAATGCAGACTATACATTGGTGTACAGGTACAGATATGTAAGTTTCAACGATTTTGCCATTTGCTTTCTAACTCGCTTTCTTTATTATGTTGCAAATAAACTTTCACAGGCTGGCTGTATGAAAACAAATGAAGGGGGGAGGGGACTAATATCTGTGTAGGACATATATCCATCGCTTATGCGGACACCCATTAGCAACAGTTAAGAAATGTGCGCATACAAATTACCTTATTTAAAAGGTGGACCAGCCTTTTGATATATTAATATGCTACACAGATCAAACAATGCAAAGTTGACATTTAACACACTACACAGACCAAACGACACAAAGTTGACTCTAAACATACTGCACAGACTAGACACCACAAAGTTAGTGCCTTTGAATAACTAATACCAAATACAGGCGAGGCCTGGAACAGAATAAAAAAGAGAGGTAACTTTTGTTTCTCACAAACAGATGAAGGCACGTCACTTCAAACCAATGATACTTATGCTATCCACCAACTGGCATACAGAAAAATGGCTGAGCACACGGACATAACAGGGGCTTTCTGGCATCTCTTGAAACAGAGCACTCATGAAATACAACAAGAACATGACATTCTAATTTTTGCCATGACAAATATGTGTATAGTGCAAAGCATGCATACCTATCACATACACATAGATTCAACTGCAAAAACTGAATAAAATCCCTCTTCCAAAAGAATCTATTTTATTTCTTTTCCAGTCTAGTCAGTACCCACCTGAGACATCTTTTTAATGAACAATCAAAAACCATCAATTCAAGATTTCTTATGAGCAGTCATCCCCAGGGATCAATCCAATCAGTAAACATGACCTACTGTTCAGACAATTTTCTATTTCCAGTCAAGTTTGTCCCAGTGCAAAAATGATATTCCAGTTTCTTGTGTCTGTTTCTTATTTTTCCCCCTTTAATGCATGATCTGTGGCTGTAACAGTTATCCAATTGGGAATCAAATAACTGCTATCTAATCTATAGGGACAGCCCCTGTACCTTAAAACTACTGACGATGCCATCACTATGATTAAAGCATATTATCCTCATTCTTGTTGTACTGGAGCATATTGTGTAACTACTTTTACCATTAATGTTTTAAAGAAAACTAACCCCATCGTAACTGCGAACAGTACTGATATCCTCATGTTCAGTGTAATATCATTACAAACTATGGTTAGAGTGACACTGAATCGAAATTCTTACAGTGATAAAATCCTTGCGATTAATGCTCACTCCATTCTTGTTACTGTGTGACATTCCTATCTGTATCATGCAAAAAGTAAGCAAGCTCACACACACACACACACACTCACATGCACATGTACACACGCATACAACTACAAATCCACTCACAGAACTATTCTTATTAACTGTTCCTCTTTTAGTCAAGGTTACAGCACAAAAGGAAGGCTACTCCCTTCTCTCGAATCACCTAGAAGTCTGTCTGGAATTTAACCACATCACCCACCGGTGTGCAACGCTGGTCTCAATGCTGATAAACGCTTATTCCCAAAGTGAAACCACTATGTACATATGGTCCCTGGCTGACCACAAAGGCAAAAGACTTGTACTTTAAAAATATGCTACTCACAGTCCTTAAATGTAGGAGATGGGTTGTCACACAGGTGTGAGTGATACAACACTAAGGTATTTTCCCATGCGATTGACATCAACAGTAAGAGAGAAACCAGATCTTGGGTTCTACATGTTTATGAGCCATACAGGAACATGAAAAGCTATGTCAGGTTTTTCGTTTGTCAGGAAAATAACCCATCTTTCAGAACCAAATAAAGGGAAAAACTTGCAGAAATAATCAATAAGTTCCCCAAACCCATTTTATGGTCTGAATTATAAAAAAAAAATCTATACACAGCTAAACAACCACAAAAAAGTTCCATGAGAAGTGCATGAAACGTGTCTTACAATATAAAATGTAAGGAAAGTGAGATGTTACTGTTAAGGGCCTCACACAACTCAGTGACGGTAGAATGGTCTTTTTAACAAGAGGGAACCTTCACACCACCAATAACATGAAACAAACCTTCATCCACATAGTACTGTTAGGACAGACAGAATGTTCACACATAAACAATTTGACAGAGCTTTTCAATTGCACAGACAGGTGAACACAGACAGGCAGCTTGAACACCCCCCCCCCCCCCTCCCCCCCATGAAAGGAAAAAACTTCATCTTTGTGCATCCCCTTTCCCCCGTCCTTAAATGTTAACAGATCTTAAGCTGTGGAGCTTATCCCCAACTTTGGAATACTGGGGTGGAGTTATATACCTGGCTGAGTCCTGAATGAGGCCTTTCCAACAGCCCTACAAAATCCCCCCACAACCAGCTGACTGGCCAGGTCATGCAGTGAGAACTGTAACTAACTGTGGGCTGCTGTGAAAATAATGACCAATTATTCAGTGAAAACAATCACTTCCAATTTCAATGCTTTCCTGTACATTTTTTCTCTTGATAAAAACCATGATCATGTCTTTAAAGCGAAGCTCAGATCTACAATATAAGAGTTATAAGCTCATAATCAAGATACTCTCTTTCTCTGAGTTTGCTCTGGACCTCAGCAAGTGCTGCTTGTACATAAACTGTTTTCAGGTAACATGGTTAAACAAACCTACAAGGATGATTCAGGTAAAGTCTAAAACATGAAAATGGTTCAGTGCAGAGAACAGCTCTTCTCAACTCTGTTCCCCAATGTGAGATGAGATTGTTACATCTTTTGAGACAGACAAAACAAGACTAGAACAACAACAAAACCATGGCAAGAAAACACAAGAAACAGTTAAACCCGTACATTCTGTGAAAATGCTGATTACCTTACCTTAGCAGCCATCCAACAACTCAAGCAATACCCACAAGTTTTTCTGCATGCAGAAAAAAACACAAAAACACACATGAACTCTACAAATTTTACCCTCAACTTTGGTCAGTTTTTCAGTTGACAAGGAAAAAAAAGAATATTTAAAAAAATCACACACCAATGTTCCACTTCATACACAACACATCTAACAATCAACAAGGATGATAAGCTTCATCTTCAAAGGTACACCACTTCAGTCAGGGATACTGTCAATACACATTCACCTTGCATACAGACCAATACAGGGTACAGGGTAACAGATGGAAAACTGTGATCGCTTCTACTTAAAACATACTTTCATCCTGGAGTGAGAGAAAAGACAGATACCGCTGTGATAGAACATGATTACCACATTTTCTGCAGTGAACACATCTGGAAGCAGTGGCGGATGTCTGAAGTCAAGATGTTGCGGATATCACATGCCTAGAAGTGATACAATACCATGACAATGTCAAAGTGAAGATGCTTTCTATATGAAAGTCAAAATGTTTTCAACATGAAGGTGAAGATGTTTTTGACATGAAAGTGAAGATGTTTTTGACATGAAAGTGAAGATGTTTTCGACATGAAGGTGAAGATGTTTCATGATATTCAGGCCATAAACCCAATACAAAATGAGTAAGCAACGAGTGGAGATGTATCAGCAAATGGTGGAATGACAATGTGCAAGGCATGGCCATGGCAGGACAGGTGTGCATTCTCTCCTGGTGTCACAGTACTGCCGGGTCCTGCCGTGGTGCAGGGACAGGCAGGTAACCAACGCCATCAACAGGTGATAACGTGCCACGTAACGATCACCTCTTCCTCCCTCCTTCAGCTCACAGAGACCGGCTCTGCTTGCTGTCTTTTCTGGATTAATACCTGCACACAGACAGACAGACAGAGCATATGAAGATACAGAGATACAAGACAGACACAGCATGTGAAGATACAGAGATACGAGACAGACACAGCATGTGAAGACACAGAGATACGAGACAGACACAGCATGTGAAGATACAGAGATACGAGACAGACACAGCATATGAAGATACAGAGATACGAGACAGACACAGCATGTGAAGATACAGAGATACGAGACAGACACAGCATGTGAAGATACAGAGATACGAGACAGACACAGCATATGAAGACACAGAGATACGAGACAGACACAGCATGTGAAGATACAGAGATATAAGACAGATGAGACTATAAACTGAGGCCCCGTGTGCGAACGCATGCAGAACATCTTGCACACATGTTAAATCCTGTTCCGCTTTTCGAAAGAGTAGGCCATTGTGTGCCGGTGGGAACAGGTGACAAAATTTACAAAACCGCATACACACGGGGACTGGATGTAAAAAAGCACATGAGTGCTTATTCCATTATCCTCAATATAAAATAATAAATAAAATATAACAAAATAAAAGATAAAGATATGAAACAGACACAGCATGTGAAGATAGAGATATGAGACAGACACAGCATGTGAAGATAGAGATATAAGACAGACACAGCATGTGAAGATAGAGATATGAGACAGACACAGCATGTGAAGATAGAGATATAAGACAGACACAGCATGTGAAGATAGAGATATAAGACAGACACAGCATGTGAAGACAGATATATGAGACAGACACAGCATGTGAAGACAGATATATAAGACAGACACAGCATGTGAAGATAGAGATATAAGACAGACACAGCATGTGAAGATAGAGATATAAGACAGACACAGCATGTGAAGATAGAGATATAAGACAGACACAGCATGTGAAGATAGAGATATAAGACAGACACAGCATGTGAAGACAGATATAAGACAGACACAGCATGTGAAGACACAGAGATAATTATGATGGACCCTACAGCCAAGCATCAAAATCGTTTGACTTCAATCCCATGGGTCCATGAAGTCATGGATTTGAATCATGGCTGCAGCATATGATAAATCAAGGATGGGGATTTTTATGATCTGCCAGGTCAACTTCAAGTGCAGAGCTGCCGGTGTTTCAATTTGCCTCATGAATATAGACATGCTGAAGATGAAATATGTATACTAATGATGGCATCATTCATGTCAGTCATCATTAACCATTACACCCAGTGGTGTGTAGGGCAGCAACAAAGCGCTTCCACTCCTGCCTATCATGGGCCAACCTAGTCATTGATCCCCAAGAGTGCTGCATGGCCTTCATCTCACTTTCTACAGTCCTCCTCCACGTTGCTTTCTCTGTTGCTGTTTCCGTAACTTCTCTTCTTTTACGAAACAGGGTTGTTAGCCCTGTGCCCAACCCCCAACCTGGAGAAAGGGTTCCACCTTAGTCGCCTCTTACGACATGCCTGGTTGGAGGGCAGGGATCCTATTCTTGCAATGCTCGCTTTGCAAGCATACCCCAGGAGTCCCACGGGGGATTCATGTCAGTATTTGGTGGATAATGGAAATATCAACACACCCAGCATGCATCCTGTGCAAAATAATGAGCTGCTCTGGTCAGAACATTCTGGCTGAGGCCAACAGGCAGAACTCTTGCATAGTTACAAGCGCAGGAGAAGACCAGGCGCAAGCCATCCCACCCATTAAGAGAAGAGAAGAGAAGAGAGAAATATAGCTGAAAGTTTACAGCAGAGCTCAGAACATGGGTCTTTCTATGCCACTATTTTCTCATGTAAACATGCTGGTTATTTTAGAGACTCTCTCTCTTTCTACAGCAGTCACAGGAGCATGGTACTGAATTTTTCAGGTCACGTCTCTTGGGCAAGCTGCATCTGGTGGAGCCCATTCCTCTCCAGGTACAGGGTGCATGCTAGACATGTTTCTGTTCCATCCCAATGAACACCGAATGCATTACAGGCTCTATGATGTGTACATTAATTTGATCTTCTGTATGCATTCGTACATGAACAGATTCAGGCACTGGCAGGTCCTGGGAGATGTAAAAATACCCACCCGTAATTCTCCAGAATCCGCTGCCAAGATTTGAACCCACAACTTCATGGATCAACAGGGATTATTTGTTGCACCGACTAGAAAAGTCCAAATTACTTGGTCCAGGGGCAGCAACTGTGCCAGTATTATAGGGGCAGAAATGGGTCAGGAATTGAAGCTCATGATAAGAACCTATATATTCTTAGTCCATCACCTACACTCTAAAACACACATCATACAACAGTCAATAACCATCACCCCACCCCTCTTCCCCACCACAAGAAACAGACAGACCACACACTTAAGTCTTCTTTACTGTCCACTCACCTCACTGAATATGACCCAGTTGTGGCTCTTGGCGGACACGTATATGCGCACTACACTAACTGGGCCCAGGGTGGAAGGCAGGTCCCCCTCAGCCAATCCATTAGCGTTGAACTGGCCCACGATGAGGAAGCCCGGGACAGGCTCCTGCACCGAGTCCTGCAGGGCCGGTAAGCCAACCACTGGCCTGGTGGGCCACACCTCTGGTTGGATCTGGACTGTGGCTTCATGGAGGATGTCTTCTGGATGCTCAGGGTTTCCTGTCCGAAACAGGAACCTGCCAAAACATGCCATGAACGTAGTAGCAAGACTCCATCAAATGCACAGAACAAAAAACATAAACAGAGTAGATTAGGTACTCAAACAACTTTGGTGATGGAAAAAAAAAGCTGGGCATACCAAAACCTTAGTGCACAGGCATGTATCCTGGAAGATAACGAAAAGCTATATCAAACCTCAAGGACAAAATCCTTAACAACCTTATACACTTTATCAAGCTGACTTTCTCAAAACAGGAATGATGCATGAGCACAGGATCAACAAAGGGTCAGGCCTGAGTTGAGGTCTGTGATAAAAAGATTTAAAGTCCCACATCCTGACTGTAACACGTGTCCCCTTCTTCCGTTTTGCAACTTTTATGGTTCTGCCTTGTTAAGTTGGTTGGGTGTGCGGGCAGATAGGGGGATGGGGAGTTGGCAAAGGAGTGTCTGTTGTGCTTGTTGATTCGGAAGAGCAGGAGGGCAAGGGCAGTAGAGGAGAGACTTACTCTTCACAGCCAACACTTGTATCTATAGACCTATCCTCTTCTAGTCCTTTGGATGAGTCTGAACTGCAGTCCTGGATATGAGCACATGCAACGACAGTCTATTGTTTTCATTTTAGTAATGCCTGGACAATCATTCATGCATGCTACCTACCAAAATGCCTCTCAAAGAAGAAAAGGCCACTGTGTGCTGAATGACAAAATGATGGAATGAACTCTTGGGCATCTCCCAGGTTTAAATATCTGGGGTTTCATCCAGTGGAATGGATATATATCAAAACACAACTATAGACAAGCACACTGGTGTCATGTTTAGACACCACCCTTGATGACTTTCATGGTATACAATTGGTCACATGTGGAAATCTCACCAATGTTGAAACCTTACAGTTCACAGTTAAAAACAAAGGAGAACAAAGGGCAGTCATTACACTTTTGAGGCTATAGGGAGGCAAGACCTGAAGACAGAGAATATGAAAAGAGGCACACATCAAGGCGCTTATTTCTCTTTGGCTGGAAGGAGAGGCAAAATAAACTTGAGACAAAGAATTTGAAAACAGACACATCAAGACTCTAATTTTTCTACAGCAATGGGGATGGGCAAAAAAGTCTTGAGGACAGAGAATAAGAAAACATGCTCACTTCAACTCTTGTTTCTTTCCGGCTGGAGAGAGAGGCCAAAAATTTGGGGATAGAGAAAATGCTCACATCAATTCTTATTTCGCTACGCCTAAGAGCATAAGCAAAAAAAAAGCTTGACGACAAATACAGAAACATGCACACATCAAGATAGTTGTTACATTTCTATGGCTAAGAATACGAAAGCAAGACTCACTTTTCTATGGCTATAGGAGGGCTGAACCTGAAGTCAATGATGTCTCCAGCATTGGGGGTGATGGCCCAGAAGAAGGTCTCCCCGGTGTAGGCTTTCAGCAGCGTGTATTTGCCATATGTCTTCAGAGACGTGGCCAGCTGAGCCGTAGGGTTCATGTGTGCACGGGCCAGTCCATTCTTCCCAAAGTCTCTGTCCTGCACATCCCGGCAGCAATACAGGATCAGTCCATTGTTCTCAGATCAATAATGCACTCTACTTTTCATAGATCACAACTTTGAGAAAAAGAGTACCCCTCCCTAAGAACCATTTGCCTTGAACAAAGGCACACAACTTGAAACCATCAGAGTTTTAGATTAGCTTTCAACCTGGATAATGGACAGCATTTACAAAACCTCCAAAACCACCAAACAAACAAAAACAACAAAACCCACTCTGCTTGGTTTAAGTAGCCTTCTCAAACAAGCACACAGAACAACAAATGCAGAAAAAAATCTGCACACAAAAAGTTACATTTTCTTCAAGATCGAGAAAAACCTCATATATTTTGGAAACAAAACAACTGTTAACCACAGCAAATCAATAAACAATGTATTTTGAGTAAAAAGTTAGAATCCAGCTCCACAGAAAAACTGTGAGAAATAAAACATCCTAAAAAACAAAAACCTGAAAAAAAGGAAAAGCTTTTGAGGTGCTTGGGCACTTACTTTCTAATTTTAACTAGTAATACCCAAAAGACTTTCAATTAATGACAACAGAGCCGTCAATCTTAATTGTCTTTACAACTGTCAACATACACAGTATCATGTGTCCAAGTGAGCCATTACCTTGAGTTTCTGAACTTTTCCTCTGAGAGAAGACTTGACCCCTATATGCTGGAAGAGTGAAGGCTTGAATCTCCTTCGTACAGCCTGTTTCATGCGGTTGCAGTGTTTCTGCAACACACACACACACACAATACACATGAAACCATACTGGTTAATACTTAACCTTCTAACAAAATACTGGATGGAATTTGGGGGGGGGGATGTTCATAATTTTCTTGATAACAGTTCTGCATGGCAAACAAATGTTACAATTTTAGAATCATTAAGGACATTTTCAGTTGAAAGTGTTACACAGTTACTTGTAAACTTAAAGAACAGATGAGTAACTCTTACTTGATCTAAAGGGAAAACTGAAAAATTAAACATCATCTGTTTTCAAAAATTTTTTTCCCCTTCAGTGTACCCGAGTCTCATCCTCAAAGGGCAGTAATAACAGAAAACTTCCCTCCCTTCCCCCCATAAAACCCAAATATGTTTCCCCTCAAACAAATTATTATTACTAATACAATAATATTAATATTAAAGCTTTCTTTTTTCTCTTTCACTTTTCGTCTTGAAAATACCAGTGTTGTTAGTAGTTTTTGGCCACCATCAGAAGCGCTCAAACACAATATCTTAAAAAAACACAACTGTGTTAAACATAGACTTTTTTCCACACACACATACACAACACACACATGTTCAAACACACATACCGCACAGATGTACATACATGCACACACGCACACTCTCTTTCTTGTCTTCTCTTACTTGATCTTTTTCTGGATTGCACACTTTGACCCACAGCAAGTGATCCAGGAGCCAGTCAATGGGTTTGTCTGCGTAGAACATCAGGAAAAACTCTACCACAAACGGCAGGTCTGCAGACTTGAACATCTTCCCTGTACACACACACACACACGTGCGCACACAGGCACACACAAACACATGCACACACACACAGTGTTGATAAAGTTGTTTTTGTTCCTAGGCAGATGGCTTGATAGAAAAAGCAAACGCATTGCTTCCTCAATGTACCATCTGGAAATGCTAATTTGACTTTGAATTTACTTTGACACACACACACACCAGAAATATGAATGTACACTTGGATAATGCATATCTAACACAAGCATCCATACATGTGTCATTAATAAAGTAAGGTCATACACACACCTGTAATTCTGAATGCATACATAAACTGTCAGCTTCCTATATTTAGGAATACTAAAAAATGAAGGACAAAGTCACATAATACTGTCCAGATAGTTGAACCTCCTACCCCAATGTTCTTTCAATTCTGTGCCTTCCCAACTAAGAGTAAAGCCCCCCCCCCCCCCCCCCACCACACATCAACTCCCTTCCCTCCAAGTTATCTTTTACCAGCACAGGCTAAAGCCAAAGGAAACATCAAAACATACTCAATCCTCCTCCCTCAAGCAATAGTGAAAATCCAAAAATTGATATGGCAAAATACTACAGTAAAGAATGAAAAGTGAACAGATGGCTATAAGGCAAGAATTACAATGAATGAGGCAATGAAAAGTGAACAGATGGCTATAAGGCAAGAATTACAATGAATGAGGCAATGAAAAGTGAAAATAATAATAATAATAATAATAATAAATGGAACTTATATAGCGCTATATCTTGCAAAGACAAATCAAAGCGCATAAAAATAAATGAAATGAAAAGATAGCTATAAGGCAAGAATTACAATGAATGAGGCAATGCAAAGTGAAAAGATAGCTATAAGGCAAGAATTACAATGAATGAGGCAATGAAAAGTGAAAAGATAGCTATAAGGCAAGAATTACAATGAATGAGGTAATGAAAAGTGAAAAGATAGCTATAAGGCAAGAATTACAATGAATGAGGCAATGAAAAGTGAAAAGATGGCTATAAGGCAAGAATTACAATGAATGAGGCAATAGCAGTTATGCTCGTAAGTTTACTTGGAACAGCATTAAAGTTCTTAAAAAAAAAAAAAGGCTTTAGCAGGTCTACACATATGTTTACTTGGAAGATCATACTAATCCACATCCTCAATCCTCCAGGTGCCACAGAAACTAAACCATTGACTTTGTACTTAGAAGTCAGTGATTTCTGGACTTAGATATCAAACAGTTCATGAATAATATTTCACATTTACTGCCATGTATATGACCAATATCATTATAGCACGGACAGTCTGACCTATACTATAAACCTGCATTCCAATTTCACTCTTCAGGTACATATGAAAAATTCAGGAGAGAAATGGACAGAAGACACAGACACTAACGGCAAAGAGGAAAGGGAGACAGATCAGAGACTAAGAAGAAAGGTACACATACACTCCCTCACCAATAAAACCAAGAGTAGAGAACTCCAAAAGAAGCCAGTCGTTGGACTTCTGCTGATATGCAAATGACTTCATCACCGTCAGGAAGCCTGGTTTGGAGACCACGTCATCTTCCAGCTGTCACAACACCCCACCAGCCCACAGTTGACACAACAACAACTACAACACATCATCACACAAATAATAATAATGCCGAATCTGACCTCACAGCTGTGAGCTACTTCCAATAGCACACAAAAAAATTGTCTTCTGCAGATTCTATGGTTTTTTATTGTTACAAGACTTTTCAACATCATTTCAACTAGCTTGAATCAGAGAACTATTTTCACAGTGAGATTGACTTGACTGCTTTTTTCTTTTCTTTGACAAATGCTCAGACAGCAACTACTGTTATCTGTCATATGAGCTAAATTGTGTTACACAACTGCCAAGTCAGGCCCAGAACATCTGACTTTGGCAAGGCTTTCTTTCTAAATAAGCTATAAGATTCTCATATTGTGATGGGTTCTCAGCTTATTTAGATACTTGGCTGGGAAGATCTGACAGATTCAGCATTACATGACAGCCCTGTTTTTGCCCTTGCAAGTTAATCAGGCTGGTAACAAGGCTGTGTAAACCATAAAGAGTATCTTCTAATACGGGTACGCAAGCAGCAATTCTTCACAGCTGTGAAAGAGCCACTTTTCTGGCAGAGAAATCCCAACTAAAAGTGAAGTGAACACCACTGTTTTTTGTTGGAGAAACTGTAACTGATTTGACACTAAAGTTACACATCCGATGTGCCCTCAGTGATTTTGCTATCACTACCATCTCAATAAGAAAGACATGAAACAAAACTGGGCGCATGTCATAAATGATCAAAACACGACGTTTCAACAGAGAAATACACTTGACAAGCAAACTTCACAGGTAAAATAACTGTTGGCTTCACTTCCAAAGTCAAGCTGGCTATGACGATGGTTATTCTGTTAACAGATGGTGAAAATGATCCCGGAAGTTTCTGCAGGACAGTTTTCCTGTGGTCTTTTGTCATCTCTAGGCCTTATGATCCTTGAACAGGGCACACAGAACTTAGTAATGATAAGCATGCTTATTTAATTTTTTAAAAAAAGGAAGTCAACTTCAAAAGAGAAAAAGAACACACAAAAAAACTTGTACAAAAGCCAAGCAAACAAGCGGTAAAGAAGCAGTAACATGCATGCATGCACATTTTCCCTGCCTAATAAACTTTGGTGAAACGCCAACTGGTGCAACCAACACACAACACACTAAATTCAATTTATTCCAGGAGGTGACAACATTTGACCACATAACTAAATATCGAGTCTCCTGATTCTGTCAATTTCTCTCTCTTACTTACACACACACACACACAAACCAGGCAACCCTATACAACAAAACAACCCAAACCTACCATCTCCTCCACAGTCCATAATGGTCCTTTTCACAAGTTACAAGCTCAGTCCCAGTCAGAATCAAAGAGTACAACCACAAAACATTTCTTTTGTTTTTCTTCAAATCTGGAAAGTGTGAGAATAAAAGTAGCTGCATCTGCCTGGACACAGCCTCAGTCCTGATTCTGCCCTCATGTCAGCTGGGCAATAAGCAAGAAATGTATTTTCCTGCTTTATTCTTTGACTTGAGCTGGCTGACAACGCTCAGATGGAATAGGTAACGGCTGACTCTGACCATGACAGTCACTGGACAACGGTCAGTTTTATACAGGGGGTAGAAAGCCTAGTGGTTAGTGTGTTGTATGTATGTATGCATCATCTGACGATAACTGAAGGCGTGAATTTGAGTCTTCACTGAAATGTTCAAAGGGATTCTCCCCCTGGAGTTAAGTAACATGGATACTGACACTTTTCCTAAAAAAATCCTTTAGATGAAAAAAAAAAATCAATCCAAGGGGATGGGATAGTCTTAAAATGAAGAGTGTTGCACTCGTTCGAGCCACAATTGAGGTGCCCATTTGAGGGGATTTTCCCACCAGAACATCTTGCACACATGTGTTAAAACTTGTTTTGTCTTTCATTAGAGTAAACCTCCCCCCCACCAAAGAAAAAACCCCTCCCCCAACCCAAAACAAACAACCCCCCCCCCCCCCCCCCTCCCCAAATAAAAAATAAAACACCCCCCCCCCCCCCCCCAAACGGTTGCATATGCAAAAATCTCACCATTGGTGAACTTTGGAGCTCTAGCGAAAGAACGGAAATAAACAACAAAATCACTATCCTGTGTGTGAACACATACAGAACACCTTGCACACATGTTAAACCCCCATCTTCCTCCTGTAGAAGAGCAGACCAGCAATGGCCAGAGGACCAGCAATGGCCAGTGGACCAACAATGGCCAGAGGACCAGCAATGGCCAGAGGACCAGCAATGGCCAGAGGACCAGCAATGGCCAGAGGACCAGCAATGGCCAATGGGATGTATGTCACTAGCAATGGCTACATACCCAGCATGCACCCCACTACCTGAGAGGGATGGGGGGGTTCCTCCAGGTTTGACTTGCCCATAGTACACTGCCTGAGAGTTTCAGTGCTGTGCCCCAACAACTTCTACAGGAATTGGGGGAGAAGTCAGTCGGTCAATTAATTAACTCATTTAACCCCAAGCCTGAGCACTGCTTAAGCAAGACTGTGCAGTCTTGCCGGCCTGAGCCTGAGCAGCTCTCGGGCAAAGTACCCAATATACTGCTGTTGCTACATCAAATATTATCACAACACACAACACAATGAGAATCTAGCCTGAGAGCTGCTCAGGCTGGCAAGTCTAGTTAGTCAGTCTCCCCTGAGCGGGCTCAGGGCTGAATGAGTCAAGTCGGTCAGGTCTTATAGATGAATTTTGTATTAGCAACAACATCCCCAAAAGTTTTATGATCAATTGTTGCATTAGCAACAACATCTCCAAATGGTCTGGGGAGCTTCGCTGCCAGAATTACACATCCTTATCATTACTACTTTTATCATGATTAGGTTGTTATTATTACTGTTATTACTATTATTATTATTAGGTCTATCTTCCACAAAAGGATATTGTAAAACATACGGATTTTGTACTGTTCCTTTTTGTTCTATGTTAGGGAAGTTTTACAGACATAAACTGAGGTTACTTACACTACAAAGTTCAAAGAAAGTTTAGGTATGCAATACATGAATGGATAATCACATGCAGAAGAAATGTTTATTTTGTAAACAGAGTATAAAATAAATGAACAAAGTCAGATACAAGTAAAAATACATTAAACAGAAAAAAAAAACACACACACAAAAAGCTAAAAACATCAAAATGGTTTGAATGTCACCACCTTTAATACATACATGTATACCAAGACTGAGCACAGCATTTGCAATGTACAAATGAATGTTCTAACACAGCTAAAGAAAAGCTGACCTGGACTATACCCAGACTGTTGTAAAACCTCAAATCTAGTAATAATAATATATGGCATTTTTATGGCGCTGAATCTTGTAAAGAAACAAATCAAAGCGCAAGTACACGCTAATTCAAGTGAAGCCAGCCACCATAAAAACATACAGAAAACAAACAAAAAAAAAAAACAAGAAGAAAAACAAAATCCCAGAAAAAAAACAACACCACCGCAAACAGAGCAAAACTTAGTAAAACATCTAAGGAAAAAAACCCAAACACACATAAGAAAAGGCAGAGTTTAACTCAAAACAAACAAACAAACAAAAAAAACCCAAAAAGAAAGAAAAAGGAAAGAAAAGATACAGACTGACTTTATTTTTTCATGCCAATGATTTAAACATTTATTACAAGTGATACACAAGTGCCTACTAGTTTATTTACCACAAAGCCCCTGTGGGGATGCTGGGGGCCTGTCAGTATCAAAAGCATTAAAGAAGAAGGAGAAGAATTCACAGACCCCCACCCCCACCCCACCCAAACGATCCTGATTACCTGCAGGTTTTGCTAATAATTTCACTTTCCTATTTTGTGAATGAAATAAGACTTTTTTTTTTTTTTGCTGCTATAATTTCTGTCATCAAAGAGAGTTAAAGAGTAATCACAAATTAACTGTTTTTTCTTCTTGTGCTTCCCATTCCCAAAATAACCCTCCCCCCCAACCCCCTATATAATGAACACTGTGAAACAGATTTTGTGAGACACTTTGCAACTTCTTTCATCCCCCTCCCCCCAAAAAAAACACAACAAAAAAACCCAAACCAAACATACAAACCAAAAACAACCCCCCCCACCCCCACCCCAACAAATGAGGACTTTAAAACAGATTTTGGGACACTTCATAAATGTTTGCAACAATTGATACTGCTCTGTTTATTCTAGACAAGTATGTATCTGAAAGAAAACATCACAACAAAGACGTCTGGTTGAGTAAAAACTGAAACATTTTCCACAGTGTGTTTTGTATAAAAAGGTCAGAAAATATACATTAGTGTTATGACCAACAACATACATCGCATCCAAGAATCCATGAAAAAAACACTTTTTGGGCATACACCTACATGGTGGCAAATGTTCACATCGTTGTCCAATTATTTCTGAAAGAAATTATTTTGATGAACATCTCTGTCAAATTGGTTTTATTCACTACACTACTTTTTTGGTGGTGGTGGTGGTGGTGGTGGGGAGCCGAGGAGGGATAGGGTGAATCTCATAAATATCACTTCCCCAATGGCATGCCGGGGGCCTGTCAGTATAAATAGCATCCCCACTTTCTGGAAATTCTGTGCTAGAAATTCCCTTTTCTAACCCTCTCTTTGTTTCTGTCCTGTTCCTTTTCTTCCTGTCACCTCCTTCTTGTCTATTTTCTGCCTTCTTGGTCCATTCTCCTGCCTTTTCCCCAGAGAGACTTAAAAGATAACAATGCTCTCCCATACCACAGGGATACTAATCACACTGATGTGCCCCTGGCATCCCTATGGGGAGATTTTCTTTTAACTAAATCCTATGCTTCAAAATGCAGCTGTCCAGAAAAAATGCATTATGTCTTTTGTTTCGTTTGTGAATGACAAGTGCAATTATCTTCAAACTGCTGTTTATCATGATTCCAGAATGCAGGGCCCCACAAACTTTCTGCCCTGAAAATAAAAAAATCTTTAGGATCTTGCCTTCAACTATCCTGTTGATACCTGATACCAGCTCTGTAACAGCATACATGCAATGCCTTTTTTGCTTTGTCCTTTACAGAAAAGCTTCAGGTCATGAACTCGATTTTTTCAAGATCATCAAATTTATATAAAACACGTCCGTCTTTGCTGTTAACATCTTTAAAACATCCATGACGCTCCACACGCATTTCGTATTCAAAACCTGAGGTTTTTTCAAATTAAAAAAAAAAAAGTTTTATTTTCTTGTTATGCTGGAATGATCGACGAATATTCAAAGTCAGTTCCATAAACACACATGTTAAACATCACCAAAATGTTAGCACCCATCACCAGTAGTGCCCACTCCAAGACCACAGCCACTCAATCCCTTGGTCGGTTAGTCAGTACGGACTATGTACAGGTCAGAATGCACAGCAGAGCTATTAGTACGGCCTGTGCATACGCAGAGGTTAGTGTCCAGCAGTGAGCATCCCGAAACACCTACCCCGCAGGCACACACTGCAGTCCTACAGCAGCAGGGAAGTACTGGACGCCCCTGTCCCCAACACCGGCCCTGGACTTTACACAGCCACATGCAACCACAGCACAGGTGACATGTAAGTACCGCACTCCAATGGGGAAGGTAGCGCACAGATCTCCCTGACAGCCTCTACCGTAGCTCATACACAAGTACAGGAGCGGCCCACTGACACTTACACTTGCAGAATACTGAACACCCATCAGTTTGCAGCGATCAACAGCAAGCAATGAGGATAACACTCAACATACCACATGCAGCAGTTTGAAAACACAGGCAACACAACGACTTCTTCTGTCTAGGTTAGGCTAACACACAATGCACCTCCCCATTTGCCATCACCCACTCCTCTGTCTGTACTAAAAATGTATAAACAAGACAATAGCAGGAGAAATGGTTAAATACTACAAAACAATCATTCTAATTTTTTGCAATAAGACAACACACTGGCAATAAATTTATGGTTAAATACGAAAAAAGCCATCAATCTAATTTTTTGCAACAACACACTGGCTATACATTTACAGTTAAATGCCAAAAAGGCAACATGTCTATCTTATTTTTTGCAATAAGACAACAAACACTGGCAACAAATTGACAGAGAAGTTTAAAAAGTGCAATCAGTCTCTTCAGTTTGCATCAATGAAAACAAAAATCACACAAATGTCCATCAACTTCTTCCAATCCTTACACATTGTTTACACAATGTTTACAGGAGGAGCGACCAATGTATGCCATTTTTTGCACTTCTGTGACTTTTGACAGTGCAACAGTCTTGGCTGTGACTGTACTTATACTTTCAGCGACAACAATGCACTAATCTTCAGTAATACAACAACAAATAAAACTTTTATACTGTCACTCTAGCTTGAACACCAAGTATCACCACACTGATAATTGAAAAATTTGTAATTTCCAGAAGCTTGTGGCTTGTCAACTGCTTTCTTGACTTAAAACCACCACACTTGCCACAAATATCCTTCAATAAAACAACCCCCCAACAAACATACTAAACATACAATAAAGGTGAAGAAAGCGGGCATGCAGACTGGTTGTCAGCTATGCTTTTGTCCATTTCTTACGATAATAGCTATTTACTTGACAGATACAAAGCATAGCGTAAGATCACAAACATTGGGTTTTTTTTCCCTTTTTAATGTAAATGAATGATTTTTAAAAGCACAAAAAGCTCTGGACCCGTTGCCTGTAATTGCAGCGCTTTTTGATGAAAGTAAACCAACCATTAAGTATGTGGCAATTGCTGCTATCTGTTTCAAAACTATCCCCCCCCCCCCCTTCCCCGAAACAAAAATAAATATTCTGATAACTTTATGCAAAGCTCTCACTTGACCTGACTGACTGGATCATTAGTTGCGACTTTCAGAGAAAAATATAAAATACACCACACAAGGAATACAGAACACGGACCTGATACATTCCACTACCGAAAGGTTTTTACAACACTGACCAAATCGTATATCAGCACAACACAATGATGTTATGACAAAATCATAATAGAGCATAAATGATAAAACCATACTGTTCCATCTTCAACCATGCCAACATCACATGACAGCCACAACAGCAGCAAAACATGCAAAAGCAGATCTTATAAGTCTGTGCACACAAAGATGTATGCACACATGCAAGCACACACACACACACACACACACACACACAATATATATATATATATATATATATATATATATATATATATATATATATATATATATATATATAAATATAATAAATTCATCAAATTTATTTGCAGCCATGCCAACCACAAAGGCTATGTCATCATTGATTACACACAAAGATTTCCCACTCACACACAGACACAACCTACACACACACAACCAACACACACACACACGCACTCATGCACGTGCGCGCACACACACTCACACAGACAGATGTACAGACACAAGACAGAAGAGAAGGCAGGGGGTCAGTCACTACACAAGGAGGCACAGACCTGCACATAGTACACTCCTCTGCTTCTGGCGTACAGCATGAGGTACGAGTAGTCCAGGTTCTGCTTTGTCCGCCACCTGTGTTCACACAACCAGTTTACTACACCTGAATGTATGCGAGTACGTGTGAGAGTGAGAGAGAGAGAAAAGAGAGAGAGAGAGAGAGAGAGAGAGAGAGAGAGAGAGAGAGAGAAGAGAGAGAGAGAGAGTGTGTATGTGTAAGTGTATGTCTCTGTGAGTGAGAGTGTGTGTGTGTGTGTGAATGTGAATGTGTGTGTGTGTGTCTCTGTGTGTGTGTGTATGTGTGTGTGCACGCGTGCATGTGCGTGTGTGCACTTAAGGGCATGTGCCGGTGCTTGTAAGTGCGTGATGTGCTCATGTGTGGATGGATGTGACCGATGTTTGGGTGGTGGTGTGTGTTTGTAGGTGTGGGACATCCTTTACCTGGGAACATGATACTGATTTTTATCATCTCATATGACAAATGGTTTCCTGTTCACACAACCAACAAAAAACTGTTTACCAGTTGATTGTTTTTAGCCATGCTTGTAAACCACATCAATTTCTCATGTTTTTTTACATAATAAAGTGTTCATAAAGTGTTCAGATTGGTTGCCAAGGTCGTATGTGATGCTCCACATATATATATGCCCACCACATCACGAAGGTCTCTTTGAGAATATTAAAAGATATTCTAACTTTGCTAATGGCGAATCCTATTCACATAACAATCAATGAGTGCCTTTCCATTTCTCTCTATGATGATGATGATGATGATGATGATGATGATGTGTACAAAAGAGGGCGAACAATATTTTCACCATCAAAGGGAAAAAAATGGAGAAAAAAGAATTTTATAGAATTTCTCAATCAATAGAAATCCAATTTTCTAACTGATCGTTACTGTTGATTCCAAGTTACCACTTACTTAGCCTTCTATTGTGTGTCTTCAAAGAGTTTTGTGAAGGCTTAAAAACCCATTAGCACTGTTGATTCAAATTCTACACATCCCTTATCTTACCCACTGTTGTGAGTCTTTACATGGTTTGACATAACTTTCTTTACTGTTGAAATTTCATCATCTGTTCCTACCGACACACAATGGCCTACTCTTCTGAAAGGTGGAATGGGTTTTCAAATGTGCACAAATTGTTCTGCATGTGTTTGTACACAGGAGTTCAGTTTATATACTCTCATTGAAAGGACTTTCTGGGGGGCGGAGTTGGTACTGATGTTAACTCCAGGGCCGTCAGTGCCTGGGCTTTATCATAGTTCTTGATTAAACCATTGACGCTGGGGGCAACAGCAAAGTGAGAGGCTGTATGACCAGTGGCTTTCCCACTCATGGAATTCCACTTTACAGCTTAGTCTTTAGTGATCGACTATGACTCTCTGACTAGGAGGCTTGACTCGCACAGTCCTTATGTGCTGCAGCCCTGGAGGCTGGTTGGCCTTTGGAGACCATATCCAACGCTGACTGTCCTTATGCCCACTTGGCCGAGAGAGTGGGGATGTACTGTGGGCAAGGCATCTCCACTATAATCAAATTTCTGCCCAGTTTCCAAAACAGCAGCTGCCTCCTCTGCTGTTTTGGAGGCCATCGTCGGACACGACGGACAAACATACATCCAGACCTCCGTAATGATGATTAAAATTCCTGCCATGACTCACTTGACCCTCTGCTGTGTGTCCCCGAAGGTTTCCCTCAAGTTGTCCAGGTTGGGGTAAAACCCTGCAGGGGGAACAATCACCTCCAGCAGTCCTGACCCTGTGGCCTCCGGGAATCTGAGTCACATACACATGCACACACACACACACACATATATATGCAAGCTTGAAAGTGTGTTATACTAATGCGCGCGCGCACCACACACACACACACACAGAGGTTGTTTACATTCAGGTACTTTCTTCATTCTGTTTGGGTTTTTTAAAAAGACAAAGCACACACACACACACACAGAGTTGTTTACATTCAGGTACTTTCTTCATTCTGTTTGGGTTTTTTAAAAAGACAAAACACTGATGGGATTCTATGGCACTTGGACAACATTCTCCATGAATGTGTGCATGCATGTTAAGTACCTGCAAGCCTGTGCATACTTTACAAGTAAGCATATCTGAGTCCAGGTATTGGTAAATATGCACACACATGCACGCACATACACACACCCACACCACACACACACCACCTACTGGCTTTTCTACCTGTAAATTAAATTGTATAAAACAAGGCACACAATGCAATGACTAATTGTTATGGAAAATGGTGTATTTTTTCTTGTGAATGATATGAAGCTGAATGAAACAGGATATAGATCAAAACAATTTATGATGACAGGGAGAAAGAGACAGAATCACAGAGGAATGGATGGAAAGAAATGCACAGAGAGACAGAAGACAAGACAGGCAGGCAAAGAAAGAGAGAGAGAGGGAGAGAGAGAGAGGAAGGGAGGGAGGGAGAGAGAGAGAGAGAGAGAGAGAGAGAGAGAGAGAGAGAGAGAGAGAGAGAGAGAGATATACAGACAGAGACAAAGAGAGAGAGAAGACAAGAGAAAAGGAAAATGCTGATAGGTAAACATATACAAAGCCACAACTCAGAACAACCATACTTCAGACCACAAACAAAACATCAATCCTGACTCATGAAGAACAACAACAAAACCCCCACACACACAATGCCCCCACCCCCCACCCTCCACCCCTAACATAAAAGTCACTAACCCTTTCTGCAGTTGTTCCATGACAAACAAAGAGAACTCCTCATTGAATGGCTGAAACAAAAAGTACAACTTGATATCTCAGGCTTCCCTATACAATTAAAAAAACAAAACACAATCAAATTGATGGGCACCCTCCCTCCCCCTATCCTCTCCAAGAAATCAAAAACTCCTGACGACCTGGTTGAGTCAGCACCATGATGCCCATTCAAGGGGATTTTCCCCCAGAGTTAACATCAGTATTAACTGACTCCACTTCCCCAAAAGTCCTTCGGATGAGACCATAAACCCAGGTCACAAGTACAAGGACATGCAGAACATCTTGCACACATGTTAAAACCTGTTCTGCCTTTAGGAAGAGTAGGCCATCGCATACCAGTAGGAATGAATAACAATTTTTTAAAAAAAGATTCTAGCTTGATTAAAAAACAAAAAAAGATTTATCAATTTAATTTCATTTATTTCTTAAATGATTGTCATGACTCACATGTCGTGACATAATAGTGTTCATATTCAGGTGGGTGAAAACATCACCACATAATACAGTGTTCATCCATATTCCTGTGGGTGAAAACATCACAACATATTACATTGTTCATAGAAAGGTGGATAAAAACCTCACCCCATATGGTGTTCATATTCCAGCGGGTGAAAATCTCACCACATGATACAGTGTTCATATTTCTATGGGTGAAAACATCATCACATGACACAGTGTTCATATTTCTATGGGTGAAAACCTAACCACATGATACAATGTTCAATATTTCTATGGGTGAAATCATCACATGACACAGTGTTCATATTCAGGTGGGTGAAAACCTCACCACATGATACAGTGTTCATATTTCTATGGGTGAAAACCATACCACTTAATGCAATGTTCATATTCCTGAAAACTTCACCACAAAATACAGTGTTCATATTTTTGTGGGTAAACACCTCACCTCTGCCACAAAGACTACGATCAGACAATCGTTCCGTTCCTCAATCGTCATGCCATTGATGAGGGAGTCGATGGTCTGAGCAACATAGCTGACAGAATCTCGCTTCACTGTTGGAATGCCGATCACAATGGATACTGAAAGCACACAACAAGGCATCATTTCATAACAGTGTTTCATAAATTATATGTGTGACTGGGGCATTCGAGTGAGTAAATCTGAGTGAGTGGGTGAGAAACACAGACTGAGAGGAGAGAAAGTCAATATGAGTGTTAAAGTGTGTGTGTGTGCTTGCGTGCGTGCGTGTGTGTGTGTGTGTGTGTGTGTGAGTTAGTGTGTGAGTGTGTTTATTTTCTATTTTGTTCATTTATTTCAAGGATAATATAATAAGCGCTCATATGCTTTTTACATCTATTTGCCTTGTGCATGAGGTTCTGTAAATTTTATTATCTATTCCCACCAGCACACAACTGCCTACTCTTCTGTATGGCAGAACAGGTTTTAAATGTGAGCTCAAGATGTTTGACATGTGTGTATGTGTGTGAGAAAGAGAGACAGTGTAATGTGCGATACTGTGTTTGACACTGTGTTGGTGTGCATGCAGGCATGTGATCATGTACTGTATGGGCATCCATGAAATGAATGCATGTAAAATAAAAACAAAACAAAAATGATGTATGCATGCATATACACTACTGCATACAAGAACAGAAGAAGGCTGAAATATGCACTGTGCATGATATATAAAGCTAAAGAATAATTTATGCCCCTCAAAATGTTAAACATAAAACACACTAAAAACATGCACACGCACACACCTATGCACGTACACTCAGACACACAGACACATACACACATACAGACACACACAGACAAACACACACACAAAGTATTGCAAAGATGGGCAAAGAAAGGTTGAAAACTAAAACTAGACACAGAGAAGAAACAAGAGAGAGAGAGAGAGGAAGATGGTGGGCAGGGGATAAGAAAGAGAAGGGTAGGTGAGTGAGACATAAATAAGGGTTCTCTCCGAAAATTAAACTTAACAAAAGCAATATAGACAAATGAGACAAGATGGCTTTTCCTGAGCTTCACCCACACTACAGACAACCAGCCTGCATGGCTATGTATGTATGTATTTATACATTATGTATGCCTGAAAAGAAGCTTGTCTGTCGATCTGTCCATCCCTCCCTCCTTCCATCTGTCTGTCTAGCTTCTTTTATCTGGATACAGAACTATCTTCTTACTTTTAATTACAATATTTTTCATGTTTTGGGGGAGGGGCAAATGTAGGCTTGTTTTCGAAACTCAGGGAGTAGATTAATGACAGACAGCAGTGACAAGGATGTGAATGTTGTTGTGGGTTTCCCAGCTTAACTCTTTGGGGGGTGGGGTCACCCAGAATGTGCACTCTGACTCACTCATCCTACCTGGGAATCACTGCAAGATCAGAATTGCACACTGAATGAGAGGTTTGCGTGTATGACTGTTTTTAAGTACCTCGCCAAATAGGCAGCCATACTCTGATTCCAGAGAAATTTTTTCTCCTGTAAAGGAGAGTGCAGGTTGTTATGTTAAGAGCTTGTCATGGCTGAAGACAATCTCAACACAACATTTTTACAACATAACATTTTAGTGTAGGTGTAGACCTTGTCAATTAGCTGACATTAATAACTGACACAGCTTTTGACCTGGGCCAGAGGATGTGAATGAGAAGATATCAGTTAAGATTTTATATATATATATATATATATATATATATATAATATATATATATATATATATTGTTATCTGTTCATGACTGGTGTTCCATACTGCTGACTCTGCACATGCATGTAACCACAGGTTAGCTAAGAGAGTAGCAGACTATGGAACAATGAGAGAAATATATATATATATATTGTTATCTGTTCATGACTGGTGTTCCATACTGCTGACTCTGCACATGCATGTAACCACAGGTTAGCTAAGAGAGTAGCAGACTATGGAACAATGAGAGAGCTCTATAATGTTTACTTGCAAACAGAACATCTTTCAAATTCTATGATTTTTTACAAAACTGCCTCACACGTGGATCAGTGGGTATTCTTTTTAACACATACACACACACACATATATATATATATATATATAAAACACCCTATATATATATATATAAAACACCCACACACACATGTACACATCTATATCACACACATACACACCTATATCACACACACACACACACAAACTGGATGGGATAGCCTGGTGGTTAGAGTGATGTGCTTGTGATCTGCTGACCTGGGTTCTAATCTCATTCAAGAGGATTTTTCTTCTGGAGTTCACATCAGTGCTGACTCCACTCCCCCCGAAAGTCCTTTGGATGAGACTATAAACTGAAGTCCTGTGTGCGAATGCACGCAGACCATTTTGTGCATACATTAAAACCTATTTCACTTTTCAGAAGAGTAGGCTATTGTGTGCCAGTGGGAATGGATGGTAAAATGTACAAAACTGCAAACACACTGGACATAAAAAAGACTCAAGTGCTTATTCCATTATCCTTGAAATAAAAAATAAGAAACACATACACACACACACACACCTTACAAACAGATTTTTAATCAATCTAAGAGCAGTGCCTGAACTAACATTGGACAAGGATTTACAGTTAAGGCCAAATCTTGTTCCTCCCCAGCAGACAAGCAGAGATAACACTGACAGTAATACAACCTACTGAAAAACAAATTATAGGAGCAAGCTAGAAAAGGTCACTCCCCCCCCCCCCCCCCCCCCCCCCAAAAAAAAAAAAGAAGAAAAAAGCTAGAAAAGGGCACCCCCCTCCCCCCCCCCCCAAAAAAAAAAAAATCACTAAGACACAAGGAATAACACATGACCCTGTCACAAACTCCCTTCCCCCTCTCCACTCACAACCACCCCCCCTCCCCCTTCCTAAATCCTTCTACCCCCCCCCCCCCCCCCCCCCATCACACACTACCTAAGGGCTGGTGAACATCCTTATTCTTGCCCCTGTGACAATAGACAAGGTCTTCCTGTGTCAAGTTTCCTGTCCTCTTCCTTCTTCACTGTCTTCCTTGCCTTGCCTTGTCACATGGGCAAAGTCTCAATGAGCTGTGTCCCTGTACTTGTTGTAATGTTGTGTGTGTGTGTGTGTGTGTGTGTGTGTGTGTGTGTGCGTGCGTGCATGTGTGTGTGTGTGTGTGTGTCATGTGTGTGTGTGTGTGTGTGTGTGTGTGTGTGTGTGGTATGTGTGTGGTGTGGGTGTGGTGTGGGTGTGGGCATGCGTGCCTGCATGTTTGTGTGTATGAGTGTGGTGGTGGTATGGGTGTGGCTGGGTGTGTGTGTGTGTGTGTGCGCATGCAGGGGGGGGGGGGGGGGGGGGGAGAAGGAGGGTGTGTAAGTGTCAGGGGAGGAGGGTGTAGTTGGTAATGTATAGGAGAAGGAATTTCAGGGGATCAATGCATGCGAAATGAGTTTTTAAAAAAAATTAAATACCGAACAAAATACAAAAACCACATTTACGTTACTAACCTACTGTACTACAATAAACAAAAGGAAAATGTAGTTCTAACAATTTCTAACAAAATTAGTAATTTCCAATGAAAAATGCAAATAAGATTTCAACTACTGAATTTCACATGAAAAATTTTTTAAAAACCTATCATGATGTATGTAACCCTCTCCCCCCCATAATAACCCCAACCTCTGGAGACATATTGGCAACAACCAAAAAACCATTTTTTTAATAAAATCTAACAAGCAAGAACAAATAATTTCTGGACTAGAGCATGCATGCATGCGTGTGTGTGTGGGTGGGGGGGGGGGGGGGGGAAGAGATGTGTGTGTTTGTGTGATTGAGAGTTGTGTTGTGTTGTTTAGTGTCAAGTTGTGTTGTTTAGTGTTAGATTGTGTTGAATGACTTGGCACTACTGCGCAGAGCCGAGGACCGAGATGGATGGAGGAGGCTTACCACGGCATCGTCTTTCGTGTCTACTCCCCGACCGCCAAGGTCACGGGACTGATGATGATGATGTGTTGTGTGTTGTGTGTGTGTGTGTGTGTGTGTGTGTGTGTGTGTTGTGTTGTTGTGTGTTGGGTTGAGTTGGGTTGTGTGTGCGTGTGTGCAGGTATGTGTGCATGTGTGAGTGCATGCCTGCTTGTGGTATGTATGTGCATGTGTGCATGTGTTTATGACATTATGTGTGAGTGTATGTATGTATTCATGTATGCATGTACATACGCAGGTACGTATGCATGTGTGTGCATGCATACTTGTGACTTTTTATGTAAAAGCTTGTCTGTCTGAAAGTGTCTTATGAGACAGGCAGACAGACAGACACAGCAACCAACAGAAACAGGCAGACTGATAAAAGAAGACAATGACGAAGACAAACAGAAAGTAATACAGAGTAATTCAGGGATGATCTTTCCCAGTAACAAACTGGCACTCTTCCCATTAAATGCCATCTGCTCCCTGCACAAGCGGAACTCTGTGGGGTTTTCTTGTAAATAATGTGTGTGTGTGTGTGTGTGTGTGTGTGTGTGTGTGTGTATGTGTGTGTGTGTGAGAGAGTGAGTGAGTGTCTTCTTCTTCTTCTTCAATTTAACGTCTGTTCACTCTAAGTGATATGAGTGAGTGAGTGAGTGAGTGAGTGAGTGAGTGAGCGAGCGAGCGAGCGAGCGTGCGTGCGTGCGTGCGTGCGTGTGTGTGTAAAATCACCAATGTTTAATCTTGGAGAAATGCAAAGGGTAATGAATGTCAATACTGGCAAGATTTCTTTTAAAAAGATATGTACACAAACAGTATATATGCGCAGTTTCATATGTTGGAACTGTTCTTAAAAAATTTTTTTTTTCCAAGACATACTCAGGGTATTTGTAAGCATGCCTGTACACACACTCACTTACATTAAATGACCCACATACACACACAGGAGACATAAACACACACAGACACATACAAACATGCATACACAGACACAGACACACAAGCATGCACACACACACACACACACTCACTCTCTCTCTCTCTCTCTTTCTCTCTCAAGATACACATACACTTTTATTTTCTGTTGTTTTTTTTCCTCTGGAACTTGGACCTAAGATTCTTGGAACTGATGCAGCATGTTACAGCCTGATAATGATAAGCTGAGCTGTAAAATATCTCTATCTCTCTATATACATGCATGCAAAAAAAACAACTGCTATTCTTTATCTCCTCCACAGCTTTGCCATTAGCACTGTGTGTCAGCCCTGCTTGTTTGTTTGTTTATCAGCCCTGTTTGTTTGTAGATAACGTATCCTGACAACGCCTTTCTGTTTTCTCCTAACCCCGTGAGGCTGTTCCTAACATTAATGAGCCATACATCAGCACAAGCACACAAACACCTACACGTTTTAGTTTAGCGTTGAATATAATACAGGGGTGTGTGTGTTTTCATTTGTGTGTGCACAGAGGCCATCACAAATGCAAGTCCGTAAGAGTAGACCATAACAGCAGACACTGAAAGAAGGATACAGGCAATGGAGATGAGATGCTTTTGCAAACTTCTTGGAAGAGAGATCACATAACAAGGAAGTAAAAACCAAAACTGAAAATGCCATCGGGCCATATGAAGTGCTCCTGACTTCAGTGAAATGACGCACACTGAAATGGTAGAGACATGTCACACAAATATCTGGACTGGCCAAGACTGTCCTACATGGAGTGGTATGATGAAGAAACAGTGAACATGATGGAAAGACAACATCAAAGAGTGGACTGGCCTTGGTGGAATGACTGACACACTGCAGAAAGCTGAGAACTACAAGGAGTGGAGGAAGCTGGTTTCAAAATTTTCACTGGTACCCCAACAGTCTAACAGACTGCAGGATAGGTGAAGATGAAGGTAAAGGCATACACACTTGTGAATGTTCATACACGCACAAACACACAACCTTACCCCCACCCACCCCCCTCGCCACACACACACACACACACACACACACGCACACATACACACACACAAATGCAAAGAGACACACATCTATTAACATAAGCATGAAGTTCTTTAGAAGCAAATTCAGGTTGGTTTTTATCTGTGAAGTTGAAAATGCAGGCAGCGTTATCTTTGAAGTTTAAAAGTCAACACAGCGTGAACTTTGCTCCACAAAGAAACTGGGTAATGGGGTCTCTGTGCATCCCTATGCCAATGGTAGATAGACAACATGTTTGCTGAAAAGTTGGCCACTGTGTGTGTGTGTGTGTGTGTGACACAGAGAGAGAAAGAGAGAGCATATGTCTGTGTGTGCATGTGTGTGTGTGAGTGTGTTCAAACTGGTATGTAAAAGCCTGCACACATGTTGTCTGCATGTATATAGGGGATGTGGGTTAAAAATAAAGTGACCCTCCCCCCAAAAAAACAACAACAAACCAACAACACCCAACAAACAAGAAAGAAAAATAGCGACACTGAAAATGGTTGCAAACACCTTGTGATGGAGCTGAAGAGAAAGTAGCTGTTACACCCTTTCTTGGGGCCTTTCCCCCACCCCACCAAGAATCAAAACACCACCAATGTCAAATGTGCTTGTCTACACAGATTTGTGTGATGACCACAAACCATTAAGAAGATGATGAAGAAACAAAGTTTAAAAGCACACACGCAAACACCTTTATTAAACAGCAAAAAAGAAAACCCATATGCACATGCATGCACGTGCACACCCACACAACAACAAAAATACAACACACACACACACACAAACTCTCTCTCTATCACAACACACACACTGAAAAACAGAAAACCATTGCTTATTCAATGTAAAATTTGTGAATGAAGATTTGACGTTGACATGCACACACACACACACACACGCACACGCACATACATGCACATGCCCCAGCCAAACAAGAATAAACCAGGGTAATGTGACAGAGTATAGTTTGAAGCTGAATGATGAGCATAGTGCAGAGTATGGCCTGTGAGATTCCTGCAGTTTACTGAGGAATTAATCTCATTTATGAGCTGCTCTGTGCAATTCAGATTAACTCAGCAAGGATTAAAACTGCCTTATCAATGGTTTCCTTGTGTGTACACATATCCATACTTGATATATATTGTGTGTGTGTGTGTGTGTGTGTGTGTGTGTGTGTGTGTGTGTGTGTGTGTGTGTGTTTGTTGTTGTTGACTTCAATTTTACATATGTTCACTTCTAGTGATATTAGACGAGGGGGAAAAAATGGAGGGGTGGATGTCTTATTAAAAAAACACACCCAAAAACACCAGCCATGTTTAAAAAAAAATCACATAAAGAAACTTGGCAATGCAACAGGAATTATAAAAACATAAAAACAAGTCATTAGCATTAATGCAACTATAACAAATGTCCTAAGGGACTGCGATAAAGACCTTTCACAATTTCAAATGCCAGCTTTAAATTATTGAATATGCTGGTGAGGGAGTTTTCAGAAAAATGGGGCATGAAAGGTTTTACACTCTGGCAGTCAAAAAGTATATGAGTATTGGTGATATTCTCACCACATAGACATTTACCATTTTGGCTGAATTTGGTTATCAATGCATTTAGTTTAATTCTATAAAATAAAGCAGTAATTCTTCTTGACATAAAAACATTTACACAAGCTTTTGAATGGTTCACGACTGTTAAATTATCAATATTAATTGCAGTGTGTGTGTGTATTCGCGCACACGCGCGCATGTGTGTGTTTGGAGTAACATGCCTTAAAAGCATACTTAAACAATCTGGTTTTGACTGTGTTTGGAGTAAGCACCATTTTACAGAGATCACTATGTTTTGTCATGATTTTCCAAAATATTTTCATCAAAAATGGCAATGTCATAATGAAGCTAGCAGTAAATGTTTTTTCTACAACTATTTCAAAACTGATTTTGGAGAGGAGAAAATCAATATATTTCTTGTTTACCAAATATCTATATTTATTCTCTCATCAACTTTAGATGCTCTAACCATAAATTACCAGTTGAAGTGGATTGCTGTTTGCACTGAATTCTTGTTTTTATAGTTTTGCTTCTTCCTTTCATTACTACACGATGCACACTCTTCCTCCATACCTTAAAACGGGTGAAAGGAAAAAAACATTGTTCAAGTAAGTGTGTGTGTGTGTGTGTGCGCGTGCGTGTGTGAGTGTATGACAAAGAACATGTCAACATCGCCACTGCCATTGCTATTGCCTGAGTGTATGTGTGTGAGTGTGTGTGTGTTTGTGTGCATGCATATGTGAGCACGACCATGCATACGTGTGTGTGAGCATGACCATGCATGTGTGTGTGTGTGAGTGTTTCTTTTCTTTCGTCCATTCAACACAAGGTGATTTAAATACAAATACACTCATACTATGAAGATGAAGAAAGGGACTGAGAAAAGGGAAGGGGTGGGGATAGGAGGGAGGGCAGTGGGGGTCACAAAAGGGTGATGGTAGGTTCACAGGTAAATTACTCAGCAACTTTTCCCTTGTGACAACTGACAGATGATTTCAGCAAGAGATAATACATTGCTGGGAGTCATACAGAATATGTCAACATCGCCACTGCCGTTGCTATTGCCTGTGTGTGTGTGTGTGTGTGTGTGTGTGTGTGTGTGTGTGTGTGAGAGTGTGAGAGTGTGTGTGTGTGTGTGTGTGTGTGTGTGTGTGTGTGTGTGTGTGTGTGTGTGTGGTGTTGTTGTTGTTGTTGTTGTTGTTGTTGTTGTTGTTGTTGTTGTTGTTGTTGTTGTTGGTTGTGTGTGTGTGTGTGTGTGTGTGTGTGTGTGTGTGTGTGTGTTGTGTGTTATGTGAGAGTGTGTTGTGTGTGTGTGTGTTGTGCGAGTGTGTGTGTGTTGTGTGAGTGTGTGTGTTGTGTGCGTGCATGTGTGTGTGTGGTGTGGGGGGGGGGGGGGGTCTTCAATTTTAGGTCTCTTCACAAAAGTGATATTAGACAAACTATTGGGTACATGGGTACATGTATGCGTGTGTTGAAGTGTTTATATATGCATGTATGTAAGTGTGGACAGTGCATGCGCTCAAGCACATATATGTACTAATGTCTATAGATATATATGTAAGTATACCTGTGCCGTGTGTGTGTGTGTGTGCATGTGCGTGCGTGCATGCGTGCGTGAGAGACAGATAGAAAAAGAGACAGAGACAGAGACAGACAGGGTGTTTTTTAACTTTCATAGCATGAATGCATATGCATGAGTGTATTAAATAATCTTGTAGTGAAGGACTTTAGACTTGTGAAAAGAAAAAGAATACAGTCTATCTCTCCCTCACTCATACACTCTAATCCAATCTTGTTGTTTATAGCCCTGCTATAAGAAGATGAACACACACACACACACACACACAGAGCAGACTAACAGACTTACACACAGAGAAAACTACCTGTTCACAAATGTTGTATTTTTACCTGAAAATGCCTTTTTTCAATGAACAGTCATCATCTTTCTTTCTTTTTTACTTTAAAAAAAAAAGATAGTTCTGGAAAGACCAGAATATATTCTAAAGCTGTTCTTACTATACATACATTTTTTTTTAAAAAAGGCTGTTTTTACCTCCATCAGTCTCTAAATTGGAAACCACCACTGGGACTTAAATATGATAAAAATGATACTACTACTACTGATAATAACAACAATAACAATATGGAATTTGCATAGTGCTAAATCTTGAAAAGCAAAACTAATCAAACACTTGCATTCAAAACATTCACACACATGCAACCGTTCACAAAAGGTCAACAGATTTTAAATAGTTTACACACACAGACACACACACAGACACACACACACACAGAGTTCAAGGGGATATTTACCCTGGAGTTAACATCAGTGCAGACTCCACTCTCCCCAGAAGTCCTTTGGATGAGACTATAAACCGAGGCCCCGTTTGTGAACACACAGAGAACATCTTGCGCAAATGTTAAAACCTGTTCCGCTTTTCTTAAGAGTAGGCCATTGTGTGCCGGTGGGAACAGATGACAAAATATACAAAACTGCATACACACGGGGACTGGATGTAAAAAAGCACAACTGTATTTATTCCATTTCCTTGGTATAAAAGAATAATTTTTTAAAAACCAACACACACACATGCACAATGCCCTTAGGCAGGGTGATGGAGATGGAGATGTCTACTGAAAGTAGGAACATGTAAGAGGTGTAACTATGGGGAAGATCATAAGTTGGAAATAAGTGTGTCTTTAGTCAGGATCTGAAAGTATCAAATGTAGACTTGTGGCAAAGTGACAAAGGGACAGCATTCCAGATGGATGGACCAGAAATAGAGAAAGAGTAATGGCCAACAGCGGATTTTTTTAATCTAGGTGTTTGACAGCATAAGGCATCTGCAGCAGAGCAGAGGGAGTGAGACGGAGTATGCAGAGACATTGGTAACAGAGGGAACCAATCTTATATTTCACTCTATGTGAAACAGGCAGCCAGTGAAGAGATCGCAAGAGAGGATGATGTGTTCTGATGTTTTTCTTTGTTAGGACTAGTCAAACTGCAGAGTTTCGTATATGCTGAAAGGAAATTGATGATCACAACAGCAACAACAACAACACCAACAACAGCAAAGTTCAGCTCACCTCCATGCCTGCCCTGGGAGACGCTGTGAGCAGGCACCAGGCTGGTGGGGCGGCCGACCAGGTGAGGCAGGTAGGTGTAGATACCTGGCAGCTGGATACCTGTGCTGGCTGTCTGAGAGTAGTTCTGCAGGTAGGAGCCCAGCCCAGGTAAATACTGGTCCAGGTACTGCACTCTGAAATAACAAACACAGGCTCAGGTCAGGTCATGTCCAGTCAGAACATTTCATTTTGCGTCATGCTGTTTACAGTCCAGTCGATGGTGAGGGACGGACTAGGGATGTCAATCTGTTTGATTTCAAAATTCATTCTCTTCTGTGGAGATGCCAGGAGCCTTGTTCCTTTTCTCCCTGTCACCTCCTTCTTGTCTATTTTCTGCCTTCTTTGTCCAATCTCCAGCCTTTTTTCCCAGAAAGAATTAAAAGATTACAATTCTCTCCCATGAAGTCAGATGCCCTGGGCATGACTTGTCTGGCGTTTAATGGCAGTGTAACACATTTTCGTTCATATGACAACAACAGTTGCTGTCTGAGCCTTCAACAAAGAAGAAGATGAACAATTCACATAAGAAAATCACAAGCCAAAAACTCTGTAACATCCCTGGTATCCCATGGGGTTATCAAAATACTTTTCATCCAACGAATGCAGCACTGGAAGGCTCTCAGTAAAACACAGGCTACACATCAGAAACACACAAACATGTGTATAATTATGACTGAAGAGTGAAGACCACACTACACACCAGAGACACACATCAATGTGTATATGACTGGAGACCACACCACACATCAGAGACACACATCAATGTGTATATGACCGAAGACCACACCACACATCATAGACACACATCAATGTGTATATGACTGAAGACCACACTACACATCAGAGACACACGTCAATGTGTATATGACTGAAGACCACACCACACATCATAGACACACATCAATGTGTATATGACTGAAGACCACACTACACATCAGAGACACACGTCAATGTGTATATGACCGAAGACCACACCACACATCATAGACACACGTCAATGTGTATATGACTGAAGACCACACTACACATCAGAGACACACATCAATGTGTACATGACTGAAGACCACACTACACATCAGAGACACACATCAATGTGTACATGACTGAAGACCACACCACACATCAGACACACATCAATGTGTACATGACTGAGGACCACACTACACATCAGAAACACACATCAATGTGTACATGACTGAGGACCACACTACACATCAGAAACACACATCAATGTGTACATGACTGAGGACCACACTACATATCAGAAACACACATCAATGTGTATATGACTGAAGACCACACCACACATCAGACACACATCAATGTGTACATGACTGAAGACCACATTACACATCAGAAACACACATCAATGTGTATATGAATGAAGACCACATTACACATCAGAGACACATGTCAATGTGTATATGACTGAAGACCACACTACACATCAGAAACACACATACATGTGTATATGGCTGAAGATGTATCTATATATAGATCTACATGTGAGCTATCAATGTACTGATACATCAGTAATGAAATATATATACTCCACAAAGACAAATTACTGACAATACTATAATGTCAAAATGATTATGCCATCATAAATGAATTATACATTAATTATTACACAATTATACTACACTAGCCCATAAACTGAGGGTGCTCGTTGGGGTACTCCACTGATGAGAACACAACTGATTACTACAGATGAATGATATACACCAATAAAACAAAACATTTAGAAAGAATCCATGGGTACTGTATATCATATGAACGAACAGCTGGTCCAGTAATTACACAAACATATATGCGCTTTCTAGGTTTTCCTCAACTTATAAGAGCTTCTGCTGAACATAAAAAATAAAAACTTCCAGTGAAATAAACGCATAAGGACTCAGAAAAACAGAGGTGTGTGTGTGTGTGTGTGTGTGTGTGTGTGTTGTGTGTGTGTGTGTAGGACTCAGAAAAACAGAGGTAGGTGTAGGTGTGTGTGTGTGTGTGTGTGTGTGTGTGTGTTATAAAACGCATTTTTAAGGACTCAGAAAAACACACGCGTGTGTGTGTGTGTGTGAGTGTTAGTGTGTGTGCATGTTAGTGTGCACATGCGTGCGTGCATGCGTGTACAGACTCGGAAAAACAGGTGTGTGTGTGTTATTATTATTATGATTATTCTTTCATTTCCAGGATAATGGAATAAGCACTCATGTGCTTTTTTTCATCCAGTCCCCGTGTGTATGCAGTTTTGTCAATTTTGTCATCCGTTCCCACTGGCACACAACAAGATGTTCTCTGTGTGTTTGCGCACAGGACCTCGATTTATGTGTGTGTGCGTGCATGTTTGTGTGTGTGAGTGAGAGAGAGTGTGTGTGTGTGTGTGTGTGTGTGTGTGTGTGGTGCGTGCGTGCGTGCGTGCGTGTGCGCATGCATGTGTGAGTCTTTAACAACAATAATAATGATTGTTCATTCAGTTTTTGCAGGCCATCTGATGCATATGAACAGGAAATTATGTCAGAAGAAATTAAAAGTATGTGTTGAGTGAGTAAACCCTGCATGACAAAAAAAAAACCCAGTCTAAGTTAAGAACACTTATTCTTTGTTGAACACCTTGACAGCAACTATTGTTGTCTGTCATATGAGTGAAAATGTGTTACGTTGCCATTAAGTGCCTGACATCTAAGTGCACATACACAAACAAAACATTCTATTCATTTCAATGAATTAGAGCATAGAATTCCTGACCATGAGAATGGATTATTTTGTTTCTCAGCTTCAATGATCCAGTAATACACACTGCAACTTATAAAGCTCATTTTCTATGTCAAGTTAATGCATGGTAATTGTAATTTAAATCATGATTATGTGCCTATGTGTGTGTGTGAGCGTGTGTGTGAGTGTGTGTGTGTACGTGCATGCATGGGTGTGTGAGAGTGCGTGCACACGATCGTGCGTGCATGCATGTGTAAGTGTGTGTGTGCTTGTGTGTGTGTGTGTGTTTATTTTGTTTTATTGTGTTCTCAGCTGGTTAAAACACAAATTACTTCCCAGCAGGTTATATGGTGATTACTTTTCACAGTTGTCCCTATCTGCACACAATCATTAAGTGGGCATATGAAAAAAAAATTTCCATTCTTTTCTGGGCATATGGAAGTATGTCTACTTTCCCAATCTTGCTAACTTTGGTTTATGCAAAGAAAGTAGCTTCTGATAAAAACAAATCTCAATGTTAAAAGTTTACCACAAGCACACACTTGTGCATATATATACGCAACACACATAAACATACACAAACAGACAATGTGAAAACTCTTCAGACACTTTGTTGTTAAAAAAACAAAGATATACCCATCATCTCTGAAATACTTTGTTTTCTTCACTTAACTCCCTAAAGAGCCAGTTGGATGCAGCACTGAAGGACTGGTAAGCAGATTCCTCCATTTATGCCACAAGTATACATTATACTGTACATAAAAAAGGAGGCATTCAACCAGTGGAGCCATATCTTCCATTCCATACTGCTTATAATCCTACCGACCACGTAAGCTGTGTCAGGGCAGCCAGTAAATCAACACAGCAATAACACAGGGGACACACACACACACACACACTTACCCGGCAGACACATTCTTGGCCAGGGAGTTGATGAAGAGGTTGAACTGTGAGCGGAGCGTGAAGAGGTCATCCTCTCGCTGCCGGTTTAAGGCCTCGGCGTACTGCAGTCGATCCCGCAGGTCCGCAAATCGCTTTTCCAGCCCCTCCTCATACTCCCTGTGCCCTGACACAGCACCAGCAGACCTCCCTTACTGTCAGGGTGTCTGTCTGTCTGTCTGTCTGATGTTTCTTTGGCACCAGTAGACCTCCCTTACTGTCAGGGTGTCTGTCTGTCTGTCTGTCTGATGTTTCTTTGGCACCAGTAGACCTCCCTTACTGTCAGGATGTCTGTCTTGGGTTTGGTACCAGTAAACCTTACTTACTGTCAAGATGTCTTGTGTTTGGCACCAGTAGACCTTCCTTACTGTCAGGATGTCTGTCTTGGGTTTGGTACCAGTAAACCTTACTTACTGTCAAGATGTCTTATGTTTCTTTGGCACCAGTAGACCTTCCTTACTGTCAGGATGTCTTGTGTTTGGTACCAGTAGACCTTACTGTCAGGATGTCTTATGTTTCTTTGGCACCAGTAGACCTTACTTACTGTCAAGATGTCTTGTGTTTGGCACCAGTAGACCTTACTGTTAGGATGTCTTGTGTTTGGCACCAGTAGACCTTACTGTCACAGTGTCAGGATGTCTTGTGTTTGGCACCAGTAGACCTTACTTACTGTCAGGATGTCTTGTGTTTGGCACCACTAGACCTTACTTACTGTAAGGATGTCTGTCTTGTGTTTGGCACCAGTAGACCTTACTTACTGTCAGGATGTCTTATGTTTCTTTGGTACCAGTAGACCTTACTTACTGTCAAGATGTCTTGTGTTTGGTACCAGTAGACCTTACTTACTGTCAAGATGTCTTGTGTTTGGTACCAGTAGACCTTACTTACTGTAAGGATGTCTTGTTTGGCACCAGTAGACCTTACTGTCACAGTGTCAGGATGTCTTGTGTTTGGCACCAGTAGACCTTACTGTCAGGATGTATTTCTGTCTTGTGTTTGGCACCAGTAGACCTTACTTACTGTCAGGATGTCTTGTGTTTGGCACCAGTAAACCTTACTGTCAGGATGTATTTCTGTATTGTGTTTGGCACCAGTAGACCTTACTTACTGTCAGGATGTCTTGTGTTTGGCACCAGTAGACCTTACTGTCAGGATGTATTTCTGTATTGTGTTTGGCACCAGTAGACCTTACTTACTGTCAGGATGTCTTGTGTTTGGCACCAGTAGACCTTACTGTCAGGATGTATTTCTGTCTTGTGTTTGGCACCAGTAGACCTTACTTACTGTAAGGATGTCTTATGTTTCTTTGGCACCAGTAGACCTTACTTACTGTCAAGATGTCTTGTGTTTGGCACCAGTAGACCTTACTTACTGTCAAGATGTCTTGTGTTTGGCACCAGTAGACCTTACTTACTGTCAAGATGTCTTGTGTTTGGCACCAGTAGACCTTACTTACTGTCAGGATGTCTTATGTTTCTTTGGTACCAGTAGACCTTACTTACTGTCAAGATGTCTTGTGTTTGGTACCAGTAGACCTTACTGTCAGGATGTCTTGTTTGGCACCAGTAGACCTTACTGTCACAGTGTCAGGATGTCTTGTGTTTGGCACCAGTAGACCTTACTGTCAGGATGTATTTCTGTCTTGTGTTTGGCACCAGTAGACCTTACTTACTGTCAGGATGTCTGTCTTGTGTTTGGCACCAGTAGACCTAACTGTCAGGATGTATTTCTGTTTTATGTTTGACACCACTAGACCTTACTTACTCAAGTTACTGTCAGGGTGTCTGTCTGTTTTATGTTTGGCACCAGTAGACCTTACTTACTCAAGTTACTGTCAGGGTGTCTGTCTTGTGTTTGGCACCACTAGACCTTACTTACTGTAAGGATGTCTGTCTTGTGTTTGGTACCAGTAGACCTTACTTACTGTCAGGGTGTCTGTGCGTTTTATGTTTGGCAACAGTAGACATAACTTACTGTCAGGATGTCTGTCTTGTGTTTGGCACCGGTAGACATAACTTACTGTCAGGATGTCTATCTGTTTTATGTTTGGCACCAGTAAACCTTACTTACTGTCAGGGTGTCTGTGTGTTTTATGTTTGGCAACAGCAGACCTTACTTACTGTCAGGGTGTCTGTCTTGTGTTTGGCACCGGTAGACCTAACTGTCAGGATGTCTGTCTGTTTTATGTTTGGCACCAGTAGACCTTACTTACTCAAGTTACTGTCAGGGTGTCTGTCTTGTGTTTGGCACCAGTAGACCTTACTTACTGTCAGGGTGTCTGTCTTGTGTTTGGCACCAGTAGACCTAACTTACTGTCAGGGTGTCTGTCTTGTGTTTGGCACCAGCAGACCTTACTTACTGTCAGGATGTCTGTTTGTGTTTGGCACAACCATAAGCTTTCTTCTACCTTGTACTCAAGTATCATGGTGTACATTTGTTTCCTTTTGCTTTAAAATGTGTGTAAAAGCAGTTCTTGGTGTCTAACATTTCAATATGTAATAACTTTTCATAGAATTGTCCAATTTTCAATCTTTTTTAACCCCCCCCCCCCTCCCCCCCCCCCCCAAAAAAAGCTTAAAAAAATTCCAGGTTATTAACATGTTAATTAAAACTGAACTCTAGTACATTGTGACTCATTACGTGGTGGAAGATCACACATGTAGATGTAAGATAACATATAAAACATAACATAAAAGAGTGATACCTCCTTGTGAACAACTACACTATTCTTGCTAACACATTCACACACTCTGTATCATACATCAAAGTGATTAAGAACCCAGAGGCTAAATAACACAGACAGACAGTTTGACAAGTGCACTCACCTCGCTCATTGTACAAAGAAATGAAGATGAAGGGCACAAACAGCAAGATGGCAGTGGCAATAAGCACATTCTTCAGTCTGAAGCGCATCCGAAACAGATTCACTCGACTCTGTGCCACAAAGTAGAACTTGGCACAGATCCGTCTCAGGTACGCCTGCCACTTCTGTGGACCATCAAAACAAATAACAGTGTTTTACAATGTGAAGAAAGACTCTGGAGATTTCTCTGCCATGCTAACAAACACTGTCAATACAATTGTGACACACATGGTTTAATTACAAACATATTTCATTCATAATTATAACAAATTAAAATGATATAAATTAGTTTAAAATGTGGCATAACCATTTAATGGGAACAAAATAGCGACAAATTTGCATTGCAGCACATACACATTCACTCATACAAGCATGCAGCCAAATGAAGACATGTACATTTCATGTTGTTTATAGCCCCACTGACTACGCAGGCCATATCAGGGCTGTCACCTTATTGAATTCCAGCAATTCCAAGAACATCCACCTTAAGTTCAAGATCAACACCACCCAATGCCATCATATATCTAACACTGCTAATCTGGAAAAAAAATTAAACGGCAAAATACTTTTTTGGGGGTCTTAAATTGAATTCCTTAATTAAGGTAAAAAAAAACCAGGCTAGGCTGAGAATGCCAGCCATTTGGTTTCATTTATCATTCCCAGGTTACAAAAAAAGCTTAAGAGCATATCAACATTTCAATAAATGTAAAAAAACAGTATGTACAACAAATGCCATGATATGGGCAAATAACAACACAGAACGGACATCCTGTGCCCCTTCCAGTGTTTACAATATCACTACCTGGTCGCCAAAATAAAACAATACAGGCAAAATGTCATAAAATGAACAAGAGAATATTTGAAAGATTTGCTGAGACAACTACTAATTCCAACTACCTGAAAAGCCTCTGAGATAGCAGAGACAGGCAGTAAGAATGAATACTGACTGCACAAAAGGGGAGCTTTTTCTTCCACCCTTTTATTTGAACAGGCAGAGTTTGTTAACCCTTTGCTTGATTTTTCAAAAAATGATAATCAAGCTGTAATCATTCAAAGATAACATCACCAACACTGGTGATGATGATGATAACAATAATGATGATGATACTAATGATGATGACAATAGTACTAGCAACAATAACAATAGTAATAATAATAGTAATAATAATAATAATAATAATAGGACGCAATATCCTAAAACATGTTTAGCTCAAAGTACCTTACATAAAGCATGTATCACGTATACATGTAACTTGTAAGCTTGTACACGGGCACTGCACACATAAACTATTCACACACACACACACACACGCACACGCACACGCACACACACACAAGAAAACTGATAATATAACTTAAGTTCAGAAAGGAGGAAGAAATATAATGCCTCATAACATGACTGCCCGAGTTTTTGGCAGAGAAATCTGCCTTGACTATAAGTAGTACTTATACAATACATCAAGCTGCAAAACTAGAGGAGGTGTTTAAAAAAAAGTGCAGTTTCCAAAGACTTAATACTCGAACTCGAAAGATTTATTCACAAAAAGGCCATTGGCCCATCAAAGACTTGATACATACTAACATAAACTGATAAATCCAGAACTTTATTCTTGAAACAAAAGAATAAACGAATAAAACTTTCTGCACAAGGTAAGGCAAAGTGCCCACGGTGGTGGTGTGTAGACAGCTGAAATAAAGATTTATACTGTCACTTGTGTCTACAAGAAAAGCTCTTCAAGGGGTACATAGATACTGACCAACCCACAGGGGCGAGACAGCCTACTGGGTTAAAGCGTTCAGCTGGCAATCTGACGGCACAGGTTTCAGCCACCACTTAGACACCCATCTAAAGGGATATTTCCCTGGGAGTTAACGCCAGTACTGACTCCTCTCCCCCAAAGTTTTTCACATGAGACTATAAACTGAGGTCCTGAACATGAACACATGCTAAACATCTTGTTGCACACATTAAAAACCCATTCCAAATTTTGAAGGGTAGGCCAATGCATACCTGCAGGAACAGATGACAAAATGTTAGAAATGCATGCATACTGGTGTCATGTTTAGACATCATCCAAGAAGTCAGAATGCAGTTATGATGGGCAAACGGTGGCATTTGCAAAATCTCACCATTGGTGAGCCTCAAAACTCTAGCCCAGGACTCCACACCCACCCCCCAAAAAACCCCAACCAAACAACAACAAAAACCCAAACAAACCCAAATCCCCAAACTGCAACACTAACAGTCTCCTGCAGGAAAAAACAAAACAAACCCATACTTGCTCCTGATGTAGAATGCTGAAGCCACTGTACTCTTTACTCACAAACAGTTACCATCAACTATGCACAGTCATCAAGGCAAGAAAGAAAGCAAACAAACAAACTTCAAGTACCATCCCACTGGTTTCTTTTCCTTCACAACATCTGCAGTCAACTGTGTGCCTTGAAGTTGAAGGTGATTGATATTCAGAAAGTTCTACACAATAAAAGAAACTGACAAAGGATCTGAACTCATCTGTCATAACCAACAGGTGACTTCCCTGTCATCTCATATATAAACAACAGAGCTTTATTCTTCTTCTACTCACTGTTCATAAAGCCAACTGAGCAAAAGCTGTCTGTTAACAAAATGGCTGCTCAACCCTCAACAGCTGGGCTGCTGCAGGATGTGATATTCTTTTTATAGTTTATTATTGCAAAGGGCTTTAGAATAAAACTGGTTCTTCAGTTTTGCTAATGTAAATTCAAAGAGTTGTAAACTTAAGCTTAAGATAAATATTCATTAATTAAACCCCAAAGTCTCGATTATTTGTTAATTAATTTAAAACTGCATTCAACTGAACTATCTTTGAATTTGTTTGTTTGTTTTTATATCAATTTGGATTTTTTTAAAATCTAAAGCTAAATTAACCTTGGCTATCTGCAGGTTTTTGTTTGTTGTTTCTGATCTCTTCACATCAGTAAAGAAATTACAATAATTGCATTGTTAGCGATCAACAAAAACTACATTGGTAATTTTTAAACAGGACAGTGTAACAGTTCTGATAATTGAATCAAACAGATCGACATATAATCGTATTTATCAGAAAAGAAACCACACCATCAGTAAGAGAACACCTCAGTCTCCATTTCAGAGAACAGTCCCCATGTCAGCAATGCTACAGCCACTGACTAATGTGTAAAAACAAACCTTCAAATCAATCTGAACATAACACAGCCTGTGACAGGTGCATGAGACTGGTCTTTAAATTGGTAGAAACACAATACAGCCATCGACTGATGTATAAAAACAGTCTCCCCTTTCATTACATAAAAAAGTCTCCTTTCAATAATACAAAGCGGTCTCCCTTTCACTATCTAAAAACAATCTCCCTTTCAACAATAATAAATGATATCCCTTTCAACAACATAATAACAGTCTCAACTTGAGTAATGACAGGGGGTGGGGTGGGGGTGTATAGCCTAGTGGTTTGAGAATTGCGCTCATGATCCAGGATCAAGCCACTACCAAGGTGCCCATTCGAGAGGATTTCCGCCCCTCCAGTTAACATCAGTACCGACTCCACTCCCCTGTAAGTCCTTTGGATAAGACTATATACACCAAGGTTTTGTGTGCATACACCCACAGAACATCTTGCACATGTATATGGTAAAAACCCATTCCATCCTCCCCGTGTCGGGATGCTGGGAGCCTGTCAGTATAAATAGCATCCCCACCTTCTGGAAATTCTATGCTAGAAATTCCCCCTTTTCTATCCCTCTGTTTTTGCCTTGTTCCTTTTCTTCCTGTCATCCCCTTCTTGTCTATTTTATGCCTTCTCTTGCATTTTTTCCAGAAAGACTTCAAATATATAACAAATCTCTTCCAAAGTTGGATGTGCTGGGCCTGATTTTTCAGGCGCTTAACAGCAGCACAACACATTTTCACTTATATGACAACAATAGTTACTGTATGACTATGAATATTTGAAGCAGAAGAAGAAAAGCCTGTTCTGCCTTTCAAAAGAGTAGGTCATTTTGTGCCAGAAGGAACTGATGACATTTAAAAAAAAATGTATGCACACAGGTGTTGTGTTTTGACATTATCCCCAAAGTTGAGGAATGGAAAAAAAAAGTAATAACAGAACACAGCCACTGATGATACCTGATAAGAGACAACTTCTAGCACTCCTTTAGAAACCTTGGGGATACTGCATGACTGTGCAAAGCAGTGTGTTGTGGGCAAGCTGAACCTGGGGAAGCCCATCTCTTTCCGGGTCACAGACTGCATGGAAGGTATGCTCATGTCAGCCATGCCAACAGCCATGGCTGACCAATTAGTCTCCAAAAGATGGATGGATCTTTAACCATCTGGGCAAGATGTTCTGCGTGTGTTTGCACATGGGACCTTGGTTCACAGTCTCACCTACAGGACTTAGATTAGAGGGGAAACGTATGAGAACCAATATTGACTCCAGAGGGAAAAAAACAACCCCTCAAGCAAACATAGCAGCAGATATATGAACCCATACCCCCAGTAGCTGTCAGATCACAGCTTCAATGTTCTGACCTGTCAGCTATCCCACACCCTGATGATGTATAAGAACAGTCTCCACATCAGTAGCAAACACAATACAGCTGCTGACTGATGCTTAATGACAGTAAGCTGTTGACTGATGAGACAGACAACAATAGTTGTTGTCTGAGTGTTCACGAAGAAGTAGAAGAAGACTTATGTCTAAATCTGCAATTAATCAGTCATCACAGACATGGCAGAAACTAACCAATGTATCACCAGAATAGTCTCCAATATTCTGTGGTGAACTGATGCATGCTTACTCTTACAGATGCTCTATGTGTACACATAAGCACATTTGAGACATTGCCTTTAGTAATAAAGCAAATAACTGGATGTACATAAGAGCTCAGCTGTACATTATTTCTCAGCTTTTAACATAGATTGTGTACCTTGTGATGATTTGTAGTGATTCACTGTAGAGGAAGGGCCCTAGCATTGAGTATTCAATACACAATACATGTATATCACCACTACATCAATATAAAGCACGATGATGTAATCAGAGTGCACCACTGACTGACAACCCCCCCCCCCCCTCCTCTTTTTTAAAATTAATGAGACATTCCACATCCATGTGAACACCAGTCTGAATATTTCAGATCAGTGAACTACACTGAACTACAGTCTATTTCTGACCCATTGTCTCAACTCAAGCACTGACATGAACATTTTCTGCATCAAGAGACTGACAACACTCACCATTTTAGAGTGGCAAGACAGGAAACAGATAATGGTAAGTCCAAACACATGTATGACAGCATGTACACATAATATACACATGTATGTAATGAGGAAGTGCACACATGTGCATGTTATATGCACAAGAAACTTTCCTCAACATCAGCACACATGTCAATTAACCACAGGCGATTCACACACCACACACTCCCCAAAAAGCCGGCAGAGCACAAAGCCACAAAGTGAGGACATGGTTCTTTCTTCAAACATGTACATGTGTGTCCCTCCCTGGGTGCAGGGACACCTGTAATAAATCATGGGATGTTCCTGACAAGCCTTCAGGACAGGCTTACAAAGCCTGTGGTTGATAAGCCTTCAACAAGCACTCATTCAACCACAATGGTCTATCCATGTCAGCCTGTACTTTTTCTTTTCCACCTATATCTATGCAAGGGAATCTTCAAGCTAAAATGTGTAAATTTCTTTTTTGTGAACATTTTGTGCAAGAATTTTCAAGTATTTTTTGTTTTGATTTGTAGTTACAAATCTTTCTTGATTCTTACCTGTCTCTTCAGCCATTCCCTTATATTTTGTGCAGAAATTCTTTCTGATAAACGGGTACTTTTTTATTTTTTATAATTTTTTACTATTTTTTATTATAACAGGGTACGTCATTACTGTTTTAAGTCTGGAAAACGTAAAGTACATCTGTACTTTTTCTTATTTTTTCGTTTTGCTTTTGATTCTTTTGTTTTACTTTTTGTGTTGTATACAATATGTATTTTTTAGAATCAATTGATGCATTTTTTCTAAACAATTTCACTGCTAGCCATTCTGTTTTGCAGAAAGTCCCAGAGCCAGTCATTTTTCTAGAAAAAACAACCAAAATATCCACAAATGTTATTCCCACAATGAAAAAAAAATCCACAGACATAACTGTAAAAAAAAAAAAAAGGGTCCATGCACACCAATCATATGTAGAGGAACCCCTAGGTTCTGACGTCAACTGGTGTACACATGTATACATTCTACCTCAACCACAAGACTATAGTGTTGTGACATCACCCTAGTGTGTCGCATTTCTGCCATGTCAGCGGCAAGCCATTCATAGTGAGAAATGTGACGTCAGTGCCATAAAAGTTTCCACAGTATTCAGATTAAGGGGCAGAGATGGAGTAGAGAGAAATGAGGATGGGACAGGGGGTGGAAAAATATGGGGGTGGGGATCAGTGAGAGATAAATGAGAGGATATACTATCACAGTGGGAAAACATTTAAATTCTAACTTTCAGTGGAATGACCTCAAACTTGTTTTTTCCTAAGCTCCTCTTGCACAAGTTATGAAGTGGTTTTGTGACTGGTCTTCAGTTCTGATGATCTTATGACTTCAATTCTGGAATTTTTGAATTTTTTTGTTGTTGTGGGGGGCGGGGGGACATTTTAAAAATTACATTAAAAAAAAAATCAAGTTTCTTTGGTATGTTTTCGGAGTTTTCATGTGAACCTTTTGATCAGTTGGTCTATATCACCTTGAACATTCTGTAAATAATTTCACTCTTTGTTGTCTCTTGAACTATACAAAGATACTAAGACAGAAGAATAACAGCAAATTACCAGTCTGCAGCACATACCCTTTACTTCAGATATCAAAGCTGCAATGTTACTTCTTTTACTTAACCATCTAGATAACAACAAACAAACAAAATGAATAACGAATATGCAAACGGACTTTTAATATTTCAAAAGGGCAATAAATTCATGTAGGTTACAAGCAAGCATAATTTAAAATAATCAATAAGTAAATATAAAATAGTGCAAATCAATATCACAGATCCAGGAAACCATTTCCACTTAAAAAATTTTCATCCACATATGGACACATGCATAAAAAACACACAATCATGGGTGCATACGTGCACACACACTTACCCTCCCCTCCCAACACACACATACATACATGCATACACACACACACACACACACAGCCTCTTGTATTCTGGCAGTGACCTATGGAATAAACTCCCCCAAAATTTCAAATGTATTAAAAGCAAAACTCATAAAACACATCTAAAAAGATATTTCATGAATAAAAGTTCAGAACATGACTTGTAAACTTAAGAGAGTGATTAAATTTAAAGTGTCACTGGCGTTATTCTTGTCATTAAAATCAGATACGACCCAAGTTTTCATATTTATATAGAGTACATGTGTAAGCATTGAACTACATATGGGTTGATATGATATCGACCCCAACACACTTTGAATCTGGTGTGTGTGCGTGTGTGTGTGTGTGTGTGTACATACGTGTGTGTTTTGTAATTGGTTCGGTTTTGGATTTTTACTTTCTTGTTGTTTGGGGCTTTCTATGTTTTTGTGTTACACAAAAATAAGCTGATTTCTTTTATTTTGTCACTGTTTATTTTCTTTTTCATTGTATTAGATGACCTAAATTATTATTGCTGATGTTAGTATTGCTGGGTGGGTTTATATTGCCTGAATTTATTCCTTGATGGAAGGATTAACGTTGTTCAACCTTAAATCAAAAAGCACATGTACATGCATGTATATGACCAGGGGAGAGGGAGGGAATTGATGTCTTTGTTATACTTTTTTGCTCTGAATCCAATGTCTGCTTGGTTATTTCTTGTTTCCCTGGTGAAGGGGATATGGGTGAGGGCGTGTATGTGTATTTTAAGTGTTTCAATGATTTAAAAGGAAACTATACATCAGTTTCCTCTGTTTATATCCATTTGGTTGTTGTTGTTGGTGGTGGTTGTGGGGGTGGAGTTCTGGTTTATTTTGCTTTTTGTTTGTTTGTTTTGGTTTTATGGTGGTTTTCTTGTGGAGGGGGAGGGGGTATTTTGGACTCTTTTTTTTGTTGTCTTTTGTTAGTTCTATATTGTTCTTCAGTTGTTTTGGCTGTTATTCTTGTCTTATATTAGTTATTGTCGCTGTTATGGTTGTGTACGTATGTTTGTGTTTGTTTATTTTATTGTTGTGGTTGTTCTTGTTGGTTTATCTTTTTTTGTTTGTTTTATTCAGTTGTTTGTATGGTTGAAGGTTCTTGTGTGTATGTGTGTGATAAGCAGTTGGTGTGTCTTTTTTAAAATTTTGTTTTGTCTTCTTTGTTTGTTTTGGTTTGGTTTTTCTTTGTTGCTTGTTTGTGATGGATAAATTTTCAAGATTTGTGAATTATTTGAATTGTATGGTTTAATATTGTTCAGGGTTTTTGTTTTTAATTCCATGTATGCATATGTTATTGTCTTTTCTTGTTTGATTTGTATGGTTTATCATTGTTTAGGTGTTTTAAAAAATTCTATCTCTGCATATATATTATCTTTTTCTCACTTTTTTTTTCTTTAGATAGATTTGATGAAAAAAAGCAAATGCACTGCTTATTCAATGTACCATCTGAAAATAAAAGTCTGACTTTGACTTTGACACACATCTACAAGACAAAACAAAACTGAAAAAGTTCCAAGGTAAACACAAAAGATAAAAAAGAGCATGAACTCAAATACACACCCAAAAAAAAAAAAAAAAAAGAGGGAGAAAGAAACTTAAACCCATCTAATTAATGAAATAACCCATGCATGAACATACAACTCACTAATGACAGCAAGAGTAAACTTGTGCAAGTACCTGCAAGTATATCACTATATGTTGTGTTTGTAAGTCTGAGACCCTGTGTCACAGTGTGTGTGTGTGTGTGTGTGTGTGTGTGTGTGTGTGTGTGTGTGTGCATGCATGTGTGCATGTGCATGGGTGTGTGTGTATGCGCATGTGTGAGTGCACGCACATGCATGTGTGTGTGCAACACATGCTGCATGATTGCATGTGTGTGTGTGTGTGTAACAATGTATGCATTGCATACACACATGTGTGCATGAGTTTGTCTAGCACATGCAATGTATTGTTTCTGCCCACATGATTGTACATGCAAGCACATCTTTGATTGATGAGTGTATGTGTGCTTGAAAGAATGTGTACATGTGCATTATAGATACTAAACCTACCTACCTACCGCAATGTGTGAAATATACCAGTCAAGTATGTTTTGAGTATGTTTGTTTCAAACACTGGTATCAGAAATTATTCTAAAAATGTAAGAGTAAGCGATTCTGATAACCTGTCACACAATAAACTAAGCCAGCACACACAAAAAAGAAAGGCAACAGTAAACACTGAAAAAAAGAATATTTTATGTAGCACTTGTACCAGCCTCCTTGACCAAAAAAATGTAATGTCTTCTGAATGCTCTTTGCAAATTTCTACCACACACTCCTGATAGCAAATATAAAAATGCTTATAAATACACTATTACTATTACCAATCAGAAGAAGTAAGAATTTAATTATATTAAATTGCTTTATGACTAGGAGAGAACTGGGACTGAGAGATAGCCAAGAACAAGGTGCTTTCACCATCACACTACTGTTCCTATTTCTCATAGCACACAGTTGTTCCAAAGTATTTTGTTCATAAAACTTCTCTCTATGCATGAATACAAATTTGAACTTCAGACCAAAGAGTGTTACAGTGGAGTACACACTTCAAGTAAAATGTTTCAGTTGTAAAATCACACATTTTCCAACTTGAAGAGTAAGATCCCCCACCATATCGCCACACTGTAAGGAAACTTTCACCATTACCATGTTGAATTCTTAAATCCATCAACTGACACAGGTTCACCAGAAGAACAGCAGACTGACAACAAAACACGACTTGACCTTTTCACCCACTTGCTCTCTCTCCCCCTCTCTCTAAAATGTTCCCCTTCTGTTTAGGGAGAGAGGGGAGGGAATAAGGCAGGCAACACTGACAACACTCACAGTTGTCTGTGCATTGTCAAATGTCACAGTTTCTTATGGATTACACCATTTTACACAGCTCAAGTCTTTCTAATCCTTCTACCATCTGTCCACAGTAACAAAAGCACTTTAGGGGATGTCATTCCTCTCCAATGATGTAGAAGTTGCCTGCTTCCCCCTACACCTACCACAGAGGGGAGGGGGGGGGGGAGCGATCTGAAAGAACTAAAGCATGTACTAGTCTAGTATAGTATACGACAATGCAGATACCGTGCCAGTCCTTTTCACCATGATGCAAAGAAGCCCAGTGTGTGTCACAGATCAAAGACAAAGCAAACACATATATCACTCACACACTCACGTATGCACGCACGCACACACACACAACAAACATATTTTCTTATCTTTTTCGATCCACTAGAGTTTTTACTTGTCATGAATGTATTTGTTCTAAGCTGCTTATCAGCTGTCACACAGAACATGTGCAAAAAGGGAGGGCAAAAATGCATTGCTGGTCCATCCCCTCCTCTTCATTCATCACTGTCATGTGTCTCTCCTTTGAACCCAAACTGACTTATTTAAGGTGCCTTGTAATCCTGTGATGCATTTGCTACTTGATGATTTGTTGATTTTTGCCACAATTCATTACATTTATTCCAATTATATATCATATAAACAAACATAATATGATAAAAGACAAAAAGTAGTGGAAGAAAACAATTAAGGTAACCACAACTTGTTAAGTTGTTCACCTTGCAGTGCTCAGACTAATGACGTGAAACATTTTTACTGGCGGTTTCTTGCCTGTGCATCATATGGGAAACTCCAGAAAAAAATAGATAATGATCAACATTGAATTGCAAATAATATTGGTAATCAAAAATGGGGGAGACAATGGTGGTGGGGTGAGGTGGAGCGTGGAGGTGAGGGGCAAGGGGAATATGTAAATCATAAATGGACTTAATATATTCTGTGTATCACAATGTACTGCTCAAGCCTTGAGTTTGTAGTCAATCACTGTTCTTAATCATAGTTTACATGTGTGTACATGATGCAGTTTATCTAAGGCACAAGGATGACAAAGACACAAGCAACATCCTGTACAGAAAGATAAGAGAACTTATACCAAAAAAAAGATAACCGAAAACTGCATTATAAGCTGAGCTACACAACCCATCTGTCTGAACACACATAAGGACATGGGCCCTGAGAGCAGAGGTAGATAAAGAAATCTAAGTCAAGGATGTAAAATGTAAAATATAGCAACATAATACACATCAGATTCACTGAACATAAGCGCACCAGACCATTTAATAAACTACATTGGTACATAAAGGATCTGTTGATCAGTCAGACTGATATGGTGACATACAAGATTTTTTTAGAAGGATCTGTTGATCAGTCAGACTGATATGGTGACATACAAGATTTTTTTAGAAGGGGAAAAAAATCACGCTAAAACAGTTCTCTGATGAGCTTGAAGTGTACAGAGGGAAATGCAATACATAAAAAATAAATGTCTGACATTATAGAATAGACAGGAAAACCATTTGCAGAGACCCAGGATTTGGCCCCAAAAAATTAAAACCCATTATCCAGATGAGTTACTTCCAAATCTGACTGACAGCTCTTCACTGGAGAGAGTGAGCGGAGGGGGGGGGGAGGGGGAGGAAGAGGGAGGGATGGGGAGAACTCAAACTCGAGGGAGGGGGAGAGAGAGAGAAAGAAAGAGAGAGAGGGAGAGAGGGGGAAGAGAGGAGGAGAGAAAGGGGGGAGAGAGGGAGGGAGGAAGAGAGAAAAGAGGAAGAGGAGAGAGAGAAGGAAGAAGAAGAAGAGGACGGATTGAGAGAGACTAAGGTACAAAAGGATGTAGAGAGAGACAAGAAGAGGAGAGAGAGAGAGAGAGAACGTACAGAAGAGTAAAGAGGTCATACAACTTCCAGAAGATAAACATATATGCACTTTAATGTTCTATATCATAATGTAACGTAGGCAATGCAATCATAAAATAAATGTTAATTTAAATAGACTAGGAAACATTTGCAAGACAGGATGTTGGCAAAAAAATGTTAAAAGCTCATTATTGGTGTGAGTTAGCTTCCAAATTGACTGGCGTGTTTGTAGATTAACGTAGATTGGAGGAGGAGAATTGAGAGGCTAGAACTTAAACACAAAGCAAAGCGCTCAGATATATACAAATAGAGGGGAGATGTGCGAGAGAAAATGGGGGCCGGGGAGAGGGGAAGAGCGGCAGAAGGAGCGCCAGCATGACTTTTTATTTTTTTTTTTTTTTTTTTTTTTGGTGTTTTTAGAGAGCTAGGTGGATGGGCATAGAGAGCTATATGCTAAGAGAGTAGGCAGGAGACAACCTTGATTGAGAGCAGGAACAGGGAAGAGTAAAAAGTCTTAACACACATCCAGATGTTTACTTTATCACTCATCTGTAAGTACTATCTAATTGAACGCACCATGATAGTGTACAGTGGGAAATTGTCTCGGTAAACTGGGTAGGCGAATGTTGCCTGACTTTGTGTGTGTGTGGTGTGTTGCGTTACCTCTAGACCACCGATGCAGTATGTGTGTGCGTGCATAGATAGTATACTGAGATTAGTTCCAAAACAGTATTTGAGAACAAGGTCAGATTTCAATTTTGTAGATTTTTGTTCCACAGCTAGAGCTCTGAGGCTCACCAATGGGTTTTTTCTTTGGGTTGTCGTTGTGTTTACGTATGCGACTGATTTTTCTCCCAACCATATACTGATGTAGGAAAAAAATAAGTATGTTCTTTCGAGCCAGAAGGCCTATAGAGCCGGAGCTTATCCTGGTTTCTGTAGCGTTAAGCGAACTGATGGTTTTTCACCACCCCTGTGACAGGACGCTAGTCTGTCGCCAGATACTTCCCCAGCAGACCTGGTACCCACTTGTACACCTGGGTGGAGTGAGGAAAATAGGAGTAAAGTGTCTTATACTGATGTAGGAAGCCGCATTCCAACTTCGGGGATTGTGTCCAAACACGACACCTGTGTGCATGCATTCTGTTTAACATGTTGTCATCCGCTCCTATCATTAGCATGAAATGGCCTACTCTTCTGAAAGGCGGAACAGGTTTTTAATGTGTGCACAAGAAGTTCTGCATGCATGCACGATGGGCTTCAGTTTATTATACTTACAGTCTCATTGGAAGGACTTTGACATAATTTCCAAGAATCAAGGTAAAGGTTTTAGGCATAATTATTTTTATTTTACCTTAATTTTATATCTATATTATTATTATGTTTGTGACTTTGTCCGTCATGTGAGGCATCTGCTGTTTCAGAAATTAGGCAGAAATTTGATTATCGTGGAGGTGCCTTGCCACAGCACATCCTCACTATCTTGGCCAAGAGGACAGACAGACAGCGTTGGAGATGTTCTCCAAAGGCCAACTAGCCCCCAGGGCTGCATGCAGCATGTAAAATTGTAAGGACTGTGCAAATCAAGCCTCCTAGTCAGAGTCATACTTGTGAATAGTCAATCACTAAAGACTAAGCTGTGAATTGGAATTCCAATAAGAACAATATTATTAATCGCAGATAATCTGATACTGTGATAGCTGACTTACCCACATTGCACATAGACATAATACTATAGATAACTAAGAAAACATAAAGCAGTTTAAATTAAACTATCTTTGTCACAAGTCACAACAATACTCCTATTCTCATTTTGTCATTGGTTTTATCATGTTTGTGCTAGTAAACATAAAAGTTGTCCCAGCTGTGAGTGTGTAACCTTTTAATTGTTAAAACAACTCAGTTATTTAATTCTCAGAAAAAAGCCACCCTATTTCCCCCTACAACGTTGCCATCCACCCACCCTTGGACCATCTTCAGTCCCCAAAAAGCTACAATCCCCTTCTTTTCGCATAACAACATTTCAATTTTGCTCCTTCAACACAATACTTTATTCAGATTCAGAAACAACTTATGTGTGATTGTTTGTTCTGCATACATCCATGCGCACAAGCAATAGGCCAAAACACACACACACACACAGCATTCAATTTACTTTGTGGCAAAATTTGGGATTTGAAATTCAAACTGGACATTCAAAATAAATACAACGTGTACCTTTTAGGTCATCACATTCACTGTGAAATGCAATCCAGTTTTGCAGTTCACGTCTCACTAACAGCAACTTCTCACCACCACTTGATCAAGAAGCAGACACCCTTTTAGCCGTGATGGCGCTCTCATCGAAGTATGGGAAGCAACTCTGATTACTTTAGGCCTAGGCTCCTATGTAAATACATGGGAAAAGGAGCTAGGCCAGCCTAACAACATTCACACAGATGTATACAAGCACACACACACGTGTGTATGCGCTTGCTCACACGCGCATATCACTGGGTGGAAAAGCTGTTGTATTATGGTTCACAAATGAAGCAAATCAAGAAAATCGAAGCAAAAGAATGACGTCACAATTTTAGGGGCATGTTTTAAACAACACATGTTTTGATGACAGAGGCCACATGGCCAATTGTATTTCCTTCACTCTTGGGCCGAAGAAGAGGAACAAAAAAGTGATTATGTAAGTATGATTATCTGGCAGGATTGCATAACTTGCTCTTAGGAGAAAGTGCATTCAGTTAATCATGTAACCAGGTTGTGAAAGTTTGCTTGTTTGTTATGCCGATAATTCCTGTCGATGTGTAGATAATCGATTTCCGGGTTGGACAGATCAAGTTTTGAAACTTCTTAAGCAACTTGTCTTTCATGTTTTTTCTGTGGGCTTAGGATATTCCTTGGTGGCGCCAATCTCCTCTCCAAGTCTCCATATGTTTTGGGTTTTTTCTATTGGGGTTTCCTCCCCCACATGCGACAGGTTGTACTGGGTTACATGGATACCAGTAGCAGTAGCAGAGAACTTCTCTGACTGACCTGACAACAGAGTATGGCACGAAGGCCTGTGGCAGGTCCTCAGAATGTTTGGCATTGAAGAAGGACTAGTGCAAACCATTCAAGCACTATACAACACCGCAAGCAGTGCAGTCCTTCTGAACAATCAGGTCGGAGACTACTTCAAAACCACAGTTGGGGTCCGACAAGGATGCCTGTTATCTCCAGTCCTGTTCAATCTGTTCTTGGAAAACATCATGAGAGAGACCCTCCATAATTTCCACCCTACCATCTCCATTGGCGGCAGACCCCTCAACAACTTACGGTTTGCCGATGACATTGACCTCATGGGCGGAAGTAACACAGAGCTGCAAGATCTTACGACCAGACTTCAGAACAGAGCTGGAGCATATGGGATGGAGGTGAGCTCGGAGAAAAGTAAAGTACTTGTGAACAGCACGAGCAATGCCACCGCTAAAATTTACATGAACGGCCAACAACTGGAGGAGGTAGACGCTTTTAAATACCTCGGCACTACACTCACAAAGGACGGGCGATCGACGACAGAAATCAAAGTCAGAATAGCCATGGCAACATCTTCCATGACAAAACTCACCACCATATGGAAAAGTAAAGAGATCAGTTTCCCAATCAAACTAAAGCTCTACAAAGCCCTAATTCAGTCGATCCTGCTGTACGGAAGTGAAACCTGGACATTGACTGCTGAAACAGCAAAGCGAATCCAGTCATTCGAAACAAAATGCCATAGAAAACTACTGGGCATATCCTGGAGAGAACGAAAGACCAACGAATTTGTCAAGAGTCAAATAACACGGCTGGCAGGTCCACAGGAACCCCTTCTCACCATCGTCAAGAAGAAAAAGCTGACATGGTTCGGCCACGTCACCCGCCACAACACTCTGCCCAAAACAGTACTGCAGGGAACACTCGAAGGTGGCAGAAGGAGGGGAAGACAGAACAAGTCATGGATGGACAACATCAGAGAATGGACCAGGATGAATGACTCGGCACTACTGCGCAGAGCCGAGGACCGAGATGGATGGAGGAGGCTTACCACGGCATCGTCTTTCATGTCTCCCCCACGACCGCCAAGGTCACGGGTCTGCTGATGATGATGAAGCAACTTGTTCAGTAGGGATTTATGGACTGACGCTAAAGCCGATTGGTTAAGGTGGCTCCTTGTGAATTAAGGGTGGGGATTTTTATGATTTCCCAAGTCAACTTCAAGTGCAGGCCTGCCGGTGCCTTCACTCCCTTCAAAAGTCAACTTCAAGTGCAGGCCTGCAGGTGCCTTCACTCCCTTTAAAGTTTATGTATATATATATATATATATATATATATATTTCCAGATGGTACATTGTGTGTGTGTGTGTGTGTAGACATATATACATGTACACGTGCAAAATATCAAATAATCATGCACTTTAAAGATCCCATAATTCATGTCAGCGCTTGATTGGTTACAGAAATAGAAATATACCCAGCATACATTCCTGAAGTTGGAATGTGGCAACCTTCTTCAGTTAATGGTGTGTAAAAAACAGTCCCTTAAATGCAAAAGTTTTCCATTGATAAACATCAGAGCGTTAGCTGAGGAATGAAAAAAACGCCCAACCCGTTTAATATAACTTTCATGCACACACATGTCTTTGTTTGTGTGTGTGTGAGTGTGTGTGTGTGTGTGTGTGTGTGTGTGTGTGTGTGTGTGTGTGTGTGTGTGTGTGCTCTGTTATAAGTGTTAGTCTGTTACATGGCATTAAAGTAGTGTTTACAAACAAAAGGCCTGTCTGCATGTGCACCCGTCTGTATCACTATCAGTATAAATCAGTTTGTGTGTGTGTGTGTATGTAGGCAGGAAGAGAGAGACACCAGAGTGGCAGAGAGAGATGTCAGTGGGGGTTAGATGTTTTATACCTCAAATACATTACTTGTCTTCATCGTTACTGTCAAGAGTATATGAGCTTCACATGATACCACCAGGTTTCGCCATCTTTCTCTGTCTCTGCTGAGTTCTATGATTTCCTGTAGTTTTCCCAGACCACTGATCTCAGTGATGTTGGCAATTTTAAGATTTTGGAAATCTGCTTCTTTTCTTTCTGCCTGCAACCTTAACTTGGAGAACTATTATCATCAAATTTGTCTGTTGAAAGTGTGCAAAAATGGTCACTTATTTATACAAAAGCTGACCATTGATAAACCTCAGAGTGTTAGCTAAGGTATAAAAAAAACACCCCACTCTGTTGATATAACTTTCATGCATGCATGCACATATGATGATGATGATGATGATGATGATGATGATGATGTGTGTGTGTGTGTGTGTGTGTGTGTGTGTGTTCTAGTATAAGTGTTAGTCTGTTACATGGCATAAAAGTAGTGTAAACATTAGGCCTGTCTGTGCTTGTGCACACATCTGTATCGGTATTTATGTGTGAGTGTGTGTGTGACTGTGAGTGTGTGTGTGTGTAGGAAGGCAGACAGAGAGCCCAGACACACACACACACACACACACACACACACACACACACACACACACACACACACACACACACACACACACACACACACACACACACACAAAGCAGCTGTGTGCAGGGTGATGGAGATGGGGGTGACTTTTGAAAAGTATGGACAGATTGTGAGGGGAAAGATCTTAGGTATGAAATAAGTGTGTTTTGAGGCTGGATTTGAAAGTATCAAATGTAGGCTTTTGGAGAGGGAATAGAGTGAGGTCGTTCCAGGTGGATGGACCACAAATAGAGAAAGACTTCAAAGAGTGATGGCTGACTGTGGTTTGTTTGAATCTGGATGTTTGAAAGCACAGAGTATCGGCAGCTGAACAAAGGGAATGGGATGGAGTTTACAGATTAAGACAGTTACACTTACAGAGAGGATGCAGATTTGTGGAGACATTTGAAACAAAGTGTACTCATCTTATACCTCATTTTTTGT
>CM054144.1:15474801-15579801 GCA_028751875.1 Rapana venosa | reverse complement strand
TATAGCAGGGGATGGCATGGCATGAACAGTATGGTATGCTCTTGTATGGTATGTATGTGACATGGAATGGCATCGTTTGGTACTCAGTGTAATATGGAATAAAATTTAATATGTATGACATGATACCGTAATATATGGTATTGACTTTGCAGTATGGCATAGTACACTATAGTGTGGTGTGTTGTATGACATGGTGCTATAGTATAAAGTAATCAGAACACCTTCCACACATGTTAAAAACCAGTTCTGCCTTTCAGAAGAGTAGACCATGTTATGCAGGTGGGAACAGATGACAGAATTTTCTAAATGCATGCTCATGGGTGTCTTTTTAAAAAAATCAGATTTTCAGTTTTTCCATTGTGCAACTATGAATTGATAGAATCCAATCCAATCCATAGGCTAAGGAGTACTGAAGTGGGAATCCTTGCTTTCCATACATTATTATTATTATTATTATTATTATTATGATTGCAGCACACAGGTGTCATGTTTAGACACCATCCCCAAAGTCAGAATGCCGCTACCTTAATGGTGGGTCAAAAATGGTCGCATACACAAAATCTCCCCATCTATGTAGCGGAGGAACAAAAAACCAACCAAACAAACAAGAACAGTACTTTTTGTTTCCCTTTCTGACTCATGTGATTGTGTAGATCCTGGATGGAGATTTTACTCCTATGAACGTGACTGTAGGAAGCAGCAGGAAACCATGTATCTGTTGTTTAGACTGGGAGTCAGTTTTAACATATTCTCTTGTCAGCTTTGCTACTTTCAGCTTAGTTTTTTTTTAAAATAAAAACTGCAGTGTGATTAATTTGGACAAAAACTATTCAGATAGTAGCAATGGCAGAGTCACACTCCTCAAAGCTCTGTGACTTTTCACGCATGTGCTTCAATGTGAGATAATTATCAACGTGCCAGCTCTGAGACTGATTGCAGTAATTAGTCAGCTTAGTAATTATCCTGCTTCTGTTGCACATAGCAGAGGCACCCTATAGCTTCCTGAGTTGTGTGGTGTGTTTTTGGTTGCTCTTTCACAAATTTCTCTGGGATAGGCGGTTTGCAGGTTTGTCTTGCTCTTCTTCTCCTCTTGTATAAGGGCTAGATTCTTTTAGTGCTATGGTATAGGGCTTCAGGGTTGGTTGAGCCAGGCATGGATTGAACCTTGATGTAGTGTGTTATCTCCTCTCTCTCTCTCTCTCTCTCTCTCTCTCTCTCTCTCTCTCTCTCTCTCTCTCTCTCTCTCTCTCTCTCTCTCTCTTCTTTTCTCTCTCTCTCTCTCTCTCTCTCTCTCTCTCTCTCTCTTGTATTTGACTGACGCAGTTGTTTTGTGTCCTTTTGTTGCAGTCTGTTTGTTTTACTTAGAAAATGTAAATTGGTAGTACTGAAGATGTCCAGGGTTCCTGATGCACTCATGATTATGTGGTATATACATGTATAGGTACATGTATACATGCTTCTATGTTTTTAAGCGTCTGCACTAAGGATCCGTCTCTTCTACGTATGTTAGGATACAACACAGATGTTCATATGTGCGTGTTATTCTTCTCTCTTCTACGGTTCCTTATCGGTTAGGGTGTATGGTGCCTTGTCTTGTGCACATGTAACTGCACAAGGTCTGCCTGCAAGCCTCAGCCAACACATTCTCTGTTCAGGATACATCTTAGGTTTCCTTAACCCACTGGATGCTGACGTAAATTATTGGATCTTTGACATGCATATTTGATCTTCTGCATATTATATAGATCTACACAAAAGAAATTAAGGCGCTGGCAAGTCTGCGCTTAAAGTTGACTTTGGAGATCATAAAAATCCCCACCCTTACTTCATCAGATGCCACTGCCAAGATTTGAACCCACAACTTCATGAACTGACTGGATTGAAGTCAAATGGTTTTAACCACTTGGCTCTAGTGTTTGTCTTGTTTTATAGAGTACCAGTATTTTATTCATGTATATTCAATTAGGAATGTGTGCACTTTACTTTGATTTTGATTCAGCACATTGGGTGTTTTATTGAAAGCAGCAAGAAAGACTGCAAGCAGGTTGTTGTTTTCATTTGTACATTTCATTTGCTTCAGTGTTTTCACAACCTCTAACGTAAACCTTCCTTTTCTTTCAGAATGAGCGGAGTGGCTACCCTTGTGCAGAGTTGCTGAAGGCCCCACAGACATCTTGACACAGACAGGTGTGAGGTCCACACTGCTTGCTGCCCACTGCACCAGTTTGTTATCTTCCACCACAGCCAACATGGACACCGCGCTGCACAGACTGCCACCACCATGTCTGCTGCTGCCATCACTGCTGATGATAGCGCTGAGTGCTGTTGTTGCTGCTGCCACCAGTTTTAACGTTCACACTCACAGCACGGGTCAGAGACTCCGCCAGGTGACTGTGAACCCTGTGACAGGAGAGGTGTATGTGGGGGGCAGCAACAGCCTGCTCTATCTGGCCTCCAACTTGAGTCAGCCCCAGGTGGTCAGTTTGGGGCCAGTCATGGACAGCTTGAACTGCGACCCTTCCAAGGGAGAGTGTTCCCAGGAGTCGCTGACAGACAATGAGGTCAAGGTCTTGGAAGTGGACAGCAAGAAACGGAAGCTCCTGGTCTGTGGCTCCGTCAGACAGGGTCTGTGTCATCTGCGCTCACTGACGGACATTTCTGTGTACACGAACTCTTCCAGTACCCTCTTGCCTAACTATGTGGGGGGTAAGAGGTCTGTGGCTGTGCTGCTGATCGACATGCCTCAGTTTCCTTCCACCCTCTACGTGGGCCAGGAGTACGATGGCAGGCCCATGTCCCTGGCGCCCAATGTGCTGTCCACTCGTGCTGTGGAAATCTCCCCCCAAGGGGTGAACATTAGCTTTACCAACTTCAACAGTAACGTCGGTCAAATATCGGCTCTGGACATTAACAGATTGGTCAAGAGAAATTACCATATGGAATTTGTGGAGATTTTTCGGGAGGGCAACTTCATCTACTTCATCACGGTACAGCAGAAATCCATTCAGGACAGTAAAACCCCCTACCCCAGGATTGGTCGTGTCTGTGTCAGTGATCAAGTCTACGTCTCCTATGTGGAAATAGGCTTGATGTGCCAAGACAGCAACAGGGAGCAGTATCCCAAGATCTTGGCAGCTACTGTCAGCAATGGCATCCTGTATTTCTCTGCTGCCCAGGGGAAAGACAGCAGCATGGCGAGGTTTGAAACAGACCCAGACAAAGGCTCCGTGGTGTGTGCCATGTCCATGAATGAGCTCAACAGTCAGTTCAACCAGGTCAACTACGACTGCTTCACCCGCCAACAAGATGTGCAGATTTTGGCATGGAAGATAGGAAGGGATACATCAGAATGCACATCAGTTGCAGGGGTGGGTACTCTCTGGTCTGTGATCATGGGTAGTCCCTCACGGTTTGTTGGTTGGTTGTACTGTCATGGATTAGGTGATCTTTACTCTTAATTTATTGCTTGTTCTGTTATGACTGTTATCAAAGCAGTAATCTGCTGTTTGTTTCTTTTTCTTTCTTTTTCATTCCTCGGCTAGAGCTTTGAGGTTCACCACTGGTGAGATAGCCGTGTTCTGACTTTGTTGATACAGTTAGGAATTGAACCTTCTAATTTTGCCAGGACTGTTGGGAGGTACCTCCCTGATCTTTCTGATTTTCAACTGTCATGGGATCTTTTGACATGCACATGTCTGTAAGCTCATGGATATGACTGGTTCAGAGTCTCCTTTAAAAGACTTGATATCAAGTTTGATTTTGAAATTGCTAGTAAAACTGAAAGTCTACAGGTATGAATCCTACCACATTACTCAGTGTATTGTTGCTTCTCAGTGCTTTATAAGAATCACATACATTATTATTATCATTATTTTCATTATCATTATTATTTTCATTACTTCTGTATTTTCAGGTTTTTTCCAGGGATGCTATCATCTATGCTACCTCATTTGTATAGTAATTGATAAGAATAATGACACCTTTGTTTTTTCCTTTCCTTTAATGAAATTTACAGTCCGAACACATTTTCCTGCTTCTTCTTTTCTTTAAGTGTGTGTGTGTCTTTGTGTCCACACAGAGTTTTTGACTATTGGTGTGCAGGTGGACACCCCAGGAAACTCTGACTTCTGCGGCCATTCATCCAACTGGGGCATTCAGACCAAGCCCGATACCTACATGTCTTCTCAATGGCGATCCATCTTATACCTGCACAAGTTTGATGACGACATTGTGACCAGTCTGTCCAGCACTCAGCAAGAGGGCAAGACCGTGCTGTTGATGGGGACCACAAAGGGGCTCTTCATGAAGGTGACGAAGCGAAGATACATTCTGTCGTTTTTGTGGTAAATGGAAAAAAATAAACACACACACACACGTTTGCGGACAAGAAGCAGTGGTTAGTTCCATAATTCAGAAATTTTTTTTTAAATGATTGAACTAAACACTTTTTTATCGCAAAAATTATCTCTTTTTTCCTCAGCTAGAGATCCAGGTTAAAAAATGGCGAGATTCTTTAATGTGACTGTTTTTACCCTCCTGTTTTTACCCTCCTGTTTTTACCCTCCATTAATGTAGCTGCATGCAGACTTGAGGAACGATGTCTCAACACGACAGTCAACACCTGTGTGCATGCGTTCCCCCCCCCCCCCCCAAATTTGTCGTCTCAATATCTGTTTTACCGGCACAAAATGGCCTTCTCTTCTGAAAGATAGAATGTGTTTTCCACATGTGCACACATGATCTTGGTTTATGGTTTCATCTGAAGGACGTTTGGGGGAGTGAAGCCTGCACTGATGTTAACTTCAGGGGGAACAAATTCTCTCCAGTGGGCGTCTTGGTAGTGGCTCAAACTGGCACAGTCAGATTGCAAGCTGAATGCTTCAACCACTAGTGTCCCCCCCCCTTCCCCACCTCTCCTACTCTTTCCTCCTTTTTGTTTTTGTTTTTGTTTAGCTTTTTTCTTTCTCATCGCTGCAAACACTATTGATGTTTCTTTCTTTTTGGGGGGTCTCAGATGCAGGCGACATTTGCCACGAATGGAGGCAAAATCTACATGACCCATCAGCTGTCTGAGGCACCAGTGGAGAAAGATGCAGCCTTGGATCCAGGGAAGCAGCATCTCTACCTGCTGTCTGGGACCTCTGTATGTGTTCTGATCTGTGTGGTGTGTGTGTTCTGTGTGTGTGTGTGTGTGTGAGTAGGTGTGTGTGGTTGTGTGTGTGTGTGTTTGTGTTGTGTGTGTGGTGTGTGTGTGTGTGTGTATTTTGAGTGTGTGTGTGTGTGTGTGCTATCCCGCCCCCCCCTGATTTGCATTGATTAGTTAGTGTGTTATTACATTTTGTTATATAAAATAATGTCTTGTGCTTCCTTCAGAAGAGAGAAGTAAAGAGCTCTAGAAATGTCCATTATCATCATTATTAGTATGACACGATTCCTTAGCTAGATAGAGCCGCTCAAGTCACTGTAGGAAGAAGACTGCAAACAGAACACTGCCAGCTTTTTTCTCCACCGCCTGAAAATACCCCACACTGACCAGTGCCCTCCCTTATCCTGCAGCCCTGCCCCACCTTCAACACTCTGAGACACCAGATGTGGCCCAGCCCGGTAGAGCTCCAGGAGATATTGGAGGACCGGCAGGGTCTGCAGCAGAGGGCAGACTTTGCCCGCCATCCAGACTAGATTAAAAACTCAGCTTGCCGGTTGAATGCAGATGAAGAAAGAGAAGGAGTACACAGCTCTCAAGTCCAGCCTATCTCAGTCAAGATTCTAGGGCTCAGTACTGAAATTGGGGCACCCTTTCCTTTTACACCCATGCCCCTCCCTTTTCTTTGCACTCCGGGGTTTTCTACACTGCTACGTGAAGGGAGGTGTGAAGCTGCCAAGTCCAGGTGTGGTCAGTTCCTAGCAGTATACAGCACCAGCTGGGTTGGGGTGGGATGGATAGCAGCTGAGAGTGCGGAAAATTGACAGCTTTGGTTATCATGATTGTTATCATTATTATTATCATTATCATCATCATCGTTATCTTCATCGTTGGATTGTGTGCAGGTGTACCGTTTCCCCATCGCTTCCTGTGCGGTGCACTCTGACTGCGGCAGCTGTTTGAAAAGCAAAGACCCCCTGCAGTGCGGGTGGTGTGAAGACACCTGCACCACCAAGGCTGAATGCCCCTCGCACAGGCACTGGACTGATCCCACCAGATTCAGGCCCAACCCTACCTGTCCCCCCATCATCCAGTCGGTCAGTGCTTCATTCTGGGCTGGTTAGGTGGTTTATTGATGTAGTGTTTGGTTCCTCTGTTGTGTGGCTGGGTGAGAGAGAGAGAGAGAGAGAGTGTGTGTGTGTTTGTTTGTGAGTGTGTGTGTTTTATTTGAATAAAGAAATTATTTTTGAATTTCTTTTATTTCGAAGATAATGAATAAACACTCTGCCCTCCTTTTTTTAACCTACACTCCCCACGCACACAAATTGTTTGTGTGTGTGTGTGTGTTTTTATGTGTTAGTGAGTTTGTGTGTGTGTGTGTGAAAGTCAAAAGTTGTATCCCGACGGTACATTGAATAACCTATTTGTTTGCTTTTTTCATCCAGCTGTCTATATTGAAAAGTGTGTGCGTGTGTTTGTTTGTTTGTGAGTGCATATGAACACATATCTATGTGTGTGAGTGTGCATGCACATGTGTGTTTTGCATGCTTCTGTATTTGTGTGTGTGTAGGTGTGTGTGTATATGTATGTGAGTGTTTTTGTGGGTTTATGTGCATGCCTTTGTGTCTGTATACATGCATGCATGCATATAGATGCATATGCATGTATGTATGTTTACATCTTGCTGCCAGCATACAAACCGTCACACAGTATGCATCTGTGTGACAGATCAGCCCCCATTCAGGGCCGGTGGTTGGAGGCACCAAACTAACGATCCTAGGCACCGACTTTGGCAGCAGCGGTGTGGCTGTCCACACTGTCAGTGTTGGCAACACCAGCTGTGTGGTCAGTAACTTCAGCTCTACACGGTCAGTGGCTTACAACGGTCAAGAAAACGTCTGTCTTAAAAAATTCCCTGTGAAAAGATTCTGCTGTTGAAATTTGGATGAAGGAACCATTTACATGTTTTATCATCAACCATTCATTCTTTTGTTTTAATGTTAGAAAAAAAAATAGTGCGTGTGTGCATATGTGGTGTGTATGTGCATATGTATGTGCATATATAGGTGCATGTATAGAAATAGATTAATTCTGTTCTGTGTAAAAAGATTCTACTATTGAAATTTAGACGAAGGAACCATTCAGGTGATTTATTATCAACCATTAATTCTAAGTTTAGCAAATGAGCACTTTACTCGGTTAAAGTTTTCAAACAGTATTTTGGAAATTTTGGTTTTTCATTTGCATATTATAATTTTATTTTAAATTATAGCATACTAATAGTAAGCAGAGTTTAAATGAAAGAAGAAGAAGAACACTAACTGCTATGTTCTTTGCAGCTTAACGTGTGAGATTCAGCCAGCCTCAGAGCCAGTGCAGAGCTACGTGAGCATCAAAGTGTATGATGCCAGTCATTCTGAAGAACGGCCGTATTACGTGAATGGCACAGATGTTTCCAAGGAGCTCTTCTCTTTCGTGGTGAGTCAGGAGCTTGCTGGGACTCTGAAAACTCCTTGTACTGAAGACTGATCCGTGAAGTGAAGGTTTCTCTTCTGCAGGTTGTCCCTGAAGTTGATCGAGCTTCTCTGTTTCAATTCTCTCTCTCAGTGTTGTCACTCACAGCCACATTCGGCCTAATCGTTTTGCTCTTCCATGGCCATCCATCCATAAGAAGCTATCAGTGTCTGATCTCCATAAGGCCACTCACTAGTCGAGGCCCTACATAGCTGCTGATCTCTTTCAGGCCAGACATAGTAGTGAAAATATGACCAAAATGATGATTTCTTTTTTTTTATGATTTAGGTTTTTAGTGGAGTTCAGATCTCTAGCATGCCTTTTATCTTGTCCAAGATTTTTTTGTACTGTAAGAAGTGTCATTTACATGAAAAAAGTGTCATCAGCCCCAGCTATGTTGAGTACAAATGGGTGTCCTTGTCTTCTTTTAAAAGTTTCCATTTTTCTCACTTTTGCTTTTTGGTGTCCCGTAACTAATCTTGAGTTTGTCTAGCAGTAAGCAAAGGTGTAGCTCTCAAATTTTGCATGGCTTTCTATGTCCCGATATCTAAGTTTTGTAAAGTGGATTTTTAGAAAATGTCTAGATATGAAGTCATTATTGGTTTTTTGGGTATCATATGTTGAGGCATGTTTCAAGTGCCTCACCTACCCTGTAACAAAAAGAAAATCATGAAAAATACATAAATTAAAAGAGGGGAAAATCTGTTGACCAAATTGAGATTATGCTCTTTTTTTTTTATATCCAGTCCACATGATGAAACCCTGTGCATTAGTGTTAACCAGACAAAAACTCCCGTTGTTTATTTTATCACTTGGCGACCATTTTGTTGTGTTTCCATAGCCTAGGGGTAACAAATTAATCAACACTGTCTGTGATGCAGAAGTTAGAACACAACTGTTTGATCAGAAATAAAACCTGTTCATCTTGATTTAAAAAGTCAACTTTTCACTGTAGCATCTGGCCTTAAAAGCTTTCAGTGATGTCTGTGGGGGTGAAATATTCTCATAGAGCATCAGACCTGTACGTGTGCATCTGACATGTGTCCATTTAGGGGAATTTTTGCCTGGAATAAACTGTTGTTACAACTCCATGCCCCTGCAAGTCCTGTGGATGACATTAAAAACTGAGGTCCAACATGATAACTCAAGCTTTCGGATGAGACTAAGTCCTTCAGTTAAAACTATAAACTGAGGACCCTTGTGCGAATGCATACAAAATATTTTGCGCATTCGTTAAAACCCGTTTTGCCTTTTGGAAAAGCAGGCCATTGTGTGCCGGTGGGAGCAGGTGACAAGATTTTAGACACCACATGCAGTCAGGAACTGCATGTAAAAGAAAACACGTGAGTGCTTATTCATTATCCTTGAAATAAAAGAAATCAGATAACTTTAAATAAAAATGTTGAGAGATGCTATAGTCGGGTGGTTAAGACTGTCTGACTTCAATCTCATGGGTTCGCATCTTGTCATTGTCTAATTACTACATTCCATACATCACAGTATAATAAATGCAATACTATACATGACAGTATAATGCAGCACAATAGAACACAATACTGCAGTACAATAGAACACAATACAAAACAATACAACATGCAATGCTGTGCAATCTAATGCATTGGAAAACAGCACAGTGCACCAACACAACACAACAATGACACACCCACCATACCATACCCGACCACATCACGTTGCACCATAACATAACACATATCACAACACAGCACAGCACAGCACAGCACAGCACAGCACTATACAATTCAACACAGTCTTCTTCAGTCATCACTACACTATTATTAACATATCCCCTGTGTTGCAGAGAGCAACCGTAACTGGGTACCATCCCACCCAGGGTCCCATGTCGGGTGGCACCAATATCACCATTGAGGGATCTCACCTTGACATTGGGTCTTCTGCTTCCGTCCAGTTTGGTGCTCATACCTGTTTCCTGTTCTTGTCAGTGGTTTTTCATCTCTTTTGGTGGTGGTGTTTTATTTTTTATATATATCTATATCTATATATGTGTGTGTATATATCTATATCTATCTATATCTCTCTCTCTCTCTCTCTCTCTCTCTCTCTATATATATATATATATATATATAAACAATTCTGTTCAGCCTCATTTCCTTTCGCAGCAATTTTCGCTTCTTTCCAGAATTTTCCTCAGACTGAATGAATAACATCAATAGTAAAAACAACCATTTTAAACTTGTAGATTGCTGATTTTTGTGATTTTACTTGTAGATTATTGATTTTTGTGATTATATATATATATGTATCCCCCCCCCCCCCCGCCCTCCCCTGCCGTTGCTTAGCTAGAGCTCCAAAGTTGTTTACCAAAGGTAAGATTTAGCGTACGTGACTGTTTAGGCCCGCCATTAAGGCAGGCAGCTTCATTCCAGCTTCAGGGGTGGTGTCTAAACTCAACGCCTGTGTACAAACATTGGAAAAAAACGAAACATCTGCCACAAGATGGTCTAGTGTTCCAAAAATATTACTGTGGAACAGGTTTTTTAACATATGTGCAAAATGTTCCGTGTGCATTCACACACAGGGCCTAGATGTATGATATTCGAAGGACTTTGGGGGCAATGAAGTTAGTAAAACACACACATAGTATATATAGATAGATAGATATGTATATATATATATATATATATGTGTGTGTGTGTTTTGTTTTTGTTTGTCTGCTTGTTGGTTTGTTCTGTTTTTGTTTTGTTTGTTCCTCGGCTAGATCTCTGAAGTTCATCAATGGTGAGATTTTTGTGTATGTGACCATTTTTGCCCACCATTAAGGTAGCCGCATTCCGACTTAAGAGATGCTTTTAAATGTGAGGGAGGATAGAAGTGGGGTGAAGTTGATAGGGAAAGGAAAGAAAGATGTGAACATAAATCCTTTAATATATGGAGAGTTGAGGAAGGGATTTGGTTGTTTCCAGTTTGTTTGTGCACTTAATTTTTTGGTTGAAGGGTTGGTTGTTTTTCATGGTCGCTTAGTTGGTTGGTGGGTTTTAGGAGAGTTTCATCTATTTTATAAATTTTTCTGAAATTATGTGATAATCGGAATTGTGCTTTTTTCCCCATACCTTGGCTAGAGCTCCAAGGCCCACCAATAGTGAGATTTTGCGTATGCGAACATTTTTGCCCACCACAAAGGTAGCCGCATTCCGACCTCAGGGATAAAATTATCTGCTGGCCCGGGCCAAAAGCTGTGTTAGTTGTTGATGTCCGCTAATTGCCAAGGCCTACTCTAAAAATGTTGTTATATGGTAAACTGTTGTGTTGAGATTGCCTTCAGCCATGACAAGCTCTTAATATAACAACCTGCACTCTCCTTTAAAGGAGAAAAAATCCTCTGAAGTTGGAGTGTGGCTGCCTATATGGCGAAGTACTCAAAAACAGTTATACACGCAAACTTCTCATTCAGAGTGCAATTTCAATGTCACAGTGATTCCCAGATGGGATGAGTGAGTTAGAATGCACATTCTGGGTGACCGCCAGAGTGTAAAGCTGGGAAATGCACAACAACAACAACAAAACAACAACAAATTATCTGAAAAGTAGAAAGACTGATCAAGTCGAGACAAGTTAAGTCAAAAATATGTTAATCATCCCACTAGGGGCATTTGCAGAGTACACCACCGACAGGCAGACAGTGTGGTGGTAGAGATCATACATTGCAGCACACATGACTAAGTTCTCCTGTTTGGCTTCACCATCATCATCAACCATTACACCCAGTGGTGTGTAGGGCAGCAACAAAGCGCTTCCACTCCTGCCTATCCTGGGCTAACCTAGTCACTGATCCCCAAGAGTGCTGCATGGCCTTCATCTCACTTTCTACAGTCCTCCTCCGCGTTGCTTTTGGTCTTCTTTCTTTCTCCTTCCTTCTGGGGTCCAGTGCAATGTGTTCTTGTGACTGACTGTTGGCTTCACCAGGGACGCGGTTAGCGGCTGCACTCGGTAACACTGTCACCATTTTCTTTCTCCATTCGTTCCCATCTTCACTGGCCCTTCTGACTTCATGGATTCTCATGCCATGACCAAGCTATTGATCAATGTTCCTCATAACATTCCAGAACAGTCTTCAAGCAATGTTAGAAATATTTTGATGTTGTTGTTGTTGTTGTTTCCTCGGCTACAGTTCTGAGGTTCACCAGTGGTGAGAATTTGCGAATGTGACCATGCACCCCCCATTTAAGTAGCTGCATTTTGACTTTGTGTTTTTGAAATAGTCATCCATTCCTACAGGCACAAAATGGCCTACTCATTCCAAAGGTGGAATGGGTTTTTAATGTGCGCACAAGATGTTTTGTGTGCATTTCACATGGGGCCTTGACTTACACTCTTATCTTCAGTTCTTTTTTTTATTAAAAAAAAAAAAAGGTTGTTGTTGCCATTCAACTTGATTTTCTCATCAAACTGGGAAGAAAGGGCAAGGTTGGAATTGAACCCAGAACCTAACAGTTTACTTGTTAGGCAGGTGAACATCTTAACCATCCTGCCACCTTCCTTCTTCCTTCTCCATTCATTCCTGGTCTTCACTGGCCCTGCTGACTTCATGCATTCTCATGACATGTCCAAGCTATTGATCAGTATTCTTCTTCATAACATCATTCTAGAACAGTCTTGAAGCAATGTTAGAAAGGAATAAAATCAGTAACGGGGGTGTTGATTTTGACAGCCGATCAGCCAGCAAGATCATATGCAGAACGGCAGCAGCGTCACAAGCCGAGGATGCCCTGTTGAAGGTCACTATTGACTACCAGGAGCTGCGGTCAAGTAATCCTTTCCGCTTTCTGCCTGACCCCACCATCACCAAGGTGTCGCCTCAGAGAGCATTTGTCAGGTGAGCGGTATGTTTGGTACTGTGTAATTTTCCTCTTTCCACCCGCTCCTCCCCCCCCCCCCCCCCCCCCCCCCCCTCATTTTGTCTGTCTTGGCCTGTCCCCTCCCTGAAAGAAAAAAGGAAAGAAAGAGAAACTGAAAGAGAAGAGAACAGCCATCACCAAAGGGAGAAAATCAAAACAGCAGTAACGTTCTTTTAATGTTGTCTCCCAGTGTAAAATGTTTCATACACACGACACATCCCCAAAGTCAGAATGTGGCTACCTAACTGTTGAGGGGAGAAAACAGTTCGCATACGCAATAATCTCACCATTTGGTGAACCTCGGGCCTCTAGCTGAGGAACACAAAAATATACACGATACAGATTTTGCCATCCAGACCAGATTAAAATTTGTCATGGCTAGGGAACGCAGAAGAAGAATACACACAACTAAACAAACCTATCATTAATTGACTCTGTAGTACATCTGTTGTGAGGTGTGAAATTTGGACCTATTATCCTTACTTTCTAAACTCACTGTGCAGTTTTGCATTTACCCAGTAGATAAAATTGGTGTACACGGTATATTTGGTTTTTTCATTTCCCTGCTCTGAGGTTCACCAATGGAAACATTTTGCATATGAGACCACCATCAAGGTTCGATCCCCGCTCGGCTCGGTGTTGTGTCCTTGGGAAAGACACTTTACTCCTATTTTCCTCACTCCACCCAAGTGTACAAGTGGGTACCAGCTCTGCTGGGGAAGTATCTGGCGACAGACTAGCGTTTTGCCACAGGGGAAATAAACTTCATTCGCTAAGGCTACGAAACGAGAGATAACTCCGGACTAATGACCTTCTTAGTGCTCTGAAGAACATACTTTACACCATCAAGTAGCTGCTTAAGCTTGGAGTGTAAATGGACCTATTATCCGTTACTTGCTTATCAGTGTGCAGTTTTCCATTTACTGCATAAAATTGGTTGTACACGGTATTGTGTTTTTGCATTGCCCTCTCGAGGTCACCAATGGTAACATTTTGATTCATCCAATGCTTCGGATGAAAGCTTGGTAGATGTAACCAAAAAAACCTCTAGTAGCACTTCATGAAGGTTGGAACCCGTCCATCGACATGAAATGGCTACTCTTCTGGGACGTGTGTGACATGCTCCCATCACTTCCCACCACCCCGTCAAAGCCACCAAATGACTTTGAGGTGGAAGTGGACTGAGACATCAGAATGTAACCCAGCAAAACAATCCCCTAACCAGGTCAACTCGTTCACAGTGTCAACGTTTCATATTCTTTGTGGTGTTTGATGTGTTGCATTTTGTGTGTGTTTGTGGGATAGGTGTGTGTGTGGTGGTGTGTGTGTGTGTGGTGTAGAGATGAGAGAATTCAAGAAGTTGGGGGAAATCGAGAGTGTGGTTTAAAATTAATCTTGTTATAACATTCATCTTGTGATCACATTGATCACAGGTTTTTGGATGTTTATTTATATGCGTGTGTGTGTGTTTGTGTGTGTGTTTGCATATGTGCTTGTATGTGTTTGCACTTGTGTTTGCTAGCGGTGGGATACAGATCACGATGCAAGGTACACACCTGCACGCAGCCCAGCGTCCAGTACTGAGGGCCAGGCACCAGAACCGTGATGTCCAGGCTTCTGAGGTATTGACAGGGGCTGTGACTTGGAGGCAGGAGGGGGGGGTTCTGCCTCGTCTGTAAGCCGCAGAATCAGAGACAAATTTGTTTTATTGCATGGTGATCAATGACAATGAGGATGATGTAACAATGCTGCCATGGAAGTAGTGCATCTGCTATGAGACTACTTGACAGGGTTGTACTCTATGTTTACTGTCATAATATATTCCAGCGTCATCCGGGCCCGAGAGATACAGACACCTGCAGTGTTGGTCAGATAACTGAAGCAACACTCTCAAACTTGCATCTGTAAAGTGGATGAAGCTCAACAGTGTGGTCCCAGTCTTCCCAGTGAGTCTTTAGCACACTCACTCTGGGTAGGAGTCGGCCGGAATCCCTATGACTCTTTTGCGATTCAAACTCGCGACCTTCCAGTCTGTAATCTGAGATGCTAACTACTGCACCAAAGCAGCTGGTCATGTTCTTCTGTTGCATAACCACTCAGTGTGAATGGACAAGAACACACACACACACACACACAGAGAAGTGTCATGCAGGATGCTTGGAGGGTGTGTCCGTGCTTCCATAACCCATCAGGTTGAAGTCAGATGGTTGTAGCTACTCAGCTGTTGCCTTCATCATCAATCTATTTATTATAACAGTCTTGTGTTTCCAATAGTATTGACAAAGTATACATGTGGTGGTGTTGTTGTTGTTGTTAAGCATTCCTTAGCTTAACACTCTGAGGGTCCCTAGAATGGGCACTCTGACTCACTCATCCCTCTTGGGAATCTTTGTGAGATAGGAAGTACGCTGGATGAGAAGTTTGCATGTATGACTGTTTTTACGTACCTCGCCATATAGGCAGGCATACTCCAACTTCAGAGGGTTTTGTTCTCCTGTAAAGGAGAGTTCAGGCTGTTATGTTTAAAGTTTGTCATGGCTGAAGGCAATCTCAACATGACATTTTACAAGACAACATTTTAATGTAGGCATTGGCTTTTAGGTGACATCAGTAACTGACAAAGCTTTTGGCCTGGGCCAGAATGCATACACATGCAGACCGGAAAAGAAAACAAAACTAACTGGTGGTGCTTCTCTTGGGGCGAGGCACTCTCTGTCCCAGGGAGAGCCGCCCAAATTTAACGTAGAGAAAGCAGCTGTGACTTAAAGTGGTATGCAATACAATACAATACAGATGTCTGTCCATGTCATATTCACATGTCCAACAGTATTGACAAATACAACAAGTCAATCAGGTTCATCATCAATGCCTTTGTGCCTTATTGGCACGTAGGGCAGCAACAAATGTTCTCCACTCCTGTCTGTCCTGGGCCAGCTTCTGAATGGTTCCCCAGGTATGTTGGAAGGTCTTCAGCTCTGCTTCGACAGTCCGACGCCAAGTGTTCTTGGGTCGTCCTCGTTTGCGTTTTCCCTCTGGTGTCCAGTGGAGGGCTGTTCGGGCGATGTTTCCCTGTTCCCGACGGCAGATATGCCCTATCCATCCCCATCGCCTATGCATGATGATGTTGTCCATGCATTCTTGGTTGCAACGGGCAAAAAGTTCTTGGTTGGAGATTGTCTCAGGCCAGAAGATGCGCAAGATTCTTCTGAGATTCTTCGTGTGGAATGTGGATAGTTTGTCGAGGTCACTCTCAGTCATCCTCCAGCACTCCGAGCCGTACAAAAGGGTGGAAAGTACACAGCTCTAGTATAGTCTTAGTTTGGTTCTGGTGCTTTACTGGGACGATTTCCATACCTTGTTCAGATTTCTATAAGCATTTCTTGCTTTGCTAATCCGGTTCTTGATGTCGCTGCCTGCTCCGCCGTCATGCCTAACAGTGCTCCCAAGGTACGTGAACTCTTCAGTTGTTGGTAAATCTTCTCCATTCACTGTGACCGGTGAGGGGTTCTGAACGTTCAGTGTCATCACCTCTGTCTTCTTCTGACTGATTTTCAGGATGTGCCCAACAGTATTGACAAATACATGTGCTTCAGGTTACAGTACAATACATAGCATATGTAACACTCGTGTCTTCATCAGTATTGACAAATACGACATGTCCCTCAGGTTATGATACAGTACATATGTCAGTCCATATGTAATACTCATGTGTCCAACAGTATTGACAAACACAACATGTCCTTAATAATAATAATAATAATAATAATAATAATATATCTTGCAAAAAAACAAATCAAAGCGCTCGCAATACATACCATATGTAACACTCATGCATCCAACACTATTGACAAACACAACATGTCCATCAGGTTACAATACAATTTATTCCATAATTATGCAACACTCTTGTGTCCAACAGTATAGACAAACAACGCACACACGCGTGTGTGTGTGTAGATTGGATAGCTTCTTATCTTATCTATGTGCGATCACATGCGTGTCAATGATTTGAATGTAAGCACTTTGATTTGTTTCTTTACAAGATTCAGCACTATATAAATTCCATACATTATTATTATTATTGTTGTTGTTGTTGTTCTTGTTGTTGTTATTATTGTTGTTGTTATGTCCATCAGGTGTGTAGGCCATCAGCCTCTGGCTCTCAGCTGCTTTGCCCCGCTCTGAACGTGAAGCAGGTTCTGGCGCGGATCATCGCGCCCCCGGAGACCATGGACCTGTTCGTCCAGCTGGATGGAGTCACCCTCCTGAAGGACAAGAACTTCCTCAGCCACTTCCAGTACTTCCCCGACCCCAACTTTTTCCCTTTCACCGAGGTCGACAAACGCCGCATGTTTGATGTCAATGTGAAGGAGCTGGAGTTGCAGGTAATATTTTTTGGGGGGGCAGGGGGTTGGAGGGGTGGGGGTGGTTCTGATTTTGTTGGTTTTGTGTGTTTGTGTGTGTTGGTGTTGTTGTCTTTAATTCTTAATTTAACGTCTGTTCACTCTAAGTGATATTAGACGTGGGAAATAGAAAGTGTAATGGAAGCTAAAGACGAGAGAGGAAGGAGTGGAAGGAGAAAAGATAAAGAAATAGCATCAGTGTTGGTATTTTTGTGCATTTAAAAAAAAAAGTGTGTTTGTGTGTATGTGCGCGCGTGTGTGTGTGTGTGCATGCGTGTGTTGTTGTTGTTTTCAATTTAACGTCTGTTCACTCTAAGTGATAGTAGAGGAGGGAAATAGAAAGTGTAATGGAAGTTAAAGAAGGGAGAAGAAGGAGTGGAAGCAGAAAAGGTTAAGAAATAGCATCAGTGTTGGTATTTTTGTCAGAAAAAAACCCCTAGAAAAGTAATAATGATAATACTTTTAAACAGGAGCAAAATATAAACTCAACAATGTGCAAACGTGAAATAACAATAATGTAACTACAATAAATATTCAAGTGGACTATGCAATAAATATCTGGCAATGGCAAAGGCTAGCTTTGAATTTTCAAATACATTTTCCAGAGACTGTTCAGAAAATGTAGGTAAAAAAGATTTTACAATAGGGCACTCAAATATGATATGAGTATTGGAAATATGATCCCCACATAGACATCTGACATGTTTACAAAATTTTGTAAGAAATGCATTTAACTTCATTCTAAAATATAGTGAATTAAGCCTTCTCACAGTTATAAAACGCGAATGTATTTGAGAAGGAGCCATATAACAAGAAATATGGGCAGTGGTCAGACAACTTCTTAAATATCGTTCCTTGAATTGATCAGTTTCTTTAAACTTACCCCATGAAGTTTGTTCTAATATTCGGTAACCCTCCTGTAGAGATAAGGGAACATCCAGTTCTATCGATTCCATGTCATGTCTTGCCCCCTTTTTTGCAGCTCTGTCAGCCCACTCATTTGAAAAAATTGCAACGTGAGAAGGCACCCAACAAAAAGAAACAGGAATACCACTTAAACTTAGGAGGTGTATGACATATTTAATTTCAAAAATAATTCTGGAGACCTTCTCGAAGTTTGGGGATTTTATAGCATACAATACTGACTTGGAGTCAACACAAAGTAATTTATGAAAGAAAGAAAATGGAAAATTAAGAATATAGTTAAGAACCATAAGAACTGCAATAAGTTCAGCTGTAAATATTGAATGATGTTTACCAAGATAGTCATGATTTTCTAAAACAGATCCATCTGTATAAACTTTTAAGCAGTCAGCATACTTATTTTCAATATGTGACTGAACATCTGCAGCCATGATGTTTTGATTTTCATTCGTTTTTTTCATTAATAAGGAAATTGGGGAACTTCCCTTAGCTGAATATCAACAACTTTCATGCGCCAAATATGTGTTACGGAGCACGAATGACGAAAATTTTGTCTATAGTGAATTAAAAGTTCAAGCAGAAACGAGTTTTCCAAAAAGGGCTAAACAAATTTTGTGTTTAATGCCTATTGGCATACGTGTGTGTGTATGTACTTGTGTGTGTGTGTTCGACAATTGAGATATCAGGTTGCAACTTGCATTTTCAGTTGGCATCATACATAGGTGGGTAGTTGTGCGTGTGTGTGTGTGGCGTGCATGTGGGATGGGGGAGGGGGGGGTGTATGGTTAAAAAGTTCTTGTACTGAAGAAGAAGAAGATAGCCATTTTTTTAGTTGTTCCTGCACTGAAGCAGATACAGAATATGAATATTCACTTGTCAGCGCACTAGACAGACACATGATGTTTATGAGCAGGGAAACAGATGTACTTTGTCCACATTCATGGAAAGGTCAAATGAAGTTTGGAAGTGGGGAGGGATAGCCTAGTGGTTAAAGCATTGAGCTCGAGATCTGACAGCCCAGGTTCAACTTCAAGCCACCACCGAGGTGCCTGTTCAAGGGAAATTTCCCCCTGGAGTTATCACCAGTCAGAACCTACTCCACTCCCCCTCCCCCAAAAGACCTTTGGATGAGACTACGAACCAAGGTCATGTGTGTAGACCCACACAGAACACCTTGTTTTTCTTTTTCTTTTGGGATCAGTTTTATTATTATTGGATATGGTAATAACGTAGTTAGATATTATTAATCAAGTTGTTCTTGTTCCTAGACAGATGGCTTGATAAAAAAAAAAGCAAATGCTTTGCTGTTGTTGTTGTTGTTGTGCGTTCCCCAGCTTTACACCCTGGGGGTCACCCAGAACATGCACTCTGACTCACTCACCCCACCTGGGAATCACTGTGAGATAGGAAGTGCACCAGGTGAGAAGTTTGCGTGTACGACTATTTTCAAGTACCTCGCCACATAGGCAGCCATACTCCGACTTCAGAGGATTTTTTCTCCTATAAAGGAGAGTGCAGGTTGTTATGTTAAGAGCTTGTCATGGCTGAAGGCAATCTCAACACAACATTTTAAACATAACAACATTTTAATGTAGGCCTTAGCAATTAGCTGACATCAATAACCTGACACAGCTTTTGGCCTGGGCCAGAATGCTTTGCTTATTCAATGCACCATCTGGAAATAAAATTTTGACTTGACTTGTGCACATTGTTAAAACCTGTTCTGCCTTTGGGAGGAGTAGGCCATTTCATGCAAGTAGGAATGGATGACATAGTTTTTAAAACACATGCACACTGGTTTCATGTTTAGACATCATTCGGTAAGTCGGAATGCAGCAACCTTAATGGCGGGTAAACAGTCACACACATTCAAAACCTCACCAATGGTGAACCTCAGAGCTCTAGCTGAGGAACCAAAACAGTAAAAGAAGTTGGGTTTTTTTAACAGGGAGAACACCTTGACCTTGGGTTCGGCCTGTCTGACATCCGTGTGCTGATTGGTCAGCTCCCTTGCAATGTCACAAGCAAGACGGTCAGCATTTTGAAGTGCAAGCCCACCTTCCATGAATCCTCTGTGGGCGGAGACCAGAAACTGGAGGTGCAGGTAATGCAGTGTGGCTGTGATGTCAGCTCCAGCATGTGTGGGTGTGTGGGTGGGTGGGTGGTGGTGCGTGGGGGTGTTTGTGTGTGTGTTTGTGTGTGTGTGTATGTGTGAGTTGTGTGTGTTTTTGTGTGTGTTGTGTGAGTTGTGTGTGTTTTTGGTGTGTGTTGCGTGTTGTGTGCATTCTGATAGTCATACCGACATATTGGTGTGTACATGTACTTATGTTGTGTGTACGCACATGTGTGTGGGGAAGGTGGGGGGCAAGTTGAGTGATGGTGCAGCATGGATGTCATACTTTTGCTGCTTGTTCGTCACAAAATCACAGATCGATTGTACCTCTCTGTTTGTGAATAGCTAGTGGTAAACATTCCACTCGCAGTTTGACAACCTGGGTTCTATCCCATTCAAAGGGATTTTTCCCTAAGTTAATATCAGTGCAGCCCACTCTCCTCAAAATGCCTGGGCTAGTTATAACCGAGCCTGTATTTTAAACAACTCAGACATCTGTGCATACACATTGAATCTGTTCCACTGTTTCAAAAGAGTAGGCAATTGTGTGCTAGTGGAACACTACTGAAAATTTTACAAAAACATCAAAGGTGGTGTAAAACCACACTGGTTTAGTCCATACCTCGATATAAAAGAATAAATATAAACGATAGATTAAAGAAGAAAGACTTCCATGAAACGAGGATTTCCCTAAACTAATTATCGTGGCAATCCTCCTGTGAAGGGACACAGGCCTGGGTCACGTACATAGACGCTGTGAGGTCAGAATGTTCAGCGAGCCAGCATGCAGACCTTCCGCAGGTCCACTCAAAGAGGAGAATGTGCCTGGGACGTCACTCAACCAAACAGGGAACGCAGAAGGAGAAAATGTTCTCAGTAATTACTGTTGTTTTGTATTTGTTAATTCATGCATCGTTAGACATCCAAACTTTCTGTGATTTTACTAGCTGTGTGTTTCAGAAGTATGTTTTCTGTGGACTTTTTTCTTCTGCTGAGAAAAAGGACATCTTTTACGATATATGTTTTGGGGGAACAAATTATAAAGAGCATACAACATAGGTAACCTTCAGTCTTGGAAGACTATGGAGTTGTGCTCTAGGTGTTCGTTCTGGTACAGCGTCAGGTGTGGCTGGCCAGTCCCACATGGGAGCATAGAGAGCGTAGACCAGCACCAAGTCTTCTGCGGCATTGTCTTTGTTTGTATGCATAGAATTGTTGTTGTTGTTTTTCTGTTCCTCTCTTTCTCTAGATCCAAGTGGGGAACCTGTATTTCAATTCTTCCAAGATCGGTTATGTCACCTTCTTCCGCTCTGCTAGTCCTGCTTCTGTGAGCATGACTGTCGTCGCCCTCGTCATTGTTGTGGTCCTCATTTTCCTTGCCCTGGGTGTTCTGCTGCTTATTATGAAGCGACAAAAGGTATGGGTATCTTTGTGTGTGTGTGTGCGTGCATGTGTATGTGTGTTTGTGTGTGTGGTGTGTGTGTGGTGTGCATGCATGCATGCGCGCATGTGTGTGTGCATGTGTGTGTGTTGTGTGTGTGTAGTGTGTGTGTATTCTTTATTTTTTTATTGTCTCTTCACAGAAAGTGATGTTAGACACATTAAAAAAGAAATTGTGTGTGTGTGTGAGAGAGTGTGTGTTTCTGTGTGTATGTGTTCCTGTGTGGTGTGTTAAAATATGTATATTTGCATGTGTGCTGAAGTGTTTATGTATACGTCATGTGCGAGCTTGTGTGCTCTAGCCAAGGAACTAAAGACAGAAGCAAAAAACCCACACCCAGGCGAAAAGTGAGTTAAACTGCATCTTGGTTTTGGTGTCTGCCCAGGTTGGTTTCTTCAAGGTCAAGGGCGACGAACCATCCATCAACTACACAGCTGGTAACCAGATGGGTATTGATGGCGTCGACTCCAATGGCACACGCACCTATTCTTTGGAGGCAAGAGAAAATGGTGAGTGGAGCTTAGAGAGGTTTTTGTTTGTTTGTCTGGAAGTGGGGGAGGGGGGGGGGGGAGTATTAAGTTCAGCTTAGAGTTGTATTGTGTGTTATTGCATAGCATTTGTATCGTTTTGTATCATTTTGTATTGTGTTGTTTTGTGTTGTGTCACATTAGCATCATTTGTTTAAGTTTGAATTTTCACACATTTGGCAGAAATTGTTTTGCTGAGGAGATATGAAAGAGTTTTCATTTTCAGTTGCAAACTTAGCTTAAATCATGAGGGAAAAGAAATAATATATAAGTTGTTTTATTTAAAAAGGATAAGAAAAACACTTTGCAGGTCAAAAGTTATGTCAGTTATTGATATCACCTAAGTGCCAAAGCCTACATCAAAATGTTGTTCTTCTTCAAATAGATGTTTACTTTGAAATGTTGAGACAATCACCAGTCATCAGTTATTGATATCACCTAAGTGCCAAAGCCCACATCAGAATGTTGTTCTTCTTCAAATAGACGTTTACTTTGAAATGTTGAGACAGTCACCAGTCATCAGTTATTGATATCACCTAAGTGCCAAAGCCCACATCAAAATGTTGTTCTTCTTCAAATAGACGTTTACTTTGAAATGTTGAGACAATCACCAGTCATGAAAAGCTCTCAGCGTAACAACCTACACTCTCCTTTCAAAAGTAGGGTAGCAGGATGTGCAAACACACGCAGAACATCTTGCACACATGTTAAATCCTGTTCCACTTTTCGAAAGAGTAGGCCATTGTGTGCCAGTGGGAACAGATGACAAAATTTACAAAACTGCATACACACGAGGACTGGATGTAAAAAAGCACATGAATGCTTATTCCATTATCCTAGATATAAAAGAATAAGTAGAATAAAAAATAAAATAAAATAAAAGACGTTTGCTTGCCAACAAGTAAACTGTGAGGTTTTGAGTTCGATCTCCAGCATCGCCCTTCTTCCCAGTTTGATGAAAAAATTGAATGTTAAAGTCCTTTGGATGAGACCACGGCCCTGTGTGTGAATGCACGCAGGACATCTTGCTGACCTTCCCTCTTGGTGCCTGAATTAAGCTGGGAAACACTGAGGAACTAACATCACTCATTGAGGAAGAATGTATGTGAGCTGCATCCATCCGAGAGCCTATTACTCAGAGACCTTTACAGTGAGTAAAGTAGGATGCTGTTTTGGTAACGTACAGAACCTGCACAACAAATTTTGGAGACTATTTTTGTTGGAAAATCATCTGTTATGCCTTTTTTTCCTCATGTGTGTTTGTGTGTGTGTGTATGTGTGTATGTGTGTGTGTGTGTGTGCAAACATGTTTGCGTATGAGTATTCATGTGTGTGTGTGTTTGTATGTCTGTGTGTATGTATGCATGCATGTGTGTATGCATGTGTGTGTATGCATATATGAATTTGTGTATTCATGTATGTGTGTGTGCATATGTGTGTGTGTGTGTGCAGATTACTCTTACAGAATGGATTTGGGAGGGGCGGAAGCAGAGCCGCTGCTGCACATTGACAAAGACACGCTGAACCTGATTGAAAACGAAAGTCTGCTCATTGACAGGGAGTGCCTCACGTTAGGAGAGGAGATCGGCAAAGGTCAGCCTTTTTTTTCTTTTCATTTTTCCAGTACCTCGTACTTTGTAAGGTTTGTATAAACTTCATTTGCATTCCTCTATGCCTGGAGCCTGTCAGGATAGGTAGCGTCCCCGTCTTTGGAAATTCTGTGGCCAGGAATTCCCTCTTTTCTATCCCTCGCTTTGTTTCTGCCTCGTTCCTTTTCTTCCCATCACCTTTTTCTTGAACTGTTTTCTGCCTCCTTGGTTCGTTCTCCTCCTTTTTTTCCGAGAAAGACTTAAAATGATAGCAATTCTCTCACAGGCAGTCAGGAATACCAAGATGACCCAGGACTACATCAGTCCTGATTGTTGAGCTGAGTGTGATGATGACCAAATTACAACAACAAAAAAGAAATCATGCACACTGGTGTCGTGTTTAGACATCCCTACGGGATAGCTCAGTGGTCGGAGCACTCGCTTTCCCCCAGCCAAGTTAAGCAGCGTCGAGCGTGGTTACCAGTTGGATGGGTGACGGTTTGCGCGCCTTGGCTTCAGTACAGTTCCCCCAGTTCACCCAGCTGTAAATGGGTACCTGCCCTCTTTAGGGTCAGGGAAGGTAAAGCAGCGAGGGAGAGGAGATGGGTGCCGCCGCCCTCAATATGCTGGCCCTAGAGAAGTGAGGTCTCTGATGCCTCGCTCCCCTACGACCTTATAGGTTATGGGACTCCTTTACCTTACCTTAAAGTGAGAATGCGGCTACTTGAATGGTGGCTAAAGGGTCGTGTACGTAAAATCTCGCCATTGGTGAACCTTGGAGCTCTGGCTGAGGAGTGGGGGGGGGGGGGGGGGGGGGGGGGGGGGAGAGGAAGAAGCGTATCTGACTCTTCAGTTTTGTGGTGGTGAAGGAGGGAGGAGATGTAGGCATGAATGTGGAGAGGTATTGATGTGTTGAAGGTGATTTTGGCTGTGTGTTGCAGGTAATTTTGGCTATGTTGCATGTAGTTTTGGCTGTGTGTTGCGGGTAGTTTTGGCTGTGTGTTACAGATAATTTTGGCTGTGTGTTGCAGGTAATTTTGGCTGTGTGTTACAGGCGTTTTTGGCTGTGTATTGCAGGTTATTTTGGCTGTGTATTGCAGGTAATTTTGGCTGTGTGTTGCAGGTAATTTTGGCTGTGTGTTGCAGGTAATTTTGGCTGTGTGAAACGCGGCTTCCTGACTTTGCCTGATCAGAAAGGAGACATTTTGGTGGCTGTCAAAACTTTGCACAGTGAGTTTGTGTGTATGTGTGTGTGTGTGTGTGTTTGTATGTGTGTTGTTTTATATAATCCCTGGGGAGATAATAACAATAATAATGAATATAACAATGATCTTATCTTGTGTTGGTTTTGGCAGACAACCCAGGGGAGACAATAACAGTGGCAGTGATTATGGTAATGATGGTGATTGTTTTCCTGGTATTGGTTTTGGCAGACAACAAAACCCTAAGGAAACAGTAACAGTGATAGTCGTTATGACAGTGACATTAATCAGTGTTGATTTGGGCAGACAATAACACTTAGGAGACGATAACAATGGTTACGATGATTGTGACAATGATGATCTGATCTGGTGTTGGTTTTGGCAAAGATCAACCCATAACCCTCTTGCATTCAGATTCTCCGAACACAAATTGCCCCTAGATTTCGCATTCTTTCATTACCTTGGGCCTAAAATCGGGTAGGTGTAAACCGTAATTCATTTTGATGGTGTTTGAATGTTTACAAGAACAAATCTCGGCAGGTGGCTTTATAAGACAACGTTCTATAACTTGTACTATATTTTTTGTGTCTGAGAGGGGATGGAAAACTACTGTGTGTAAATCCTGGCTAATCCCAGGTCAGGATTAAAGGGGGGGGGGGGGGGAAATAGTTTAATCCCGGCTAATCCCAGGTCAGGACTAAGAGGGTTAATAAATAATAATAAATGGAATTCATATAGCTCAATCCTTGGGGAGACAGTAACAATAATGATGAATATAACAGTGGTCTGAATGCGGTGTTGGTGTTTGGCAGACAACAACCCTTACGGAGACAGTATCAACCATAACAATGTCAATGATATAACAATGATCTGAACGGTGTGGCATATGTGTTTGGCAGACAGGGAGACAGTATCAGCAACAACAATAACAATGTCAATGATGAATATAACAATGATCTGAACACAGTGTTGGTGTTTGGCAGACAGGGAGACAGTATCAGCAACAACAATAACAATGACAATGATGAATATAACAATGATCTGAACGCAGTGTTGGTGTTTGACAGACAGCAACCCTTGGGGAGACAATATCAACAATAACAATGACGATGATGATGACAATGATCCAAATGCGGCGTTGGTTATTGACAGACAACAACCCTTACCGAGACAGTATCAACCATAACAATGACAATGATCTGAATGCGGCGTTTGGTGTTTGGTGGCAGACAACAACCCTTAGGGAGACAGTATCAACCATAACAATGACAATGACGAACATAACAATGATCTGAACGCAGTGTTGGTGTTTGGCAGACAGCAACCCTTGGGGAGACAATATCAACAATAACAATGACGATGATGATGACAATGATCTGAACGCTGTGTTGGTGTTTGACAGACAGCAACCCTTGGGGAGACAATATCAACAATAACAATGACAATGTTGGTGTTTGGCAGACAACAACCCTTGGGGAGACAATATCAACCATAACAATGACAATGATGAAGATAACAATGATCTGAACGCTGTGTTGGTGTTTGGTGGCAGACAACAACCCTTAGGGAGACAGTATCAACCATAACAATGACAATGATCTGATCGCGGCGTTTGGTGTTTGGTGGCAGACAACAACCCTTAGGGAGACAGTATCAGCCATAACAATGACAATGATCTGATCGCGGCGTTTGGTGGCAGACAACAACCCGAGGGAGATAGAGCTGCAGAGCTTCCTGCAGGAGGCCCTGATCATGAAGGACTTCCACCACGCCAACGTGCTGACCCTCATCGGCCTCTGCCTCAACCTGGACGCCATGCCCCTGGTGGTCCTGCCCTTCATGAAGCACGGGGACCTCCTCACCTACATCCGCGACGAGCAGCACGTGAGCCTTGACATGTGATGGGGCTGGGGAGGGGGAGTAGGGGGGAGGGGTGGTAATGGGAGGGAGTGTGTGTGTGTGTGTGAAAGAGTGTGTGTGTGTGAGAGTGTGTGTGAAAGAGAGAGTGTGTGTGTGTGAAAGAGTGTGTGCGAAAGTGTGTGTGTGTGTGTGTGAAAGAGTGTGAAAGAGAGTGTGTGTGAAGAGAGTGTGTGTGCGTGAAAGAGTGTGGGTGTGGTGAAAGAGAGTGTGCATGAAAGAGAGTGTGTGTGTGTGAAAGAGAGTTGTGTGGTGAAAGAGTGTGTGGGGTGTGTGTGTGAAAGAGAGTGTGTGTGTGTGAAAGAGAGTGTGTGTGTGTGTGAAAGAGAGTGTGTGTGTGTGAAAGAGAATGTGTGTGAAAGAAAGAGTGATTCCATCATTACCACAAGCCCTACCAGACTTTAAGGTTATGTATGGCTGCATTAATTTCTTCCTTCTGTAATCTCTGTTTCATTCATGCTCATCTGTCTAGATCCATTTTTTTATTCTATCAACAAAAGGAAGATAAATGTTGACTCAAACAGTATTTTGATAACCGTTTTGATGAAGCATGTGCTCTTTGGACTTTTCCAGAGAACATCCCCTTCTGATGATTTTGATTGTGCTAGTTGCAAACGATTATGATTATATAATTTAGAACATTTGTGATTTTCTTCTTTCATCAATATAACACATTATTTCTTTGTCTATTTGTTGTGCTCATAATATGAATGATGTTATTGTTTCCTCCCCCAGCCCAATGAATGTATTGTGGCCCAAGGCCAGTGTGCATTAAATCAATTCAGAGTTTTCTCTCTTTCTCTCTCTCCAGTGAGCAAGAAGTGGATTTGGATGGCGCGATACTATGCCCCAATTGGCTGGAGGATTCTAGCTGTCTGATTGAAATAGATCAGGATGTCTTCCATCTGGTTGGAATGAACATGGCGTCCTCTGCTGTTTGGGACAATCCATTTATGATTGTTTGCTTGTGATTTCCTCAGATGTATGTTTGAAAAATCCATTGTGTCATCTCCTAACAATCTATTTATGATTGTTTGCTTGTGATTTCCCCAAATGTATGTTTGAAAAAGCCATTGTGCCATCTCTTAAACTCTCAACAGTTTTTGAGTTTTTGCATTTAAAAACCCAAACCTTGTAACAAGTCTTCAACAACAACGAAAAGAATATGGTGTTGTAAGCCCTCCACAGGAAGCCATCACAGTTGGGTATCTGTGGTTCAGTTAATATGTTTTGATGGTATGACACACATCTTCACTGCAGCAGGATCAAGGGATTGTGGGTCTGGTGTTGGTTTTTATTTTTATCATTGTCCTTTGTGCTTGTGTTCATATTGTTTTGGGTAATGCACATGCTTTCTTTTCATATTTGTGAGGGAGTGAGTGTGTGTTTGTGTGTGGGTGAGTGTGTGTTTGTGGGTGCGTACACATGCATGTGTGTGAGTGTGTGTGTGTGCATGCATGCAACATTGTGTGTTTGTGCTTCTTAAATCTTTTTATTTTCCAGTTCTTTAACAGTTAACACAATCTACTTTTTATTGAATGAAACGTTTTCTTTTAACCTATACAGTATCACAAAACTGACGACAAACACAGAAAGTAAATTGCCCGTTGATTTCAACTTGGTGTTATGTATTGAACAGAAGACGCTTCACTTTGATGGGAGGCTGGATAGCTTAGTGGTTAGAGCGTTGTGCTTGTTATCTGACAGCCTGGGTTGGAGCCACCACTAAGGCACCTGTTCATAGGGATTTTCCCCCTGAAGTTAGCATCAATACTGACTCCACTCCACTCCCCTAAAGTCCTTTGCATGAGATTACAAATGAGCTCCCATGTGCGGGCACATGTTAAAACCAGTTTGGCCTTTTGGTAGAGTAGGCCATTGAGTGCCAGTAGGAATGCACAGTGGTGTTGTGTTGTGTCCTGAAGTCAGAATAAAAAAAGTATGTTCTTTCGAGCCAGAAGGCCCATAGAGCCGGAGCTTATCCCGTTTCTGTAGCGTTAAGCGAACTGATGGTTTTTCACCACCCCTGTGACAGGACGCTAGTCTGTCGCCAGATACTTCCCCAGCAGAGCTGGTACCCACTTGTACACCTGGGTGGAGTGAGGAAAATAGGAGTAAAGTGTCTTTCCCAAGGACACAACACCGAGCCGAGCGGGGATCGAACCCGTGACCTCTGGATCACGAGTTGACCGCCTAAACCACTCGACCACGGTGCCTCCCTGAAGTCAGAATGCAGCGACCTTATTTGTGGAGAAATTGGTTGCATATTCAAAATCTAGCCTTTGGAGAACCTCAGAGCTCTAGCTGAGGAACAAAACAAACAAAAAAGAAAGACAGAAGAACCCATATTTGAGGGACTGGCATGGGAAGAGAGTCAGAATTAATGTAAACTTCAGGGAGAAAATCTGTTCCCTTTTGGGAAAATGTAGAGAGAAAGGAGTGAGTGAACAGCTTGTTTCATTTTGTAAGTCCTCATTTTAACACATCACCATTTTTCATTGGAAGCTTGTCTGTTGCTCTCACACTCAAGTGCTAGCTCATTGCTAAGAGTTTAATTAACAACTGGGTTTCAGCAGCCTGCATGGACTGTAACTCCTAACTGGTTGTTGTTGTTGTGTTGTTGGAAAATGATATCTGCAAGGTCCACCGTGGTTATTCTCAGATGTGATTTCTCCTCCACAGGGTCTTCTCAGTGACGAATCAGTAATGAAAGTTACTTTAATGCTAAGTTTAGGGGGGGGGGGGGGGGGGGTTGGCAAAGAGAAGCATTGTTGAAGAAGACAGAAAGTGCAGGGAGAGGTGGCCAGCAGGAGGTGTTCAGAAAAGAAGCCTCCTTGTAGCAAGTGTTTATCCTTTAAACTTCTCACTCTCTAAGGGGGCCAGGCCACATCCAGATGTAAGCCAGTGACAACACAGTGTGGTGTTAAGGGTTGATCTATCTGGTCACTTGCTCTGTCAATAGCAGAGAGTTCTCTCCCTCCCATTCACGACTCAACTTTACCACAACTGGGAAAGAACTTGTATAGAAATTTCATCCTAGAATCAGTATGACTCCTCCATGAAAACCCCCCCAAAATGACCGAACCTAAATGTTTCATAACTATTGATTTATTCAGATTCTGTTGTTGTTGTTTTTTTAAATTAAATTTTAAAAATGACTTACATCCCCCCACCCTCCATCCAAGTATGACCACTGTAGACTTTGCTGAAAAGTATTTTCGTCATTTTAAGTAAATTTTCAAAGTTGGATTGCTTTTTTGTTTGTGCAGATTTACTTGGTTGGTTTATTTTTTGTGTTTTCTCTTTTCCGTTTCATCTTCTTTTTTTGGTTTTAATTTAATCAAAATTTAATTTAATCAAAATTTATTTTATTTCATTTGGTTTTTATTTTGTTTTTGTTTCTGGCTGAAACCCCGGCTTGTTTTTGGTTTTGGATTGCAGCAACCGACCATTAAGGATTTAATTATGTTTGGCGTGGACATAGCGAGGGGCATGGACTATCTGGCAGGTCTCAAGTTTGTCCATAGAGATTTAGCCGCCAGAAACTGCATGTAAGTGCCCCCTCTCCTGCTCCTCCAGTCTCTTGGGTGATGAGTAGTGTCACGTTAATTACAAGGTTTCGAGCGGTGTGTGATATGAAAGTGTGTGGGTGTTTGTGTGGTGTGGTGTGGTGGTGATGTGTGTATTTGTGTGCATGTGTGTGTGTATGGTGTGTGTGTGCTTGCATATGTGAATGTGTTTGCATGGGTGTGTGTGAATGAGTGTGTTCACTTGTGTGTGTGTAATTACGAGAGTGTGTGTGAATGTGTTTTCATGGACATGTGTGTGTATGTGTGCGTTTGAGCCATCAAAACATGGAAATTATGTGCATGGCTTGGTTTTTAAAATGTTTATATATATTATTCATAAACTTTTTAACACAACAGTATTCCCATTCTGTGTTTCAAGCCAATAGCAGTTTAATCAGGCAGAAAGGCTGTGACTCAGTGCTAATTTCTCACTGCTGTCATGTCAATCTGCTGCTTGCTGTGGACTGAATAACTTTGCCTTTCTCTTTCCCCATTAACACAAAGCTTCACTTTTCTTGTGTTTGGTTTGATTTTGTTTACAAAGTCCACGTAACATTAACACAGAAAGGGGGAGAGGGTGTGACAGGAACAAATATTGTAAAATGAATTAGTAATGTAGTGCAGGTGGAAACTTGTATAACTTTTTATCGTTAAGTGTCCTAGAGTGGGAAATACATTTACGTAGATTAGCCCAGTGAAATAACGATATGTAACAGGGACAAAAAAACATGATGATTGATTGTCAGCAAAATAGAAACAGTAATGCCAGTAACAAGAAATTAGCAGCCAGCCAAAGAGCGTTTAAATACACAAGCAGTCAGTGACACTACACCATTGCTCTTATTATGGAAGAGAAAGAGTCTCAAGATGTGCGTTTGAGATGAAGCATCGATAGATATACAAATGACGGGCAGAGATGGCCAGACACAACAGTTCTGACCAGCCATCTTGGCACCTGTGGTTAGAGCAAGGGAATGTCACCCTAGAGATTGTAGGTACAATCCTCATAGCAGCATATTTTTTGTCTCAGCCTTTATATAGAACTCTTTGTATTTAAGGCAGCCCAAAATGTCAAAAACCTTGAACTGTGAGTTGGTATTATGTGTGTAGCTGTAGCTTGTTATGGCGTAGGTGTTTTTTTATATATAATTTGTCCTAGAATGCCCATGCAGAAGCTCAGAATTGTCTGCCAAGGGAGGAGCGTTACTGTTTATTATCATGGACAGAACGAAGATCAACCCATTAACCATGGGTTGATATCCTTCCCTTGCCGTAGTGTTGTATACATTGTTTTTGTCACTTATTTGTGGAATAAAGTTGTTTTAAGCAGAATTTCAGTAGAAAAATAAAAGGTTGCTGGTGGTTGTGAAATTATTTGTATAAACCTGGTGATTGTTTTGGCTGAAGTCTTCTGTAACTCTTTTTTTTTTTAACCAAGCTTTTTATCTTCAACTGAATTTTTTTTTAAATTTTTCTGTACCAAGCCTTTTTTTAACACAACACTAATATTGCTTTGGGTGATAAAATGTTCAGTTTTGTATTGCAAGAAAACTAACCATTTGTTCTTCTGTGTAATGTGCTCAGTTTCCAGTTGTACAATACTTGGTGTCTCATATCTACATAAACAAGAAACATAACAAATTTTCACTCATATGGCAGACGACAATAGTTGGGGAGGTGGGGGGGTGTCACATACACTCTGACTCACTCATCCCACCTGGGAATTACTCTAAGACCATAAGAACATACCTAATGAGAAGTTTGCATGCATGGCTGTTTTCAAATACTTTACCATGTAGGCAACTGTACTCCAAGTTCAGAGAATATTTTCTCCTTGAAAAGAGGATACACATTGTTATTCTACAAGCGTGAAGGGTAAAAACAATCTCAATATAATATTTTAAAGCATTCTCTTTCACTTCACCTATCCCTTAGTCTTGTAGACCGTTGGGGCACCACTGAAGATTTTGCAACCAGCTTCCTCTATCCCTCATGATCCTCAGCTTTCTGTAGCAAATCACTCCACTCAAGGCCAGTCCACTCTGAGATGGTGTCTATATAACTGCATTTTAATGTAGGTCTTGGCACTTAGCTTACTTATATCAATACCTGACAAATCTTTTGGCCTGAACCAGAAGTTTGAATGTGAAAGACTAGTTAAACTTTCTTGTTCCCCGTGGGGATGCTGGGGGCCCGTCAGTGTAAGTAGCATCCCTACCTTCTGGAAATTCTGTGCCAAGAATTCCCTCTTTTTTATCTTGTGATGTGTGTGAGCTAATGTTTGGATGCTGTATTGTGGTTGATAAATGCTTTCCTGTTTTATTTTGTTTGTTATGTACGGCTTGTAACCCACATGAATTTATCTGTTTATGAGATAGTGAAGTATTTGAATTAAATTGAAATGAGAGCGGTGTGTATACTTCAGGCTGGATGAAGAATTCCACGTGTGTGTGGCCGACTTTGGCCTGGCCCGCGACATCTACGAGAAGGAGTACTACAGCTCGGAGAACAAGAAGGCCAAGCTGCCCGTCAAGTGGATGGCCCTGGAGAGTCTGGAGAAGGGCACCTACAGCTCCAAGACTGACGTGGTCAGTGCTGCAGTATAGTGTGGTGGGGTGGGGTGTGGTATGGTGGGTGGGGTAGGGTGGGGTGGGGAGTGGTCTGGTGTAGTGGGGTGTGGTGTGGAGTGGTATAGTGGAGTGTGATGTGGTGTGGTGTTAATGAGAGTGTTGGAGTGGAGCGTGGTGTATTGTAGAGTCGAGAGTGATGGAGTGGAGCAGCTTAAAGTGGTGTGGTGTAGTGGTTTGTGATGTGGTGTGGTGTTGAGAGTGCTGGAGTGGAGTGTGGTGTATTGTGGAGTGGAGCGGCTTTAAGTGGTGTGGTGTGGTGGAGAGTGCTGGAGTGGAGAGTGATGGGATGGAGTATGGTCATAGTGTAGTGATTCCCTTTTGTCCCTGTCTTTATGTATACCAGGAGGCACCGTGGTCGAGTGGTTTAGGCGGTCGACTCGTGATCCAGAGGTCGCGGGTTCAATCCCCGCTCGGCTCGGTGTTGTGTCCTTGGGAAAGACACTTTACTCCTATTTTCCTCACTCCTCCCAGGTGTACAAGTGGGTACCAGCTCTGCTGGGGAAGTATCTGGCGACAGACTAGCGTCCTGTCACAGGGGTGGTCAAAAACCATCAGTTCGCTTAACGCTATAGAAACCGGGATAAGCTCCGGCTCTATGGTCCTTCTGGATCGAAAGAACATACTTACTTTTTTTATGTATACCAGTGTCTTATATTGTTGTTGTTGCTTGTTCCCCAGCTTAACACCCTGACAAAGACAGTGATAGAACAGAGGAAAGTTTTTAGCACAGAATTTCCAGAAGGTGGGGGTGCTGTTTATACTGAAAGAGCCCCTGGCATTCCTACGGGGGAAGATGGGGTTTTAACATGTGTTTATGATGTTCAGCATGCATTCACACACATGACCTCAGTTTGTAGTCTCCTCCTAGGGACTTTCACGGGAATGAATTCAGTGACTTCCCCCCACCCCCTCCCACCCCCCAATTCCTGAGCTAGATCTACGAGGTTCAGCAATGGTGAGATTTTGCACATGCAACCATTTATCCACCATCAAAGTAGCCGCACACAACTTCGGGGGTGATGTTGAAACACCCAGTGCAGATGCGGTTTTTGTAAATATTGTTATCTGTTCCCACCAGCACAAATTAATTATGGGATCTTTAACATGCATATCTGATCTTCTGCATGCGCACTGCGAAATTACGGCATTGGCAGGTTTGCGCTTGAAGTTGACCTGGGAATGAATAAAAATCCACACCCTGAATTCACCAGATGCCTCTGCCGAGACTCGAACCCATGATTTCATGGACACACGGGATTGAAGTCAAATGGTCTGTACTACTCAGCTATAGCGTCCGTCAGTGCATGATACATAGCAAGTATAAAAAATCACTACTAGGCAGAGTAAGAGGTGAGAGAGTTAGAAATAAAAAGGAAGACTGTGATGACGGCGATGATGACGACGACAACGTGTTGCAGTGGTCATACGGCGTGGTGCTGTGGGAGTTGTTGACCCGCGGTGTGACCCCCTACCCTGAGGTTGACAACTGGGACATCATTCGCTACCTCAAGGCCGGGCGCCGCATGCCACAGCCCAACTACTGCCCCAATATGCTGTGAGTGCAGGAGTGCCGTCTCGGGCTGCCCTATACTGAACACAGCGGGGTCTGTTTCGCATTAACTGTATGTGCAGGACTTGTGTGCTTGATGAAAACACCGCACTCTTCACCTTAACTGTATTCAATACGGTCACAGCACTTTTCATTGTGACTATTCGATACTATCACTGCATTTCTCACTGTAACTGTATTCAATGAAATCACAACAGTTTTTCACTGTAACTGTATTAATCAATACTTACAATCACATCATTTTTCACTGTAACTGTATTCAATGAAATCACAGCACTTTTTCACTGTAACTGTATTAATTAATCAATACTTACAATCACAGCATTTTTCACTGTAACTGTATTCAATGAAATCACAACACTTTTTCACTGAAACTGTATTAATCAATACTTACAATCACAGCATTTTTCACTGTAACTGTATTCAATGAAATCACAGAATTTCCCACCGTAACTCTATTCAGTACAATCACTGCACTTACTGTATTTGATAAAATAAAAAATTAAAGGTCCTTTTCACTATAGCTGTATTCAGTCACCACAAAGGTACAGTACTTTGCACCATAGCTCTATTCAATCACCAAAAAGTACAGCCACTTTTCACCATAGCTGTATTCAATCACCAAAAAGTACACACTTTTCACTGTAGCTCTATTCAGTCACCTAAAAGTACAGCCACTTTTCACAATTGCTCTGTGCAATCACCGAAAAGTACAGCACTTTTCACCATAGCTGCATTCAATCACTAAAAGTACAGCACTTTTCACCACAGCTGTATTCAATCACCAAAAAGTACGGCACTTTTCACCGTAGCCCTATGCAGTCACCTAAAAGTACAGCCACTTTTCACAAAAACTCTATGCATCACCAAAAAGTACAGCACTTTTCACTGTAGCTGTATTCAATCACCTAAAAGTACAGCACTTTTCACATAGATGTATTCAATCACCAAAAAAGGTACAGCCACTTTTCACCATAGCTGTATTCAATCACCTAGAAGTACAGCTCTTATCACCATAACTGTATTCAATCACCTAAAAGTACAGCACTTATCACCATAGCTGTATTCAATCATCTAAAAGTACAGCACTTATCACCATAGCTGTATTCAATCACCAAAAAGTACAGCCACTGTTAACAAAAGCTGTATTCGATCACCAAAAAGTACAGCTCTTTTCACCTAGCTCTCTTCAATAACCAGTTTGTACCGCACTTTTCACTGTACCTGTATCCAATAAAATGTGCATGGCATTATATTTTTATGTATTTGAGTGCATTGCTATAGACCATCTGTTATAATGTAAAGTGCTTTGTGCTACCTCTGTAAAGGGGAAGAGAAGCACTCAAAAAGTGTCCATCATTATCATTTTCACCCTAACTTCTTCTTCTTCCTTTTTGTCATGTTTCTTCCCAGGGGAGGTTTGACATTGATGAGCCTTTTCTGTCTCTCTCTGTTTTGAGCTTCCTCCTTATTTATGCCCCTTTCTCTAAGATCATCTGCAATACAGGCAGCCCAGGTTTTGCTAGGTCTTCCCTTTGGTCTCTTTCCATCCACTACAAAGTTCATTGCTCTTTTTATGATGTGGTGGTCTGCTTTCCGATGAATGTGCCCAAACCAGCGCAGTCTGTTGCTACAGACTTCAGATCATCAACTTTGCCCATTCTCCATAGTTCTTTATTCGTGATCCTGTCTTCCCATTTGATCTTTGTCATGTAGCGTAGCATTCGGTAGCGTTTGGTTTTCACAGCTCTTCAAATTTTCACCCTAACTGTATTCAGTAAAGCACAGCACTTTTGACAGTAAAAATTCATGGCAATTCTGTGTAGTAAGAACACAGCACTTTTCGCTGTAACTGCATGCAGTAAAACATGGTACTTTTCACTATAACTCTGTCCACAATAAAGGCAGAACACTCACTCTGCCGTCTCACTGCACTCAACAATGGCACAACACGCTCTGCCATCTCACTGCACCCAATAAAGGCACAACACTCACTTTGCTATCTCACTGCACCAATAAAGGCACAACACTCACCCTACCATCTCACTGCACCCAATAAAGGCACAACACTCACTTTGCCTTATCTTCGTCGCGTGTTTCAGCTACGGCATCATGCTGCATTGCTGGTCAGCGGACCCCGGCAGTCGGCCAAGCTTCCAGCAGCTGGAGAAGGACATTGTGGCCATGGTGGAGCAGTTAGAGCACGTCACCGGCAACCACCGCCGCAACATCCACTCCACCTACGTCAACGTGGAGGAGTGCGCCAACTACCACTACTGCGACGACCTTGAGAAGATGAGAGAAAAGGCACGGCGACGGAGCCGACATCAGAAGTGTGACGACGTTGGTGACAGTGACGGTTAGGGATCAAGGCGTGTGTGTGATGAGACAGACAGACAGGCAGGCAGGGTGGGAGGGAGGGGGCATGGTTGTCGCTGTGTGTCTTCCTTCCTGGTGATGGTTTTTGCCTGACAATCTTCAGCAGGGTAGAGGTTGCTCAACTCAAGTTGTATCACAACAGGTTTTTTTAGTGTAGTGCAGTTGATTCCTTTAGTTATAGCTACCATAACCTGAAGAAACAAAAACTAATTGCGTGTATGGTTAGGAAAATGTATCACTCCAGTTTTAACTGTTGTCTTAACTTTCCACAGAGCATAAGACTTGGCATAATAATCTGATCATCATCATCATCATCGTCATCATCATCAGTCTCTTGATGTAGATGGTCATTTGGGGGGGGGGGGGATATGAGGGATGCCTTGGTCAACATTGCTCTCCAGGCTGGTACAGTAGTTGGTACAATAATCTGATACAGTTAGGTAACCTGAGTTAAAGGCAAGCTTGTGTGCGAGATATCTTTTATCCAAAACGCAAATAAGTAACAGGAAGAGCTGAGTAGATTTTATGATGATTTTTCTTACATGTTGAGTTTTGATGATAAGAAAAAAATGTACCCACACCACTTCATCTTCCCTCCTCTAAAACCTTGTTAGTAAAACCAGCATTTCTGCACTTTAAAATTGGATGATCCAAGAGGAAAATGAGATGAGCAAGACATCTGTCCTACATGTCTGCAAAGTCTAAGCACACTTGTATCCACCAGTTTGTCAAAGGAACAAAATGGAGGAATATCGTGAACTGCTCTTCAGCATGGTGCCCCAGTGACTGCCCATGGAGTCCGGGGATGAGCAGACTGCAGAGAGGCTGAGTCTGTTTCTCAGTGTTCAGCCTTCCTACATTGTTGTCCATAAATTCTTAATAGACACACATGGATTTATAGAATAAGAAGTTTGCTGGTATGTGAGAAAGTTTTCTTGTCGAGAAGAAATTGTAGGGGAAAATATAATAATAATAATAATAATGTATGGAATTTATATAGCGCTAAAATATGTAATGAACAAAGTAATGAACAAAGTCGTTACATGTTGTCTCTGCCTCAAAATGTTACATTCCTTTGCTGTCAGTACATAACAGGGGTTACAGTTCTCAGGTGTCTTTGCCCAGGTAGGGTCAGTCCTGAACTCACAGGATGACAGGAGTGTTTGGGGATGGCTTGCTGTCCGTCTGCTTTCTTCATCACACAGGTGTGTGTGTTTGTTGTGTGTGTGTGTTGTGTTTGTTGTGTGTGTGTGTGTGTGCATGTGTAGAGTTAATTGTTCTAAGAAGAGAACCTGTCACGATTATAACCACAATCAGTTGATGAAAATGGGGGAGGGATATCAAATTTACCCTCCGGTAATTTGTTGATAAGAAATTATATATATGTATATGTGTATATATATATATATATATATATATATATGTATATGTATATATATATAATCAAAGTTTTACTTACAGATCATTGTTTGTGAGAAAATATGTGAAACTTGCCCACAGATTGTTTGTGAAAATGAGAGAATGTTTCATTCAAAAGTTTGGCTAAAATGACAGAAGTTTTCAAACTCGCACACAAAGTGCCACCACAAAAGGAGTCATATTGCACCCAACCCACTTTTCTGCAAGGAGCCATCATTTAAGGTGGGGATCAGGTTGTCATCTTTGAGGTTTGGATTGATTATGAAACTATGACATTTCTACTACCTTGTATTGAAGAATTAAGGTATAATTCTGTTCCTTTGTTTTAATGATATCTTTAAAAACACCCAAACTTCATTTTTATCACTTTTTACAGTGCAAAATTATCAGTTTCTCATTTGTCACTTCCTGGTGTCTAGCATTTCAATTTGTGTTTGATTTTTGTAGAAATGTCCGATGTTCAGTCTTTTCTTCTTCTTTTTTAAAAAAAATTGAATAGCCTTTGAATTGCAGATTGATAACATGTTATCAATTCAAAATTTACCTCCAGTGCGGTGCAACTTATCGTGTGGTGGAAGATCACATGTGTGAGAATAAAAGAATTTGCCTAACTGAGATGATTTGTCGAAATAAGAGTGTCAAACTTGATTTATTAGAATCAAATAATTTGTTAAAAGCGCCTTTGAATGATTGCTAAAAATGAAAGAGTTCAAATCAAACTCACCTAAAGGAAATGTGTTGTTGCAGGTGGATGTCAAAGAACATACTAATGAGTTGTTAGAACGAGGGCAGTATGCTTCTACCCGATTTATCCAATGAAAGTTGTTGTTTTTATTGCATGGGTATGTGTGTAAATTGTGCTTAACCTTATTGTGCCTGTACTTGTCATAGACAAATCGCTATAGTGGTATGACCCTGCAGTGCAGAAGAAATGAAAAATGGCTGTTTGTAAACAAACCTCTTCTTACAGGACTGAAAGATCTCCAAGAAAACAGACATGATGAGTTTAATCTAAAAGAGATGCAGAACTTGACCTTAGTTGACCTCCATGATAACAGCAGGTAGTGCTCAGTTGCACCTTTGATTGAAGGTTCCTGTCCTGGAAAGGTTAAAGCACATAAGGAATAAACCAATTATTCAGTTGCTTTTAGCCGCGCCATACTCACCCTATCTCACTGTGTGAGCCAGTATTGCAAACATCAGATATGATGAGTATATCTAAGTAACAGGGGTTTGAAACAAAATTGTCCTTTTTGGCACTGCCAGTTATTTTTAATATATTCGTAGTCTGTATGTGATCTTGCTTGTCTTCCAAACCGAGTTAATCTCCCATGACAATAGTATGAATTTATTTAATCACGTAATCTTCTCCATTTACCAAAATTTCTTTTGTTCTTTATCACCCAAAAGTTCATCTCATACCTATAGTTTATATTGCCAGTATGTGAATACTTAGTATTATGAATTTATTGCTTTTTTTTAAAATTTGTGTCTGTGAAACCATGCGCCATTTCTTTCAAAAGGGAGAAGAAGAATTGGCTAGGAAAGAAACTAAAACACTGATGGCACCTGGGGTGACATTCTTTTGAGTGACGTGTCCCACAAAAGGTGACATCTCCACAAAATGAAGTAATAGGACCAAAAAACATGAAGTGTCCACAGACATGAAGTGACATGTCCACAAAACTGAAGTGACATGTCCACAAAACTGGGGTGGTGTGTCCACAAAACTGAAGTGACATGTCCGCAAAATTGAAGTGACATGTCGATGTGACATGTCCACAAAACTGAAGTGACATGTTCACAAAGCTGAAGTGACATGTCCAGAGACATGAAGTGACCTGACTTCTCTTTGAACTCCTTGAGGAGTCGTTGGGTCACTGCTGCACTGAAGTTTTCAGGCTGTGTGTCACGGATCAGGCAAACCCCTTTTCTCTCTCCTGGAACATTCTTTGTCAAACGCTCAGATGCACTCCAGGAATATGAAGTAACAAGTCTGTGAATGTGTATTTTACATATTTCTGTGATATGGTTGTTCAGATTGTGGACTGTTTTTGGCATGGCTGTTAAAATCGTGCACTGTTTTCAGATGAATACCCGGGGCAGGATTTACAGGGAGAATGTTAGTTTCCCATGGTAATGTGTGCAAGAGCTAGCCAGTAGCCCTACGATGTGGGAGGCCCATGTTAAGGTTGTTCACCAGTGTAAATCTTCTTCTTCATTAAATGCTCAGACAACAACCATTGTTGTCTGTCTTATAAGCAAGAATGCGTTGCGCTGCCATTAAGTGCCTGGCAAGTCAGGCCCAGCGCATCCGACTTCGCATGGTTCACCAGTGTTCCAGAACAAGGTCTGATGCATTGTGGGAACCTGGGTCAGTATTTCGTAGTGATACAAAAGGAAGAGAAAAATGAGAAATATTTGCGTGTGTGAGGGTGTTTTGTTTGCTTGGTTTGGTTTGTTTATTTGGTTGTTAAGTCTGTGTAATTCCTTTGTGGACTGCAGAAAGAAGCTGAAAGCATGCAAGTCCTGGTGCTTGCTGTTGCAGCCTGTCAGCCCTGCCTTCATGTTTGTGGAAAGGGCAGAAACAAGACCGTTACTGTGTGTGAGCATGTGTGTGTGTCTCTGCCTGTATGTTTGGTGTGTCTGTGGCTGCTTGTGGTGCTGAGGCGGAGGAGGGAGGGGGGCTGTACAATTTTTCCAGATTTTTTGGGGGGTCTGTTTTTTGTTTTGTTTCTTTTTCTTTAACTTCCATGTGTTAATTAATGCAGGGATGAATATACTATTAACTATTGAGAGGTCAATTAAGGTAAGATGATTCATGATGCACTTTCAAAAACAGAGTGAACAAAAATCTCAAGGGGAACCTATACAAAACTGTATCAGAAAAAAACAAGGGGGATAGGGGGAGAATATATTGGTGAGTGAGAAATATATATTATATTGTTGAGTGATAAAGGTATCTTGGATACCTTCAACATAAAGGATGTCCAAAGTGATTGGTAAGACTGAAGGTGAAAATCCCATACAATATGGAGGAAGAGAAAGTTTGATGGGGTGTGTGTTGTGAATGGAGTGTGTTCCAATGTCTGCGGGGATGTGATGGTTTTTTTAAAAGTTCTGCCTCTGCTGTTGGGGATACCTCATCTTTGTTCCAGCCTGCATATTTGCAGCTCGGTGTTTTGCAGATTCATGTAGCATCAGTATTAGTTTCCATATATGCATTAACAGCATCTGCAGTGCAGAGAAGGGAATATTGCTTTATTCTTATTATTTATAGATATTTTTCTTTAAAAGCTAGTTATCATGTTCCTATACAATTGCATTCATGTGCTCTTTCATGTGCTTGTACATGTTTAAGTAAGCCTGTTTTTAACCTGGAAATTGTATTTGATCATATTTCTACACTGGTTCATGTGCCTGTTTAACATGCACATTTTCAGTAAACCTGTTTTTAATCTGGAAATCAGATTTGATCATATTTCTATGCTGGTTCAAGTGCCTGTTTAACAATACATATTTGACGGTGCATTGATTTAAGTTTTTAACCTGGATATCATGTTCCTAAATGATTATACTGTTTCATTTGCAAGTTGCAGATACATATTTGAATAAGGAATCATTTTTTTAATTTTGTCTATGCAAAGCTTATTATTGTTGTTGACTTTTTTAGCCTGACAACATTTTCAATGTGCTTGTTACATGACTTAGACATATTTACCTAAATGTACCCACTTGAACAGAATATTGACGCAATTGATGAGGCTTTTCGTTTTATTGAGTTCTCAAAAAAGGATGCCCAGAGATGCGTGTTTTATTTGATTCTGTTACATGCAAGTCAAGTTTGCTCTTCAGTTTGTCTTCTCAATGAGAGTGGTATTAGAGAGAGAGTGGTGTGTGTGTGTGCGTGTGTGTGTGCGTGCGTGTGTGTATATGAGAGATAGTACAAATAAAAGTGACTGTTTTGATTTTTTTTCATTCATTTTGGTTTGATTCAAACTGAATGTAGCATCTACACAAACGTTGGCCACTTTTCTGCCAGTGGTGTGCACTTGTATTTTACACCTTACAGACTGCCTTTGTGTGTATGCTTGCTTGTCAGGCTCTGTGTATGCCTCTTTGACACACACATGTGACATCAGGTGCGCGTGTGCATTCATCTATGCAGGCAAGCACAGATCTACATTTTTTTCTTCTGTGTTATGGTTGTTTTCCTGTCACCAGTATTGCTTTAGAGTAATCAAGTCTTTCCATGCTTTCTTGTATAATTGTACAGCTATATCAGTTGATGAATTGATGAATTTGTTTTGTCTCTAGTTTGTTGATTTTTAAATGGTTTTATCTTTAATTTTGTAGCACATGAGTCATGTTGATGGATGAAGGGGTGATGTCATTTTTGTTTGTTGTTTGAATGTGTCTAGTTACTCTGTGTATGGTTTTAGCGTAAGAGAAAGGTAGATTAGAAGGTAGACAAATAACGTGAACAAAAGAAGGGTCAGTACTGGTTTAGGCTTACAGGCATTCCTAGATTGAAACCATTGACCTACAGTGTTTGTGATAAGCTTATACACCGTTATACCAGATCAAATCTGTTTATTTCATTGACTGCTGCATATTTTATGCTTTTTTATTTTATTTTAAGAACAGCATAGTTGATTTTACCATCTGTATGCAAAGATTTCTTGTTGCTTTGCATATCCTACTTACATGTCTTATTTCAAACAGGTTTTTTTTTATTGGATGGTTAGGGGTATTGTTGTTGTTGTTTTTAGATCTCTAATGCTAGTGTCTGCACTGATTTTGGCTGCTTTTTTGCTTCAATATGTTATTTTTTTATATTGGTTATTGTTTTTTTTCTTTGCTATATGCGTGTATTGTAACATTAGTAAATATGTGGATATATGAATGTGTAGAATTATGCATGTTCATGAACATGTGTATGTGTTTGTGCACATATGAGGTGGCTGCATGTGTGTGTGTGTGACTTAGCGTGTGTTTGGAGGGGAGGGAGGGGGTTGTACAGGGAAATTTTATGTTAAACATGTACTGTAAATGATGCAGAGTTTTATTTAATGGCGCGAGGGAGAGAGAGGGAGAAGGAGGCACAGTCTGTAATGACATGAAGGAAGAACCAGCCCCATTTGGCAGCTTTTGGTGTACAGAAAGGTCTATAATCTATCCCTTTGTCATCCATCTTCTGTTTAATGCCAGATTTCCTGTTCTTTTGGTTTAATACTTGATAACATGCTTTTGTTGCTGTTTCTTATGTTTTGTTCTCATGTGTGTGTGTCTGTGTGTGTGTCTGTGTGCGTGAGAGAGAGAGAGTGGATGTGTATGTGTGTGAGACAGAGAGAGAATGAGTATGTGTGTGTGTATGCATGCACGCACGCATGCATGCATACATAGTTCGTTCCATTAGTGTTTGATTTGCGATAACTTTATTCACAGATTGTGTGTGTATGTGTTGCTTGTTTTGGAGTGGGGTTTTTTTTATATAAAAATTTTTTTCAATGCTTTTAATTTTCTCAATATACTTTCTTATTTTGTACAATTTTTAGTTTGACTTTGTAGATCCTTTTGTTGTTGTTTTGTTTTTGTTTTTTTACCCAGTGCACTGAATGTTTAACATCAGCTAGATTAAGAAAAGCTGAAAATGGGTAGAATAGCTGAATGAAGGTCTAATTTTTCCCCTTCAATTTTTGTTTTTATATGTGAAATAAGAGTACTAACCAAACTTAGATGTGGTATTAATTTGCGTGTTTTTCTATTACAGTATTTGGAAATTAATATTAGATGAACACAAAAAAACCCCATGTAAACGAGAATGTCCTCAGATAAGAATTATTTTCATTTCAGGTAAAACCTATGCTTCTTCTGAGGAGCATAGACAGCATATGCTTACCAGTATAAAATTATAAACATTTGTGCCAAAGGCTGAACATTGCTATTCCAGCAAAATAGTCATTCCCGTGTTGTGTGTCAAAAAGCTTGTTATTTTGTGCATAATGTTAGAAACTTATTTATTCTTTTATTTCGAGGATAATGGAATAAGCACGCATGTGCTTTTTTACATCCAGTCCTGTCCCTGTGTGTATGCAGTTTTGTAAAATTTTATTATCCGTTCCCACCAGCACACAATGGCCTACTCTTCCGAAAAGCAGAATGGGTTTTAACATGTACGGAAGATGTTCTGCGTGCGTTTGCACATGGGACTCAGTTTATTGACTCATCCGAAGGACTTTTGGGGGAAGTGGAGTCAGCACTGATATTAACTCCAGAGAAAAAATCATCTTGAACGAGATTTTAACCTGGGTCAGCAGATCACGAGTGCATCACTCTAACCCCAGGCTATCTCGTTCCCCAACTTCACTTGTTGTGTGTGGGTTTTGACAAACCATTCAAGATGTGAAAAGATGTATTCCAGAGTCTGTGGCCACCTTTACTGTCTGCTGGCAACAGATTATGAGTGCTTCAACCCACATGAATCAGAAATGAAATAGAACAAAAAAGGTTATTGCAGTGAGTGAGCTACTTCCTGATTCTTGGATTGACTGAAGATAATATTTGAATGAGTGAATGGATGATTTTGTTTATAGAGTGCATAAAATCCTCTTCACTCTCAGGTGTGATCGCAGCTCTTAAGATTCCAGCAGATTTTGAGGTGGAGTTGTTATGTAATATTTATATGCATATTATGCTTTGCAGGGCATGTTTTTTTTTTCTTATTCATATAAATCATTTACCTTGTTTATTCCCATTGTTAGGTTATGTGCTGTTATCATTACAGATGCTATTACAGAAATGCTGTTATTTCCAAGGATGCTATTGCAGGTATCCTATTATTACTAAGGATGTTATTACAGATATCCAGTTATTACTAAGGATGCTATTACAGATATCATGTGTTAATAAGGATGTTATTCTAGGTATTCCAATATTACTAAGGATGTTATTACAGATATATATTGTTAATAAGGTTTTTACAAATGTAGCCCATTGTTAAAAAGGTTGTTACAATGATAGCCCATTGTTGATAAGGTTGTTGTTACAATTACCCCACTATTACAAAGGATGTTATTGAAGATACCTTGTTACTGTGAAGGATGTTATTACAGATACCCTGTTATCACTAAGGATGTTGTTACAGATATCCCATTACTACTCAAACTCAACTCAATTCAACTATCTCCATTGCTGCTGTCATTGGTAGGAGCTCCATACAATGCCACCAAGGTTCGCCATCTCTCTCTGTCTCTGCTGAGTTCTGCGATCTCCTGTAGCCCTCCCAGACCACTGATGTTGGTGATGTAGGATGTTGGTGGTCTGCCTCTTTTCCTTTGCCCTCAACCTTACCTTGGAGAACTGTTGTCTGTGTGTTTCTGTTTGCATGACCAACATATCTCAGTCTGCACTTATCAATTTCAGCCAACGTTTGTTTTTTTCTGCTGAGAGTTCATCAAGAATGCTTTCATTTGTTCTTCTGTCTGACCATTTGACTGTTAGAAGTCACCTGTACAATCACGTTTTGGCTGCGTTTATTTTGTCTCTTTCCAGTTTTTGTAGTGTTCAGACTTCTGCCCCATACAGCAGTACGGGCCAGGTTAGTGTTGTAACAATTAACTTTGAGGTATTTAAGTATGCTCTGTCTTTCCAACTGTTGTTGAACTGAGTCCTCTTTTGCTTGCCCATACCGATTCTAGCCTTGATGTCTTGTAGAAAGGAGCCATTATTCTCTGTTATAGTGCCTAAATATTTGAAATTTGGAGCATATTCTAGATCAGTTCCATTGATTTTGGTAGTTTGAGAATTAACTGTACCAAGCAGTGTTGCTCTCTATATCGACTCTGTAAAGAATTGTTCACAATACTTATAATATCATTGGCCAAAGTGCTGTATCATCAGCATACTTGAGGTTAGCGATGTTTCTGCCTTCTGTAAAAATGCCTATGTCATCTGTATCCACCCTTCTCGTGATGCTTTCCATAGATGAACTGAAAAGATGTGGAAAAGAATGCAACCCTAATGGACTTCTTTTCCTATATCAAAGAACTCTTAGTGCTCACTATCCCATCAGATGGTTACCTTCTGATCCAGATACAAATTTGCTGTGAGCAATACTAGATGCTTTGGAAAGCCCTTCCAACTGTGCAGCTTTACATCATCTGTGCAACAGAATTTGGGAGACCTGGCAATGGCCCAGCGAGCGGCAGCAACAAGAATTCGTCATGCTCCCCAAGGACAGGGATACTAAAGACCGTGGCAACACAAACAGAATTCTTCTGATCCTCCTCCTCCTCAACAGACTGAAAAGTAAAGAGAGGCATCTGATTGTCAGGCAGAATATAGACATGGAAGAGAAGCAACAGACAAGCTTTTTGTGCTTCAGATGCTGCTAGAGAAAATTGGAAACACTGGAGATGGGGCATTCACTACTTACACAGACTATAGTGAGGCTTTTGACAGTGTCAAACATCACCATCTGTTTATCACAGTGTCAGAAATGGGCTTTTCATTATTACTAAGGATGTTATTACAGACACTCTTTATTATTAAGGATGTTATTACAGATACCCCTGTTATCACTAAGGATGTTATTACAGATACCCTGTTATTACTAAGAATATTATTACAAATACCCTTTATTTACTAAGAATGTTATTTCAGATACCATTATGACTAAGAATGTTACAACAGATACCCTGTTATTACTATGGATGCTATTACAAATACTCTGTTATTACTATGGATGCTATTACAGATATCCTGTTATTACTATGGATGCTGTTACAGATATCCTGTTATTACTAAGGATTTTATTACAGATTTATGTCATTACAGATACCCTGTTGTTACTAAGGATGTTATTACAGATATCATTCCAGTATGTCAAAGGAGGGAAAACTACCCTTACACCACATTAAACGCATGTCTTGTCTCTTTTGATTTTGTATGACTATTGTTAAATGCATAATATGATTGTGTACAAGCACATTTCCCTTACGAAACCAAAGATTCCTGCATAATATTGGAAGATGGGTACATCTCTAAAACGGAAAAAAAATTGCAAACTAACATATGCTTATCCCAGTTTTCCGGTTATCCCCACAGACTATACTTTGTACTGACCATTTACTAACACAAGGCACCACTTCAACAAATTCTTAACCTTGCACTGAAATGTGTTGTTGCATAAGTTAGCTGTGTGGACCAATTTAAACTTCTCTAGGACATGGGGTTTTTTCCTTATAAGCTGCCTGGTTCGTGTCAACAGTAAACTTACCTTAATCAGTCAGTAAACTTGCTCTGTTCCCTGCATTTGTGGACCTGTCCCAGGTCGGTTTTTGAGTGTGATGGTGTTGGCTCATATCCTGCTGTTTTATCAGCATTTCTCTTCTGCCTCAGTTGGCAACAGTTACATCCTCAACTCAACCCTCTTCATAACCGCTATTGTTGGTAGGAGTTCCACGCAATGCTACCAGGGTTAGCCATATCTCTCTGTCTCTGCTGAGTTCTATGATCTCCTGTAGCCTTCCCAGACCATTGATCTCAGTGATGTAGGATGTTGGTAGTCTGCCTCTTTTCCTTCTGCCCTCAACCTTACCTTGGAGAACTATCATAATCGATTTGTTTATATGTTTCTGTTTGCATGACCAACTTATCTCAGTCTGCACTTATCAATTTCAGCCATCCTTTGTCTTTGTACTGAGAGTTCATCAAGAATGGTTTTATTTGTTCTTTTGTCTGACCATTTGACTGTTAGAAGTCACCTGTAGAATCACGTTTTGGCTGCGTTTATTTTGTCTCTTTCCAGTTTTTGTTGTGTCCAGACTTCTGCCCCATACAGCAGTACGGGCCAGGTTAGTGTTTTGACAATTCTTATTGTTAATTTTTTTTTTAAAATTGGGGGGGGGGGGGGGGGGAGCATTCCTCTTATTTTTATATGTATTTAGGTATTCCTTTGGCTTTCCAAATATTGTTCAACCAAGTCATCTTTTGTGTGGCTGTACCAATTCTAGCCTTGACGTCTTGTAGACAGGAGCCATTATTCTCTTTTACAAGCTTAAATAATTGAAATTTGGAACATATTTCAGATCAGTTTAATTGATTTGGATATTCTGAGGGGTGACTGTACCATTGATGTGCATCACTTTGGTCTTTTTGGCATTTAGCTTCAGGACAGCAGTGTTGCCCTCTGCATCGACTCTGTAGAGAATTCTTCTCATGCTTGTGATTTCATTGGCCATGTGATTTCATTGGCCATGAGTGCTGTTTCTGCCTCCTATATCGCAGCCCATGTCATCTCTGTCTTCCTGATCACATTCCTATAATATATCATATGCTGAAAAGATGTGGGGACAATAATGCAACCCTGACAGACTCCTCTTTTACATCAAAGAACTGGCAATGCTCGCCATTCTTTCAGATGGTTACCTTCTGATCTGAATACAAATTTGCTATTTTTGAGGTCAGATGCTTACATTGCTTAGAACAAATTGCACAAAAGAAAAAGTCTGACTACCAGTTTTTGCACAAAGTGATATTTTAAAAAAAAGAAGAAATTTTGAAAAAGTTTTTTTGTTTTTTTTGTTTTATGAAACATTACTATGTACACTTAAACATTTCTGATATTGTTTGTGTTGATTTCTTTGTGTTCTAATACATAGAAATACAACTGAAAGCACAAAACTATGTACAATTTTATGAAAGGCACAGTAATAGTGGTCTGATTCCAAAGGGCCTCTGAGTGTATACACAGGCATGAAATGTGCAAGCAAGCAATGAGTCGAATCAGCTGCTAATTTTCATAAGGAGTGCTGATGTCAGAATATTTCAGCAAGGTTGATGGGACTGTAGAGTAATGGAGGGAAGCAAGTTGTGGGGAGTGGTGGAAGAATGATAAATGTTTCTGTTTTTTAAATCCTGTGATTGAGAAGGGGATGGTTGTGAGGAGATAATTGGGATGATTGTTCTTTGTGATACAGTTTTGTGGAAGTGTAGACACCAGACAGAGAAAACAATGGGAAGACAACATCAGAGAGTGGATTGGCTTTGGGTGGAACGATTTGCTACAGAAAGTAGAAGACCGCAGGGAGTGGAGGATCTTCACTGCTGCCCCCACGGTCCATGGGACTATGGGTTAGGTGAAGGCCCCAGTCACTTTTGGTGGTGCAGATGGTTCTTAAAGGAGGTCAGCTCTTTGGTGCAGAAGTAACTGTAGAAGCAGTAGTCATAGCACCAGCCCTGACGTGTAGTCATAATTGAAATAGGAGAAAAGAGTAGCTCATCCCCCTCACCTTCCATAAAGGTGATGTTTTAACAGTCCCTACCCATAATTTACCATTCCTCTGTAGTCACAGTTTCTGCATGCACCAGTTAATTTGTTGACTCACCGGTCATTGGGACCAATGACTTTATGATCTTTAGTTTATGGCTTTATGCACAACAGCCATTTAGCTGTTGGTATCATCATTATTATCATAATTAGTGATGGTAGACTGTTACACCAGTGCAGTGTACTACAACAACAACATTGGAGAATGGTTTCGAACAACAGTTGGAGTAAGGCAGGGCTGTCTACTCTCACCCACTCTTTTCAACATCTTCCTTGAGAGAATCATGGCTGATGCACTGGAACATCATGAAGGATCAGTCAGCATTGGTGGCAGAACGATCACAAACCTCCGCTTCGCAGATGACATTGATGGAATAGCAGGATCAGAAAAAGAGCTTGCCAGCCTAACAGAACACTTGAATAAGGCCTCCAAAACATACGGCATGGAAATCAGTGCAGAGAAGACCAAACTGATGACTAATAACACCAACGGCATTAGCACTGATATCAGGGTTAATGACCAGAAGCTGGAAACAGTTCAAAGCTTCAAGTACCTGGGAGCCATTGTATCAGACCAGGGATCCAAGCCAGAAGTAGTATGCAGGACTGTACAGACAAAAACAGCTTTGTCAAAACTAAACACCATCTGGAGAGATAAGAATATCTCACTTATCTCCAAGATCAGACTAATGCGCTCCCTTGTCATATCCATATTTCTGTATGCCTGTGAATCATGGACCCTGACTGCAGATTTGGAGAGAAGAGTACAGGCAGTGGAGATGAGATGCTTTCGGAGACTCCTTGGCATCTCCTACAAAGACCACATAAGCAACGAAAGCGTGCATAACAGAATCCAGCAAACCATTGGACCCTATGAGAACCTTCTAACGATCGTGAAAAAGCGTAAACTTAAATGGTATGGGCATGTCACAAGATCCCAAGGAATTACAAAGACAGTTTTGCAAGGCACTGTCCAAGGAGGAAGAAGAAGAGGCAGACCAAGGAAGAGCTGGGAGGATAACATCAGCGAATGGACAGGCCTAGAACTCAACAAAACCCTGAGAAAGGCAGAACAGAGAGAGGAATGGAGGGAACTGGTTGTTGAGTCTTTGAGGGTGCCCCCACGGTCGTCAGACTACGGGACAGATAGATAGATAGATCATCATTATTATCATAATTAGTGATGGTAGACTGTTACAGATTTATTACTAGTTTCTTGTTGTTGGTGGTAGTGGTTCTACCCTCTGCAATTTGCTTATGCTGGTCCATGCACGCACAGTGTGTGTGTGTGTGTGAGAGAGAGTGTGTTTGTGTGTGTGTGTATGTGTGTGTGTGTGTAAGACTGTGTCTGTGCATGCACACACATGTTTGTATGCATGTGCATATATGTGTGCTTATTTGTGTATGTATGTGGTGCTAAACTCTTGTTCATATTAGCCGTAAATGATGACCTTGCATTTAATGTGAACGCAATGAATGAATATTTACAATTAATACAATGAAGAATGAAGGGAAAGATTTACTATTTTGTATGCGCTGGCTTATAATGTGCCTTTGTGTGCTTCCTTCTTCCTTCTTTGCATGTATCTCCGAGTATATATATATATACTGCCATCTTCTGGTATAATGATAATATATGATTCTGTATCTTTTATATACATGTATATAGGGTCTTGTCACATGTATTGAAATGCTTGTACTATTATTTCTATGCCATGGCAAGCATATGACTGATCTCTCTCTATCACTCTCTGTCTCTGTCTCTCCTTGTCTCTCTCTCTCTCTCTCTCTCTCTATATATATATATATATATATATACATTGTCATCTGCTGTAATGATAATAATTAACATAATTATGATTGTATTTCTTTTGTATACATATATACCGTGCCTTGTCACACACACACACACACACACACACACACACACACACATATATATATATAATGTCTTGATTTGATGCATAAATTATCGTTCGTATATTGTATATCTATGCAACCAATCGGAAAACCAAGTTTGTAAGCAGCTTGTATCAAATAGTTTTGTAAACAGTTTACATTTTAATTGAATCAGATACCTAGGCAGATAAAATCTAAAACGGTAAACCAAATATGTTCAGGAATCAAATTTGAAATAAATGAGTGATCTGGTTAATATTCAAATGTTATCTATTTGTTCTTCATCAGGGGCAAGAATTCAACTGAGTAAAATGAATATTAAGTTTTCTGCCTTTGATCTTTTGCAGTTGTGATCAAATATCTCTCTCTCTCTCTCTCTCTCTCTCTCTCTCTCTCTCTCCCATACAGTGTGCCTAAGTGGTGTGTGTGTGTGTGTGTGTGCATGTGTGTGTGTGCGTGCGTGTGTGTGTGTGTGCGTGCACCCATGTGCAGGCACATCTATAATAAAGGAGAAGACTAAGTGATGAGATAAGTGATGAGAATGTTGAAACTCCAAAATTGAGTTCTCATGTTAGTGATAATCAAAAGAAGTGTGACATGCATTTAGTAAATATCATTTCTTCTCTACTTATAATAGGCAAGAAAGGCTGGAGTGTGATTGGCTGGGCATAAATCAGCAAAATATAGGATGTTGTTAAGCTCTTTGAGTTATGTCCATTAACGATTTTCCCTCTCATTTTCAACTGTGAGTTTTGTCATAACTCTTTAAGTTATAAGTCATTTCTAGGTAGATTTTTCTTTCCTCTTGTTAGTGTTGTCATGCAAAACTTTGAGTTATAGATCATTGCTTCCTCTGAGGTCAGAGTATGGCTGCCTATATGGCGAAGTGCTTAAAAACAGTCATACTTGCAAACTTCTCATTCAGTGTGCAGTTTCAATCTCACAGTGATTCCCAGGTGGGATGAGTGAGTCAGAGTGCACATTCTGGGTGACCCCAGAGTGTTAAGCTGGGGAACGCACAACAACAACAGATCATTGGTAGATAGATTTGTCTCCCTTTCTTTTAGTGTTGTCATTCCAAACTTTGAGTTATAAATCACTGTTAGATAGATTTTCTCCCCTTTCTTTACTTTCAGCACCGTCATCCAAACTTCTTTGAGTTATGAGTCATTGCTTGAAAGATCTGTTTCCCTTTCATTCACTTTTAGTTTTGTCATCAAAGAAAGTAACTGAAAAGCTGTAGACCTAGAAAAGAAAAAAAAGTCAAAGCACTTAGATCTTGAATTGCTTTTGTGTGTGTGTGGTTTTTTACTGCTTTTTCTGTATAGGAAAATACCTATTTGTTCCCTGTACCTTGTGTTTTAATGTATGGTAAATGAAAATATGTTGGAAGCTGCACTGGCTTGAAGTATATCTCTTTATTTGGGAGAGAAGGTGGGGGTTTTCATGCATGTTGTGGTATATGTAACAGTGATATAGATATGAAATGTAAAACTCTGAGAAGAAAACACATGGTTATATTCTAATGTACTATCTGTCTTTGTTATAAATTAAACGGAATTCAAAATGGCAAATGGTAAATTTTGAATTTCTGTGATTTGAGATAACAAAATTCTGTATTTAAATTTGTATAATGAAAAGTATGAGGATCAAAACATCTTGATGTTGTCCATGCTTTGTATTATCATATAGTAAGGCAAGGGGGGTTCTTAAATTCATTTTGGTTGACAATTTTTATGTGGGTGTGCCTTTAATCATTACCAATAAGCACTGGTAATTCCTGTATTGTATGTAACATTGTTATTATAATAATCATAATAATATATGGAACTTATATAGCGCTATATCTTGTAAGAACACATCAAAGTGCTTGCATTCTACATACATACATACATACATACACACATACACACACACACATACAAGCACATACGAAGGTAATACACTGGCTGGGTGGCAGGGATTTCGGCCATTGAAGGCAGGAACAGATTTGAGATGAAACAGGAGGAGAAAATCGTAGGTTTGAAGTAAGTATGTCAGTATATTAAAGAAGAATGTGATAGAAACTGACAGAGATAGCACAAAAGGATTCGTCACCTAATAAGAAAACAGTTTTCTGCAGGGCTTGGAGTTGCTATCAATGCAAAATTTTCACTTTAGAAGAATAATTCATAGATATATAAGGGCCATTCTTCTTTGCCATTGACTTCACCCCACAGTGTTTTCAGACCTCACCAATCCAAGAGTGAAACCAGGAGAATCACTGCAGCGGTGAAATCTATTTTTTGTCACTGAATACTTTCTGCTTCTTTGTTGAACGCTCAGACATCAACTAATGTTTGTCACAAGAGCAAAAATGTGTTGCACTGCCATTAAGCACCTGACAAATCAGACCCAGCGCATCCGACTTCAGCGCGGGAGAGATAATTATTTTAGAAGTTTTTCTGGAAAAAAGGCAGGAGAATGGACCAAGATGGCAGAAAATAGGCAAGAAGGATGTGACAGGAAGAAAAGGACCAAAGCAGAAACAAAGAGAGGGATAGAAAAGAGGGAATTCGTAGCACAGAATTTCCAGAAGGTGGAGATGCTATTTATACTGACAGGCCCCCGGCATCTCCACAGGGGTGCTGAATACCTTCTTAAACCGTTGCATTCCTATGTTTCTGCAGAGAGAAAAAACCCACATCTCCAACCGTTGTATTCCTATGTTTCTGCAGAGAGAAAAAACCCACATCTCCAGGTTGAAACAAAGGTATCTGGCCTCACTGCCCCATTCCAACTGGTTGAGAAATACTCTTTGGTGGTGGTGACCATCACAGCAAGTTGCATGGTGAGGCAGTTGAAGGCAGTCACATTCTGCACACTTCTCACCTAGCATGTACTCATAGGTTCACAGTGATTTTCCGGGAGGCAAGAGTGAGAGTGCATATTCTGGGTGACCCCTAAGGTGTTAATCAAGGAAATGCCATACCACATCTAATTTTGGACAGCCAAAATTTAAAGGAAAATAAAAATAAATGTAAAATAAAAGATATTTACATAAGCTACAGACTCCCAATGTAGTTCATATATATAAAACCAGGGTTATCAAACCTGTTGCACATGTAAGTGAGGTGAAGAGAAATATTGTAAACCTGTATTGGCTTTGTAATCAATGATAATTTTATGATCTCTGTTCTTTTGGTGTTTTTTCAGTGATTGTGTCTGTTTTATCCCTGTCTGCATTCTGCTTTTTTAAAATTGTAATATAATAATATAGTCTTTGACTTCTTGGGGCTCATTAAGCTGTTGAGTTAATTGATATCTCTCTCTCTCTCTGCCTCACTCCATCTCCCCCCCCCCCCCCCCCCCTCCTCTCTCTCTTCTTGGCATTTTTCTATAAACATTAGTATGTGAACATCATGGGAAGCTCCTAGGAAGAGCTTAATGCTGTATGGGCTCAAGGAGAGACTGGGATCACGCATTATGTAACTGGATTTTAGAACACTGCTCAAAAAAAGTTGACTTATAGAGCAAAAGCTGGGTAAGCTCACACTGTGTTAGTACAGTCCACTCCCCAGTCTGAATAAAAGCTGACAGTTTACAGTTTTCTACCATCTTCAGCATTTTCACTGGAGGGAGCAGACGGTAGTAAAGGTGATTATGGTATTGTCCATGTGCGCCAGTCTCTCTCTTAAGTGGACTTGAAAATATATTACAGAATATCACTGGGACAGGCTTCAGATTTGTAATAATATCTTATCATCTTTTTGTTAAAGATCAAGTTTGTTTACGTTCTTTCATTATCAAAAAATGTTTCTTTTTTTTATGAAGAACTCGGTGCAAAGATGAACAAAAATGGTGAGAAAAGTTAACATCTGTTTAACAGTCATGCTTCTTTGTGTTTTTCATGTTTATCTGAATGCTATTGATTGTGTCTGACAAAATATAGGGAAAGGTATGAGCTTACATTTGAACATGAGCTTATTCATCTGAAAATATTGGAATGAAATTAAAATGGATGCCCTTTTTTAGCATGAATTTAAAAAAAAATATTTATAGTGTCTGACTAACCATTATGAACTGGATATGATCACATTTTCTTTTTCAATTCTTATTCTTGCTGTTATGGGTTTGTTATGCAATAATTATACATTCCAGTGAATGAAGAGGACTGAAATTGTGTGTGGATTTGTAGCTGAGAGAGCATATGAAACTTTCCCATGGTAATTGATATCCTGCTGAATCATAATTATTCATGTGTCTTACCTGGTATTGTCAGGCAGTATCAATACTATGCATTTGTTTCTTTATACAAACTGTTTGTTTGGTTTTCTTTGAATATCTGGCATTTATCTGTGTGTGTTTTCATATGGCTATAAACTTACATATTATATATTATGATAACAGTGTTGACTTTGAAATCAAGAGAGAGAGAAAGTGTGTGTGTGTGTGCATGTGTACGTGCGCACACGCTTTAATTGTAACATAGATTGTCTTTCTCACATTTCACACACATACACACACGCTTACACACACACGCACACATGCGTACACACGCATGCACACACACACCATTACATTGTTGTCTCCAGACAAAACACCATATCAATCAAAGGCAGAGAGACTGTCTCCCCCCCCCCTCCATCAGAGTGCATTTCTGGATGGCAGATTGGAAAGGCCATTTTCGTTTCCCCCATAGAGTCTTGGCTGTCAGCAGCAGCAGCAGCAGCAGACCAATGGGCCATTTTAGCCACACTTACTTTCCACGTCTTTTTGTTTTCTTTGTCTTCTTTTCATTCCTCAGCTACAGCTCTGAGGTTCACGAATGGTGATATTTTTCTGTTTGCATCCATTTACCCACCATCAGTGTTACCACATGCTGACTTCAGGGAGGACGTCTAAACATGACACCCGTGTCCATGCATTTTTTTAGATTTTGTCATTGGTTCCTACCAGCATGCAACAACCTACTGCTCTGTGTGCACAAGAACTTCTGCATGCGCTCGTACGTGGGACCAAAGTTTATAGTCTCATCAGAAGGATTTTGGGAGAGTGGAATCAGTGCTGATGTTAACTCCAGGGGGAAAAATCCTATCTAATGGGTGTCTCAGTGGTGGCTCAAACCTGGGCCATCAGATCATGAGCTTAATGCTCTGACCACTAGGTTATTCCACCCTCCCCTGACCAGGTCTGGCTTAGGTACTGCTGGCTCACACCTGTAGGCTAGGTATTGCATAAATCAGATGTGGTAAGTAGATCCAGCTAAACAGGAATTTGAAACAAAACTTGAAGGTTGCTGTAGCCAAATGGTTATGGTCATTTGATTTCAATCCTGTGGGTCCATGATGTCGTGGGTTCAAATCTCAGCAGCATCAGGGATTTTTGCAATTTCCCAGGTCAATTAAAGTGCAGACCTGCCAGTTCTTAAATTCCCTTCACACACACACACATACACACACACACACAAAACTAAAAAAATAATTTTTATGATGGGAATGAAGTTGTAACTGGTTACCTGCACTTGTTTTTCCTCACCCTATTTTCTCAATTATATATATATATATATATTATATATATATATGTATGTGTATAGACATATGTAGGTACATACATACATATATATATATAATATACAGAAGACCAAAAATACGCATTAAAGATCCCATAACTTGTGTCAGCATTGAAAGGGTCATGGAAAACAGAAACAAGAGCATACCTGTCAAGATTTGAATCCATTTCTTTATGGTGCCATGAGATTGAAGTTAACCACTCAGCTACAACATCCATCAAGATATTATTTATTTATTTATTTATTAGTGATTTTGTGACAAAACAGTATACTTCAGACTCCCATTGCTGATGTGCCTGATTTTGGGTATTAAGTATGACAAGGGGACCAGTCTATCACAAACAGTGCCATGCGTCAGGGTTTAAAAAAAAAAATTATTGCAAGGGGGGCGGGGCAGGGGAGACATCTATATTGATATGATCACACAACACTCCAATAGTCTCACTAAACTGTTCTTGCTGAAACTGATAAAAGGGGCGGGAGGTAGTGGGGAGGAGACAAAGGGACAGGGAAAACATGGGATTGACAATACAGCAGAGACCCAGGTTTGGCACACCACAGACATAAGCAAAAGGATTTAGCCAACAAATAATCAGTGCAGTGCCAATGATTCTCCACAGGAAAAAAGAACATGGTACAGGGTCTACTGTATCAGGTACAGACTCTGTGCCCAAACTCAGGCACATCAGCCATGGGAGTCTGAAGTATACTGTTTTGTCACAAAATCACTCATTTGGGTTGGACTTTGAACCAAGGTCCCCTGTGTGAACACACGCAGAACATCTTGCGCACACGTTAAAACCTGTTCCGCTTTTCGAAAGAGTAGGCCATTGTGTGCAGTGGAAACGGATGACAACATTTACAAAACTGCACACACACTGGGACAGGATGTAAAAAAGCACATGAGTGCTTATTCCATTATCCTCAAATTAAAAGAATAAATAATAAAATAAAAATAAACACACCACAGTTCACATGGACCAATTGAAGTAAACGCTTATAAAGCCGTATACAGTGCACCCTCAATAAATGTGTTGTCCTCTGTTGGCAAATCAGAGTGAAGTGAAATATCAGCAGAGCATTTTAGCAAGTCTTCATGGATTCTAACTCCCCCAATGTTTTCATAGAAGTATTTGCTAGGTTCTGATATACTGTTATTCTTACTTTAGTTACGTCCCTACAGGACTTGTGGCTGCCTTTGAAATTGAAGTTGTGGGGTGGTTGTATTTACTTGCTTTCTTCTTTTTTAAAAATCCCAGATGAAAAAACGTCCAGCCCACTTTAAATTATACGGGACAAGGAAATGCAGAATTACGAAGGGTAATTGTCTGACGTTGTTGCTCTTGCCTGTCAGAGTTGCCGAATGGCTCAATCTCCATAGCAACATGTATACGCGTACGGCCAACCGACATAGAAGCGGAAACAGGCGGCGCTGCAGCGTGCGCCATAGTTCGAAGTTGACAAGCGGCGAGTCGAAGACTATCAACCCTGACTCTGCTGAGTTGTCATAAACATTCTTTTGGCTGCCAACACTTTTCCAACTGGTTGTCAGAGAGAAAGTGCCAAGGTTTGTATTGGTAGTAAGATGTCATATAATTGAATGTTTTCCAGCAAAGCAATCGACATTTCCGAGCAACAGGCAAAGACAGTAAGGGCTAACTGTGCACACAATAGTAGGCCTATAGAAATAACGAGACACAAGCTGTAAAGTAGAAACTAGGCCTACCAGCTGCTAATGTAAACTACTAAAACTACAAACTAACCAAATGGCTTTATCATATCAGATAAAATAGCAGTAACAAGCCTTGACAGTGACTCCTAAGAATAAGCCAGACCAGAAGACAAACAAACCAAAACATTTTAGAAGAACTGAACAAACATCCTGAACATTTAGGTCAGGTTTGGAAAAGGAAAATGAACTATTTTAGACATGCCATAAAACATTACAGCTGCTATGAGATGAAGACTGGGGCCCAGTACAAAATGGCAGGCAAGAGATGACAAGGAAGACCACTGACTTCCTACATAGAGAATATAACCAAGCAGACAGATTTCTTGAAAGATGAAATCAACAGAATGGTTGAAGACAGAGGGCATTTGAGACAGCTGATGGGACATGCATCAGTGGCTATTGTAAAGAATGATGACACTGAGAGGAGAATAATTGATCCTTGAAAAGTCATGCATATTGTCACTGTCACCGATCCCTCAGGTTCAGAATCCTTTGAGGCGCCTTCGAAGCTTTGTCAAGCACCTTTCTCCAGTCCTCTCGTCTCTCAACCGCCCTCAGGGTGTCTTTCAGCTCCATTTTTGTCCACTCTCGAATATTGTCCTTCCATCTCTTCCTTTGTCTGCCTCTTCTTCCTCCCCTCACTGTACCTTGAAGGATTGTTTTTAGCAAGACCAGAGGAGCGTGTGACATGGTCAGTATAGGGCCCGATTTCATTGCGGATGCGTCTCTTGACTTCTTCATTCGTGATGTGGTCTTTGTACAAGATGCCTAAGAGTCTTTGGAAGCACCTCTAAGTCCGCTGTGAGTGTCCATGATTCACATACACATAAGATTGACATGACCAGAGAGCCATCAGTTTGATTTTGGAACTGATGGCGCTTTTTCTGTTACTCCAGATGGGTTTGAGTTTGGTCATTGCGGCTGTGGTCTGGGCAAGTGTTGACAGTATTTCTGGTTTTGATCTCTCATCAGACCTGTTCTCCTGTATGGCTCGGAGACGTGGGTTTTCACAAAAACCGTCGAACGTTTGTTGAAGAGCTGTGAAAACTGAATGCTACGCTACATGACAAAATTCAAATGGGAAGACAGGATCACAAATAAAGAACTATGGAGAATGTGCACAGTGGGTGATCTGAAGTCTGTAGCTAGTACCAATAGACTGCACTGGTTTGGGCACGTTCAACGGAAAGCAGACCACCACATCATAAAAAGAGCAATGAACTTTGTAGTGGATGGAAAGAGACCAAAGGGAAGACCTAGCAAGACCTGGGCTGCCTGTATTGCAGATGATCTTAGAGAAAGGGGCATGAATAAGGAGGAAACTCAAAACAGAGAGAGGTGGAGAAGGCTCATCAATGTCAAACCTCCCCAGGGAGAAACATGACAAAAAAGGAAGAAGTCTGTCATGTTAGATCCCAGATATTTGAATCTGTGAACATTTTCAAGTTTCTGGTCTTTGATTTTGATTTCTGATGTAAAGTAGCTGTTTGTCAATATGCATCACTTTTTTTCACAAGTGATGACAAAGTGATGCATATTGAGCCACAGTAAATTGGTATTAATTAGCCTCAAGTAGACGCATCATGACAGAAAATTAATTTTGAGATTTTTCCTGAGTATCAGAGAGTAGATGTGCTGAAGTTGAAGCCCTTCTGCACACAAGTTATGACTTGTATAATGTATTTGACACCAAGGACCATCAATGTAAATATGCCAAGAGTTTTCACACTTGTGAGATTGTGTTTATCTTTTTCCTCACTCTCGTTTAAAATTGTTTAGGAGTTTTGGTGTGGTGTGTGTGTGTTTCCCAGTTGTGAATAATGTTGATTTACTTAGCTTATAGAAGCTTTCACAAATTTTAAAGATATTTTCGCTTTTCTGCAGACTTTTTAAGTCTGTGGACAAGAGTAGTAGTAAATCGTGTTCTTTTTAAAAAAAACACAAAAAATAGCTAGTGATGGCTTGCTTTGATGTCTCTTGATTCACAGTGCCCCTCTCCCTTTCCCTTTTTATGGAATTTGAGTTATAGATCGTTTTGAACTCATGTTCCACTGAATCTATCTGATCACCTTTTTCCTGTAAGTGTAATCCAGTGTTTAGTTTACTTTTTTTTTTTAAACTCTGTGTTACATGTTTGGTAAAGGGAGTCACATAGAAAGTTGCTAATAATACAAAGTAATCATATGATTTTAATGTGCCAGCTTAGTTTTAAAGTGAATTATGAAGTCTTTGACTGGGATGAGTTTGATATGTTTATGTTTCAATTTTGTTTGTTTGGTATGAATAGTGATTGGAGTTGGCAGATTAAAATAAAAACCCTACAAACTAATTAAGAAAAATTAAATACTGTGAATCAGTGTTGTTAATGTGATTCAGTTGAAACTGTTGCATGTGATATGGGGGGGGGGGGAAAGTGAAATTAACACATGTTAATGCTGTTATTGTTGACAGATGTGTTCCGTTGGTGATATGAAAAACAACCTGAGGATTCTGCAGAGCAAGGCTCATCAGATGAAATACAATAAGGAGTTTGATATTGATGGGTAAGACATGAACACTGCCTGTGTTATTGCTGCTGAGTTATGTAACGAATGTTCTTTATAGTGAACAGATAGCCATCAGATTAATTTAATGTGTACTTATGACTTTATACACTTCAGTTTGTCTGCATTTATAAATGTGGAACTAAAACCTGTTTGTGTTTCTTTGATTCAATTTGTGTCACCATTTTTATGAAGGGAACTTAGTGCTGTTCTAATTAGTTATTTTATTTGGTTACTGGTAAGTGATTGTGATGAAATCGACAATTAGTTTGTGTGGACGTGGCGTACTTTTCAAGTGTTGTTTTTCTTGTAATTAGATAATAGTCTCTGTAGCATTAATTGTGTTAAATTTATTTGATTTAATGACAGGAAGACTTTCAGTAGGTGGTGATGCACGTTTGTAGCAAAGTATTAATAGTTCTGTTTATTGGGTCTACATGTTTATGCATGTACATATGTGTGTGTGTGCACATGTGCGCATGCTACATGCATGTTCATATACACACACACACACACACACACACACATATATATATATATATATATATATATATATATAGTAAAATGAAAATAAAAACACAACTGTGTTCAGCTTCATTTCTCCTTTTATTTTTTTCAGCAAATTTTTGCTTCCCTCTGAAGCTTCCTCAGGCTGAATATATATATATATATATATATATATATATATTAAGTAGCGGCAGCCCCGGGCGAATACTGTCATCACGGCTGAAAAATGGCAAATTTTCGGTCTTTTCACTTCCTTATTACTCCACTTCTGTTTTACTGATTAAAAAACACTATGTATCCAAAAAAAGTTCAATCTTTCTTCTTTTCATTGAGTGCATTTTTATTTCTGTGGTTGGTGTGTCGTAAATACGCCAAGCATGTGAATTAGGTGTGTTTTCCCCTAAAAAAAAAACGTTGCGTGGCCGCCATTTTCGTGTTAAGATTTTTTCTTTCTAAGGACTAGTCGAGCTGCAGAGTTTTGTATGAGTTGAAGGGAGTGGATGGATGATGCTGGCAAACCAGCCAAGAGAGAATTACAGTAGTCCTGTTGAGAAAGAATGAGAGATGTGACAAGTTTGGATGTTGCTTCAGTAGACAGATACTTGCGAATTGCACTTATGCGCTGTAATTGATAGTAGCAAGACTGGCAGGTCTGGGTGATGAATTTTTTTCATAGAGAGTGTGTTGTCAAGAACCACACCTAGATATTTCACAGAACTGGACAGAGGAAGCGACGTATTGCTGAATTCCACTGAAGTCGTGATGGAGGAAAGTTTATGTTTGGTCCCCATAAGCATGGCTTCTGTTTTATCGGCATTTAGCTGTAACTTATTTTGAGTCATCCAGTTTTGAATGTCTAGAAGGCAGTGGGCCATATTTGTCAGGAGGGAAGGCAGATTTTCAAGGGTATTGCTACATTGAAGCTGAGTGTCATCGGCATAGAAATGATGATCACTATGGTGGTGGTTTATTATGTGTGAGAGTGGAGCAGTGTAGAGAGTGAAGAGAACAGGACCCAGAGCTGATCCCTGTGGAACTCCACATTCCAGTTTCACAGGTTTTGATTGAATTTTGCTGACAATAACTTTCTGGAATCGGTTTGTGAGGTATGAACTAAACCAGGTGAGGGCAGTGCCATTAATACCAAACATATTCTGGAGGCGAGAAAGAAGAATTGAGTGATCTATAGTGTCAAAGGCAGCAGATAGGTCGAGAGGAGTGAGAAGGGAGATTTTCCCTGCATCAGCAGCAAGTAGAAGTGTATCTAAAGTGTGGACTAGGGTGGTTTCGGTGCTGTGGTTGGCGCGATAGGCAGATTGAAAGGGGGGAAGGAGATTATTGGAATGAAGGTGGTTGTTGAGTTGTTTTAGAACAACTTTTTCAAGTACTTAGGAGATGAAAGGTAAGTTAGAGACAGGTCTGTAATTCTTTAAAATGTTGGGATCAAGGTCATGCTTTTTTAGTAGATGTGTGACCATTGCGGTTTTGAAAGCTGATGGAAAATTTCCTGACAGAAGAGATGAGTTTACTATATCGATGACAGAGAGTACAAGTTGTGGAAGGCTTGTGAGAAGACAGGAGCAGGTATGGGATCAAGATCGCATGATTTAATCGTCATTTCTGTCAGAATTGTTGTGATTTCACTTTCGCTTGTGGGATGAAAGAAAAAGAGAGGAGTGCCAGTGAACTGGGGATCAGGAGGTGATGGCTGGAAATATATATCACAACATATGAAATGCATACAAAGTGATTAATCATTAAAATAGGGATTAATCATCTGATTAATCATCAAAATATGAGTTTAAATGATTTTTGTTCCTTTTCTAAGCATATTTTCACAAAAACTAATGTTTCACAACATTTCTCTTAAATGTTCACCACATATTTAACCATTTGGCAGCCATTTTGAATCTGAAAACACATTATGTAATTGATGAAAAAATCAATAAATGTATTTTTTAATAGCATATACAACCCTATTTTACACCACCAAATTACAAGTCAATTTCTATACAGGTTCAAAAGTTATTAATGAAAATCGACCATGTACTGTATTTTTGGTCCATCGCAGGGCATTTTAGGGGTTTCGGCAAAAATTAGACCTGAATATTTGAAATATTTGGTCTAGTATAGCCCTAGAAAAAATTGGGCATAATCTATATCTGCATATCTTTTAAGCAATATAAAAAAGTAGCCATAAGATGCTATCTTATCCAACCTCTTGGACCTCAAACATGGCTTATCGTGCAATTTGAGTAAACCTCCAATCACACGATGAGGCAGTTTTAACAAAGTTTATCTTTTTTCCCCTTCAAGATAGAGAGCCAATCATTTTTGTAGGTATTATTAGTATTATAGACATTGTATATGTAAATTTGCATGGGTGTGATTGTAGTGCTTTCCACAATAAGTCCTTTCCAAATAAGGCTTCCATACAGTTAAAATGGCTGAAAAATGTACCTCCATCTTTAGACACCCATAACTTTAGAAAAAATAGAGATAGAGACATGATTCTTTTTTTGTGTGTGTTTGTTTTAAAAAGTTCTTTTAAAAAATACCATTTTTATGTGTACACAAATGCTATATAAAATATTGGCTGCCGCTACCTAATATATATATGTGTGTGCACACATGTATGTGTGCATCCAGTGGGTGGGTGGGTACGCTTTTGAGTTCATACACATGTACATGGATATGTGTGTGTGTGCATGCACATGCATGTGTGTGTGTGTGTAGGCTAACCAAGGGAAATCCTCATGCATTGCTACCACTGTATAACCACATCTTCACGGCCTACAACCCCCAGTTCTCAGCAGAGGTCCTGGAACTCCTGGATGACAACCTGTACATGAAATCTGATGTGCGATTCATGGAGGCTGTGTACAAGGTCAGAGCTGATGTCGCTGGTCATGCCCTGCTCTTTGTGCTATCCCTCAGCTTTTGCTCTCTGTCTTTAGTTTGCGCGGCACAGGTTGAAAGTCTTAGGGTGACCGCTCAGGGACCAGAATTCTATTTAGGTCAGGCCAAGTGAGTGATCTTTACTGAAAAGTATGTCATGTGCTGCCATAGAAACATTTTTCGTTTTATGCGCTCCCTTCCTCTCCCTCGTTAAAAACAACTGCAAAACAAACTAATTAATCTTTAAGGACTGTTTCATGATGGTAGAAAGAGAGATTTACATTCAACCTGCTTGCAGGTTCTGCGGGATATGTTCCACTTCAAACCCTCCATAACAAAGGAGCAATTTTTCACGATGAACAACTTTGCGGAGCGCAAGGTCATCATGTGTGTGGAGGTGCTGACCCAGGTGCAGCAGCATTGCCGCTTCTTCGGCCCCAAGAACCCCACAAACCCAAACATCAAGGTCACCTCCGTTGTGGATACCCGGCGCTGTTCCAAGGTAGGTTGCTTCCCCTGTAGCGTTACTGGGGCTGGACAGTGGCTAGTGTTACTGGTGCTGGACTAGTGTTACTGGGGCTGGACAGTGGCTAGTGTTACTGGGGCTGGACAGTGGCTAGTGTTACTGGTGCTGGACAGTGGCTAGTGTTACTGGGGCTGGACAGTGGCTAGTGTTACTGGGCTGGACAGTGGCTAGTGTTACTGGTGCTGGACAGTGGCTAGTGTTACTGGTGCTGGACAGTGGCTAGTGTTACTGGTGCTGGACAGTGGCTAGTGTTACTGGTGCTGGACAGTGGCTAGTGTTACTGGGGCTGGACAGTGGCTAGTGTTACTGGGGCTGGACAGTGGCTAGTGTTACTGGTGCTGGACAGTGGCTAGTGTCCTGTTCCTTGTTTGTGTGCTGGTTGGTGCAGGATTGAAGGGTTTGGAGAGGTCATCAGAGATCTATACATTGTTCTGTTGTGATGTGTAATCCAGGAACAGATCATGTCTGTGTTCTCTTATGGGGATGGATATTTGGCACTGTTTTTGGATAAGTACTACTCTCATCTTCTGCAAAGTCTGTGGTTGGAATGTCCTCTTTTCTGTCACTCTTTTTATGTCTGTGTTTGTTTCTTTTCATCTGTTACCTGTCTTGTCTGTTTGTTTTTTTATTGGACAGTTTTCCATCACTCTTATTATGTCTGTGTTTCCCATCCATTTGTCATCTGCCTTGTTTGTTTTCCTTTTTCTATCCCATTTCTTTTGATGTTTCCCAGGCAATCAAGTGACTTCTCTTGTTTCTGCAGTCTTTGAAGTAATTATCTTGTCTACCTTAGATATATGATGATAATGTTTCCATATGATGGCTCCATGATTTCCCAGAGAATAATGAAAAAAGAGAAGAGGGCAGAGAGAGATTGGGTTGTTGTAAATACCAGCATAGGCTCAGGATATCTATTTGTCAGGTTATTTGTATTTCTATCTATCTATCTATCTGTCCCGTAGTCTGACGACCGTGGGGGCACCCTCAAAGACTCAACAACCAGTTCCCTCCATTCCTCTCTCTGTTCTGCCTTTCTCAGGGTTTTGTTGAGTTCTAGGCCTGTCCATTCGCTGATGTTATCCTCCCAGCTCTTCCTTGGTCTGCCTCTTCTTCATCCTCCTTGGACAGTGCCTTGTAAAACTGTCTTTGCAAGTCCTTTGGATCTTGTGACATGCCCATACCATTTAAGTTTACGTTTTTTCACGATCGTTAGAAGGTTCTCATAGGGTCCAATGGTTTGCTGGATTCTGTTATGCACGCTTTCGTTGCTTATGTGGTCTTTGTAGGAGATGCCAAGGAGTCTCCGAAAGCATCTCATCTCCACCGCCTGTACTCTTCTCTCCAAATCTGCAGTCAGGGTCCATGATTCACAGGCATACAGAAATATGGATATGACAAGGGAGCGCATTAGTCTGATCTTGGAGATAAGTGAGATATTTTTATCTCTCCAGATGGTGTTTAGTTTTGACAAAGCTGTTATTGTCTGTGCAGTCCTGCATACTACTTCTGGCTTGGATCCCTGGTCTGATACAATGGCTCCCAGGTACTTGAAGCTTTGAACTGTTTCCAGCTTCTGGTCATTAACCATGATATCAGTGCTAATGCCGTTGGTGTTATTAGTCATCAGTTTGGTCTTCTCTGCACTGATTTCCATGCCGTATGTTTTGGAGGCCTTATTCAAGTGTTCTGTTAGGCTGGCAAGCTCTTTTTCTGATCCTGCTATTCCATCAATGTCATCTGCGAAGCGGAGGTTTGTGATCGTTCTGCCACCAATGCTGACTGATCCTTCATGATGTTCCAGTGCATCAGCCATGATTCTCTCAAGGAAGATGTTGAAAAGAGTGGGTGGAGTAGACAGCCCTGCCTTATTCCAACTGTTGTTCGAAACCATTCTCCAATGTTGTTGTTGTAGTACACTGCACTGGTGGCCTCTCTGTACAGCTGTTTGATGACTCTGATCAGGTTTGCATTGATGCTGTACAAATTCATGGTTGCCCACAAAGCTGCATGCCACACCCTGTCAAATGCCTTATTAAAATCGATAAATACGTGGTAAAGGTCTTGTTGATGTTGAAGGTACCGCTCACATAGTATTCTGAGGTTGAATATCTGTTCTGTTGTGCTGCGCCCTGCTCTGAAACCTGCTTGTTCCTCAGCAATGATGGTCTCTGCTTGTGGCTTCAGTCTATTCAATATTATCTGCAGCATGACCTTGCTTGGGTGGCATATGAGGCTGATTGTGCGGTAATTATGGCATTGTTGTAGATTTCCTTTCTTGGGGAGGGTGATGATGAGTGACTGTGTCCATGGTGTTGGCCATTTTCCTGTCTGCCAGATCTTGTTGCAGGTTCTTAGTAGGGCGCTGATCATGGCTTCCCCTCCAGCTTGAACCAGCTCAGCTGGAATGTTGTCAGCCCCTGCTGACTTGCCCTTTTTCACCGATCTGACTGCTGTTTCCACTTCTTCTCGGAGGATAGGGTGACTGTCTGTGTCTTTGCTTGCGGGTACATTAAGGACTTCTGGATCTCCTGCGGTTCTATAGTTATACAGGTCGGAGCAGTATTCTGTCCATCTGTTCAGAATATCCTGGTCATCAGTGAGACACTTCCCATTTTTGTCTTGGATTGTTAAACCTTTTCCCTGTTTTGTGCTAGTCAGGTCTTTCACCTATGGAGGTACCGTGGTCAAGTGGTTTAGGCGGTCAACTCGTGATCCAGAGGTCGCGGGTTCGATCCCTGCTCGGCTCGGTGTTGTGTCCTTGGGAAAGACACTTTACTCCTATTTTCCTCACTCCACCCAGGTGTACAAGTGGGTACCAGCTCTGCTGGGGAAGTATCTGGCGACAGACTAGCGTCCTGTCACAGGGGTGGTGAAAAACCATCAGTTCGCTTAACGCTACAGAAACCGGGATAAGCTCCGGCTCTATGGGCCTTCTGGCTCGAAAGAACATACTCTTTTTTTTCAGGTCTTTCACCAGCTGATATGCTTTCTTGCTATTGTTTTTCTTGATGTTCTCTTCAATGTCTTGGCACTGTTCACCGATCCATTTCTCTTTTGCCTCCGTCATGGACTTCCTGATTCTTTTGTTGACTGCCCTATATTGTTCTGCTCTTTCTTTTGTTTCATTTTTCTTTTTCTTCAACTCTCTACGCTTGTCGCATAGTTGTAGGATGTTAGGTGTGACCCATGGTTTTTTGACTGGTCGATGTTTGCCAAGAAGCTCGCTTGCTGTTTCAGTCACTGCTGTATTGAAACTATTCGTCAGTGTATCTATGTCTGAGTCTATCACAGTGAGTGCTGCAAACTTTCCACCTATCCTTGCTTGAAAAATTTCTAATACCTCTGGGTCCTTCAGCTTCTCGAGGTCAAATTTGATCCTGATGTTGTTCCGCTCGTGGATTTTCTTTAGACGTAGTCGGAAAGTCATCATCACAAGATCATGATCACTCCCTATGTCTGCTCCTGGAAAACTTTGTGTCTGTGCGATGTTAACGCTAGACTGAAACCGTCTTTTCACCATGATGTAATCTATTTGGTTGTGGTGTTCTCCATTTGGGCTATCCTGTATTATTTGTTGTATTTACAACCTTTAAATGCTTTGCCTAAAAAGAATGGGGATTTGTGGGGTTTTCCCCCTGTTCCTCAGCTAGAACTCCAAGGTTCACCAGTGGTGAGATTTTGCATATATGACCGTTTTTGCCCACCATTAAGGTAGCCACATTCCAACTATTGGGATGTTTGGGTTTTAAAAAAATCTTAATGTTAATGTTAACCCAGTCCATTCTCCTGCCTTTTTTCAAGCAAATCTTTCAAAAATATGTTTTCATTATATGACATTTTGTCTGTGTTCTTTTGTTCTGGAAGCCCAGTAGTGATATTTAAACACTGGGATGGGCACAGGATATCCATTCTACAGTGTTATTTGCCCATGTGGCACTTTTTTATGTATATTTTTTGTACTTTAAAATGTGATAATTTTTTATGCTTTTTTGTAATCTGGGGATGATAAAGTAAGTGGAATGGCTGGCGTCCTCAGCACACCTGGTTTTTTAGCCTTAAGGAATCAGATGATTTAGGTGTTGTGTCATTTAATGTCTTTTTTCGAGAAGGACAGTATTAGATAATTGAAGGTTTCAGGAGGTGTTGGTTTTGAATTTGAAGTGAAAGTTACTGGAGCCACTGAAACTGATTGAGGTAACAGCCCTGATATGACTTTTGTGGTCGGTAGGGCTATAAACAATGTGGAATGAATGAATGGTAAGAAAACAAAGGGTTGATGTTGTCATTACAGTGGTATTTATCAAAGAGGCAGATAGAAAGGGTATGTGATGAACCATCATGTGTCTGTAGCTAATTGATGACATTTGGTGTTGACATGACTGGTTCTTCAACATGCTAATAAAAAATAAAATAGAACATTACATGTCAGAGATTTGCTATAGGTGATTGCAATGACTTTTTCACCCCATAAATCACTGTGGTAGAGAGATATGTGGGTGGGTAGCTGCAACCAAAGTTGAACATATTTGACTAAAGCATTTAAGTTTTATTTACTGCTGTTGAGAAATTAATGACTTTGATGTTTAGATCTGTCTTTTTTTTTTTTTGGGGGGGGGGGGATGTTACTACATATGTGGGTAACTAGGAAATGTGCAGTGATAACTGATTTATCATTTCTTGTGTGAAGACAGACAGAGGACTTATATCAAATGTCATTAGAAGGCTGTGAGTGTTGAATCCCATATTTACAAGTTTATAGTACATTTCAGCAAGTGAAAGATAATAATTTTCTCATTTACCAGTTTGTGCGGTAACAAGCAGTATTGTAGCTGAAAGATTTGGTGTTGATTTTGTTACAGAAACCATCAATTGAGCTGGTGACAGCTGAACCTGCAGCAGGTAGGTCACACACATATGCTTGCATATGCACAGACACACACATACACACATGCACATGCATGCACATACACACACACACATATGCATGCATGCATGCACACAGACTTGCACGCATGCATGCATGCACGTGCATATATACACTCTCACACTCAGATTTTACTCATAGAGAAAGAGAGATTGGAAGCTCTAGCAAGCTTCAGTGGTCATAAAAGAACTTATAATGTGCCCTAGTGTCTGTTCAAGTCATTACCAACTAGTTCAGTTCAGTATATGCAAGAGGCACTGAGCTTCTTCTCATGTCTCCCTAAGAAAGACAATACAGTCAGTGTTTGACAGGACCAAAGTTCTTCAAGGTGGTTTTATTCTTGTCAGACTTGCAAACCTCATTTTTCAAACACTGAATACAGCTTCACTACACAAAATAGCAACCCTGTGTTTTTAGAAATGTTCTCCTTGGCTAGAGCTTCCAGGTTTACCAATGGTGAAATTTTATGTATGCGACCATTTATACCCACCATTAAGGTAGCCACATTTCGACTTCATGGGGTTTTTAGGAAGTAATTTGGCATGCATTTTCAGAAATAAGAAATCTGGCAAGAAAATTGCCACAATCACCTTGCCATGGCCAAATGAAGGGGGAAAATATGATGGGAAGTAGTTTTTAACTTAAAGCATAGTGCTGGGTCTGTTGTGGTTGGCATCCTGGTTTCAGCTGATTTTTTTTTTCCCCCTCATTCCTCAGCTAGAGCTTCAAGGTTCACCATCGGTGACATTTTTGCGACCGTTTTTTTCCCCACCATTAATTTTAGGTAGCTCTAAAGTTTCTTGTGGTCTGCTTGCCCTTGGGATGTTAGAGAACTAGTTTGGGTTGGATGTGTGCAGCGAGGTGTGTATGAGCACTGTGTTAGCAGCAGAGGACCATAACAAGAGAAGCAGCAGCATAAACAAACAGGAGACAAAGCAGCATCCCCCCAAAAAAAAACACCAAAAAAACAACCAACAAACATTACCTCTCCTGTCTGAATCACATTTTGTATTCAAACAATGAGTTGGATGAATGTTAACAGAAACTTTTAGGTATTCATACCTATTGTATAATTGTTGTGTCCTTTTCAAAAACTATTTTGTTGTTCAGAATCAGGAATTCCTCGCAAAGTGTCTGAAAAAGGACGCCTAAAGACTCAGGCCCCTCTGATGGGCATCAGTGACAGTGGCTGGCAGCTGAAGGTGGGCTACTTGCAGCCGGACGCCTCTGGAATCAGACCCAAAGAGAGCCAGGGAGAGAAGGGTAGCAAAGAGGGGCCAGAGAAGGAGAAGAGTGCTGTGGGGCTTAAAGTGGTGCGCGAGTTCTTCCCTGACCCCCCTAAGGACAAACCAGCAGAAGTCATCCAGAGTCCTCGAGGTAGGTGCTGTGTTCAGTATGTGGGTATAAAGCAGGTTTGGGAGATTTTTGCACCATATTTTTTAAAACAAATTTTTCCATGCTGTCCACTGTCGTAACAAAACTTAATTCAAACAGCAGTCAAAACAATCAGAAAAAGTATGTTGTCTTTGAGCTTGACCTCTGTTCTGACCTCACTTTTGGAACATGTAGACATTATCTGAATGCAGATTAGAATTTTGGAGTCTACATTATTTGCTGCAAGTCTTGTACATCTGGAAGTCAACCGTGTCCACACCCTTGGACAAAAGTGTACAATTATCTATTTTGTAACAGAGTATTGAATTGGCATCATGTACAGTTGCATGGTCAATCATCAGTGTACAGTTAGGGCCTGCTTACTGATTAACAATGACATTTTCATGACATGTGGAGGCAGAGATCATTTGATGACATCAATCATGGTGTGTGTGAGTGTGGAGTGCACAAGCATGCATCCACTAGCCAGTGTGAATGCATTTGCTAATAACTATTTCATCTACTAGGAATATACCTTTAATCTGGAGAATATTAGATGTGCATTTTCCCTGTTATTTTTGTATGTACTGTCACCATGATGTGTCATGACCCACCCATATTTCTCAAACCTGTATTGGCATTCATAATTGTATTATCAGGTTGTCAGCCAAGTCAAGTCAGAAAGTTTCAGTGGGAAGATGCCTTTTGCCAAGACAGAAGTATGCAACACATTGCCCAATTACTAGTGTCCACTAGTTGCCCATGTCATGATCAGTCACAGCAGTCTGGGTCAGGATACCCCTGAGATTAAACCAAAAGAAGGTAATACCAGACAGAAACACATCTTTGAAATGATCAGTATACAAGAAAAACAAGTTAGGGCCTTTTAAAAGGTGTGTTTTAAAGGCTGTCCAAAAAAATCCTTATAAACTTGTCCTGGAGAGTGTGACAGAAATAGCCAGAGTATGGCTATGTGTGGGGGAGTGAGAAGGAGCACTGGGGGGGGGGGGGGGGAGCAACATTGTGAGGTCTGCCAAGACTGGTGCGAACTGACTGCAAAGTGTATTTGTACGTCTGTGTATGGGTTTGTCTGTGGATCTGGTCAGATTTTAGAGGTATTTTCTGTCTATAGATGAGGAACAGTGGTTGCTCTGCTGTACAGTGGAGGGAATGTGTGAAAAGTGCAGACTGTTGTGCAGACAAGGCAGAGAAGGCTCAAGTGAAAATGGCAGACATGATGTCCAAGGCCAGCAATGCCCAGCACAGTGACTGGGACCCCACAGGGGCTGTGGAGAGCATCCTGGCCAAAGTCCGGGACCTGCCTGTCCAGCTCACCAGTTTTATGAAGGTCAGTCAGACATCGCATTGGTCATGCATACCAATTCTTAACAACAGTTGCTGTCACTTTTAATGGTTATTTTTCTTCCTCTCTTCACCCTCTCTTTGCTAAAGTGTGTGTGTGTGTGTGTGCATGCGTGTGCGCGCGCGCATGTGTGTGTGTTTGTGCTTGTGTGTGCGTATAAATGCATACTTTGAGAAAAGGGTATTTCTTCATTATGGTTTTTTAAAAAAGGTTATTTGTACTACAGATAGATATTACCAGTGTATTGAAAATTGGTATTTTCATGATACTTATGAAAATTCTTAGATTAAGCAAGTCTGACCCAGTGTGAATACCAAGTAAATGGAAAAAAAGAAGGTCTCCATATGAAAACAAAAGGAATTATCTGGTTAGCTGTTCTCTTGTATTGTAAGGAAATTTTTTGAATGAAACCCCAAACGCTGGCATATGGACTGTGACTGGCAGGCAGTGGAGGGCAGACTGCAGAAGATTGAGGAGCGACTGGAGTGTGTGGAAGGTACAGTGGCTAACATGGCCATGTCCAGAAGCCAACAGGACCCACCCAGGCAGCTGAAGAATGACCTGGATACCATCCAGTCCCGCCTTCTGCTCCTGGAGAACAGAGCCACCCTCATGGAGAATAAGGTGGGCTGTACATCAGTGCTGTTGTTGTTGATCTCTTTTCAGTCTTTAACTCCTTTTCCCATTCTATGCCTGTTGACAGCCTTTTGCCAAGATCATGTTGGTTCAGGAATGAAAAATGAATACCAAAAACAAAAATGTTGGCAAATTCACTTGAAAGTGTGCAGTATGGTGGCGCTAAAGACAGTAGTTTGCTCCTCAGCTTTGACCAATATTTGGTACCATATTCCTTACATGTATTTAAAATCTGTCCAAATGCTATCACGTGTCAACATTGTCTCAGAGTTGACTGTAGTGTTTACAGACATTTTCTATTTATGTAATGGCCAGTTTTAATTGCTGTAGTTGCTTACTTGGCTCCTGATATATATATTTTTTGTTAGCAATGCAAAAGAAAAGAAAAGATGTATTTGGCTGCAGTTATTTTTTTCAAGAGTGATGCTGAACAGAATTCTAAGATAGTAGCAGCCTTAAAAATGTTTTCTTTTGCAATAATTACCACTGATGCTGAAGAAAAAATGTGATGCTAGACTTGCTTCAATACTGTTCAAAACAAAATCCAGCTGTTGTCAGTTACTACAGCGCATTTTTAATCATTGCATATTTTAACGAATGTTTTATGATAAATCTGTTGTGCCTCATGTATTGCCTAAAATGGAATTTTTTCTTAAGGTAAAAGGTTTGCCATATAGACTTAAATAATTTGTGCACCATGAAAAACAGAAGAAATTTATATTGGGCTGCACCTTTTCCAAAGGTCAGTGTTTTTTTTAAAAATCTGTTGACTTGTTTTGTTGTGTGTGTTTCTGACACAGACAACCACTTCAAGGATTACAGAGGAAAGCAAAACTGTGCCAGTGGTAGAGGAAAAGAGGGACTTTTCACCTGGCCCCTTTGTGTCTTTGGAGAGAGGAGGTAAATCTGCCACTATTATTCATTGCATACTTTAAGCTGTTAATATTGGAACCGATTAATAGAATGTCTGGCTTTGTACTTGCAGCTTCAGATGTGTCATGATATTTCAGAATGCTGAAGTCTAATTTTAAAAACTTATTTGGTTATTAAGTTATCAGCAACTTTTCATTCTGCCTTGTCTTCATTAGGGGTAACATGTGAAGTGGTCATTGAGGCAGTTTTCAAGAAATCCACTGGGAGAGTTATCAGACCTGTCACCTCTTATGTTTTCTGCAGAGTTTATCATTGGCTTGATTTTATTTGTTGTTGTGCGTTCCCCAGCTTTACACTCTGGGGTCACCCAGAATGTGCACTCTGGCTCACTCATCCTGTCTGGGAATGACTGTGAAATTGCAATTGCACTTTGAATGAGAAGTTTGTGTGTATAACTGTTTTTAAGTACCTTGCCACATAGGCAGCCATGCTCTGACTTCAGAGGATTTTTTTTCTCCTTTAAAAGGGAGTGCAGGTTATATTGAGGGCTTGGCATGGCTGAAGACAATTTCAACATAACATTTTACAACATAACAATATGTTAATGTAGGCCTTAGTAATTAGCTGACTTCAATAACTGACACAGCTTTTGGCCTGGGCCATTGGTTTTATTTAATCACTGCTCTTTTTTCTAAAAAAATGGGGGCAAGATAGTCTAGTGTTTAGAGTGCAGCGTTCATGATTTGACAACCCAGGATTGAGCCAGGGTTTGAGCCACCTCCGACACTCCTGTTCAAGGGGATTTTTTCCCTGAAGTGCATCAGTACTGACTTCACTCCCCTGAAAGTTCTTTGGATGAGACTAAATTCTGTTCTCATTAGCCTATCGTATTTTACAAGGATAAATTCAAAGTGATCAGGCCAAATTTTTCTTGTGAATTGTAACATCAGTTTGATTCATTTTAAATGTGCTGAAAACTTGTTTCATAGAATGATTTTGCCAAATTTCAATTTTAACTGCTAAGAATGAATGAAAGAAAAATGGTGTTGTCAAATAACCCACATAGCATTTAGGAAGTTTATCATCTGTGTACAGATGCTATAATTCTGCTAAGAATGACAGCATTCAACTTATCTGGAGACCAATTTTCATGTGTCCTTTTATCATTGTTCACACACAGTCCTTTTTTTGTGGAGATGTTGTTTGGGTTGATATCAGAAAATGTAGGACTGCAACATGCAAACACATAGCATTCATCTTCTAGTCTTTTTTTTTTTTTAGATCAGATTTTCAGTTTTTCCATTGTGCAACTATAAAGTGATTTGTTGTTTAGTCATTTAAATTAATGTATGCATAGAAACAAAAACATTCTATAGATAATCTTTCTTTTTAAAAATTTCATTTAACAGAATGAAAACATAGATTAAGATGTCCAATTATTGCGTCATGTACTGAACACCGTTCTTGCTGGCTTATATTTCAGACCCAAACTGTTTTGAATGAAGAATCCTGACTACCACCATTGTTCAGCTCAATACTTTTTTTTTGTTTTATTGCATGAGAATGACCAGTTTCTGATTTCTTCTTCAACACCGGACGTAATTGGCTTTTAATTTAAACTCAGTTCATCTGCATGGTGTCTGAAGCCTGATTAGTGTGTGTTACAGCATTTGCTGTTATTTTCAGTTAACAAGAGTTTGAAGAATTGGGAGTAGTGAGAAGGAATGTCAAATCAAGCAAATCAAACTAAAAAGAAAAAACAGAAGAAGAAGGATATAATGATCATACAAGCAGAATGAGTTCTTAAAGTCATTGAGCTTTACTTGATGCTGAAAGTAGTTTATCTTGGTCATACTGATGGGAGGCATGTGATACTGCTGAACTCTATCCTGTGGAAAAATGAGGCATTATCAGAAGACAAGCGTCTTTAGTTCAGGTTGTTCCATGAATACATGACAATGGTTTTTGTACAGTAGACTCAAAAGAAAAAAAAGACTCAAAAGACTCAGAAGAAAAAAATGTTAGTAGGGTGTTAAAAGTTGCACAATGATGTGTTTGAAAAATTCTCTCTCTCTCTATTTTTTTTTTTTTTTTTTTTGCATTGTTCATTGTTCTCTCTCTCTCTCTCTCTCTCTCTCTCTCTCTCTCTCTCTCTCTCTCTCTCTCTCTCTCTCTCTCTCTATATATATATATATATATATATATATATCTATATATATATATCTATACACACTCACACACACACACACTCTAATGAATGGGAGTTATCAGTAAACGCTTAATCAGTGTTTGTTTTCAAGCTGCATGGCTTGTTGTCTGGAATTTTCATATGAAGTTGCTGCCTTTTTTAGGTTTGGGGGTTTTTCAGTGGTTTCTTTTTGTTTTTGTTGTTGTTGGGGTTTTTTGGGGTTTTTTTTTTTTGGGGGGGGGGGGGGGGGGGTCATGGGGGGTAAGGATTCTAGCTGGAGAGTTATGGCAAGAACTAAGATAGCTTGAAACTTGTGTGGATGCACTTGTAAAGTGTGCACACAAATATGACAGCAATTTATCTTTGCCCCTGCAACTTGCTCTCTGATTCAGAGGAAATATCTGACACAGTAGTAGTCCAAAACTGATGTAGTATTTCAGTTTAATGTCCTTCCACTAAATAGTGATATCAGACAGGAAAGTGTGTGTGTGTGTGTGTGTGTGTGTGTGTGTGTGTGTGTGTGTGGTCAAAAACTTATGTTTATAAGCAAAGCAGGCTTTTTTGAATTGGTCAAACCTGAAAATAAAGTTGTTTGTAGAGCAAGTTATTCTGTTTGGTTCTCTGTATTAGCATTTTGCTTTTGCTGTAAAATTGATAGTCATATTGTGGCAAATCTTCTTTTTTTGTTTTGTTTTGTTTTAAAATTTGGGAAATTGACAGCTCAGTTTGCAGATTCTGGATCCATAGGCACATGCAGCCCTGTGGTTATTGAAATGCATAATTTGGGATTTGGTCATTGAAGTTGGATTGGATTGGGCAAGCATGCTGATTTAACTTTTTGAGACACATGTTCATTGTGCCTTTTTAGGACTGCTTTCTTTTGACATCAGACCGTTATGTACAAATTTACAAAAGTTACTTGGGATAGTGAAGAAACATTTCAATAGACTGAATTTTAAAATATTTTTGTTAAAGAAGGGTTGCACTCCAATTTTGTGAAAGAGAAGAATTTCTGCTTATTCCTAGACTATGAATAAATGTGTGCTCACCCATACCTATGAGCACACTCTCTCTCTCTTTCTGTCTCTTCTCCATCTATTTCTCACACCCTTTCTCACTCTTCGTGAGTAAGCTTTTGAAAGCAGCATTACCAGAATAGTATGTAAAAAGGTGGAAGTAAGACAGGATGTATTTAAGCAGATATAAGACAGGATTTTAAGGAAAAACCTTTTCAAAGCCAACTCACAAAACCATGAAGATTTTCTTATTGAGTGTTTATTATTGTTGTTTGCTTTTTGATGGTTTTTCTTTTGAAATTTGAGACTAGCATGCCTTTAGTTCAAAGTTACAATTCCAAGTATGCTTTTTGAGTTGTATAGTTCTCTAGTATTGACACTGTTTGGTTTGCCCTCAAAGCAGGCATAAAAGATGAAGGGAGACTGGTTTATCACAATGCTTTATAGTGGAGATAAAGATTTTATTTTCAATGAGTAATCAGTGTTAGATGTTGTTATGCTGCAAGCACCTTAGAAACTTTTTCAGACAAATTAGTGGCTTCAACATTTAGAGAGGTGATCTTTTACCCAGGTTTTTGTGATGTGAGAGTTGGTTGACAAGGATCATGCATGATCTTTAGGCTGTTGTAAAGACCTAGATCTCCAAAACCAGCATCTTCTGCAGAAAAATCATAAATCTGGTAAAAAGATAACCATTGAATAGGGACACCAAAGGCAGCCTTCCCAAGAGAGTTGTCCCAATATCCACTGAGCCTCATCTGTAGCCCATGATGCAAGCAGTAATTATAAGCAGGGCTTTGTGTAAGCTACAGCCATCATTGTGCTTTGGAACAGTGCATTATTATGGCTCCCAGACATTCTTCTGAAGCTGCTGATTCCTTCTGACTTGATATCTTCTCTTTTCTGGCACTGTCTTGTGATAATGGATCCATCTTTGCTTTGTCTGTGAGAACAAAATAAAGAATTCTGTGTGCTTTTATGATCAGGTGTATCAGTCTGTAAAGTATTATTAGTGCATTAGGTTAAGTTTCCAATAACATGTCAGTACATTTTCAGAGATGGTAGTGCTGTGATAGTGTATTTTGTAGTAGAGTTGTTAAAAGTTTTGAGTGCAGTTCTTTCTGCTGCATAGTGAGTAATTCAAAACTTCAGGTTCCAGTGCTCTCCCTTTTACAGAGACATCTTTAGCGGAAGCCTGGTGAGCACATTTTCTCCTATCCAACAAGACCTCAGTGGCTTCCACCCCAACAACAGTGACGTCTTGGCCAGCCTTGCTGATGGGGACCGGCGTCTGTCCAGCACCCCTAACCAGTCTCTGACCACCAAACCTCCCCTTCACACCACCACCACCACCAACACCACCAACCACAGCATCAGCAGCGGCAGACAGGATGAAGAGAAGAGGGCAGGAGTGGCCACTGCCAATAGCACTATTGTCTGGGATAACCTGGACTCCTCCACACAGCAGCAGGTGGAGAGGATCAAAGACATGTAAGTTCACTGCTGTTCTTGGTGATATATTCTCTTGTCTTTTCTAAGTGAATGTTGCTATTTGCCTCATTCTCTGAAATGCATCAATCCCTTGACAAGGAACACAAACCTGCAGAATCTTGGCTCGTGTTTTATAAACCATCAGCTGGGGGGTGGGGTAGCCTAGTGGTTAAAGCATTGTGCTCATGATTTGATGGCCTGGGATTGAACCCTCACAGAGGTACCTGTTTCAGGGAATTTTACCCTGGAGTTACTAGTACTGACTCCACTTCCCCAAAAGTCCTTTGAATGAGACTATGAATGAAAGCCCCATGTGTGAACATATGCAGAACGTCTTGTGCACACATTAAAAACCTGTATTTTGGAAGAGTAGGCCATTGCATGCCGGTAGGAATGGTTGAACAAATGTTTAAAAACACATACCCGGGTGTCGTGTTCAGACATCAACCCCGAAGTTGGAATGCAGCTATCTTCATGATGGGTTAAAACAGTTGCATATGCAAAATCTCACCATCGGTGGACCTTGGAGCTCTAGCCAGGAACCCCAAAAATGCCCCAAAAGCAAACACCACCCACTCATCAGCTATCTAAATATCTGGAGTGCAAAGAAAACTGGCAGAGTCCTAATTCAACATGCTGTGTTGGTAAGAGAAGTTCCAATGGTTTCTGGATGGGTGAGTAGATAAGTGATAGAAATGGTTGACTGGCTCAGTTGTATTGTATACATGTATCTGAGTTTTGGAGTGTCTGTGGGTATGCTTGTCTCAGCAGCTGCAGGGATAACTCTTCAGGCTGTGTTGCAGGTTGAAGGCCACCGAGGTCTTGCTGCCCAACACGGTCAGCCAGCAGCAAGGGGACACATGAAGCTTCTGACAGGGTGGGGAGTCCATCAGGCTTGTTCTCTTCAGCTGGGCAGCAGTGCAGTCTTCCTAATGCCCCCAAACAACCATCTTTCACCATGGGGAAACAGCTCCTGGAGTTTTCTCAGCAGAGAGACAGGTGGAAACCTGCGTTATTTGCTGTGGCAATGGATCTGAATCTTGTTTGTAATCCGTCCATATTGTCAGTGTACACTTCTGTATTTACAAAACAAAATCAAAAGGAAAAGCATATCATCTTGGTACTTGGATTAAAAAAAAAAAACCAAACAAGCTTCCAGGGTACTGAAAAAAATTACATCAAACAAGAATATTTGTATGCGCACTGAAGCCAGTCGTAATACCAAGATAGGGTTGAACTGAAGGAGAGGAAAAGGAAAAACTCTGAACTCGGAAAGAATTTATTCATGAAAGGCCATTGGCCCATATATGAAGGGGGAGAGAGACTGGAAGCATGAAAGGGTGACGCCTTTTTGTTGTCAATTACTTATTGTTTGTAATCCTCTTCATACATTGTTGATTTGTGCTTATTGTACAGCTGTGTAAATGCACTGGAATACTGTCAGCTATAATTCATTGACCAGGTTTGTGGTGTCAGTTGTTTGAGGATGGTGTGTTGTGACCAGTTGGGAAAGTCAACCTTCCGTGGGATCTTTACCTGGTTAGCCAGAAGTTTTACAGGAAAACTAGTATGCAAAGCTTTTGTGCAAAGCACACACACACATGCAGGCATGCATGCACTCATGCGTGCACGCGCGCACACACATGCAAAGCTGAACAAATCAAACGAAAAGGTTAAAATGTGCTTCTGCAGGAAGTGGAACAAGCTAATGCCTAGTCTAATCTAAATTCCTTTATTTGAAGGATAATGGATAAGCACTCATGTGCTTTTTCTTTACATCTAGTCCCCATGTGCATGTGGTTTTGTAGATGCTGTTATCCATTCCCACTGGCACACAAAAGCCTACTCTTCCAAAAGGTGGAATAGGTTAAAATGTGTGTGCAACATGTTCATCGTGAGCATGCACATGGGACCTCAGTTTATAGTCTTATCTAAAGGACCCTAGTAGAGAGCTGTGTGCTCTTGCCAAGACAAGGGAAATTTTCCCTTATATACCCCAACAACCGTCAGTTAGCAATATCTAAGCTGATGGGTATTGTGAATGTTAATGGGTTCAAGTCATGCATGTTTGTCCCTTTTCAAGTTTATATGGACAATCAGCCAAAGTCCAATGAAACATGCCGGAAAGAATAGCTTTGATAAGCCAACAGTTTATATTGAAGAGAAGTGGAGGAGTAGGGAAAGACATTTGTTTTGAAATACCTCTTGAGTGAGAAAAGCCAAAATGTAAATAGAAAACTTTTATAAGCTTTCAAACAAAACAGGCAGGACAAAATCTTTCATGACACAATTTCTTTTTCTTTCTTTCTTTCTTTTTTTTTGCTGCCTCTTGTGAGGTTCCTGTCCTGCTGCTTATTCCAGCCTTTCCTCCACAGCCATACTAGGCTCGGCGTGTTGCATCCTAGGGTCAGAAATCTGTGGGTTGTTTAATGTGACTCATTTTCTGTTTGCAGTGTCTTTCAGGCTGTGCAGAAGGTCTGGTAAAATGTCAAAGTTGGCACATTGATAGTACTCAGTAATTCAAATCTTTATTTTTTCCTTCAATATGTCAAGATTGACCTTGCAAAGAAAAAAGAAGTATATATCTAAATGCAGAATATGGAACACTTCTCTATTCAGTGGTAACAAGTGCTGTACAAAAGTGAAGACAGCTTGTTCGTCTGTCCAGATTGTTTGATTCATTGTTCATTATGCAGCTTAATCTGTAACATTCCATCCAGCAGCTCTTGTGATCAATTTGTGAATATGTATTGTATCATTGGTGATGTTATTGTATGGATGTTGAAATGTACGAATGATCTTATAATCAAAATTTTTCAAGGTGATTTTTGTGAAGGTGGGCTTATGTTTCTGTTTTGTTTGTTGTAGGGGGCTTTGGGTTGGGTTTTTTTTTTTAATTGTTCATATGAAGCATTGCTATAAAGCTGCAGAATTAAGAAATTTTTTAAAAAGTTTTACATAGTGAAACAAATACTTTTTTAATGTAAACAAAAATTTTTGTGTTATTTTTGTGTGCTGGATGGTTTTTGAAAAATGTGTTTCAGCCAGTAACTTGCAAAAATTGAATAATCAAACCTGAATTTTGTTTTGATGTTTGAACCCCCCCTTTAAGCCCCCGGGGGAGAACCAGTTATAGATCATTTTTATTCATACACTGAAAAATACCGGAGAAAATCCCCCACCAAAGATGAGAAGGTTTTGGTTTTCTAAAATTCCCCTGTTTAAAAGGGTAACCATATTCAACTTAAATTTTTTTTCACTTTTGTGGAGAATACCAGGGGTTGAATAGGGGCTTAAAGAATAAAAAATTAACTCTCAGATTTTTTCCCAAAGCTAAACCTTTTAATGGGGGCCTCGCACTTTTTTCAAGACTCAGAATATCTTATATTCCACAAAATTTTTTGTGGCACATTAGAATTGATTAAATCACACAAAGAAATAACAGAAAAGTTTAAAATGAAGGATATCAAAATGAAAGGTTTAACGTTACCAAACCACAACCCAATTAAAATTCAACTTCTTTTTTTCCCTCTGAAAAATTTATATTTATTTTTTATATATATATTTTATTTCTTTTCTTTCCTCGCTAGGTTTCCAAGTTTCCCCAAATGGTGGTTTTGTTTGTATTGTAGTTTTTTTTTACCCCCCATTAAGGTACCCACATTCCAACTTTGGGGATGGTTTAAAATGACAATGTGTGATGAAATTTTAAAATTTTTTCATCCGTTGGGTACCGGCCCAAAATCCCTACTTTCCCAAAAAGGTGGTTTGGGTTTTAACATGTCCCCAATATATTCTGAGCGTTCCCCAAAGGGGCCTTGGTTTATGTTCAACCCAAAGGCTTAGGGGGAAGTGAGTAAATATTTTTTATTTCTTTTTATATCAAGGAAAATGGAATAAGCCGGGCCAAAGGGCCAAAGCGTTTCAGGTTATTGAGTCAGAATTTCCCAAGGCCTACATTAAAATGTTAGTTTAAAATTTTGTTTTGAGTTGCCCACCTTGACAGTTTAACAAACAACTGCATCCTTTATAGGGAAAAGAAGTTTTGAAGTCGGAATTGGCTGCCTTTGTGGAAGGTACTTGAAAAGAGTATAACGCAAACTTCTCACCCATTATTTTCTACTCACGGATTTCCCAGGGGGGATGTTTTGGTCGGTGATTTTCGGGGTGACCCCCAGGGTGAAAAGTGGGGAACGCACACAAAAAAATAACATGGAAAAAAGAAATTTTGTGCTTTTTTTAACCCCCGTTCCGTGTGTTGCGGTTTTGAAAATTTTGTATTTTTCCCCACGGAACAATGGCCTACTTTTAAAAGGGAACGGTTTTAACGCTTGGCAAGAGTTCTGCATGCTTGCCAGGGGCCCCGGTTTTATTTCATCGAAGGGACTAATGTGAATCCTGGTAAAATCCCCTAAAAGTGTTCTGTGTGGTCAGCCCCGGCGTCAGATCCGAGTGAAAAGCCTAACCCCCTGGGCTACCTGCCCCTACAAAAATTTTAAACAAAAAAGCAAAATGACCACAATTAATTTTAAGTTTGTAAAAGAAAATTTTGATTTAAAGGTGGGTTTGAAGCCCTTTCGGGGCCCTTTGGGGTCGGAGACAAAAGAGAATCCGCACATTTTGTTTCAAATCGCCGTGAAAAAGGTTACCACTATGGAATTTTTTTTTCCTGGCTGAGGTTGGGGGTTTCCCCAATTTTGGGGGTTTTCCCTATGTGCCCTTTGTTCCCCTTAAAGGTAGCCGCTTCTGCCCTTGGGGTGTTTGGGTTTTTTTATGTTTAAAACCCCACCAAACTGACATGTTTTACGGGATTTTTTAATGGTATTTGATTTCTGTATGTGTATTACAAAAGGGGAAAAAAGGCTGGGGGGTTGACTTCAGTTGACCTGGGAGACCCAAAAAATTCCCCCCCCTTTTTTTACCAGACCCATTGGTGCAAATACATTTCTGGACCAGGGATTGAAGTGAAACAGTTTTTAACCCCCCGTTTTGTCATATGGAAGGAATTCCCTCTATTATATTCGACAGGCTCGCAACCAGTGCACACCATGTTTTCTCACTGATCCAGTCAAGGGATCAGTCATGACGAATGTTTAAAAATTTATGGCTCAAACCCTTTCCTGCTTGCTGTCGTGTAAAATACCCACTCTAATTTTACTCTGTAACGAAAAAAAGTTGAGTTCTCCGTTGTAGTTACTTTTCAAAATTTAAGGCTGGAGGTTGGAGAGGGTTTGGGTTAAAAAGTTGGGTATTACCCAAAGTAGCATTCATCATTCCCCTCTGTGATTTGAGACTTGGCAGTATTGTTTTAGTTCATTGATCTTTGGGATTTGAGTTATCATTGTTAATTTTGTTAAAGAAATATTAACAAGTTTTTTAATTTTTCAGAAAAATATTTTTAAATTAAATTAGTTTGGAAGACAATTGATTATTTGTTATTTGATTGATTCCTTCCATACGCTTTGTTTTTGTTTGGATGATAGTAGTTTTTGGAAATATTTCCTTTTCTTCACCGTTTTTTGTGAATTTTTAGCTTTTTTAAATTTTTTTTGACTCCTAAATATTAATGTTTTTTAAAAAATCTCTAAAAAAATTTTTTTATTTTCCTTTGAAAAACCAAGGGGGTTTTGGGGACATGTTTGATCCTTAGTATTTTAAATGGGGCTGTTTGTTATATTTTTTCGTAAAATTTTTCCAGAACTATGGCCGGGTCTGGATCAGTAATATTGAATGTTTCCAAGCATGGAACTGTTAAATTAGTAAGAAAAGCTGCTATTATATTTTGCAAAAGAACGAAGGTGATAGTTTTAGGCCCCTTTTTTGGGAATTTTTGTTCCTTTTTTTTTACCATGGGTCAGAGGGGGTAGTGTTTTTGTACAGTTATAAAAGGGGGACACATTTTTTTATGTTTTTAGGGTTGAAAATTAGTTGATAAATAGTTGTTTTAAATTATGTGATCTTGGGGTGAAGTAACTAATTGGTGAAGATTAAAATGAGTTAAAAATTGGGCCCTGGATTGTTTATTTTGCGGGGTAAAATATTAAAACACCTAGAAAGATTTTTCTCTGTTCAAATGGCCATTCTCATGGAGTAAAATTTTGTCTTCCAATTTTTTTCTTTCTGTTGGAGGGAAGAGAACTCTAATCTGAAACTTTTAAAGATTAGGCCTTTGGCCCCATAACCTGGGGTGTCATAAACAATAATCAACAGAAAGCGATGATAACAAAAAAAATTACATGCATTAAAGTTTTCCCTTTAAACTTGCTCTGTGCTATCTATCCATTTTAAACCCATTCACCCAGTGGTGTAAAAAGGAGAAAAAAAGCGTTCCACCCTGTCTACCCGGGGCCAACCTAGCCCTGTTTCCCCCAGAGAATGCCAGGGCTTCATTTCATTTTACAGTCCTCCCCCACGTTGTTTTTTGGTTTTCCCTTTTTTTTCCCTTTCCCTTTTGGGGGCCATGCAAGTGTTCTTGTGATTGATGTGGGTCTCTTGGGGTTCCCAAAATACTTCCACCTGGTCTGGTGATGAGGGGTTCCCCATGTCTTCCTCCCTGCATCTCGTAGTGGGTCTCTTTGGGAGATCTTCTTCCCCAAAAAGATCCAGGAATTCTTCGGGGGCTTTGGGTGTAAAAGGATCGAAGTTTGGTAAGACCCGTTTCCCCGTACCCTAGATAAAAAGTACGGAGCCCAGATACACACAGTTGGTAAGCTTCAGCTTGGTTTTTGGGTGATGATTTGATCTCCAGAATTGTTCATCCCCCTAACCACTCCGGGCCTTTGCCCCGTTGTTGGGATGTTTCTTTTGTGCGTTGGTTTAGCGCTCCAAGGTTGTGAATTTTCCCTGTCTGGCCAGGTCATTCCTTTCACTTTCCAGGGGCTGGTGTTTACTTGAGCAAATTGTCTTGTTTTTTTGGGTGTAATAAAAACCCCACTTGTGTCCTGTTTGGAGTCTGCTTGTTTTTGGAAGTTGGTGTGGTGTGTGACAGAGCGAGGTATCCGCAAAGTCAAGGTCGTTAGGTTGAAACAGGCCCAGGGATCCCTTCGGGTGTCTTTGTTGTTTTCCTCATCCCCAAAAAGGGCCAATTAAAGAAAAATCCCGACATCACACATCCTTGTTTACCCCCGTTTGACTTCGAAGACAGTGTTGTAGGGCCCCACAGGGATCTGAAGTTGTCTTTAAAGCTCTTGATAAGGTGTCCCAGTTTCAATGGCTGCATGTGTCGAGGTACCCAAAGGTGTTTGTGTTGCGTCAAACCTTTTCAAAGCCCACAAAATTAATACGGGGCTTTTCATTGTCCTTTTCGTGATGTTTTAAGCGTGAATATCTGGTCTGTACTCCTCGTTGCTTCCTAAAGCTGTTGTTTTCCTCGGCATAGTCCCCCGGTCTGTTTCTTCTGTGAGCCTTGGCCGTTTTCTGGGAAAGACAAAAGAGTGATTCCCCCCAGTTGTTGAGTCGTAGGTTCTTTTTGGGGGGTTTTGATACACCCCTTGGTCCAATCGTCAGGAACTTTCCGTTCTTCCTGAAGTTTGGAACGGGGTTTGCAGTATGTCAGCTGCTATTTTCAGAATCTGTTGAACAGTTCGCCCCAAGGTTGTTGGTGGTGACTTGGGGTTTGATGGCACCCATTTTTCTTTGTTGGGGGGTTACTCAATGTTAAGTTTTTGTAGCTTCTGGGATGTCGGTGTTCTCAGGTGGGGGTGGGGGAAGGATTCCGGAAAGTTTTTACCCCACTTTCTTCTTGCTTTTTCCCTTGTTGTAACATTTTCCCCTTCTTCCCCCTGTTTGGTCCCCAGCGCCCCTTAAAAATTTGTTGCTATTTTGGTGTTTGTGATTTCCCCCTTGTTCCCCTTGGGGGCCAGCCTCTTCTCCCTCACTGAGCGGGTCCATGGCTTTTCTCTTGTCAGGGGCGTGGGGTTCTTCACTTTCCTGGTGCCTTTTACAACTCTTTCCCTCTTCGTCTGGGGAGACTTTACTTGCAGAATTCTTCTTGATCTTTCCCCTTTCTTTGGGGCATCGAGGGTCTTTTTTGGGGATCGTCATTGTTGGTCTTTTTTTTTTGAGAGATTTTTCCTTGCGGCTCTCAGGTATAGTTTACAGATCTGTTCCGTCCATCTATGTCATGCTGTTCGTCATTTCGGGCAGATGGGGAAATTTTTTTCCTAAATTGTTGAAAATCAGATTTCACGTTGGGTTTAGTTGCTGGGTTCAAATCGACTTGAGTGGTTGGTCTTGTGTTTTCTTCAGTTTCATTGGGTGTGCAGTACTAGGTGATGTTTCTTCGAATCCGCATTGCTTGGTTCTCCATCCGAAGAGATGTTAAAAGTTAAAATTCAAGGGTCTTTGGTTCTTTTTTTCCCCATCGGCGACGTCCAATTCAGCTTGTGGATGTCTGAGGTGAGGGGTCACTCTTCAAAAGTTTTTAAGGGCGAAAACCCCAAAGTCTTCCCCGTTTGCATTCTGTTCCCCCCTTTTTTTCCCCATGGCTTTCATAGTGGGTTTTGCCCCTTTCCGCCCCTTTGGCTTTGAGGCCCCCCTGATACTACATTTGGGGTTTTTCTCTGTTCTGTCGCGGGTGGTAAAAAGTATCGGGGTCCTCGTTGTTTTGTTGGTTTGCTAAAGGGATGTGGTGTGTTGGGGATGTGTTTTCCCCTTCAGTCGCACTATTAATTTGCTGTGACGGGCTTCCATCCAAAGGCATCGCTCAAAGCCTTTCTTGGGGAATGGAATCGCTCGGTGTTTTTATCTCCCCCCAGAGTAGAGGAGGTTTCCCGGGGGTGGTTCTCTTTTCCCCCAGATCCAGTCTTTCTCGCTCACCCCCTGGGAATGGAGGTTGAATTTCATCTTGATGTTCGTCCCAGTTCCCCGCCATACACGCCCTCATTTCCCAATGTCCTTCGATTTAAAATTTTGGGTGGTTCGGTTCACGGACCAGGAGGCCCCTTTGCATGAAAAAAAGTAAAAAATTTTATCTGTTGCTGTTTCTAATTTCTTTTTACGGGACGGGTTTAGCCCTGTGCTGGTTTTGATGCAAAAGTGAAATTTTCGTTGCTGTTCCGAAAATTCTTCTTTTGGGGGCCCGGGTTGTTGTGTGCCCAACCCCCCCGCCCTGGGGGAAAGGGTTCCCTTTCCCTTTACGAATTGGAGGGCAGGGATTATTTTGCAATCCCGTTTTGCAAACTCCCCTGGGGCCCCCGGGGGATTCTGTATATCTGCGCTTCAAAGTTATAACAAAATTGGAAAAGGGGAGTGGTCAGTTTATTTTCCGATGCAAGTAAATATTTAACTTAAACAATGATGGACATTATAAAAAACTTTTTTTTTTGAAAAAACTGACCCCAAGTGGGTATGCGGGACATTTAATAAAGTGGATTTTTGTTTTTTTCCCGCACTGACATATCGGAAATTAGGTCTGCTTCTGCTATTTTTGAAAAAGTTTATGTATTTTTAGCGGAAAACCCCTGGGCGTAATTGTAAAAAAAACTTTCCCTTGTTTTTAAATTGTTTAATTTTGTTTACAAAAGGGCAAGAAAAGTTAGTTAAGTGTTGAGTACCAGTGTACTTTGGTGACGGGGTATTTTTTCCCCTTTCCTGAACATAAACATATTTAAAACCCTCCTTTAGCTTTTTAAAAAACTTTTTTCATATTTCCCCCGTTTTTTCCAAAAATAAGCCCTTCTGGTCAGGAAGAAACATAATGATAAAAGCCATTCTCTTATTTTTTTTGCAAAAAAATTTGACATCTTAAGCTTTATGGGGAAGCCGTTTCTTTCATTTTAAAACCTTAAACCAAAATTTTAACTGTCTTAGTGTATATTTTAAACAAAATGGGATTACCCAAATTTTTATAAAAAAGGTTATTGGGAGTTTTATCTAACATTTAGAAAGAAATTGATAAAAAGGGGATGTTGAAAAATTTTTGGTCATTTTTTTAACCCCCAGACCTCTGCCCCATAAACAAAAACGGGTGTTTTTGTGGTTGAAAAATTTTTAAAAAGATTGTAGAGTTTTCCCCCCAAGTGAATTAAGAATTTTAAAAATTGCTAAGATCCTTTTTCTTGACAGTTTCCCATATCAGCAGAGCATGGGAAAAGTAATTTAGTGGATAAAATTATCCCAAGATACTTGTATGCATTCATAGTTTAAATTGCCCCATAAACATTTCATTGAATGTAAATGGTCAATTTTCAAAAACAAAACCCCTTGTTTTTTGAAAAATTTAAACCCTTTTTGTCCTAATTTTTGTGTGTCTCAAAAGACATTTGTTTTTGTAAGCCCCAAAAGTTGACAAAAATAACATCGCAGAAACATTTACAAATTTTTTAAAAACAAAATTAACGGAATTTTTTCCCCGCTGGTAAATAAAAGGTAAAATAAAGGGGCTACTATTTCTCATTGTTTGACCCCCGGGCATGAAAAAACTGTTAACCCCCCTAACCATTTCCCTGCAAAATGTTATACATCAAACTATTGTTTAATACATTTACTATCCCCCTTAAGTCCTTTCTTTTCCAAACTTTTCCACATTTACCCTATTTGATCGAAAGTTTTTAAAATCGATAAAAGCTAGGTTAATTTTTATGATAAACCAGTTGCTTTTGTATTGTTGAAAATATTTAAATATTGGTCAAGTTTCTGTCCTTTTACGGAACCCTGCGGTTTTTTTCCCTTTCAACTTATTTTCTTTCCCCTCATTCAAACGATTTTTAAGTATGTGGCTGTAAAATTTGCTTAAATTTTAAAAAGAATAATCCCCATTGTTTAAAAATAAAAATAATTTTTTGGTTTTTTAAATAGCGCGAATCTTGTAAAGCAAAAATAAAAAGGCTAGATTTTTTTCAACCATTTTAAAGTACGGCAGATTTTTTCCCCGGAAAATTTGGGGGTGCTCCCCCCGGGGGGCGGGAAACGCTCCCCTCTTGCGCGTCCCCACCCTTTCACCTTTTTTTTATTTTTTTTTTTTTTTGTTTTTTGGGTTATTTGCATCCCCTTTTTATGAATGGTGGATTAAAGTTCTGTCCAAGACAAAGAAAAATTTCCTTAAAAATTTTAATTTATTGCAATTTTTGTTAGTAGGGTACAGCGTTTTTAAAAATCCCCCTATGACACCTTTGGGGCCCCAAATTTATCTTCTTTAATGTTTGTAAAATAAAAACGGGTTTTGCTGTTTCTACTCTGCACTGAAGTTTTGTGAAGCCTTAATAAAGGGATAATCTCCTGGGGAAATTTCCCAATTTTTCCGGATTTTGCGCAATACATTCTCGATGAATGCTGTAAAAGGCTTTTAAAAAATCACGGTGATTACTGCTGTTTTTGATTGTGACTTTTTCGATGATGTTGCGGGGTGAGAGGGTTACTTTTTTGGTAAAAAACCCTCCCTTTTCCTTTTCTGAGTTGTTGGCCCTGCTCTGAGATTCGCCGATGATGATCTTTGAAAATTTGCGGGGAAACAGATGCAGATGTTTCCCTTCCATTGTTAAAATTTTTCAGGGTCCTTTTTTGGGGTTTCACGATGACCCCCTCACCAATTCGGTGTGTTCTCCTCCCAAAAGCGAAAAGAGTGCTGTAACTTTAGATGCAAATTTGGATTGCCTTGAAAATTTCTCCCTTGAGGTTACCTGGCCCCGGGGCTTTTCCATTTTTGCGAGAGTGTTTTGCTCTAAATCTTTCCTTTTTGGGGGTGGCTGTTCACATTAAATCGCATGGATCTTGTACATCTCCCTCTTCAGTTGGTGGGGGTTGTTGAGAACTCGTGAAGTTGCCCATCTTGCATCTTTTTCTGTTCTGTGGTAAATTTGGGCCCTTGTTTATCTGGTAATAATTATTTTACTTTTTATTATTTTTGATACATTTTTTCTTTTTTTTTATTAATTTTTTTTTTGGGGAAGCAACGCAAAGTAAACTAAAAAAACAAATGCTTAAAAAATTTTGAGATTACGAAAAAAAAATTTTTAACCCCCCCCTACTGTGTGCATCACGAACATACACACGCCACCAGAGCACCCCTTTCCCGGTGAAATGTTTTGTACTGATGGCCCCCCAGCCCCTCACAGGGGAATAGAAATTGTGATCACGTTTTATAAAAATTTTAGTGCACTACGTGTGGGTTTCACACACACACACAACACACACCATTTCCCAGGTGAAGAGTAAAATTGATAGCCCCCCCCCAAAAAAAAAAAAAACAGTACTCTTTTTTTTGGTCAATGAAGATGAAAGTTGGTAGCTTTCTATTAAAATTCTACTGATAGGAGGAGACTCGGGCAAAAGCTTTGTCACCCATGGGCAAAATTTGCACCAAAGTTCCCCCGGGGACACATCAAATTTTTTTTTTGTATACATGTTTGTGTTCTACCCTTTAGAGGAACCTAGGGGTATTTTTAACATTGGTGTGTTTTAAAAAAGTTTATATAACAAAAAATAAAGCAGAAAGATTTAGTACTTTCCAAATGTTTTTATATTAGTAAATTTTTTTAAAGAAGTTTATTCCACTGTTTCAAAAAAGAATTGTTGGAGCGGTGAAATGGATACAATTGCTGCTCACCGGAAAAGAAGTAGGTATCATACGGTGAAAGGAGGGAAGGGAACCTGGGGACACAAAAGGGCGTTGCTGGACTTTTTCTTATGCTGGTTTTTGGGAAAAGCCCCTTCTTTGGCTTCATCTAGTTGTGGTAAGAAAAAATTTTGGGAGAAATGGCAATGGGGGCGGGTGCCAGGTGTTGAAAAAAAGGCGATTTTGTGTTACGTAACTGCCCAGTGGCGTTTTTATTTTCTTTTATACAAACAGTTTTGTTGAAAAAAAATAAATTAACGCACTGTTTTGAAAGTAAAAAGATAGAACTTATTCCCCGGATCAACCAAAAGAAAGTTCAGTTTAGCAGAAATGCGGGTGTGCTTTCCCCCTTAAAGTATTTTAAACACTTGCCAAGCGAGTCTTAAGCCTCCCGTTTTTGCCCATGTTAATGTCTACTATAATTTGTATTATATAATGTTTTTGTTTGTTTCATCATCGCTTAAATTTGGGTCGAGTTTTCAATTCCCCAAATTTCTTTAAACTAACAAAAGTTTTTGTTTTAAATTTAAGAATAATCCTGAAAAGGCACAAAAAATTTTATGGATCTAAAGATAATGCACATCAATTTTCCAAGTTTTAAGACACCCATAGGCTTGTAATATTTGAATGTTTAAAATAGATCACCAGCAAAAATGTTGGTTTCCCGAAAACCCAAATTAAAAAATGATGTAATCTTACCTTGCAAAGTGTGTATTAACAATATCACATTTTTTTTTTTCTCATGTTTGTTTATTCGCACACCCAAAAAAAACCCCCAACCAAAAACTAATATTTCTTTGTTGAAATTGAAAATTAATTTTTAAAATTTGAATTGCATCAATAATTTTTTTTTCTTTTCAACATTTTCGCATCCAAGGGTTGTTTGGAAATTTTTGTTGAGAGTTCTAAGTAAAGTGTTGGTGTAGGGTTGTTAAAAGTTTTTGTTCTGGTTGGCAGGTGAGGGCATCTTCGCTTTTTTGCAAAGGGGTCTGGAAATGGCTGCCCATGACCCCAAAAACAATTTTGAAATCACCGAGGATTAACAGTTTTTTGGCGCTCCATCAGTGGCAAGGTCATTACCCCCCCAAGTTTTTTTTTTGGTATTTGTTTTCTTTAAAAAAAAAAAAAAAGCAATTTTGACTATATAGATATGATATTTTTTTTTTAAGATTTAAGAAGAAGATGGATGAGGCTAAGACATTCCTGCCTAAAAGTAAACTGTGGGTTGGGGGTTTGATTCCCCAGCCTCACCCTTTCTTCCCTTTGTCAAGAAAATAAAAACTGAATGTTAGTCTTTAAAAGATGGACTGTAAACCAAGGTCCTGTGGGGAACGCTGCAGAAAGGGGAACGCAGCAGAAAGGAAATGGATGAAAAAAACCCCTCCGCTCTTTAAAAAAAAAGGCATGCCCCCAGGTGTCATGTTTCAGTTTAGACATCGGGCCCCAAAATTTAAGCTTTTCCCAATCATCTGGAGGGGGTGGGGGTAGGGGGGGGCGGGCCATAAAAAAGTTCACCAGGGGGAAAAATTGGAGCTCTTGCTAAAGGGAAAGAAAAAAAACCCTTATATTTGTAAATTTTAAATTTTTTTAAAAATTTAAAAAAAATTTTTTTTGGACGATACCCTATATGATATAAGTATTTCAAAAGAAAAAAACGGTAACTAGTATATTATGTAAAAAATCATATGAGTTGGAACATAAAAAGTGCTTAACCCCAGCCGAAAAAAAGTGTATTAAAGCACTGCTTTTTAACACAGTCTGTATTTTCCCCTTCGGGTGAGACTATAAACCCAGGTCCCATTGGAAGCACGAGAAAAATCTTTTGGGACATGTTTAAAAACCTGTTCGCTTTTGTAAGATAGGCCCTTGTTGCCGGTGGGAACAATGCGAATCACAAATCCCCCAAACAAAGCGGGTGGATGAAAAAAAAACCAAATCATTTATTTCCCAAAAAAAAAATAAAAAAAAAAATTTTTTTAAAAAAAAAAAAGTTTTCAAAACAAACAAAAAGAAAGGCATTTCCTCCCCCCCCCCAAAAAAAAAAATGCAAGTCTATCCCCAAAACTACGAAAACAAAATTTCTACCCTTTGGGAATCTAGCCCAAAAAATAAAAAAAAAAATGTGTCTTTTCGAATTTTTAAAAAGACTAAGCTTTTTAAAATATTAATTTATGTGTCCTGACGTGTCTGTTGTATTGTTAAACACATCCTATTAAGGGAAAAAAACCCCCCTTTCCTGGTTCACGTGCACTGTGACTTTGGATGTACCCAAAACCCCGTTGGGGGGTGGGGGGGAAAAGGGTTAAAATTTGGTTTAGGGGGTTTGTGGGGGGGGAAGGGGTTTTTTGGTGGTTTTGGTTTTGGAGGAGGAATCCTTAGCCAAAATTTTATTTCTTAGTTTTATGTTTGGTTGGTGTTGGAGGTTGTTTTCTTTTTTTTTTGGTGGGGGAATAAAACTCACATTAAAAAATAAAATTTTTTAAAGTATACTAAACGACTTAGGAGATAGAAGGGAAAAAAAAAAAAGTGTTTTGGGGGGGGGGGTTTTTTTAAAATTTTTTTGGGTTGTTTTTTGGGGTTTTTCGGGGGTTTATATGTTCGATTGTTTAGGTTTTTTAAAGGGAAATTTAAGTTTTTTGGGGGTTTGTGTTAAAAGTTTTGAGGTTGGGGGTAGGTGTTTTTTTTTTTTTGAAGATTTAAACCTTTTTCTGGGGCTGTCCCAGTAGAATTCTTTAATGATATATGTTTTTTTTCTATAGAATTTTTTTAATATTTTATGATTTTTTTTTTAGTAAAGAAACCCAAATTTTTAAAGACTTTTTTCAGTGATGAAAGGGGGTTTTTGGCAATTTTTTTTTGGCCGCCCCCATTAGCCATCTTGAACCTAAGGAAGAAAAAAATTAAATAGTTTGTTGTTGTAAAAAGCAAGAGGTTATACGTGTATTTTAAATTTACAAAATCTGGTTTTCAAAAGTTTGAAAGACAAAGAAAGGAAAATTTTCACTGTTTATTGCGTTTTTAATTAAAGCAATGGCAAAAAATTTTTTACAATTTGCTGCAAGCTGACACCCAACAAAGGACTGAGGAGCATTTCACCACGTCCACACGTGCAAATTTTCCACCCATTCAAAGTCACACCACACAGCATACACTCCACTCAAATACACACACATCACAAGCATCACTCTACTCAAATACCCAAAACACCCCCAATCACACACCACTCATGCATACAGTGTTGTTCTAGGTGTCCCTTGTGGGATTCCCGCATTTTTTTCAAAATTGCCCCAAAAAGATGTGGGCAGTGGCCCTAACGGGCGCAAAAAAAACCCCGGGCAAACAGGTGCCATAGCAACTGCCGTTTAAAAATCCCCAAAAATTAAGCACTTTTTTCCCCCCTCCCCCCCCCCCCCCCCGTTTTTTATGATGTTTGGTTAGCTAAGGCCCCACTTTTGACCAATCCAGAAAAATGAGTTTTCCTGGTCGGGTTTAAGTGGGTTCATTACGGGTTAAATGGGGTTTTGGTAGGGGTCCCCCCCGGGGTGCAACAACCCTTTCCCGCTCGTTGTCCTCTTTTTACGTCATCTTCCAAAAGGCCTTGTACTCTGGAAACAAATGATGATTGGGCGAGATTTTTAGGGATGCAGAAGCCGCAGGGTTTAGAGTGGAGATATGGTGGAAAATGGGGTTTTTTTAAAAATGGAAAGAACAAGATTTATAAAAGGGGTTGCCAATTACAGAACACATTAAAGAAAATGCAAAACCTCCGAACAAAGGGGTGACAAAATAAAAAAACTTCAGAAAGACTTCCATCATTTAGGGGAACCCTCTTCCTCTCTCCTCTCAAAGTATGGATCGGGGAGGAAAAAAAAACTTTGCATTAGCTTTAATTTTACATTTAAACCTCTAAATGTGGAAATACAAATTTTCCCCCCTCTGTTTACGTCTTGGGGGGGGGGAGAGGGGGGGGGACTGAAAAAGACTTTGATAGTTTAAAACCCCCTTTTTTCCCCCGTAGCCCCCGCTGCCCCCTGCCCCCCATCTATTTATACCCCCAGCCCGCCGGACTCATTTTAGCCCGTGGGGTTTTCCCTCAGCACTAAGAAAATATACCCCATATTAAAAACTTCCTGAGGTCGTAAAATAAAAGGAAAGGAAAAAAAATTCAGTGCTACACGCCTCCCTTTCACAAAAAATTTGGGCCCGTGAGGCTTTGTCTTTTTCCCCCGCTTTTTGTTGCTAAAAATGGCGCAAAGATTGAGCATACAATTTGGGGAATATATGATGTGGAAATTTAAGCTATTTTGGCGGAAATGGAAAAAGTTCGAAAGAGAATAAAATTTATCTGATGTTTGAAGTAGATTTTGAAAAAGAGATGAAATAGGAAAAGGGAAGTGGTCGGAAAGTGGTTAGGATAAATTCCCGGGGTTATGCAAACATGGGGGCAGCGACAAGTGTTGCCCTGCAAGACTTTACGCGATGACTGGGCCCGGGACAAACCCCCCACTGAAAGCCCCAAATTTAGATTACTTTTTTTGTTTGTCCCCAACATTTTTTTTTAAATTGAGCAGAGAAAAATAAAACTATGGCCGGCAAAAAATCGCTGTGAAAGGTTTGTCATGATCCTTCGGACAGAACAAACCCGATGAAAATTTGGGGTCCCGTAGTTTTGATTTGTGGGGATCACGTTTTCCCCAGGGTTATCTTTAAGGTCTACTGATTTGACTTTTTGAGTACAGATCAGTAATTTAGGGTGAAAACCGATTTCCAAAAATTTAAACGTATTTTTACCTAGAAAACCCAACCCCCTGGCGCGACATGGCTGTGACACCGCATTGGACGCCATGTAGTATATTGGGGAAGGAAATAGGTCGTAAAAGTAGGCGTTTAGCATATATTTTTAAATAAAAAATACCGCATTAGCAACTCTTTTCAATATGTTTTAAAACTTTTCCCCGAAGAAGTGTGATTTGGGGACAGTAATTTTGTGACGTGTGAATGTTCGTTGGATTACATGACGGGGAACGAGGAGGACACATTACAGGACCACACTAAATTTTTTTTTGTTTAAACAATACCTATATTTCCTGTTAGGGGTAGTTTGATACAGCTGATGTCACTGCAAGTTATGTATTTGGTGACAAAGAGGGGGGAGCACACGAACATGTAGGGGGAACAATCTTGGGGGGGCAGAAAAAAGTATGACAAATTTAAAAATTTGGCCAAATATGACTGCTCGCGAACAATAGAATGTACAGGCTAGGGACTTGGGGGACCTTTTCTCTGAAAAAAAAAGCGTAAATTTTCCCAATACTAAGAGGTTTCTCTGCAGAAAGCGAATGGTAAAGGGTTAACCCATTGATCTATCTCTTGAAAGTGGAAATACAATTTTTATCTCTCTCTCTCTCTTTAACCTCTTAATGCCCCGTGCAAGTGCACCTTTTCTGGGGATACAATTCTTAGTACCACTTGCTATGTTCATATCCCCTTCTCAGAAACTCTACATGATTTCCTGATATTTACCCTGGCATAATAATGTAATTGCTTGAGGGGAAGCTCAATTTAATTTTTTAGTGATTTCACTGCGAAAAAAAAAATTTTAAAAAATAAAAAAAAACGACAACAAATACCTTTGTTCATCACCCCGTTTCTGAGTACCCCCCATCTCGTAACATCAACATTTTTTCAGGCCAAAAACTCATCCTTTTTTTAAAATGCACACTCCTGAATCAACCCGTCGTTTTCTCATGGGTAAATCTTAAGTTTTATTTGGCTCTTTTTCAGCTGTGAAATTTTTTTGATGCCCTTAAAAAAGTGTCAGCCTTTTTTAACAAGAATGCCCAAGCGTCAGCATAAAAAAAACAAAAAATTTCGAGCTAAAAACCAAAAGTTTTTTGCCCCGGTTTTTTCAGCTGGATGTTGCCAAAAACGGAAAATTTGGTTTTAATTTTTGACTGGGTCTATCTCTTGGTGGACCCTACAATTTACCTCTCTTCTTTGAAATTTAAAAATAAAACTCCCTTCTCTCAGGCCTAGGTAGAAAAACCCTTTTTTATTGGGTTTTTTCCTCTTGTTCCTTAGTCACCCCCCCCTCTGTGGAAATAAAATAATTTGATTATCTCCTTTCTCTCAACCCCCACTCTCTCTCCCCCCAACCCCCACTCTCTTCTTGGTCACAAGCGCTTTTTGATTTCATATTTAAATCAAACTTAAAGTGAATTTTTAATCCTTTTTGCCCATGTATTGCTTGTTTGTTTTGTTTCTCTTCCTTAACAAAAACAGAAAAAAAGGTACTTAGGGTACTGTAAGTAAAAATACTTGTCCCCCTTTTTTTTTTTTAGGGGGCCCTTGGGGCCCCTTTTTTTGAAATCCCAGAATCAACACTGCAATTTATTATTAGTACACCCCAAGTCTAGCGGGCAACCTTCAGACACCCAGTGCATGTGTTCGCTTTGAGTGGTTATTTTGTATTTTTCGTGTATTTTTTTTTATTGGGTTTTTTTATTTTTTTTTTGGTACACACATTTTTAAAGGGTTTTAATAATTAGTATTTAATATTTTCCCCAAAAATTTTTGTTCAAATAGATGGGTTTATGAAAAAAAAAAATTTTGTTGCTTATTCAAAAAACCCTCTGGAATTTAAAAAAATTTATTGACACCATACATGCACAAATTCCCAAGCAGCAACACACATGCGCAACAAACACCCTGAACAAAGCCCGGTGAAATGAAAAGACACAAGCACAAGTGGGATGTACAACATAGTGTGGGCATCATAAATTGTCTTTCTGTGTCTTTTGCTTCATTTTTTTTCTGTCTCAGTTCCATTCTTTTCTGAAAAATATAATTTTGTTTTTTTTTAAAAAACAAACCAACCCGGTTTTGTTTTCAGCACTTTGTGCTGTACTAAAACCATGCAGTGGACAACTTCTGTTACATTTTCCCTCATGATTTGCTTCCCATTTTTGGTTTTTTTTCTTGGGGCCCCAAAAACTTTGTAAGTTCCACAAAAATTGTTGTTTAGCTTGAAGAACAATTTTAAAGTTGATTGTGTTCAGGGTAATAAAGATGATGAATAAAAATAATAAAAAATGGATTCTAAAGTGTATTCTTGAAAAAACAAATAAAGCCTTCCCTTTAACCCCCCTAAAACCCGCAAACAAAAATGATAAAAAGTTTTTAACAAATTGAAATACACACACAATTTACCTTCGAGGGTTTATGGGAAATTTTTGGGTTTTGAAGGAGGGGCAATAGAAAAAAGGAGGGGAAAGTCTAGGTTTGAAATATTTGTCGAGGATGGATTTAAAGTTTCTAAGTAGGCTTTTGTGAGGGAGAGAGGAGGGCACCCTTGATGCAGAAAGGAAAGAGTGACACCCAAGTGGTTGGGTGAGTCTAGAATTTTACACGGGGGTATCCAGAGCGGAGGGGCAAGAAGGATTAAGGAAAGACAGCCTCCAGGGGATGAGAACTGAGAAGCTTAGTGTGATTTCGAAAATTTTTAAAAGCAGATATCATTGTGATTTTTCACGGTGTGAACACTGGGTTTTTTTTCCCGGGAAGGGGCTGTCATCAGATTTAGCTTCTTTTTAATAACATTTTATTTTGATTTTTTTTTTTCTTCAGTATTCGTTTTCTGCAATTTTGGATTTTTTGTACCAAAATTTTTCAGAATTTTTTGCTGCGTGGATTCTTTTTCAGGTCTTTGTCCCCTTTGCATAATTGGATTTGATTTATCTGAAAAAAAAGCGTTCCTAACCCCTACTTTTTCCAGTAGATGGGTGGGACTACATCGGCCAAAAGTATAGTAGTAGTATGTTCTTTGAGCCGAAGGCCCCTAAACCCCGGGTTATCCCCTTTCTGTGCGTTAAGCGAACTGATGGTTTTTCACCACCCCCTGTGAAGGGCGCTACTGTCGCCAAACTTCCCCGGAGTGGTACCCCCTTGTACCCGGGTGGAGTGAGGGGAAAATAGGGGGAAAAAGGGTTTTTTCCCAAAGGGCACAAAAAACCCAGCGAGCGGGGGTCGAACCCGCGCCTCTGGATACGAGCACCCCCTAAAACCCCCTCGACCACGGTGCCTCCCCCACATCTGGGAAACCCAAAAAAAAACCCAAACGAGAAGGGGTGGCGGAGGTTAAGATGTTCACCCGCCTAACAAGTAAAAACCCTGAGTTTTGGGTTTTGATTCCCCGCCCTTCCCTTTTTTTCTCAGGGGGAAGGAAAATTGGATGATGTAATCTTTCAGAGGAGACTCAAAAACCCGACAGATCCAGTTACAAAATTGTGTATGTTAAAGAAGCCTAACAGTTTTAAAATTAAAAGGGGGAAATACCTCCCAACTGTTCCCGGGAAAATTGGATTCAATGCCCCAAATGTATCCCCCAATCAGAATGCGGCTATCTTAGTGATGGGTGGAAAAAAAAAGGTCACAATATGTAAAAAAAGCAAGGACCCCCCCAAAAAACAACAAAACCCAAAACAACCCCTACGGAATTTTTTTTTGCTTTTTGTGTTTTACTTGACTAGATCCGTCGTTTTGGTTTTATCAAACTTGCTTTATTGTATTTTTTATTGTGTTTGTGTGGGGTTTTGGCATGCAATAAGTAATGTGGGTGTTTTAAATAAAAATTTCAAACCCCCCGAATTTTTGACAGCTTTGAATTTTGTCTTTGTTTTGTTCCTTCCCGGGGGTGCATAGACTTGGTCTTCCCCCTGGGGTTTTTTATTTTTCAGGAGGTACCCGCGGCTCGGCCCAACCATTGTGATTTCAGGGCAGTTTTTTTCTCCTTTTTTTTTTTTTTTTTTTTAAGAAGGCAGTCATTTTTTTGTACAGGTTGCTGTGGGATTCGTGTTTTTGTAAATGAATTCCACAAAAATAGGGGTTTTTATGTGTCTTTTTTGATTTTGCTTTTTGATTATAATGAAAGGAAATTTAAGGGACTGGAGGTCTGCATTTAAGTTAAGGAGATTGTAAAAAAACCAACCTTAATTTCCCCCCTCACTGCCGAACAGATTCAAAACCCAAATTTTATGGAAAGGGGGTTGAAGTAAAACGGTTTTTCCCCCCTTTTGGGTGTGTGTCGCAAGATTTTTTTTTTTAATTACCCTTTTGAATAAGTTTTTCAAGTGTTAAAGCAGGAGGTTGAAGTGTAATTATAAATTTTTTAAATTTAAAGACAAAAAAGGGTATGTTCCAATGGTAATGAATGCATTGTGTTAATTTTTTAGAGGGGAGGTTCCCCGGTCTTCATATGGTTAGGTGGGAGAGGATGCAGTGAATGTTGGTTGGGCTTTAATTTTTTGGCTTTGAAATGAAACAAAGGGTAACGTCCCCCCCCCCAAAGTTTTTTAAAGGCCACCCAGTAAAACATTTGTGGAACCCCTATGGGCCCAAAAAATTGTTACAGAAATTCCCAACTATTACGTTTAAAAAGAAAATTTTTGGGGAAAAAATTTTGGGTGGTGTGGGTGATGTGTGCATAAGTATGTTTGTTTGCACCCCTTTTAAAAGGGGGGTTTTATATTTGGTTATATTTTATGTGTTGGGGGTGGGGTTTTGCTTGCGGGGGGCTTGTTTGGTGTGTTCTCTCGTGCCAAAAATTGGGGGTGAAGAAATGGCCCACGAGTCGTCACCCCACAAAAAGTAACCCTTCCACGCCTGAGCGTGGACCCGGGGGGCAGATTTCTTGGCTTTCAGATTTTATTCGTCAAAGTATGGGGTGAGTTTTGGAAAAACCAAGAGGTAAATAGTAATTATTTTCCAAAAAAACATACAGGCTAGTATGTTTGAAGCATGTAAAATCCTTTTTTTTTACCAAAAAATCAGAAAAAAAACTTGTTTTTTATAAGTTGTTTTTCAGCGACTGTATATAATGGTGCAACATTTGTTTTTGAGTACTTCTGCTTAAAATTTTTTTTTGTTAAGCTTTTGATGAATTGGGGAAATGACAAGTGAAGGATATCAGAGTCATTTTTAAAAGGGTAGAAAATTTTGTTTTTTGTAAAATTTCGTGGTGCCCAATGGGCTGCTAGAATGGGGATAATAAGGGAAGGGGTGAAAAAGTTTTGTTATTTCTGTTATTTTCTTTTTTTTTAAAAAAAATGTTTTCAAATATTAAATCGCTGTAAGTTGTAATTAATAAAAGATTTTGAAAAGATACCAAATATAGAACTTAAAACTTGCGTGTCTTTAGTTTCAGGTAGGTGTATTATTGTTTTGCCTTTTTAGAAAGAGTCCCCCAAGTCAGTGATTAAAAAAGGTGCAGATCAGCTGTCTTTGTTTTAGAGCATATACATGATTGTTTTCGTTTGTTTCTTTGATTGTTGTTATTTCTTTTCCCCCGTGGGAAAATTTTCATTTTTTTTTAATTGTTGGGGTTATTTCATTCTCCCCTTCCCCGTCCCCAAAATGCATGTCTTAATTTCCCCCCAAAGAATGGCTTAATTTAAAAGTATCAGCCAAGTAGGTGCAGTCCCTCATAAAATTTATCAACCCGCCTGTTGGTTTGAATCAGCAGTCCCGTAACTTACGTTCATTCTGCTTGGGGATTTTTCCTCAAACACAAAACAGAGGTAGAGCGCAACCCGTTTCCTTTGATAAAGGTAACTTGTGCTAATTGATTGATGTTGTTTTATTACTGAAAAATTCTTTCTCTTATACATTGAAAGATTGTTAAATTTTGGTTTTAGCAATGTCAAACTTTATTGTTTGAGAAATCGTGTGTTTGCAGTGTGTGTTGTATGTTGAAGTGAAATGTAATGTGGTCATGTTTTTTGAAAAAAAATTAGGAAAAAAACTGGAAATAGGAATTTTGGGAAAAAGATTTTCAAAATGGTCAACACCAGGCTGTTAATCAGTAATTTTTTTAGCTTTTTTTGTATTATAGTGTTCTTCTTGGGTTTTTTCAGCTAATTTTTATGTTAATTAATTTTTAATGTTTTTTTTTTTTCGGTAACATGAAAAATTTATGGTGGATGTTCTGTTGTGAAGAGATCTGTTCATTTGGTGATTAAAAACCCTTTGAAAGATATAAAAGGGGAATTTGAATTTTTAAAAAATTTTCAGAAAAAAAAAAAGTTTGAGCTAAACAAAAAACCCTTTCAAACCCGTATCATGGGGTTCAAAAATTGGTTTTACTTTTTGTCTTTTGTGACAAAGTTTTAAAAACTTGTTGAAATTTGGGGTTTTTTTTGTTTATTGCCTACATTCCCAACTAACTATTTAGTGCCTTTGGTCTTTAAAAATAACTATTTGTATAATACAAATTTATTTGTTTTTATTTTTTCCAGGGACATTTGTTATGTGTTTATTAAATGCCTGCAAAGCAAAAAAATATTAGGGCTGATTTATATTTACAAGCCCCCAAAAAATATCATTATATTTTTTGCGTGTTGTATAAATAATTATTGAAGAATGGAAAAGAGACGAAAAAGAAGATTGTAGTAATGGTTTTTTTGAAAGAGGATAGTAAAATCTAGCATGTTTTTTCAGAGAATTAGACGTAAAAAGCACACGTGTGTTTATTCCATTATTCTCAAAGAGAAAGAATAAATACATAGCCAAATATTTAAATGCACTTAACTGTGTACTTACACACACTTATTCATGGTTGGACAAAGAGCGCAAGTTGACAAAGCGCAGTCACAGGTGAAACAATGCAAAAGAGTCTAGGCTGCCACTGGAAGACATTTTGACAACTGTCAGGAAACAGCCACTACAGTAACATACAGTGACATAATCTGGCTCTGGAAAAAATAAAAAATCTTATTACATCACCTAATTCCTCTTGGTAAAATTCAGGCTGTTCTCATAGGGGAGAGTACATTATCACAATGATCCACCACCACCCTCCATTTTAGTACACATGGAATTTTTCCTTGAAATCTGCCAGGAAAACTTTATTTTTGCCCGAGTTCTTTTGCATGAATTGGAAAAAAAAAGTCGCTCTCAATGGGAAACAACTGCACTTGCAGACAGGAGGGAAAAAAAGTGTGGCAATGCACTCTCTCCCTGTAAAGAGCAGCCTGAATTTAATGCAGAAAAATCTTGAGGGATTGAAAGTGGTATTAGATTCTTCATGATGCTTGTGCACTTGGCTTCAGTCTAATATCACCCCCAAAAGTCAGCATGCAGACAATCTCTCATGGTCCAGTGAAAGTGTGAAAAAAAAGTCCAACTTTGGATGGATTGAAAGCAGATTCTGGCTCCTAAGGTAGATGATACATTATGGGTGGCTCAGTGAAATCACTGAAGCTTATGAGCAATCTCAGTTCAGAATGTTTGTAGGCATACTGTCGGACTTATCATACATTGACTACTTCTATATCTATGTCTATGTTTTGTATTTTAAATTTCTTCATACTGTTTCTTGTGGGTGGAAAAGTGAATGAAGTCACAGCTCTGCATGTCCAGCACTGTTCCACACTATGATCAGACAAGATGTTTACATATTAATACAGATTCCAAAATATACAATAAAAACAAGCATGTCATTTTGTTTGTGTATGGTTCATGAAACTGTATGAAACATTAAAGAATATAAATATGCATAGACATTTTCATTTCAATCTTTTTTGCACATGTGTTGGATGATTGTAGATGGTGTGTCATTTTTGTAAAGCACCACAGGACAAGACTCAAAATTCAGTGGATTTAATGTACTAAAAATCGCCATATGCAGCTGGTGAAACATCTGCAATATTTTTTCTTTCAGATGTATTCAGAATACGGTTTAATTTAGAAAAATCCCATCAACAAAACAAAAAAAACCTCCCCTCACCCCCCCCCCAAAAAAAGAAGTCCACAGCTGATATCATACTTAGGTCTAAGAAGGTTGGGTGGCAGGATGGTTAAGACGTTTGCCTGCCAACAAGTACCATGAGGTTTTGGGTTCGATTCCCAGCCTTGCCCTGTCTTCCCAGTTGGACAAAAAAATTGGACTGAATGTCAGAAGTCCTTTGGGTGAGACTATTTATATATATATGGAGGCACCATGTGCAAACGTCGGCAGAACATCTTGCGCATAGGTTAAAACCTGTTCTGCCTTTTGGAAGACTAGGCCATTGTAGGCTGGTAAGAACAGATGACAGAAAAAAGAAAACCAGCATGCACACACCATTCCAGAAGTTGGAATGCAGCTACCTAAAAGGTTGGGGGGGTGAATGGTCATAATTGCATAAATCTCACCATTGGTGAAACTCGGAGCTCTAGCGGAGGAACAATAAAATAAAAATCCCCAAATTTAAGCCCTTAGGAGATGACCAGCTTGAAAAGTTGTCTATCTTTATACCATTATCACTTGAATTTTTATTCTTTTTATTATTTTACTCTTTTATTTCGAGGATAATGGAATACGCATTCATGTGCTTTTTTACATCT
>CM054144.1:15394737-15474301 GCA_028751875.1 Rapana venosa | reverse complement strand
TTTTAACTGCTATATGAGTGAAAATGTGTTGCACTGCTCTTTTGATATTTTTTTTAAATTTGGAGGACATTTTACCTTTGACCCCTAACTGCCATACATCATGAAAATGGGTGTGACATGACAAACTTAAATCATTCTCATTTTCTTTTGGGAATTTCCACTTGAAATGTCATGAGTCAGTGCTGTCTAGAGCCGTAGAGGATGAAGTTAGCATTCACTGGTGGTTGTTGCTTTGTCATTGGCCTAGTACGATATTTTTGGAAGTTGAAGCATTTATATAACTATTACATTTTCGACATGAAAATTTCAGTCATGTGTTTAAGCTCTCTTGCATTAGTAAAGGCTTTTAAGTTTTATTCATCTTATTATGATGAATTTAAAGCATTTGTCAGACCATCTTTAGCCCAGTGAGCACTGTGGCAAAGGAGTTGATCCAAAGTTTTCATTGGTCTCTGTTACAGGACTTGTAATGCAGTTATGGCTTGGTTTGGACATCCAAATATATATTTAAGTTGAAAAGTAAAATGCAGTATTTTTGTTCAGGATGATGATTAACAATTTATTTTGGTTAGTTTTGAAGAAAATTTAAGGTTTGATTGCACTGAAGATGTGTAAACTGCTCATGATGTGCACTGCATAAATGTGCCAGTCCGATTTTCAACTGCTATTTTTGGACTGATTTTTGACATTCAATAGCAATTTATCAAAAACAGGCCAAACATACATACATATATATCTCTTGATACTACCATTTCTTTAATATTATTGGGATGTTTTTATTCACATTGCATTGAAAAGAAACGACTCATGAAATAGAGATCCATCTGTTTTGGATCACCCCCAATACTGGGCAATAGTGACCAAGAGCAAAGAATGACTCATAGTCATACACAAGAATTTTTAAAAAATCATACAAAAAGAAATGTCAAAGTCAAATACCAAAACAAAATAGCAAGGTGAAATATAGAATAGAAAGGTGAAATAATAATGTCTTAGAAAATAAGTATAAAAACGTCTAAATGGACAATCCCCCTCCACACACACACACACACACACACACACACACCACACACACACACACACACACACACCACACCACCCTTTTTCTTGTTTTAACCTCTAAACTGCTGAGTGCAAATGCACCCGATATGCCGGGGAATAAAATTCTTATGTACCACTTGCCTTTACCGAAACCTGGCTGAGTCCCGTCGCACCGAACTGCGAGCTCTCAATAGACGGCTTTGGTCAACCCATTTGGCTTGACAGAGACCCACACGCAACCGGGAAGGCACAAGGCGGAGGTTTGTGCTTCTACATCAACAAGCGTTGGTGTAGTGATGTTAAAATTAGAACAACGCTATCTGTGGAGGACATTGAACTGCTGTGTATTTCGCTCTGGCCTTTCTACTTACCACGGGAATTCCCGCAACTATTTTTTTTACTTTAGTTTACATCCACCCCAAAGCAAAAGTAGCTAGAGCAACGGAACATATATTAGATCACCTCCATGTGCTCGATTCTATATCTCCTGATGCCCCTAAGTTTATCCTGGGTGATTTCAATAGCTGTTCCCTTAGTAAACTGCTGAAGAACTATGAACAGTATGTGACGTGCCCTACGCGAAGAAATAAGACCCTAGACTTGTGCTACGGGACTGTAGCAGGCGCCTATAGATCGTTGCTTTTGCCTTCCCTGGGATCGTCTGACCACAACTGTGTTCTTCTTACACCCATGTACCTGTCAGTGTTTCAGCGCCTTCAGGCCATAGTCAAGGACCACCAAAAAATGGACTGCTGATAGTATAGCTAGTCTGCAAGGCTGCTTTGATTGCACTGACTGGGATATGTTTTATAATATGTGTTCAAATCGGAATGAGCTCACTGATGTTATTTGTTCTTATATTTCATTTTGTGTTGTGTCATTCCAACTAAGGAGATAACCATGTACCCCAATAACAAGCCTTGGGTTACAAAGGATCTGAAACATGTTTTAAACAAAAAGAAAGTAGTATTTTACACAGGCACAGAACAACAAAAGAAGGAAGTAAATAAAGAAGTCAAAGCTGCTGTTGCACAGGCCAGACGTATAAGATAGAAGACAAGTTTGCAGGGAACAATTTTCGTGCTGCTTGGCAGGGTATCACAAATATGTCTGCAGTAAACATGGTAGGTGTTCAACATAGGTCAAAGATCAGTTTGCAGGGAGTATGTGATAACAACTTACCAGACCATCTAAACGCATTTTTTACTCGCTTTGAAAAGCATGATTTCTCAGGTGAAATAAATGACCTGAAGCAATCCCTAGTTTCTGAGAAAAGCGTCATTGTTGATGAAGAAATTATCTGTAAGCACTTATAGGCAATAAATATAAACAAATCTCCCGGACCAGATGGTAATGTGGAAGAACCCTGAAATTCTGCGCTACTGAGCTTGCCAGTGTCCTTCAACACCTGTTCCAGGCCTCACTGGATACTTTTCATATTCCAGTTATTTGGAAAACTTTCAATGTAATACCTCTCCCAAAGAAACCTAATCCTTCTCGGCCTAACTATTTTAGACCTGTAGCTCTCACATCTCTTGTGATGTAAACGCTAGAAAAGATCGTAAAATCTCTCATTCTTTCCGCTACAGAGAAAGACCTTGACCCACTACAATTTGCATACAGGTCTCGAAGGGGTGTCGAAGATGCCAAACTATTCATTTTGAACAAGTTGTATAGCCACTTGGAAACACCTGACTCTCAGTCTCATGCCAGAATATTGTTCGCTGACTTTAGTTCAGCTTTCAATACAATGCAGCCTCACGTTCTGGTTAACAAAATAATTTCAAAATTTGACGTAGACAATCAACTTGTTCGTTGGCTGATTGAATTTTTAACCAACAGACCACAGCATGTTTTTGCCAACAAAATTTCTTCTTCGGTTAGATTTACCTGCACTGGTTCTCCACAGGGTTGCGTCCTCTCACCACTTCTGTACATTCTATACACAGATGATTGCAGCAGCAACTATGGAAATTCCTTTCTGGTAAAGTTCGCAGACGACAGCGCTCTGTTATCTCTCTTATCCGGATCAGTCTTAGACCATGGTCCAGCCCTCACTGAGTTCGTACACTGGTGTGACAAGGCCTATCTGGAGCTAAATGTTTCTAAAACTAAAGATCTGCCTATCGACTTCAGAAGATCAGGGCATACTCCTAAGAATAGTATTATCCATAATCAAGAAGTTGAAAATGTTTCGAACTATAAGTATCTGGGAACTGTTTTTGACCACAAGTTAAACTGGGACGTTAACACTGACGCTATTGTCAAAAAGGGACAAAAACGTGTGTATTTTCTGAGGAAACTGAACTCATTTTTTGTAGACAAAAGGATTTTTTCCTTGTTTTACAAGTCTTACATAAAGAGTGTTCTAAGTTTTGCTTTCATTTGTTGGTACAATAACCTTAGTGTTAAAAACAAGAATGGCCTGTAGAGAATTGTAAGAATCCGCTAAAAAATAATTGGAAAAGAACAAAGAGATCTCATGTCGTTCAGCAATCAGCAGCTTGTACGCAAAGCCACGGCCATTTTGGCTGATCCTTCCCATGCTTTGTTTCCAGAATTTCAGTTGTTGCCTTCAGAACGCCGTTTTCAGTGTCCCATCAGCAAAACTAACAGAAAAAGAAATTCTTTTGTGCCAGTTAGCATTCGAATTCTGAATTCACAATGATGTTGACTACCTAGTTTTTACATTTCTCTGAATTACTTGCCTGATTGTCATTGTTATGAGTGTAGTCAATACATAACAATGTGGGTGCATGGGTGTGTGAAATAAGTCTGTCTTCTAGTCAATGGTCTTAAAACATTGAATTCATATATTGGTGTATGGTGTGGGTGTGCGTGGGTGTGTATGTGTTGCCTATGTGCATGCGTAAAAAATAAGTTTTTATGTCTTCTAGTTAATAATAATAATAATAATAATAATGTATGGAATTTATATAGCGCTGAATCTTGTAAAGTAAACAAATCAAAGCGCTTGCATTCAAATCATCCATACGCATATAACCATCCATAAATATCAAGATAAACAAATATCAAATGTATATACACAACACACTTAGGTGGGGGTGGTGGAGGTGAAGGCAGCTATTGACAAGTAGGAACAGACAACAGGGGAAGATCTCAAGTAGAGTATAAGTGCGTTTTGAGGCTAGATTTGAAAGAATCAAAAGAAGGCTTTTGGTGAAGTGGAAGAGGGAGGTCGTTCCATGTGGAGGGACCGGAAACAGAGAAAGAGCGACGACCAACAGTGGTTTGTTTAAATCTGGGTGTTCGAAAGCACAACATATCTACAGCTGAATGAAGGGAACGGGACGGAGTGTACAGGTGAAGACAGTTACAGAGATAAGAAGGTGCAGATTTGTGGAGACATTTGAAACAAAGGGTATTAATCTTATACTTTATTCTTTGTGAGACAGGCAGCCAGTGAAGAGATCGCAAAAGAGGAGTGATGTGTTCAGATTTTTTCTTTCTAAGGACCAGTCGAGCTGCAGAGTTTTGTATGCGTTGAAGGGAGTGGATGGATGATGCTGGCAAACCAGCCAAGAGAGAATTACAGTAGTCCAGTCGAGAAAGAATGAGAGGAGTTTGGATGTTGCTTCAGTAGACAGATACTTGCGAATTGCACTTATGCGCCGTAATTGATACTAATGATAGTAGCAAGACTGGCAGGTCTGGGTGATGAATTTTTTCATAGAGAGTGTGTTGTCAAGAACCACACCTAGATATTTCACAGAGCTGGACAGAGGAACCGACGCTGAATTCCACTGAAGTCGTGATGGAGGAAAGTTTATGTTTGGTCCCCATGAGTTAATGGGTTTAACATTGTGTTCACAATTGATGTGTGTGCGTGTGTGTGTGTGTGTTTGTATGTGTGTGTGTGCGCATGCGCGCATGTGTGTTTGTGTGTGTGTGTTCGTGACATTTTATTTGAAGTCATTTTGGAATGTTTTAACCAAAATGAAATATAGCTTTTTGTGTTTTTGATATTTTTGATGCGTATCAATCTGCCTGTCAGTATTGTAATTGCCTTTCAGGGGATGATTAAAGTGTTTTTGACTTGACTTGACTTGACTTGCTATGGTTATGTCCCTCTTAGAAATTACTAGATTAATCATCCTGATAGTCTGCCCAATGACAGTATATCGTAGATTGCTTTGAGGAAGCTCAAATTAGTCAGCATAATATTTCACTTTGAAAACATATTTAAAATGTAAAAAATTGACCAAAAATACACTTTCTTCATCACTGTCATTCTGAGTACCCCCCCCCCCCCCCCCCCCCCCCATCCTTCCCATCTCAATAATGTCAAACATAAGTCCAGGCAAAATCTCAGTCATGTTTTTTAAAATGCACCATCTCCTGAATCATACATGATTGTTTTCATCACTGTCAGGATTATCTAAAGTTTTATGTGCCACTTTTTCAGCTGTGTAAAGTTATTGATACCTTCAACGAGGTGTCAGCCATTTTGAACAAGAACTGCCCAAGCAGTCATGCATAATAACATAAAATATGAGCTAAAAAAACGATAGTTTTTACAACGGTTTTTGCAGCTGGATGTTGCCAAGAAACAGGAGAGTGATCTCCACTAATTTTGGAGTTCTTTCCCTTTAACTGTACTCAAGGAAGCTGGCTTGTTTACTTTGGTTCGAAACCCTGGGAATTTTCCGGGTTGTAGGTGTGTAGAGTGCACATTTATCCCCAGAAAATTTCCGGGGTGGGGCAGTCAAGTGGTTAATAGGTACAATTTTCTTTCTTTACAGTTGTGATGCTGAGCCAACAGCTCTTGCAAAATACGTCTGTGCTTTGGTACGGAAAGACAAACCTGAGAGTGAACTGAAAGAGATCTGCAACGACCAACTGGATGTCTTTCTGCAGCAAAGTATGAATATATATCATTTGATTTAGTTTAATAAAAGATAACAAATTTTCTTCCATGTCGGTCAGATGCACTGGCCTTGACTTGTCAAACGTCAGGTGCTTTATGGTTGCGCAATACATTTTGAGTGTTTGACGACAAAGAGGAAGTTCTCATCCTATATTAATACTGATTGTGTGGATATGAGTTCTAAAGTGTATAATGTGTGTTGGTTAACTATTTAAAACAAAACAAACTTTTGCTGCATAACTCAGTAACTCAGTAACTGCTCTGTGCTTGCAGTCTTTTTAACCTGATCCATCGGAATAGACATCTTTCTGATGGGTTTCTGCTATTTTAATGATTAATGTAGTCATTGAAGACTGCTTTTTTGTTTTTGTTTGTGTTTTTTCTTCTTGTCTGTGAGCAGTTTATTTTTCACATTTGCTGTAGTGTAAGGTGAGAAGGCAGAGAGATGTGCAGAACAGAATTCTGAGGTGTAAAATATTGTAGTATATGAATTATGTTCTAAGTGCTTTTGTTGATGAGGAGCTGTAAAATTTATTGTTTTTTTGTGTGCTTTAATAAGTTTATGTATTTTCTTTTTGTGCAATAAGTTTATGTGTTTTCTTTTTGTGCAGAATTTTTTAAAAAGTGCAACTTTTTTCCAGAAACCAAATCCTTTGTGGATGAGCTGTTCAAGGGGTTGCGATCTAAAGTATACGAAAACGTTGAGTTTAGTGCTGCCAAGGCACCGACCAGTGCCCCTGCTCCTGTCCCAACTATTGTCACCACTCCAACAACCACACCAGCCAAATCTGAGGTCAAATCTGAGCCAGGGGTGAAGACAGAACCCCCCATAAAAACAGAGCGCAATTCTTCGCCTTTGCAGTCTTCCAGTGCAACTCGCTCATCAAGTGTTTCTTCGGCACACTCCAAGCTACCCAGTGGTGAGCCTGCCAGCAAACGCAGCAGGAGATCAGAGGACAACTCCCAACCATGGGTGAGTTGTTTCTCCCTGCCCTGCCTGCTCACTGTAGTGTATTTTTGTTTGTGAAGAATTTTTAGATTTATGTTATTTTGTCACCTGTGATATCTCTCTCTGTCTGTGCTTATTTTGTTCTCTCCTCACATTAATGGTGTAGAGTTTCAAGTTTAGAAAAAAATAAAGATTTGCAGAGTTGGAGCTGAAAAAAGACTTAAGGAGATTTATTGGCTGTGTTGGTGCAAGGCTTCAGTTAAAGTTTATATTTGTTTCTATCTCTGTAAGGGCTCTTGATTCTTATTGCAGATTTTTTTTCTCTAAAATGGAATTATATTCTCATGCCAAGGGTGCAAATGTTTAGCTTTGCAGTAGAAAGTATGGAGAAGTTAAAAGAAACCTGGTTTCCTTTAAAATTCATGCACACATTTTTTTTTATTTGTTTGTTTATTTATAATCTTACTTGGTGGCCTAAAATATAAGAAATTATATTTGATCAGTGTAATAACAGATTAACAGAAGAGAGTATTTTAAAGCATATGGTTTCATTTATATTACAGTCTTCAGTGCCAGTCAAGCAAGAACTCTCAGATGGCCGTGATTATCGTGAAAACCGTGACAGTCGTGACAATCGTGACAGTCGTGAAGGGCGGGAAGGACGAGACAACAGAGAAAGAGATGGCAAAGATGATCGGGATACCAGGGAAAGACGCGAGCCAGACAGAAGAGAGAGTGATCGCCGAGACAATCGAGATACCCGTGACCTTGGGCCTCGTAGGCGAAGAACACGTAGCAGAAGTTTTAGTCCACGGCGGGGAAGGGACTTGTAAGTATGAGTATTGAAAATGATTGAAATAGTTGGTGTGACGTGTATGTTTGATAAGAATCAAATGAGATCTCAGTGCAAAGACAGCTTTGGCTGACATTGACAAGTGAAGACTGAGATATGTTGGTCATGCAGATAGAAATACAGACAAATCTGATTACAATAGTTTTTCAAGGTAAGGTTAAGGGTAGAAGGAAAAGAGGCAGACCACCAACATCCTACATTGCCAACATCACTGAGATCAGTGGTCTGGGAGGGCTACAGGAGATTGTAGAACTCAGCAGAGACAGAGAAAGAGGGTGAACCCTGGTGGCATGGCGTAGAGCTTCTACAGATGATAGCGGTGATGGAGACACATCTCTCTTGGCTAGAGTTCTGAGGGTCACCAGTGGTGAGATTTTGCATAGGGTGACTTTTTTCCCCACCATTAAGGTGGCCACATTCTACCAGTGTACATGTGTACATGTATATTTTAAATTAAAAAAAAAAAAGTCATCTATTCCTTCCAGCACAAAATAGGCTACACTTCCAAAAGGCAGAACAGGTTTTATTTAAGGTGAGCACAGGATGTTTTTTATGGTTTACACCTTGGTTTGTAGTCTCATCCAAAGGATATTTAAGGGAGTGTAGTCTGTATTTATGTTAACTCCAGGGGAAAAATCCCTGAATGGATGCCTTGGCAGTGGCTCAAACCTAGGCCATCAGTTCATGATGCTCTAACCACTGAGCTGTCCCTCCCCCTGATTCTTGTTAAAATTCATTTTTGAAGTACTCTGTTTTTCCTAATTAAATACAAAGAAGCCAGGAAAAGACTCACACTGTGAAAAATCTTTAGATTTTGATGTAAGTCATTAAGGGGATTTTGTTTCCCTCAGTGTAACGTGTGTTTAAAAATTAAAAAAATCTGATTATAGAGTGCTTCTTAAGTTTTTTTATTTTTGTCTGTGTAGTGATGAGCGAAGACGACGATATGAAGACAGAGAAAGAGGTCGTTACTCTCCTGATCGACGATACTCCCCAGATCGCCGCTTTTCTCCAGAGCGACGATACTCACCAGACAGGCGTTATCGCCGCCGTTCTCGGTCAAGAAGTCCCAGGCGCTTCAGAATGTCCCCAGATAGAAGGGGAAGGTCACGCAGCCCAAGGGATCGAGATGTCAGGGACCTTAGGGAGAAGCTGATCCGGCGTTCGCGCTCATGGAGCCGACCACGTTCTCGCTCACGATCCAGAGGTATGTTGCATCAGTAAATAAACATCCATGTGTAAGAAAATGTTTTCAGCAGATAAACTTCTTGGTAGGTGTAATATTCTGTTGTTTGTCAGACCTCTGAAAGTAATGCCATTGCTGACTCTGATGCATCATGCTGCATTAATGTACTCTTGTCCTGTCAATAAGAGCTGTCTTGCTAGGTAAGCAAGGGAGTGATAGTCAAAATCCCCAAGAAAGGAACCCTGAGCGACTGCAACAACTGGAGGGGAATCACTCTTTTGTCTGTGCCAAGCAAGATACTGGCCAAGGTCATCATCAGAAGAATATCAGACGCTATGGACGATGCACTGAGGAAGGAACAAGAAGGGTTCAGGAAGCAACGAGGATGTATAGACCAGATATTCACGCTCAGAAACATCATCGAACAGTGCACAGAGTGGCAAAGACAACAGTATGTGAATTTTGTGGACTTTGAAAAAGCATTTGACAGCATACACAGAGACAGCCTTTGGAGTATCCTTCGACCCTATGGCATGCCATTGAAACTGGTACACCTTATCAAGAGCTTCTGCGACAACTTCAGATGCTCTGTGGGCCATAGCAACACTGTCTTCGAAGTCAAGACTGGAGTAAGACAAGGATGTGTGATGTCGGCAGTTCTCTTCAATCTGGCCATTGATTGGGTGATGAGGAAGACGACAGAAGACACCCCAAGAGGGATTCGCTGGAGCCTGTTCTCAACAATAGACCTTGACTTTGCGGATGACCTGGCGCTGCTGTCACACACACACCAACATATCCAGGAGAAGACCAGCAGACTCCAAACATTCGGACAGCAAGTGGGGCTTTGTATTAGCACCAAGAAAACAGAGACAGTGTCGCTCAATGTGAACACACCAGCCCCTGTGAAAGTGAATGGAACTGACCTGCGCCAGACAGACAAGTTCACATACCTTGGCAGCATCATCAAACCAGAGGGCGGCACAAAAGAAGACATCCACAACAGACTGGGCAAGGCCAGGAGTGTGTTTAGGGAGATGAACAATATCTGGAGATCAACTCAGTACAGCACCAACACCAAGCTGAAGCTATACCAGAGCTGTGTTGTATCTACGCTCCTGTACGGTTCTGAGTGCTGGAGGATGACGGAAGCGGATCTTACCAAACTTCGATCCTTTCACACCGTATGCCTCCGAAGAATTCTCCGGATCTTTTGGCCAGAAAGGAGGCACCGTGGTCGAGTGGTTTAGGTGGTCAACTCGTGATCCAGAGGTCGCGGGTTCGATACCCGCTCGGCTCGGTGTTGTGTCCTTGGGAAAGACACTTTACTCCTATTTTCCTCACTCTACCCAGGTGTACAAGTGGGTACCAGCTCTGCTGGGGAAGTATCTGGCGACAGACTAGCGTCCTGTCACAGGGGTGGTGAAAAACCATCAGTTCGCTTAACGCTACAGAAACCGGGATAAGCTCCGGCTCTATGGGCCTTCTGGCTCGAAAGAACATACTTTTTGGCCAGAAAAGATCTCCAATGAAGACCTACTACGGAGTTGCAGGCAGGAAGACATGGGAACCACCATCACCAGACGACGGTGGAAGTGGATTGGGCACATCCTCCGAAGAGACCAACAGTCAATCACAAGAACAGCATTGCACTGGACCCCAGAAGGAAGGAGAAAGAAAGGAAGACCAAAAACAACGTGGAGGAGGACTGTAGAAAGTGAGATGAAGGCCATGCAGCACTCTTGGGGGTCAGTGACTAGGTTGGCCCAGGATAGGCGGGAGTGGAAGCGCTTTGTTGCCCTACACACCACTGGGTGTAATGGTTGATGATGCTAGGTAAGCCCCATGGCTTTTGCTTTGTCTCCATCGATGGTCATCCTTTTACCCCTTGTAGATCTTGGCCTTACTCCAGAACTTCAGTCACCATGTTGATTATATGTTAAACTACGTTTTTTACTTGTTTATGTTTTGCGAAAGGAAACAAAAGCTTTCCGAAGCCAGTTTTTGATGACTTGAAAGGGGGTGAGGGTGGGGGGCATTATCTCCATACTTTGTCTTTCCAAATTAAGAAGTAGTGCATTGATGACTTAATACCCTGTAAATTATGCCATGCAAAGTGTGCAAGGACCACTTACTGAGACACTGTTCTCTTGAAACGATAGAATTCATTGTAACTTCTCTTGACCTTTCCCTATACAGATGTGTCACTGCTCCAGTCTCTTGTTTTGAAACTGGCACACACATAGGCACACACATAGTGCGCATGCACGTGCAGCTTCAGTTGCTGTTTAAAAAAATAGTAGCATGCCCATGCAAACATACTCTCTGTCTATGAAATATTTGCTAATGCTAGCATGCTCATTCTCACGCATACCATGTTTTCACAAGTGAACAAAGGTGCATGCACACATTAATGTTTGCTTGCATGCAAGCCACTCTTGTGTGATGAAAGCTTGTTGCTTTTCCATCACATTTGGCAAAATTCTGCACGTAGATTTCATCACCTCATCTTATTTTCTTTCTTTTACTTTGTTGATGTGAGATTAAAAGGAAAAAAACATGATCCAGTTTAAACAAATATTTGGAAAGGAAATCTGCTTGTATGTGCCTGTCATAGTGCACATTCAGTGTGTTCCTGTCTGTGCTTTTATGCGTATGTCAGCGAGCATGAGGGCTTGTGTGCAGGTATAGACAGGTCGCTAGATGAAATATGTCAATTTTTGTATACATGTTTGTGGATTTGTTTGTCTGCATGTTTGTATCTGTTTCTCTGTAGTCAGTGACTAGGCTGAAAAGTAATCACGTTTGAAGGTTCTAATGAATCATTACCTTTGTTAATGCTGATATGGTAATGCAGCCATGCAGGAGATGCTTTTTTGTGAGTCATGTTCCCACGGTAAAAAATGTTTGTCAAAAAGAAGCCTGGGGTGTCTGACTGTGGTCAAAAAGGACAAACTCTGATCTGTTTAAAGTAATTTTCATGGCACAAGAAGGTAAAGATGAGATTTTACAGTGTGCAAAATTCAATCATCAGTCTGACAAATTGTACTGGTTTCACCATTTATTTTGTTAGGTCGATATGAACCAGACAGCCGTGGGTCAACCCCAACTCAGGACAATGGCCATTACCCAGCTGTGGTGACCTCCAACTCCTCCTTGCCCAGCTTGATGAACAACGCGCAGAGCAGTGAACCCCCACCTCCAGGGGAGGGACCTCCCCTCCCCATGCCACAAGGGGTGACAGGACCCCCGGTCTCCTCAGGACCTCCAGTCTCTTCAGGACCTCCAGGAGGACCTCCAGCAGGACCTCCAGGAGTACCACCAGGACCACCAGCAGCCCATGGAGGTCCACCTGGACAACCTATCCCACTGACTGGAGGACACAGAGATAAACGCATGAGATGCCAGAATTTTGATGGTAAGTACATACACATATGGTGCATGCACAGGCAGACACATGGGTTCTGATGCCAGTGGAGTCTTACTTCTGTTTGAACACAGACACGCACAGACACACACACACACAGACACACACACACGCACGCACGCACGCACGCACGCACGCACACACACACACACACACACACACGTTAAATTAAAGAAGAAGAACACACACACACACACACACACACACACACACACACACACACACACACACACACACACACACAAAGTTGACATGTTTATGGAATAGACAAATACTATACTGGCTTAGATCTGCTTTAGCTTAAGCATTTACTGTTACAATTATAAGGCATTTAAAAGAATTGTAGAGTGAAATACCTATTCCTTCCAGAGAAAAAAATGTTAACTTTGAAGTTTTTCTCTGTTGATCAACAATAGACTTAAGGGATAGACATATAAAGAAAAATTATTCAAAGGAATACATTTTTTTCTTTCCTCAGCTAGAGCTGCAAGGTGCGCCAATGGTGAGATTTCACATATGTGGCAGTTTTTGCCCACCATTAAAGTAGCAGCGTTCTGACTTTGGGATGATGTCTAAGTTTGACACCAGTATGGATGCGTTTTTAAAAAAGAAACTGCCATCTGTTCCTACAGCCATGCAATGGCTGACTCTTCCAAAAAGCTGAACGGGTTTTAACATGTGCAAAAGATGTTCTGCGCACATTCAAACACAGAACCTTGATTTATATTTCATCTGAAGGACTTTTGGGGAGGAACAGGTTGCTCTGTGGTGGCTCGATCTTGGGCCATCAGGCTGCTATCCTGTTCCCATCCCCCAAAAGGAATAAACGATTCATCTAACCTGTTGCCTGAGATGGGGCATAACTTGGAATAAAAACATATTTTTCTGTTTCATGTATCATGTCTTGTCAAACCGGTGTAAGCTCTATTAGTATGTGAGGTAATATTGATAGAGAGGTGCTGTGGGAGGGGGGAAGGAGGATTCATAGAAGGAAATGTTACTGCAGATACACAAGAGTAAATTACATCGTAACCAGGTTCAGGGGTCTGGTGCTGAGAAGTTTTAGGCAGTTTTTATAACAGGCAGAACTCTTGTCTCTTTGATGAGAGGAATGTTTGGTCTTACAGTGATGAGGAATAGCTCTTGTCACTCACAGCCTGGGTGTGTCAGGAAACAGTGCCTTTGTGCATGTTTCATTCATATTTTGTATTGTCAACCTGAAGTTGTGGGTAGTCAACTCAAGTTAAGGTTGTACTGCTGGACTTTTATTGTTTTTGCCCTTTGGCTGCCAGAATATTCATGTGATTAGCAGACAAGAAGGAAAATATTTGATGTGCATCTCCTTTGAAGGAGGAAAACTTTACCTGTAGTCTTATGTTATTTCCACCAGTTTGGGAGGGAATCAAGTTTTGTCAGATGTGAACAAATTGGGAAAGTTGCTGTAAAAGATACATAATATATATAATGACTAACGTTGTAGCTAATCTATTCAGCTACTTTCTCTCCACTATGACCAGCAGGGGAACATTTGATGATTAGAGCAAGTTCTACATAAGTAGTACAAATAACTTCTTGGTGCCATTTATGCTTATGCCAGGTACTTCATGCTGTTACATTTCCTCATTTAAAAATCTTGGTTTTTTACTTATTGATTTCTTGAAGGAATGGTGTAGATTTTTGCTCTGTCATTCATGCTTTTTTTGTGCTGTAAAATGCATGGCAATATTTCATCTGTTTTGGTGTTGATTTCATGAAGGAATGGTATAGATTCTTGCTTTGTCATTTATCCTATCTTTGTTGTGTAAACTGCATGGCTACATTTCATCTGTCTTGGTGTTGGGGTCTTTTTTCCCCTCATTGGGTCTGAATCAACATCCATTTAGAGTTGGTTCCAAAACAGTTGTGAAACATCCCCTTCATTATCACCTCAATAAAACAAAAATGGCAGTAATCATACAAGATTGTTCTGATTTAATAAACTGTATTTTTAGATCCTTCAGGAAAAGCAGAGTAAAGCTTGTAGATTGAAACTTATGGTGGAATGGGGGTTGATATGCAAGGAACTTATCATGGAATTAAGATTGATGACGGTCTGCTTGAGCTTGTCAATCAAACAGAAGAAAGATAAGTATGCTGAGCTATTGATTGAAGATTGATATGGTAGGGGAATAGTTCAACAAAAATTGGTATGGTCAGAGCTTATGAGAAAGAGGTTTGGTATGCTAGTATCTTGGAGTGAAGATTGGGATGCAAGAATAATGTGCAAGCTGGACTGTGTTGTTCAGATATATTGATACACCCAGATTAAGCCTTTAGTTGGCAGAGACGTGAGGGGCGTTCTGAAAACTTTTAATGTGGAAACTTGTGACAAAGGTTTTTAAAATATAGAAAATCCTAAAGATGAAATTATGGAATCAGAACGATGGACATTTTAGCAAGGGGGTTAACACTGTTTGACTTAATCCCATGGGCCCTTGAGGTCGTAGGTTTGAATCTTGATGGTGTCAGGTGAAGAGAGGGTGGGATTTTTTACAATCTCCCAGGTCAGCTGCAAGTACAGACCTGCTAGTGCCTTGATTCCCTTTGTGTATTCACATGCAGAAGATCAGATATGCATGTCAAAGACCATGTAATTCATGTCAGCATTGGTGGGTGATGGAAACACAAACATACCCAGCATGTAACTTGTACAATGAAATGAACTGGTCTGAGGTCAGAATGTATTGGCTTAGGCCATTAAAAAAAATTGACAAGCAGAGGAGAGGACCAGGCACTACGCACCCCATTGGTAAGGGAACACAGAGAGAGGGAGAGGGATCAAAATCTTCAGTTGTCTGATAAAATTTTTTCTGTGAAGTGGTCACCTCCTAACAAAAACAACACTCCACCTAGCCCCTAAACTTCCACCCCCCACACACATACCAATGCAGTCCCCCCCCCCCCCCCCCTTCCCCCGTAACCTAATCAAGCAAAAACAACAAAACTATCAGCTTGAAGGACCATGATTTGCTTTGATCAATGGTCCATTTGCTATTTGCTTACAATAAAGTTTACTTAGTGTTAAAGACATCAGAGTTGCATATTGTAGGTGTGTAAGTCTTGCGCTGCAAGTTGTTTTGGAAATATGTGTTCTTTTGAGTGATTTTGTTCTTCTTGAAATTTGGTGCTTTTCTTTGAGATGAATTGAATGGTATCATATCATGGCAATTGGAAACAGAGATTAGAATGCAGAGGAATGAAGGTAAATGTTGACAAGACCAAAGCAATGACAGTTGGAAAAGACCGCAGAACACATAGAGAGCAAGGCGTGTGGTGTCTGCCACAAAGGTGTAGGGAACAATTCGATCAAATGCTCCAAATGTCAATATTGGTGTCACAAAAGATGCTCAAAACTCTAAAGTCTGAAGGAGGACAGAGTATTTGTCTGCCCCAGTTGTATGAATAAGAAGGGTGAAGACAATACCGATGCAGGAAAAGAGAAGCTAGAATTTGAACAAGGGAAGATAGAAGTGGTAGACGAATTCTGCTACCTGGGAGAGATGATGAGCTGCGAAGCAAAATCTGAGTTAGCTGTCAGAACCAGGATTGCGAGTGCATGGAAGAAATGGAAAGAATTGGCAAGTCTGCTTGGAAATCAGAAAATCCCACTGGAAAGACGCTGCCTGATATATAAGGCCTGCATCAGACCTGTTCTTCTGTATGGCTCCTAGACGTGGGTTTTCACAAAAACCGTCGAACGTTTGTTGAAGAGCTGTGGAAACCGAATGCTACGCTACATGACAAAGATCAAATGGGAAGACAGGATCACAAATGAAGAATTATGGAGAATGTGCAAAGTTGATGATCTAAAGTCTGTAGCTAGTACCAATAGACTGCGCTGGTTTGGGCACGTTCAACGGAAAGCAGACCACCACATCATAAAAAGAGCAATGAACTTCATAGTGGATGGAAAGAGACCAAAGGGAAGACCTAGCAAGACCTGGGCTGCCTGTATTGCAGATGATCTTAGAGAAAGGGGCATAAATAAGGAGGAAGCTCAAAACAGAGAGAGATGGACAAGGCTCATCAATGTCAAACCTCCCCTGGGAGAAACATGACAAAAAAGGAAGAAGAAGAAGAATGGAATGGTATCATAGAGATAATGTAGGAAGTGAGAGATCTCCTCTTCAACTCACGTCAAATGGATCCGTGGTTTATTTTTTGCCTTGTACTTGCACTATTGGTTGCAGTTTGGGAGTCTTCTGAGACTGTAGATTGAGGTCCTGTTTGGAGTATTCTTCTTCATTCCTTGGCTAGAACTCCAAAGTTGACAATATTAAGGATAATTTGTAAATGCTATCATTTTTCAACCATTATTTTCAGAATGGTGTCTGAATATAACACCAACATGCATGAGCTTCTATTTGCATGCAAGATTGTGCATGTATTCATATGCAGGGACCACAGCTTGAAGTATTCCCTGAAGGATTAGAACAGGTTTGGAGCTAGCACAACATTTTATTTGTTGACTCCAAAGAGAAAACCCCTTTCAACCGCTCTGTTGTGAGTGAGATTTGAGCCCTTGACCCATGGACCAATTATCAGATGTCATACCAAGTTAAATTACTAGGGCCCTGGTGTGGAATACTGACTTGAATCAAGCTTCTCATTTTATCAGATCAGTGCTTGGTTTTGTGTTATCGCGAAAGAACATTCCTGAAACAAATTAAATGTGGTAAATCTTTGCCTGTTTGGGGTTGAAAAGAGGACGAGGAATCTCTCACTTCCTGTGTGCATGCCATGAGTCTTTAGTTGCTGGCTGTACAGTTGTTGACTGCTTTCATAACCAGCTCTGACATGCTTTTTCTGGGGTGCATGACACTTTGCAAGGTGAAATTTCAGAGAGAAGATTTGGTGCATTCTATGTGAAAGTAAAGGGAAGGTTTAGTAATTATGGCTATGAGTAGCAATAGCTGACAAGGGTGGTGACCGGGAAAGTGTGCTGTTGCAGAGAAGGGATTCTGTATGCTGGGTGACCTGTGTCCCTTTGATCATGGTGTGGACCCTGTCATTGTGGAGGACATTGGCCTTCCCAACCTCTCTTTCCCCCCACCACCCCGTCCAGGTAACACATCTCTCGCTATTTCTTTCTCTTGCTTTAGTTCTCAGAGATCAGTGAACAATTTTTGTTCATTCTTATTTTGTGTGTGTGTGTGTGTTAGTGAAATTTGAAAGTGCTAAATATCACAACATTAGGACCTTTATCTTGATATGGGGGTGAGGGGGGTAGGGGTGGGGGTATTTTTTCTTTGTAAATATCCATTGAATTTTTGAGAAATTTTGCTTCTGAAGATGTCTGGAATGGGAAGCATATCTACAGCCCAACAAACAGAAACATGTAGGGCCTTCCTCCCTAAAAACTGAGGGTCAATAAAACAAATACTTCCTCCCTAAAAACTTTTTTGTGTGGTTTAAACTGAATATGTTGGGGGATGGGAAGAATATCTACAACCCAACAAACAAACTTATAGGGTCTTTCTTCCCTAAAAACTGAAGATTTCAGGAAGGGGAGGGCAAATCAAACCCTTTAGGGTCTTCACTGCCTAACCTAGTTTGGACAGTTTCAGAATGTATGAATTCCTTCTCTTCTCACTTAGTTAAATTACGTTACCTGTGTACTCTGTTTAAACTCATGCTTCCTTTTTTTTCTTCTTCTGTTTTCTTTTAGCTTTGGGGTTTGTTGCATAGAACTTTCACATGGTGATGGTCTTGATCTTATTTTTGTCTGGTGCATTTTCTTGGCTGTTTTTGCTGCAAAGGTTTGATTTTATTTTTATTAAATTTGGAGATGGGTGATTTGATTTTTATTGAAATGTGCTGTAGTTGAGGGAAACTGTAAAATTTGTAAGCATCCATGAAAGTGAAATTTCTTAGGCTTGAATTATGAGAATTTTGGTTAGGAAAGTCTTCTGCTTTATGGGTGGTCTACTATTTAAAAAAAGCGTTCTGTATGAAACAGCATTTTTTTGTTAGACACTCAGAAGAGTGTAGAGATATTTTATAGATGGATTATATATGTAATTTTAATAATGGTTAGGTCAGCAGAAGAGGATTAAAAACAGTTTTGGTTTCTTTTTTTTCTGCCATTTCCTATCTTGTGGTTCATTCATTGTAGCTTCTTGTGGTTCATTCATTGTATCTGTAATAATGGTGCTCATACTGGTCTTGCCACACTCACACACACCAGGGGTTGTTCAGTTGCTCTCTAAGAGCAGGTAGTCCACAAGGTGACGCCATTGTTGGCCACTATGAGGCCACCCACCATTGGGTCATGACTTCATTTCTGCTAGGTCACTGGTAGTGTGCAGTCTTGCCTTGTCTGATCCGATGTACACACCACACCACACCACTTAACCAGACATGTACTGAAAAGAATAATAGCTTAGTTGCAGAGGCAGACTGATTAAGATATTCACCCTGGAGTTGACTGTGTCACCATATCCAGGTGACCTTTCTGCCCCAGGTTGAAATTGAAGAAAATGAAAATTTTATTCACCACTGGTGAGGAGCAGACTGACTGTGAATTGTACTGTGTAGAGTGACTGTGCTTTGAGTGCCTTTTGTGTAAAATGACAAGGGAACAGTGAAAGTCTTCAGTATAGGACACAGTTCTTTATGTCTTTTTGTTGTTGTTTCTCATATGAATTATAATGTAATGTTTTTTCCCCATCTTTGTAGGTCATCCCATGCCCCCACCACCTGTGTCTGGGGCGATGGGTCTGCCTCCTCCTCGCCCAGGGTTTCCGCCCAACATGAGTGTGCCTCCTCCTGGTGCTTTGATGAGACCTCCAGGTCCTCTCAGGCCTCCTGGGCTACCAGGGCCACCCAGGCTTCCTGGACCTGGACCAGGACCACGACCTCCTCGCCTGCCTGGGGCTGGTGAGTGCAGCCATGGGACTTTCCCCCCCTTTTGGCAGATTTCCATCATCCAGTGTTCAAATAGCCACCACAATTTTCATGTTTTATGCCATTCCTTCAACCAAAGATTCAGTCACAACAAACAAATCAAAGTCAAAGCAAATGGTGCATTTCATTTGAAAGGTGATAACCTGACCTGTATTCTTACATCATTTTCATAAGTAGCTCTCTATATGTATTTCAAATGGAAGTGAGGTTCAGAAAGCTGTTGCCTTATCTCCACTTCTGGCCAATCAGAAACAACTTCCTTTTGTTAATTATAGGTCAAGATTGATGTTTGTGTTGAATGTTCTCATTTGGTATTTGTCACAGGCACATAACAGGATCAATTTGCAAAGGTACCCATAGTTGATACAGCAGTAATAAAAAAACTGAACAGAAGAAAATCAAAAGAAAAGAGAACTCTAAAAAGGGTAGGTGGGTGTTCAGTTAGGAGCATTGCCTGAATGTGTGTTGCAGTGGAGCCATACCAGCCTGAAGGCTACAACCCTGAAGCCCCTGCCATAACTCCAGGCCCCATCCGTCAGCCCTTTTGGGCAGCCCCCCCACCCTCAGGCATGCCCCCTGGTAGATTCCCCCTGCTTCCTGGAGCCATGACGGAGCTGCCACCTCAACAGCCAGAAGACTTGGTAACCCTCACCCCCTTGACTGATGAGGGAGATGAAACAGGTATGTATTCTTACAGTGCATAGTTTTCTGGAAGAAAATTATATATTATTTTATATTATATTATGTTATATTATATTATATTATATTATATTCTATTCTATTCTATTATGTTAAATTATATACTTTCAGTTAATCTGAAAATGTTTTATTACAAATTAACCCCCCTCCCTATTGATAACAAATCATTTGATTCAGTAAACATGTGTAATGGACTGTGTACATATTATTAGTTATCGTATGAGGAAAGGGGGGCGTGTTAGCTTAGTGGTTAGAGCGTTGCACTTGAGATCTGATGGCCAGGGATGGAGTCACCACAGAGGTGCCTGATTTAGGGAACTTTGCCCTGGAGTCAACATCAGTATTGACTCCACTCCCCCAAAAGCTGTTATGATGAGATTATAAACTGAGGCCCTGTGTGGGAACACATGCAGCACATCTTGCCCACACGTTAAAAACCTGTTCCTCCTTTTGGATGAGTAGGCCATTGTGTGCAGGTAGGAATGGATGACAAAAAGCAGTAAACCCTGCATGCACACATGTTTAGACACCATCTCTGAAGTCGGAAATATGGGTAAAAACGGTTGCATAAGTAAAACCTCACCATTGGTGAACCTAGGATTGTTGCTGAGGAATGGACAAAAAGTATGGGGACAAGTTGTGGAAGCCCAGCCTGGCAGTTGAGAACCCTAAGCTTTATTTTGGGCTTCCCAGGTTTCTGATCTGGGGTAGGAATTGGTGACTGGTTGTGTTCTTTAGCAGAGCAAGGTATGGGGTTGATAAAGATATGTATAACTGAGTTAAACAAAATTGAAAAAAATGATTTAGTGTTTTAAAGAAATGAAAAAGAATGATGGCATAAAGAAACAAAAAAATGTTTAAACTCACACCGAGGGTATAATTTTACTGAAATATGTGACTTTCATTTTTCCTGTTGGGTGTAGGAGCAGCCACATCACAGAATATAAGCCAGTCGTTTCCACTCTTCTTTTTCAATTCTTCCTTCTTTTGGTTGAGAAGTGTGGCAGACAAAGGAACAAGGTGACTTATGTCAGCAGCTAGAAGTCTGTTGCCCATGATGGATCAGAATGTCCATTATTTGCCCTTCATGGATGTTTCACAATGCCCAAACTTTATTGTGTGTTGTACCTATTTTTTTCATTATTTATCAATCAGGTGATGCTTTGTGGCTCATCAGGTTATTTATATGTATGTCATTTAAATGCTCTAAAACATGGACGTACCCAAGATTCCACAATTTGAAGAAAAGTGTGGTGTTTATTGTCAATGATGCAGAACGCCAACCTTCCCCGCCTTTGGAGTCATCCCGTGTGGTGGTACCTTCCAAGCGAACACATGCACAGATGGAAGAGGGAGGAGCCCAAGTGGTGCAGAGGCCTCACTTCAACCCACGCCATGGGTTTGCTCACCAGGGACCCAGGAAGCCCTTTGACTTCAACAGGCTTGGAGGTGAGTCAGAACATGACTGGTTGGAAGTAGGCTTCTTCTTCTTTTGAAGATAGCATAGAGTTGAGATGGAGAAGTGCATGCTATTTCTTTGATTTCTGTCATAGTTTTTGTAAGGATTTCTATGAGACATGTCTTTGAATGAATTTTGGGGAAGTGCCTGCTATTTCTTTGATTTCTGTCATAGTTTTTTGTAAGGATTTCTATGAGACATGTCTTTGAATGAATTTTAGAGGTGTGTTAGGTTGTTGCCACTCTACATACTTTTCCATGTATTGTATTTTTCTTTTGAGACTGTTGAGACTAAATAGGCACAGACACCTCCCCCCCCCCCCCTCCCCCAACACACACTGTAATTGATGTTGACAGTGGGATTTTGTTTGTTTACAAAAACATAGATATATTGAGCATGCATGTTGTTTGCAGAAACATGAATTTGGAGTATGCACCTTCAAGCACATTGATCTGGCCCAGGCCAAAAGCTGTGTCAGTTATTGATGTCAGCTAATTGCCAAGGCCTACACTAAAATGTTGTTGTAAAATGTTTGTTGAGATTGCCTTCAACCATGACAAGCTCTTAACATAACCTGCACTCTTTTTTTAAAGGAGAAAAAAATCCTCTGAAGTCGGAGTATGGCTGCCTATGTGGCGAGGTACTTGAAAATAGTCATACACGCAAACTTCCATCCGGTGTGCTTCCTATCTCACAGTGATTCCCAGGTGGGATGAGTGAGTCAGAGTGCACGTTCTGGGTGACCCCCAGAGTGTAAAGCTGGGGAACACACAACCAACCAACCAAGCACATTGGTACTTATTCAGGGTTAAAATTTTTGTGTGTTGAAAACCTGAGTGTCCTTCTGTCAGAATCAAGTGCAAGTTGTTTCAAGACTGTAGATATGCAGGATAGCTGCTGAATGTTCAGTTTGATTGTGATTACTGTGTGTCCAGCTGGCTGTATGCTCCTGAAAAAGCTTTGGCAGATACAAGCATTAGTGATAGCATAGCTGAGATTATTTAAATGAATCAGATCCGCAGCATGGAAGATTTGTGATTACAACAATGAATTGTGTGCAAAGGGTTAACCATTAAAAAAAAAGCAGTGTTTAGACAGCAAAGACTGCTGTTACCCCAGCGCAGCTTGATGTTTGAGGCATGTGTCAAAACAGACTACTTTCCAGTTGGGAATCTGATGTTGTATCCACTGTGCCAAGGGAAACTAATCAGCTTGTATGAATTATCTTATGTTGCAGGCTTCCAAAAGCAGCAGTATAAGACCAAGACGACGTTAGAGGTGCGAAAGGTACCTCCAGAGTTCAACAACATTGCCAAATTGAATGAACACTTCTCCAAGTTTGGCAACTTGACCAATATTCAGGTTAGCTGCTTAGCATCAGTACCAGTAAAAGATTTCTTTTATGCTACTATTGGTTTTATACAAGCTTTTGGTGTTTGAATATATGAAAAATGTGGGAAGAAAATGTAAAAGAACAGTTATGATTGTACTTCAGGTGCCTCATCATGGCTTTGTAGTTATTCGTGTATGGTGTAGAAAGGATTGTATTTAATTACTTATTTAAACATTAACTGATGATACACACACATATGTATATGTTTATGTTGTTTAATGAGTTTTGATTATGTTTGGTTTTGTAATTAATGTCTGTGAACAGCCTTATTTCCCTGTCATTGCTGAAAGATTGTCACACTGTGGAGCAAGCATTCTTTTAGTGCTATGAGCAGTCCTTTAGTGCTTTTGTAGTGTGTTTGTATGGTAAAGAGGGAAAATGTATGACGATAGAGTGCATCTAGGACAGAGCAGTTAGCGAGTATTGTTGCATGTTATGTGCTGCTGCAGGTGAAGTATGGAGACGACCCAGGGGCTGCCCTCATCTCTTACTCCAGGAACGATGAAGCAGCAGCTGCTTACCACAGCAGTGAGCCAGTCTTCAACAACAGGTTCATTAAACTGTTCTGGCATCATTCTCCGTCCAAACGCTCCCCTGATTCAGCCTCAGGCGGCAGTCCTGCTGGGAACTCCTTTGCTGCCAAAGGGGCTGGAGGGGCAGGGGTCTATGCTCGACTAGGACCTGTGGCCCAGCCCGGTTCTGACCTGTCCTCTTCTGAATATAATCCTGATGAGGTCAGTAGTGAGTGGGCTGCTGTGTCTGCCCTATTTGCTTTTGTTGTATTGACAAAAAAAAGTTGCAGTTCATAAGTATAGGTCAGTTGAAAAATGTACTCTTTGGATATGAACATTGTCAGCTGCATCATCATGTGTCACCAAAACTGTGTCTGGAGTTGTAGAAATGTGGAGTATAGTTGTGAAGAAATTTGCATGTCTCTCAGAACAGAAGTCTAAAAGAAGAAATCTCAAAGTTTTTGTTTATCTGTGTTGAACAGTCAAGTGCAGAGGCAGTGAGCAGCACTGTGCAGGATGCAGGCATGAAACCTTCCGGCAATAACCGACAGTCAGTCATCCCTCCTGCTCACAAACTGTCCCTCAACAACCTGGCCAAGTCGGCTGCTGCTTCCAGTGTCTCTGAGAAGGTGAGGTGGTCTCTTGAGTCAACTCTACACTTCATCTCTGACTTCTGGGATTCACAACAGCTGCTGCACACTCCCAGTAGATAACATCCAGTTTTTTGGCATTTCCGCTCTCTTCTTTCTTCTATTATCTTTTCTTCTCCTATAGTTGTAATTTTGCAAGAGGTCTGCCCGTTGGCCTTAGATTCCAACTTAGAGCATTTCATTTCATTGTACAGGTTGCATCTGGGTATGTTTGTGTTTCTGTAACCCACCAAACGCTGATATGCATTTATGGGATCTTTGATGTGCATATTTGATCTTCTGCATGTGTATATACATGAAGGAAATTAAGGCACTGGCAGGTCTGCACTTGAGATTGACCAGGGAGATCATAAAAATCCCAGCCTTAATTCACCAGATGCTGCTGTGGAGATTAGATGCCATGACTTCATGGACTCACGGGATTGAAGTCAATAGTCTTAACCACGCAGCTATAGAGTCTGTCATGTCTGTTCAGTTTAACTGTTATGAACAGAAGCTGATTGTGCTTTATTATTATAATATGTTATTTGTGGTAGCGGATAAATGTAGAGCTGATTGGAGGAGCTTGGTTATTGTTGAGGTTTTAGATATTCATCAGGAACTAGTCATGATTTTGGAGATTGCCATTTTGCAGTTGGTAGGACACAAGACTAAACATTATTTGGTGTTGTAAAATTCTGATTAGTGTCTGAAGTGTGTGTCATACTGTATTAAATGAACCTGTCTGTTCTGTCTGCTCAGTGCAGAAAATGTCAGCGTTTAATCATTCACCACTCATGTGATGTGTGTGCAGAGCATCGTGTATACATCATCACTGGGCACTTTGAAGAAGACAGTATTTAACCAGCAAGTGGCCAAAGCCCGATCTGCCATCACCCCAATGACCAGCCCCACAGCCGTTAAAACTGCCGACTTTGTTTCCCGCATTGAAGCCATCAAGAAAAATGAAGAGCTGAAGAAGGTACCAGTCACATTATTCTTAATGAGTCAAAGGGTTTTCAGGAACATTGGTGATGTCTTCTCGAAAATTTTTGGCTTTTAAACAGCGCCATGATTTTTGGGGATAGACAGTACTTCTTAGGTCACATCAGCCTCCATGACAAGGCATCAGATTGTCGGGGTCCTGAAAATTGTTGTACTTTGATTTCTAACTGAACACATTTCTCTTTAAAATGGTATAAGTACAGAAAGCGGGTATGACTATTTGTTGGAATACAATAAGCCTGTAAATGAAGGGATTATTTCCTTGGGTTGGCAGGTTTCAACTTGACATTGAAGAAAACTGGTTTTACTTTTGGTGCTCAAGTCAATGTCAAGTTTCAGTGAAAATAAGTCAGATTGGTCTAGCAGGTTATGAGATCTTCTCAACACTTATTGAACAGACTAAATTTGAAGGTCAAAGAAGACAGTGATCATTGTCTGTTTTGTTTTCATGACAAATGGCAGAATGTTTAAATGCTTTGTTATTTTCTGTGCAAATTAGGAAATTGCAATTATCATTTGTAAAGCACCAAGGATTTTAACATATTTTTTCAAAGTGCAGAGAGGGAGGGGGGAAGAAAGAGAGAGAAGATAAAGAGGGGAAGAGAAAGGGAGAGAAAGATTACTTGTCGTATTGTAAATGTGAAATAATGTTCCTTGAACAATGAAAGACAGTAAAAATATCATGAAGATGAATTGCATGCTTTTTGAATCAGTTTTGTGTAGAATCCACAGTGTAGGTTGTTCCATGGAAACAACATTGACATTCCCTTGGTGGCAGTGTGACATGTTCTGTTGTTGGAGTGACAGGTGTTGCAGGTGTGTCACACAGCATTCCCTTGGTGGCAGTGTGACATGTTCTGTTGTTGGAGTGACAGGCATTGCAGGTGTGTCACACAGCATTCCCTTGGTGGCAGTGTGACATGTTCTGTTGTTGGAGTGACAGGTGTTGCAGGTGTGTCACACAGCATTCCCTTGGTGGCAGTGTGACATGTTCTGTTGTTGGAGTGACAGGTGTTGCAGGTGTGTCACACATTGATTTGTTTTATAGTTTGTTGTATGTTTTCAGGAGGCCATAGCGAAAAAAGCAGAGCTGGACAAACAGAAACAGCAGTTGTTGGAGAAGCAGACAGCACAGCAAAAGGTTAGTGGCTGTCTTCTGTGCACTTTGTAACAGTCATAAGATTCAGGGTCATTGTTGATCACTGTCCAGGTCAGGCATGATGGACAGGGAGGGGAAGGAAGGGTTCAGGTTAAAAACTGTATGCTCATGACTAAATCACCAAAGTAAATTATATTTATTTACACACAACATACAGACACACTTGGTGGACATTTGCAAATTATGTGTGTATGTACACAACCACATTGCCATGGCTATTTGTGTATAGGCAAGATGAAATGAGAGAAATGTTTATCAGATGTGAAAAGGTAAATTACTTCAGAGTTGAGTGAAGGGGGGAAAGCAGCAGGAAAAGTTTTGTTATTGTCATGGCCAGTTTCTCTGTATGCTAGAAGAATTTCCCCCATCTTATTTCATTTGTATACCTCTAAGTTTTGATTATAAACTTTGGATTGGGAGGGGTGTGTGTGTGAGTGCGTATGTGTATGTGTGTGTGCATGCATGCGTGCCGAACAGTGTTTGTGTTCCTAGATCCACTGCTTTCCTGCTCCTTGATGATTGTGACATCACTGACTGCTTTTGTTTATTTTTGATGCAATAATATTATGAAGCAGTTGTTGTGACAAATTGATATGCCCTTGACTACTTGGATTCACATGAAATCAGGACATCGTCTTGATTTTTTTTCATAGAAAGCCACCGCTTGGCATGAAATGAGTGTTCACCTTTATGACAATAGTTTTGGGATAGGCTGATCATTCAGCTGGACTTTTCTCTGAGTAGTTGATGTTGATGACTGAAGAAGTGATACAGACTTCTTTTTTTGTGGCACAGATTTCCTTCTTTCTTTCTTTAAAAAAAAAAATTAAGTCAAAAGATAGGATTTTACTCTTACCTACTCATGACATTTTTGCACCTCAACATCAACTTTTACTGTGTTGAAAGCAAGCCAGGGCTCTGACGGTGGAAGGTAGTGCACATGTGCCTCAACGCCCCCCCCCCCCCCCCCCCCCCCCCTACCCAATAATTGTAAATAGAATAAATTGCAATAAAATTGCACTCATACAAAATACAAAGACTTGTTATCTAAGCTTTCCAGTGATTTATTACTTTTATTACTTTGTTCAATTGTACATATTGATATTATGGGTTGTTGGATCCCACCCTGCTTCAAAACTACACTGCCAGCAGCACTGAATCCCCTGTAATGTAGTGTTATTCAGCAGTGAGTAAAAACAAAACATATCAGAAAGTGAACAGATAATTTAACAGATAAAGTGCTTTCTGGAAATGTGTCTGTTGTGAAGTCGGGCCTCTGTGGGAGTTTTCATGGGAAGTGGACATGTTGTTGCAGTTGCTGCTGGACAAACTGGAGAAAGGGAAGACAACCTTGACGCTGGAAGAGAAGACCAACATAATGAAGGTAAACATACTTATGGCCCTTTCTTCATCGTGTGTCTGTCCCTGCTTCTCTGTGCTAGACTGGACTGTTCTGGTATTCTGACCAGAGCTTTGAAGGAAGACACAGCTGGAGGAAAGTTGACCTCTGCATCTTGGCCTTTTGTTATTCTACTGCTTTTGTTTTGGAATCTGTGCAGGGGCTCTATGTCTGTATCATGGTTTTGGTTTTGCAACTTAACCCTGTAGATATCAGTCAAGTGTTTGTTTTCTGATGCTTTTAAGTTTGGTTTTCTTTTTTTTGCTCTGTATGACTGTTCCAACCTTCTTGTCTGCTTTAAATTTAAATTTTTTAAAAATTTCTGTTCTTTCAGAAGTTTGGTTATCTCCCACATGCCATCGTTAGAAATGACTTCTGGCCACCTGGGTTGAAGGTGATGAAGATGGACCTTTCATGGTCTGTCAGTTCAGATACTCTATGGCTCTTTGTTTCAAGGCTAGTAATCCCAAGTTCACCATTCTGGAGGTGTTTTTTTTTGCATGTTTGTCCGTTTTTAATCCTGCATTTAACACAGCCACATTCTGTCTTTTGGGACAGTCACATCACGATACAGGTATGCTTGTGTTTTATTTTGTTAAACAGTCCTTCCATACATAATGGTTCATACTTGCACTGAACCAAATGCAGAGCCTGTCAGTCATAGCGTGTATTATGACAAAACTTATTTTCTACTTGGCGATATATTTGGTTGTGTTATGTCACAGATGCTGAGAGTGGTGTCTGATAGTATAGACAAACTGAAGTACAACCCAGCCACCCCTCCAGCCAAGAAGGTGGCTCCTGCAGGCTCCCACAAGCTGGTGAAGATCTCTCCCAGCCCCCTGACAACCACAGCTGGCTCTGCTGTGCCGGCCTCCCCCACCGTGCAGACAGTGAAGAAGGACATCCTGGACACGGAGCTGGAGCTGATGACCAAACAAACCACCGGGGAGGACATCGCCACCCTGCAGCAGCGGCTGGTGGAACTTAACTCTCAGGTAAGTGTACCTATGTGCTATCTGTACAGAGCCCTCATTCTTTCAGTGTGACTTGTGTTGCTGTCATGGTACTGCCAGGAATCATGTTTGTGGCAGCATCCTGACAGGGCTTGCTTGGAGGATTATGAATCACAATTTGCAGTTCACACAGAGATGGTGAAGCATCAGGATTAGCAAGGCTATGAAGTCATATTTAAAAGTGCTCACAATGAATCAAAAGTCCAACCCTTTCTACTTCTTGGCAAGTGAGACAGCTCTAACCCTTTCTACTTCTTGGCAAGTGAGACAGCTCTAAGCAGCCATGGCAGAAAAATCACTAGGTTCCCTCTTCACAATCAACGGAATCCGGGGTTAAAGATGGAGGACTGAGGAGTAACAGTACTTGGAGAGAGGAACGAATCACTGATGCACTGTTGGCAGAGGTTTTGTGATGGCAATGGTGCCGGAAAGGAGACTTGCCCTCTTCAATGCAGCACCCCTAGTGAGGATGGCTCTCAGATATCACACACACCACGCTGTGGTGGAAGATCTTGAGCACAAGTTCAAGAAACCAGAATTATTTGTGTGTGGTCAGACTGCTACTTTTTCAAGTGAGGAAGAAACTACAAGAAACTGTTTTTTGATTTGACTCACTCACTGTAAGATGAAAAAAAGAAATCAGAGAACTGTTTGTGTTTGTTCAATGTTTTTTCTATGGATCACAGTTTACAAGGCTCAAGTATCATACAAAATCCATGTAAAACTATTGACATTTGAAAAAGATTCTGAGAGTTTTATTGTTTCATTTTATGGTGTAGGGACAGGAGTGAGTTTTTTTTGTTTTGTTATTTTTTGGTTTTTTTAAAAAGAAAGGATATCCTGTCATTTGGGATGCAGAAGCATTATTTTCTTCCTTGTTAGTCCATTGACAAGACAGTGAAGTACCAAGCAGTGGAGAAAAGAATTCCTGCACAGCAACTTTGTGACCTCAGCCCTATGTCCAGAAGAGCGTCAGCAGAGGCGATGATAAGCAATGCTCTGCATGTGGTGGTGTGGCCCAGGCCCCACGACCCAAGGTTGCAGAGCTCCATGTCAAACTGCTGTCTGGTGTGTGTGTTGCAGCCCAAGTCAGACCCTTTCTCTTTCCAGGCAGCCTCCTTGGGCTTGCTTGGCCGAGGTCGTGGGTTCGCCCGCGGTCGTGGCGGAGGCCATCCCTGGTGGCAGCAAGGTCGAGGTCGTGGGGGAGGACAGAGCATGAGCCTGGACAAGAGGCCACGGTCGCTGGAAGTGCGAGGGTTCTTGCTGGAGGATCTGGAGGAGGTCAAAGCTCACTTTGCTGTAAGTATCGGTGAGAATGAAGGAGGGAGTGCAGGTCATCAGGAAGAGTGTGTGGGATGATTTACAGAGAGTGACATGTGTTTGATGGAAGTAAGATGCCTTGAAAAGGCGAGAATATGTTATTTGTACAACAGTTGTGTCTCTAGAAACGGGGGAAACTACTGAGCTATTGCAATGTCCTAGTAATAATCCTAAACAGACTGGAACAGAAAATAAATCGGATTTTGAAGCTGTCTTAAGAAGTATTAAAGGAACCGGTGACATGCTCTTCATCATACAAATTCCAATTGACAGAGTAAAAGAGTGGGACATTAGTGAAGAAATCAATGTGATGTATGTGGATGTCATTGCTTTCATGTCAGACTGCAAAGACAATATGCAAACAGTCATAGACTATGTAATTGGAACAGGAAGAACTGCAGGACTTTAATCCTAAGATCATGCATATTGGTGAATCCATGGAAACATACCAGTTGATGGAGAACCCCTCAAAGTTGAACATTTCAAATACATGGAGTCATATAAATCAGCCAATGCCTCATGTGCCAAAGACATTAAACAGTGAAACAAGAATTACTCAAGGTAAACAAAGAATGGTCCATCTTACCAACATTTGGAAAGACAGATAAAAGCTCAGAGACTTGATAAGCAAAACAGCAACAAACAAAAACAATTACTGTGGCTGAGTGTAAAGTGAATAGAGTGTAAAGTGAATAGTATCCAGCTGCAGACAAGCCAAGAGTTCGAAGCTGCCTCAAAGTGCAAAGAGCTGACATGGTAGTGCCAAGCTTTGATACATCATTTGGACTTAAAATGCTCTGTAATGAATTTAAAAAAACAACAAACAAGACCAACATGATTCAATGCAACTGATGTCCAACACTTGGCACTAAATGGTCTTGCAGATTAAAAAAAAAAATTGTGAAAGAAGTTGTAAACAAGATGAGTGATTATGCATTGTACTTTCGATTTCTACCTGCAGGCAGTTCATTTTATAGCAGGACACACAGAGGCACACACATAAACATAGGCAGGCACTTAGACAGGCAAGCATGCAGGCAGGCACTTAGACAGGCAAGCATGCAGGTAGGCACACACAGACACACACCTGCTTTCTCACACACATACATGCTGGCAGGCTATGAGGTTTACTAGCAGGCATGGACCCCCCAAAAGTTTTTGAGAATGTGTATAAACTGTGAGGTGATGAAGGGAAGCTGGGAAAGAAACGGTTTGATAGGGAGTGACTAACAGCGGTGATGTTGTATGGTGACAGATGTTTGGCAACATTATTCAGACGGATGTGCGGGAAGACGTGCCCTGTGCTGTGTTCACCTTTGAGGACAGAAAACAAGCAGAAATCGTGAGTCTTTGCTTTTGCCTTGTCTTGAAAGAAAATGTAAAAGTCAGATCTCCACTCCAATTGAATTTAGACAGGATAAGAGACAAAAGTACATAGTGTTATGCTGGTTACCATGCTCCATGTACAATTTGAGTAGTCTCGAGTTGGGGTTTAAAAAATAATAATTTTTTTTTAGTATGAACTCCTTGGCATAAACTTGGTTAGTTAGTCTCTGTTAGTTTTGCTGTGGGACCTGTGGTCATTTTTGTTTTTGTAAAACAGTCTATAAGGTTGTTTTAGGAGTGGCCATGGTAGATACAGATGTATTTTCAAAGTTTCTAATGAATCATGACGTTACTGTAATTCATGCAGACTCCATGAAACGCTCAGTCACATTCCCAGAATGCAAAATGGCTGTTAAGAATAAGATGGTTGGTTTTATGTAAGAATAAGATGGTTGGTTGTATGGAGGAAAGGCTTATTTGACCAAAATAGTATCTTTGGTAGTTATGAAGAAGGAAAATGTGCCTAATCTGCTCAGCTGTAAACAGATCTTTTTGTAGAAAAAAAAATCTCCCAGCTATGTTTTGAGGTTGGCAATTTTTAGGACCCCCCCCCCCACCCCCTTCCCACTCCGAAGAATGACCGAGTTGGTTTGTTGTTGAAAATGTTGATTGATATGTGTGTGTGTGTTAATGTGTCCAGGCAAATAGTGCTGGAGGCAAGTACAGGAAGAGTACTCTGTCAGTACGTTGGCACATGGGGGTGGTTCATCTGAGGACAGACCAGGACAACCCAGAGACTGCCGACCAGACGCAAGATGCTGACCCTGACGATGAGGAGGAAGATGAAGAAGAGCTTGTAAGATTGTGACTGTCTCTTGTCCTAGCATTGAGGGTTCATAGTGTAGAAAAAAAGTCTTATAAGAGTTCTAGTTTGATGAGAGATTGTATCTTTGCAAGGTTGCAGAAGTGCGGTTGATGGGTTGACATTCAGATTGCTGTGTCATCCGTTGAGTCTTATAATAATTTTCTCAGGGTATTTATTTATCTTTATTTATTTATTCTTTTATTTCAAGGATAATGGAACAGTGTTGATTCTAGGGTGCGCCTTTGCAGGATTCCCGCATTTTATTCAAAATTGCCGCAAAATGATGTGGGCAGCGCACCCTAATGGACGCCCAAAAAAACTTGGACAGCGTGTTTTTGAACAAACAGTGCGTCATCGCAACTGCCATTTGCATACTCTCTAAAATTAAGCGCTACTTCTGCCAAAGGTCTCTGTTGATGCTTCTGGTTGGCTAAGCGCCTCATTTTTGACCAGTCACAGGAACTGTAGTTCGTCCTTGTCAGTTCCTGCAGCGGTCATTACGTTGATAGGCTACCCCCAGGGGTGGCAAGATTTTCAAATTCGCGCCTACAAGCCATCTCCATAATAAAGCAGGCTTGTCCCCTTTGTTTTCCTCTTCGTCTACATCATTTTTCAAGAAGCCTTGTTGTTCAGAAATAAGTGACATAATTGGGACAGAGATTGTTCGGAGATAGCAGCTGCTGTGTCTCAGGAGCTGGTAGATCTGACGAGACCAGTAGCCTGGCTTGAGAACAGTGAACATGGTGTGCTGTAGGCTGTGTATCAAACATGGAAAGAACAATGCCTTCAGTAAAGGAGGATGTGCTCATTACAGAACATCACTCAAAGCATTACACCAAAACTGCTGATCACCAGGAGGTTGTACCAAATGAATATCTTAGAAAGACCTTCATCGGCTAGGCAACACACACACACACACACACACACACACACACACACACACACACACACACACACACACACTCTCTCTCTCTCTCTCTCTCTCTCTCTCTCTCTCTCTCTTTCTCAATTCATATCTAAAATAAATAAAAAATTAAAAGGGGGGTGGGGGGGTAGGGGAGCAAGACATTGAAATTGGTTTTTAAATTCTATCATCTAAATCTAGATCTATCTCTTGGAATCTGGAAATGCAAATTTGATCTCTCTCTTCTCTCTCTCTCTCTCTCTCTCTCTCTCTCTCTCTCTCTCTCTCTCTCTCTCTCTCTCTCACTCTCTCCTCTCTCTCTCTCCTCTCCCCCTCTCTCTCTCAATGTATGATCTTTGAAGTAAAAATAAGACTTTGACATTGGCTTTAACTTATCATTTAGATCTACACCTAGATCTGTCTGTGGAAATACAAATGTGGCCTCGCTCTCTCTGTCTCTCTCATTACACTATCTAGGGGGAAAAAAGACTGATATTGGCTTTTACCTCTCTTCTCATCTAGGTCTAGCTTTCCAACTCTGTGGAAATACAATTTTGACTTCAGTACCCCCCCCCCCCTCCCCTCACCACACACACACATTCCCTCTCTCTCTGTCTGTCTGTCTGTCAATCTCCTCTCTCTCTCTCTCTCTCTCTCTGTCTCTCTCTCTCTCCTCTCTCTCTCTCTCTCTCTCTCTCTCTCTCTCTGTGCTGTGTCATGAGTGTTGACTAATAATAATAATGTATGGAATTTATATAGCGCTGAATCTTGTAAAGCAACAAATCAAAGCGCTCAGATGACTTCTTTTTCTTTTTTTAAAAATGTATGCATGTGTATGCGGTTTTGTAAATTTTGTCATCTGTTCCTGCCAGCACACAATGGCCTACTCTTTCGAACAGCAGAACAGGATTTAACGTGTGCGCAAGATGTTCTGCATGCGTTCGCACACGGGGCCTCGGTTTATAGTCTCATCCGAAGGACTTTGACATTGAGTTCTACAGATTAAATGCAACACTTAAGGTGAATACTTAATCCTTTCTGCCTAGTATCTGAAGTACCCTAAGCAAGCAATACTTGTCCTGTTTTTTAAGGGGGGGGGGGGGAGGGATGCCCCCCTTTTTTTCATTTTAAGGGCCCCTTTTATTGAAATCCTAGAATATACACTGATGGAATAAGCACTCATGTGGGTTTTTTTACATCCAGTCCCCATGTGTATGCGGTTTTGTCAATTTTGTCATCCGTTCCCACCGGCACACATTGGCCTACTCTTATGAAAAGCGGAACGGGTTTTAACGTGTGTGCATGATGTTCTGCGTGGGTTCGCACACGGGACGTCGGTTTATAGTCTGTGAGAGTGAGTGAGTGTGTGTGTGTATAAGTGTGTGTGTGTATAAGTGTGTGTGTGTGTGTGTGTGTGAGATAGTGTGTGTGCATGCAAGTGTGGTGTGTGCCATGTGTGTGTGTGTGTGTGCTCACGCTTGTGCTCATAAAGATGAATGTATAGTTGTGTGCACACTGAATTGCTGTGGCTGGCCCCTTCCCCCGCCGCCATCCTTCTTTTTGTTTGTTTTAAAGTTACAGTCCAACAAAACAGCTCTGTTGCCTTTGTGCAAACATCCCATGTGCAGTGTGTTGAAGTTTTAGTCATGTACCTTCTTTACTCTCTGATTGGTTCAGTATCTCATCTTTGACCAGTCGTAGCAGTAAGTATTTTGCAGTCTGTGTTTCAAATCTGTAAGTCTTTTGCTGTTGTTGAAAGTTGCTTTGTAGGATATTGAAGTGAGGTGGGGTTTGTTTTTTTTTATGTTGGCAATTCAGTTTTGTGTTGATAATTTCAAAAGGGTTTGATTGTTTTAAGAAAAAGTACAGATACTTGAGAATTTAATGGAAAACTAGCCTTCTTCATTTTTTTGCTGGCATGGGATTCCAGCATCTGTAGTTAGATTTCCTCTGTTTAAAATGTTTATTTTGCTGTTTTGCCATCATAAAAATTTAATTCAATCAAACAGCAGTCAAAATAATCAGAGAAAGCGCATTGTCTTTAGATGTTGAGAACTTGACCTATATTCTTACATGAGTTTTGGAACAGGCAGACATTTTCCAAATGCAAGCAAGATAAAAAGAAAATTCCATTGCCCAAGCTCCAGTTTTAATCATTTTACTAGGAGGTCAAATGAATAGACAACTTGATAACTGCCTGAAGACTCCCAAGGCCCGAGCTCTTCAGCAGTTATGAGGAACTATTTACGTTAATATCATGTTGGACATGCTTGCTTCAAACACTTTTGACAAGAGAACTTGAATTGAAAAAAATTACACTTCCATTAAAGAGTGCCATCTTGTAACACTGTGGAGTTAAAGGCTTGGAAAAGATTACGAGTCAGGTGTGATTGTCACAGAGTGTTTTAATTGCAGATTGGATTGAATTGACACTGTCTTTATCATGCCACACTGTAACTCCAACTATCTGGGTTAAACAATTGAGTGCTTAAAATTTTTATTTATTTTTTCAATTGTGAAATGTTCTGGGAGATGAAAAGATTCCCTACTTCTCAAAAGTAGAGTGAAGGTGATGGGAATTGATCCTCATTTGTCATATTCTTCACCCCAGTTTCATCTTTCATTTGTTGTTTTCATGTTAAAAATCTGCAATGTAAGCACATATGATTCCCTTTTCTTGTGAAAAAGCTTTGTGCAGTTTATAAGGTTTTGGCAGTTTCTGTTGTGGAGATGATGCATAAACTCAGCATACTGTTACAGCTGTAGGCTGTCTTGAGTGTATTTGCTGTTGCCCATTGGGACAGAAAGTAATGTGTGTGTGTGTGTGTGTGTGTTGTTCAGCTGCAGGTGACGATTCGCAACAAGCAGGCAGAGAGGCTGGTGGAAGAAAGGGACAGTGAGGTGGCAGCGGTGGGAGAGGAAGAGGTGGTGGAGGAGGAGGAAGTGCAAGAGGGGGACAGAAAGGTGGAGGTGGAGGAGGAGGAAGTTGCCCCGCCAGAGGAGGAGGTGCTGGTCAGCTTGGACGAGGACATGGACGAGCGCATTCTGTTGGCCCCTGAGGATGAGGAGGACGAGGACGATGAAAACAGATCCTGGCGACGGTGATGTGGAGGACATGAAGTGTGGTGTGCGACTTGTGGATGGCAGGCAGCAGTGTCTGTTCAGGAGGCTGCAAGGTGTAAAGTGATTTGTGAGGGAGTGTGTGTGTGTGTGTGTGTGTGTGTGTGTGTGATCCTTGCTGTGGTCACCTCTGTCCGTAGGTAGGCTGGCAGCGGTGTGCTACTTCTTTCCCCAGCTGCTCTTCAGTGTGCCTCGGGATCTCTGCAGTGTTTAGACTATGATCTACACAGGTGTATGCACAGACCCAGATGTGTCATGTCAGAATCAAAGTATGCAAACAGTACTGGTTTATCATGGGCTGAGATATTTATACAAGTCTGAAAGCTGGTGCAGTGAGTTTTTTGTTTTTAGCTTTGTTTTTCATTCAGTTTGATGGTCGTTGCCTGCTTTCATGATTTGGTTGATTGGAGCAGTCGTGCTAGGCTGAACACTGCACTACATCACTAAAACCATGGCAGAAGAATTGCTGTAAATAGCATTTAGGGTTAAAGTTGAAGGACATGTTTGCATTGAATTTCTTTTATGTCACTGTAAAACATAATTGGCCACTAGAAAATCAGCAGTGTATGTGATGAGGTATATATGAATCTTGTTTCTTGATAGTTTTGGCAAATAATTAAATCATACTGTTGGTTGGCTGCCTTCTTTGTTAAGGTGTAAAGTTAAAGTTGAGAAAAATTAAGATCACTTGACAGCACATAAAGTATTTGTATATATTGGAGTGTAAACTTCTAAGCTAAAGGGGTGGGTTTTTTTTGTGTTTTTTTTGGGGGGGGGGGGGGGTGTTGGTCATGAAATCAGAGAAAACATACAGAGACAGTTGTTCAGTAAGAATTTTGAAGCTCATTGTTTGGCAAATAGCAGAGTGATTTTTTAAACTTCCATCAAAAAAGAGAGAAGTGAATCTGCCAGTACATTTCTTTCCTGGTATTACAGAATGCAGGCATGTGCATATCTGCACCAAGCTAAAATGATCTGTGTAGAATCTGGGCATATATCCAGAAGCACAGTCAGGGGCAGGCTAACTTGGTTTGTATAAAAGACTTGTAAAATAGACTTTAGGATTTTTTAGGTTATTTGTATGGATGTTTTCCTTTTTCCCTTTTTTGGGGGAGGAGGTATAGAAAATGTGTCTGAAGGATTGTTGGAAGGATGGCTTTGTAGAGGTGATTTAGGGCCTTTTATCACAATGCAGACATATCTTCAACCAGCATGACAATATTTGACAAAGAAGAAAGAAAAAACCAGCAAGACAACATCTAGTTCTCTGATTTAGGACAGATGTGTGTTTGGGTTATCATGTATATAAAGTATATTTTCTTCAGTCCTCAAGGGTCCTCTGGGACAGATAGAATTGGATGGTTCTCAGATCTTGTTTCCATCTCTCAGTGTATTTTAGAGATTGAAAAGCAAATGCAATTCTGCAGAATGGAAAATGACACTCGAGAGATGTCTGCTCGTTATCACTCTGTTGAAATCAAATAGGCAGGTGGGCTGATATTGCATGCTATTTGTAGAGGCATGGAAAAAAACAACCCAAGAGAGTAGGGCTCACACAAATTGTGTAGGGCATAGAAAGGTTTTGGGATCTGAGGTGAAAGAGTACAGGGTTTTGTGAGTTTTGAGACTGTGCAGATGTCCTTGTGTATTGATTTCTGGCCCTTATGTAGCTTTGGGAATCCATGCAAGAGCCTGTTTTAGTCCCTGACTGTACTGAGAAAAAAAAGAAGCTTGGATTGATTTCATGTATAGTCATTTCTGTAGCAGTTTTAAAATTTGTTATTTATCATTATCATCATTTTGTTTGTGGTGTTGGTGTTTTGTGTTGAAAGACTAGTCTGTAAAAGAAGGGTTGATTTGCAGTCAGCAGAAGATTTCTTACTGAGCAAGTGGTGAAGCCTAATAGAGTTTTGGTTATATGTTGACAGTGTAACTAAAGAGAAATGAAAATTCAGACATCTACCTGCCTCATAATTGAAAAAAACTCCATGATTTTATTTTTATCACAGAAAGTAAGTCTGAAATCCATGATGACACATTTCCTGATTTGTTTTTTGGTTCTATAAATGGGACTGTTCATGAACCAAAAGTTGTCGAGGCAGTTTTTTGGAAGGTCCTTGAATGGTCCTTAGAAGAAAGGTTCTTTTTGTCATTGGAGGATTGTGTGAACCCTGAAGAGGGACATAGCATGTTATTAGACACGTGTTTCAGGTTTTAATGCATATTGTACGTTCCAATTTTTCATATGCATTGTGAAAAACCAGTTCTCAAATTTCTGTACAGAATATTTACACATGTAGCCTCATTGTGTGTGTGTGTGTGTGACTTGTTCATTCTTTGTTCAGAAGTCTTATGGCATCTGTTAAAACTTTGTACATAAATGTGAACAGAAATGTGAGTGCTTCATAATTTTGAATAAATCAACTTGATGAATGACATAAACTATAGAGGTGAGGTTGAAGTATTTGTACAGTTGGTGTGCTGTTGAGTTTCAGTAGCTCACATATGGTGTGAAGTTGAAAGCTGTTGAACCTCTGTTCTAGAGCGAGAAAGTGTTTACCTGAGAATGGCTTTCGCATCTAGTCTCTTTCTAGTTTGTGACCTGTATGAAGGCTTTGATTAGTCTTGATGGCATGGTGATTGCATGTGTTAAGATTACAGGGAATTCTGAATATTGAACACACATAGAGGTCATGGACAGATGACAACACACAGTATCGGGAAGTGATAGGGGTGATGAGTCTTGCTCCCAGTCGGTTGTAGTCCGTTACTTGCTCAACGTTTGGTTTTTCCTGCCAAGCTGTGATCCCACACTGTAGAATCAGTTGATTGTAGCACTTGAGGTACAAGTTCAGTTGGCTTTTACATTTGGAGAGCACAGTCTGAGGCTGGGGTGTGTTCTGGTTTTTGTTGTTTTAAATACAATACTTTCAGTATATAGATCTTTTAGTTTGATTTTACTTCAGTACTTTGAAATCACAGGATGTCCCTGAAGTGGTAATGTGGCTCCCTATATGGTGGGCAAAATGGTTGCATATGCAAAAATACCACCATTGATGAACCTCGGAGCTCTAGCCAAGGAATTAAAATAAACAACCCCAAAACTTAGAGGTTAATACAAGCTGTACACCTTTAATAAGTAAAGCAATTTTCCAACACTAACCAGAGCTGCTTATCTGTCAAATTGACAGGTCTTGTTGCTGACTGGTGGCTTCTAGCCTGCAGATTTTTTTCTTAGAAACTTCTGTCAATGGTATCATGGCTTTTGTGTTTACCCAAACTAACAAAAACCTCTGTTGCAAGTGTTCAGCTAGTGGTTTAATTTGAATGAAATTGCCCGCCTCTGTGGGGAAAAAAAAAGAGAGAGAGAAAAAAGAAGAGCACAAGTTTGGTTTATGGTGATGCTAAAACAGGTCCAGAAAGACAGCCAACTTCAAAAGTGGGGGCATTTCTGTGAAAATCGAGTAAAATGATATCTCGTGTAAAACAAAAAGATCTTCAAATTCTTTGCAGTGCACTGTAAAAAGTTGACATAAAATCCAGCTTTCAGAATTCTGTGTTTGAAGTGGTTTGATGGTGGTGGACATTGATTAATTAAGAGAGGGACAGTCAGTAAAGTTGTGCTCATTATTCAGATAGTTGAGGAGCATAGTGTGTAGGCATGGGTGTCAGGCAAAGCTATAGACAGCTGTACTGAAATGGAAAACCTCTGCAGTGTGTATTAAAAACATTTATCAACTGCCACCATGGAAAGAGGTGCAGAATTCCACTCTTGTCAGTTTTGCTGGTTTGGATTGCTTTTATAAAAGATAGTAAGTCTTGTTCTTGTCTTCTTAGAATGAATGTCCTGAAAACACTCCAGATTCTCTGTTGTGTTGTGTTTTTATCATTTTCTGTCCATATCAGAGATTAACTGATAACAAAAGAATGGCTTTATATATATATATATATATATATAATATAACATGTCCCCAATGTAGGTGAGTAGGTTCAAATCGATGTGTGTACACTGAGAATGCTTAGGGTGTTGAAAGTCTCTGTAAAGAAGACGTTTTTGAAAGCAAAAACCTCGTTATAAAGATCTTTGTTCCCTTTCCTTGTCTGAAGTAGAATTTTTCTGGCTGTAGAACCATTTTTCTCTCATGTCCAAGCAAGTGATGGGGAAGGAAGGCTAACAATGAAGGACCTATGATGCAAAATGCCTCCTGTGCTCAATTCCAATTCTTAGCTCGTACCCAAAAGCCAAGGTCTATAGGCTTTACATGATAGCAGAGGATGATATCATCATCATCATCATAGCTTGCATTGTCTTCAGCTTCAGAGCCCCTTATCTTCCAGCATTTCAGAAGCTCCTGGAAGCATTTTGAACTATAAGTCTGTAAAAGATAAATCATTTTCTTAATATCATGTAAACAGAGTGAAGTGCAACTCTTTCCATGGTGGGCTGTGGCCTTTCAGTAAACCATGCCATCAAGTTTTAAACTGGACACTTGTCCCACATTGTGTACTTTTTATTGTTTGTGGGGTTTTTTGGGTATAGGTTTTGGGGAAAATGTATTTCAGAAGTCAATGAACATTTATTCAAGATGCTGTTGTTTCTCTTTGCCGAAATGTGAAAACAATATCTTGTTGCTGCTCTGATCAGACAAACATTCAAAAGACTAAAAAAAAACCAAAAAAAAAAAACACAAAAAAAAAACCAACCTGAAAGTTGGGCAAAGAAAAGAAAGAAAAAAAACCAGCATAAAAAGAAAGAAAAAAGATGTTTTTGAAAAGATCAGATTATATAAAAAAAAAAAAAAATTGCAGTTAAAAAAAAAGACCAATCCAAAAATTGGAGAGAAAAAAAGCAACAAAAGATGATACAAACCAAAGAAAAAAAAAAGTCTGAACAGAGCAGTAAAGAAAGCAATTGTTTGAAAATATGTTGGAAAAGATGTGAACGATGACATTAAAAAAAAAAGAAAAAAAGAAAAGATGTGGCTTTATGCCACCAACATCTTCCAGAAGGTTGACCTTTCCAAGGTTATCCCACAATGCAAAAATAATGAATGTCTGTCACATGACACATTCATTTGAAAACGGTACAGTTGCAAAAAAATGACTGCAACTGCCAAGTCTTCACAGAGGTTGCTGACTGGCGCGCACAGTACAGGCCTGTCTGTGTTAGTCTGCAGAAACTGGTTTGTATTCATCATCTTTGAGTCCGTGAGTGGATAGGGTAGGTGCCTGTTTTAGGACAAGGTAGGGTATTTAACAGGGAAGTATGAAGCGATGCATGGGTTGTAGTATCATTACAGTTTGTTGTGGTTGATGATGATGATACAGTACTGAACATATCGGAGTTGTTTGAAAGTTAAGGTGTACGTTTTTTTCCCCTTTCCGTTCTTTAATCTTTCTTACTTTTACACATACATACTTAATGCATGCTCACACCAACACAAGCACGTATAGATCTCACATGAACACACATGGTGTATGCATGCACACATACTGTCACTACCAAACGTGCTTGTACACACACACACACACACACAGACATGCTCCTCTCTCTCTCTCCCCCTCACAAATACTGATACACGCTCACAGTTATAGAGTTACTATCAAAAGTTCTTTTTTTTCCCCCAGTGTATTTTGTGATAGGAGGCACCGTGGTCGAGTGGTTTAGGCGGTCAACTCATGATCCAGAGGTCGCGGGTTTGATCCCCGCTCGGCTCGGTGTTGTGTCCTTGGGAAAGACACTTTACTCCTATTTTCCTCACTCCACCCAGGTGTACAAGTGGGTACCAGCTCTGCTGGGGAAGTATCTGGCGACAGACTAGCGTCCTGTCACAGGGGTGGTGAAAAACCATCAGTTCGCTTAACGCTACAGAAACCGGGATAAGCTCCGGCTCTATGGGCCTTCTGGCTCGAAAGAACATACTATTTTGTGATACTGATAAATAAATGACCCTGGCCAGTACTCTACAATCCTGAGTTCTTCCATCTTATAGCATCAACAAATAAATGTGCAAGGCAAGCTGATATAATGTGATTGCCACTCCAATGCTTCACAGTTAAGATATCAATTGCTCTCCATCCTTCCTCTTTTTTGTCCATTATTTATTTTCTCTGCCACCCCCCTCCCCCTTAAAAAAATATGGCAACACTTTAAAAAAAAAAAGCTGCTCCAAGCTATCAAAAAAGTCAGGCTGAGCACATCTGATCTCTCTCTCTCTCCACACACACACGCCAATCACCGAGGTTGGTTCATCAGTCAACCAAAACCACATAATTAGAAAATAATAATATGTGGAAATATGAAATAATATATTTGCCTATGTGTTTTGTTTGGCGTCATGCCCTCATTCTTGCACATGTTAAATTTTAAAGAACTCCTGGTAAGAATGACCACACAACTGCTAGCAATAAAATAATCCAGAAGCATACAAACATTTCTGTTTACGCTTCTTCCTATACTTTTGAGCTTATGCAGCAGGATTACATCATTTCACACCCAGCAGCCCCATGACTGATGTCCTTTTTTAAATCTTACAATTAGAGATCTGAAAACGAATGCTTCTGTTCTCTCTCTCGCTCTCTCTCTCTATCTTGGCTTTGACCAGATAATTTGCTAATGCTATCAAAACTTTGATTTCTCTTCCTCAGAAAGAGGGCATGAAGACTGACAAACATCAGAGAAGAGCAAGGAGGTGATCAGGAGTGGAAATCACAACAATCAGGACAGCTGACTTGACATGATGGATGGGTTGGTGGCTCCGTTGTGGATGCTGTCTTCCTCCATAAGATAGGAGGTAAGTCTGAGACACGGCGTCAAAGATTGAAAGGAATATTGAGGAATACATCAAATGAATATTGAAAATACCTCCATGAGACGTGAGTGAGGTAAGTCTGAGACAGTTTCAAAGATTGAATTGACTATTGAGAACACGTCAAATGACTATTGAAAATACATCACAAAGTCAGGTAACTGGCCAGTCAAAGAGTATTCTGTGTATTTGTGAGCATTCTCACATGCTCATTTGCATGTGTCTATATGGATGTTAAACAATTCTTTAAAAAAAAGATGAGACAAAACAATGCACAATGCCAGAGTTACGATGAGTAGTGTGTGTGTAGGTGTACTTGTGAGTGTGTGTGTGTGTGTGTAAGTGTGCAACAGCATTAGGACATCACAGTCAATGAGGCAACAAAAATTAATCATTAAACATTTGCACGCAAAAACACACACACACACACACTGTCTCTCTCTCTCATTGATACACACCAAACAATACCAAAAAGAAATACATGCTCATTTTATTAGAATAATCTTTCAGAGCAAACGATAAAAATAACAAGCATCAAAACCAGCAACACCCTTCATAAATTAAATGATATAGAGATCATGGTCATTTATACATCGCAATGATAGATTTGTGTTAAACAGTATAGAAAATCACTTAAGACATGAATCTGAAATGGTCATAACAGACATAGCTGCTAAATCTGCATGTATTATATGTACATGAATCATGCAAATGATTTTTTTGTATAATCGTGAAATCAAAGGAGTGTGCCAGTCAATGCATTTCACCTTAAATAGACATGGAGTTGTCAGTTTAGGAGGAGGTTATACAAACTTACATTAACCATGATAATTGGCACTGAACAGCATGTATATATATATATAATATATATATGGTGCCCAGCAGAATTGTGGGTTTTTATCAAGACAATTATATATATATATATATATATATATGTGTGTGTGTGTGTATATATATATATATATATTTATATATATATATTGTTTGGTCTGACTGGCTTCTTTAACTTCTTGAGGCAATGGACTTTTCAGACCGTGAACTAAAGAGTTTGTAGAAAGCATAAGATTTAAAGTTATTCTGATAGAAACTACAGGGTTTTTTTGTTTGTTCTTTTTTTAAATGAGGAAAGTGGGTCTGTCAGGCCCAGGGAGAAGGCAAAAACTGAGGTGGATGCTAACATCTTTAAAAAAACAAAAAACCCTGCTGGCTTTCTTTCATGGAGGGAATTGTTGTGGTGGTAGTTAAAATAAGTCACCTTTTAGGAAATATCTGCTTCTAATTTATTATTGAACTTGCTCCAATGTTTTGAATTTAGCTTCTCCCTCCTGCATAGTCTAAAAAAGAGAAGTTGTTGCTGGAATTGTTAGGGGTTTTTTTCTGTGTAGAGTGTGGAAGTTGTGAAATTTGCTGTGTCCATGAACTAACAAGCAGTCCATGAAAAGCATACAAGTCAGCAGCAAAGCTTAGCGTTTTTTTGATTGGCAGATATTAAAGTGAGCTGTTGTCAAATAAATAATTTGCTGTCTATATAAACAACACAACCACTGTGGTAGATCAGGTCAAACAAACATATACTGCTCAGGCTTGCGCAGGTTTTTTTTATACCTAGCACAGTTGCTTCAAGAATTGTACTATTTTTAGGGTGGCCCACAGCACCAAAGTGGGATGATTTTCAACCACAGTCCCTAAATTGGATAACTCTGCTGGTACTCCAATATCATCTCAACAACCAGAGGTGGGTCAGGAATTTTTACCTGTGTGCCAACCAGATCAGACCCAGGGGTGAGAGGGGGAATGAATGTAGATCTATGTGTTTTGGGCCTGTGGAGTCTGGTGAAGCCCACCCTTCTGCAGGTTGTATGCAGGGTATGTTCATGAAGCCCATGCCACCGGCCATCTCTGTCATGAAATAGGATGGGTGTGTAAAGTGGAGTGTAGCAAGGGGCTATGCATGCTTAAGCTTGCACACTCAACATAAACCAGACTGTACTGAACTCCTGACTTTCCTATTCAGAGAAAGGGAAAGCATGTAGGGTGGATCGGTGGTCTAGAGGTAACGCGCCTGTCTAGAAAGCGAAAAGTCCGGGTCTGAAGTGTGCGGCGGTTCGTACCCCGTTTGGACCGGAAATTTTTCCCCCATCCATTAGACCACGAGTGGTGGTCTGGGCGCTAGTCTTTCGGATGAGACGATAAACCGAGGTCCCGTGTGTTACACGTAATTATTTAGCGCACGTAAAAAAAACCCACGGCAACAAGAGAGTTGTCCCTGGCAAAATTCTTAGAAAAAAGCCACTCTGATAGGGAAACAAATACAGCTGCAGAAAAAAAAAAAAAGGTGAAAGGGTGGCGCAGCGCTAAGTGGCGACGCGTTCTCCCGCTCTCCCCGGGGAGAGCAGCCCGAATTTCACGGAGAGAAATCTGCCGTGACTTAAAGTGATATGAAATAAAATCTGAGCGCTTTGATTTGTTGCTTTACAAGATTCAGCGCTATATAAATTCCATACATTATTATTATTATTATGTAACACCTATCCAAGGGACATTCCCTGGAGGGTGTGCATTGACAGAATGACGTTCTGACCCAGTATACAGTTACTGTCGGTGTTCATGACTGGTCAAACATATTGCAACACCGCTGCACACTCAAAAAACAAAGAAAGGAACAAAAACAAGTGCAAAGACTTGCATTTTTTAAAATAGATATTTTCAGCTTGCATGTGACCTTGAAGGTTGTCTAGGTCAGGGCAGCTATTCCATTTCTGAAGTTAGTATGTTTCATACGCCTCTGCAAATAACAACAAAACTTATCAGATGCACAGAAAAACAAGATTCACAAGAGAACATTTGTAACATACATACTGCCACTGTCAAGGTCAGTGTATTCTCCACATCCAGGACTGCTCCATCAAGAAATGAAGTGGTGCTCATATGTCCAGTTTCATGAAAGGTACTCAGAGTTGGGTAATCTTCATGTAACCCAGTGGGTTTTTAAAGTAATAATTTCTTACATTCTATCTATGTATCACTTTTATTGGATATTTATTCATGTTAATGAAAAGGTAAAAAATCAGGCCATTAAAAAAAAAAAATCTCTTAAAAATGAACAGATGTGTATACACACTCACTCACTCATAAGTTAAGAGATCTCCTTTTTGTAAAATTTGGGGGTTCTTATGAGACAAAACAAAACAAACAGCCCCCCCCCCCCCCCCAAAAAAAAAAAAAAAAAATCCTAACAAAAACAAAACAAACAAATCCTAACAAAAACAAAACAAAAAAATACTTGCCCCCCCCCCCCCCCCCCCACCAGTTTTCTCTAAACAGGTTTTACCACATGATATCAATCCATTTTGTAAGGACTAACAATCACCAAACAAGACAACAAACTTAAACACCACTTTCTTGTCAACAAGACATACAGCTGGTTTCGAAAGAAGAAACAAAATCATTCTTTGCAGCCTGTGGTTTTGTTGCATTAGAACCACATAATTCCACAGTTGAATTGTTTATTCTATAGTTTGTATGTATGTTCTGTATGACTTACTTCTTTAAAAGACAATGTAATCATACACCCTTTTGTGTGTGTTTTGATCAGTATGTTAAGTAAATGGATCTTGTCAGTATTGCTGTTCGAAACTGCATGCCTCCACAGAAGTTTCAGTTGTATGTACCCGGTCAGTCAGTCCTAAATAATATGTCTAGTTATAGGCAATGGAACCTTGTCACACACAGGCAGCTCAGCAAAAACCTTTTTGATTAAATAGCTTTGACAACAGAAAGGTTAAAGGCATTATATTTGGCCATATGATACATATGCATTTGAAGGCACCACTCAAAAATGATATATGTCCTGAAACCTATTGGGGTCATTCATACGAAAGTAACGAAAGCTGAAGGACAACAATAGGACTTGTTCAGGCATGTCCATGTTATTCACAGCTCAGCCAACCTCAGTGGCCATGATTAGGGCTGAAAGATAATTGTCCAGCAAAACACCTGAACATGGGCAACAAAATCACATGGGAAAATGATTATAACCACATAGATTGGTGTCTGTTACATACAGATGTGTGGGCCCATTTTATTATATTGTACACTCTGATTAAGCATCAAACACCACTTCCAAGAGCAGATGAAATCTCTGAAAAAGGATTTCAGTACTGAGCAAAGCAGAAAAAAAAACCAAACTCCAAAAACCAGAGCAGACAAAACACATCTATTATTATGAAGATGACTGCACACACAAATATAATATTTTTAGAAAGACCCCTGGTTTAAGTTAACAAAGTCAAAGAAATATTTTGGACTTTAATACGAAATAGAACAGTTGCACAAAAACATATTTAAAAACAGCCAATTTCTCTTCATTGGAGGCAGTGCTTCTGAAGCAGAATCTGTTGCTACCAAGGCAGACTTTCTGATGCTGAGGCACTTTTTGTTACAGAATGGAAGCAGTTAAGTACAAGCGAGGACTCAATGTCCCCCGACATAGTGAAGACCAGAATGGGCAACAATGCACTGAGAGTGGAATGTCATCAGATTGCCAAAGGCAGGCGACGGCGATCAGAAAGATTTCATCTCATTTCGGATGCAGGCTCGGAACATGTCCCATGAGTTCTGTGAGTGCATCAGATGAGACTGAAACACACAAATAACAATCAAGTGATGAGATAGATACACACAACAAACAGTATGATCAACGACATACATTAATGTGGCAGAAAAAGAAAAAGGTTGTTCTCATGCATGTTGCGTTGAAGAAGTGGTTAAGATAACGGGCCATAGTAGCACTTGTCACTTAGTATTGAGCAAAATAACACTTCAAAAATGATATAATCGCAAGAATGGATGAATTATGCAAACATCCCATTATTTTCATAAATAAAAAAGTATATATGAAACTTGACTTTTTTTTTCATGAATATTTTCTTTAATGTTGCAGACAGTTCATTCACAGAAATCCCTGAGGACTCTCTCACCCTGGCCCCACGGTGCAGGCGATCCTTCATGATGCTGATGAACTCTTGGTGGCTCAAAAAGCCGTCGCCATCAGAGTCGAAAATCTGGAAAACGGTGTGAACGATGTGAGGACCCAGGGTGAAGCCTGTACACACCTTCACTGCTCGCTGGAAGTCCTCTGTAAGCACAACACAGCACAGCACAGTACAGTACAGTACACTCATAAGCATATAGCAGCAACAATCAGCTTCAGTCCACATCAATCACAGTAAATTCTGTAATCAGCACAGCACAGCACAGCACAGCACAGTACACTCATAAAGTAAAACATACAGCAGCAACAGTCAGCTACAGCCCACAACAATCGCAGTGAACACTGTAATCAGGGTACTGTATCCTCATTAAGTAAAACACACAGCAGCAACAGCCCACAACAATTGCAGTAGTGCAGAGAGAGTTTCTTTGCTGTTTACTTCTTTACTAAATATCCAAACTGTATCCCTGTCCACTTCATGCCCTCATTAAAAAATCACCAAACACAACAAAGCCTCTGAAAAATCCCCATTACTGATGTACAGAACAAACTACATACACACACACACACACACACACACACCAAATTACTGCTGTATACATTTAATGAAAACAAGAGGATTAAAAGGGGAAAACCCTAGCCTTGTCACACCATGTGAAACTGTCCTCAAAAGAACGACTGCACAATTAAGCCACATCCAGAACAGTGCTGCACACATACCCTGGGAGACAGACTTCTGTGCGTAGGTGTACATCTTGATGGACAGGGCAAAGTCATCTAGGTTGTTGAGGAACTGACAGAACTGAGTGAACTCCTCCAGGGTGATGCCCTGCACACAGTCCAGTCAGTAGTCACCACACACACGCCACTGTCTCTGATGAGCTGCTCTTCAACATGAACCCAAAGGCTCACTGTGGCTTTTCACTTCTGAATACGAGTACATTACATGAGAAGTGGCTGTATGGCACACTGTGTCCTCTACTTGTGAATATGAGTACATTACCATGAGAAGTGGCTGTACGACACACTGTGTCTTCTACTTGTGAATATGAGTACATTACCATGAGAAGTGGCTGTATGGCACACTGTGTCTTTTACTTGTGAATATGAGTACATTACATGAGAAGTGGCTGTATGGCACACTGTGTCTTTTACTTGTGAATATGAGTACATTACATGAGAAGTGGCTGTATGGCACACTGTGTCTTTACTTGTGAATATGAGTACATTACATGAGAAGTGGCTGTATGGCACACTGTGTCTTCTACTTGTGAATATGAATACATTACCATGAGAAGTGGCTGAAACATAACCAAGCACTACACATCAGCAATGGTGGTGTCTGATATCCTTATGTGGGGAGCAAGCAAGCGCTCATAAATTCCAATCCTTTAAGTCTCACTAATTATTGTAAATTTCATTTTCCCCCCCTTTTTTTGTTTCTTTGTTATTATTTTAAATGTTTTCAGTAGAAAATTCCAGGTTCGTCTTAAAAAACGTGTAAGTAACTGCTGGACAGAAACAACACTGGAGATTATTGACTAACAGCCATCTTTTCAGTTTCAGAGCATAACACCACACCAAAGCACTAAAATTCCCTGCAAACCCACACAGGCCTGGGTGAGAGACACTAACAAGGAATCCCCCTCTGAGAGCCCTGCACTGCCCCGCCCTGCCCTGCCCTGCCCTTCCCCACCCTGCCCTGCTCCACCCTGCACTGCCCCGCCCTACCCTGCCCTGCCCCACCCGCACCCGCCCTACCCTTCCCCGCCCCGCCTGCACTGCCCCGCCCCGCCCTGCCCTGCCCTTCCCCTACCCTGCCCTGCTCAGCCCTGCACTGCCCCTGCCCTGCCCCACCCTGCCCTGCCCTGCCCCGCCCTGCCCTTCCCTGCCCACCCTTCCCGCCCCGCCCTACCCTCCCGCCCCGCCCTACCCTCCCTGCCCTGCCCTTCCCTACCCTTCCCTGCCCGCCCTCCCTTACCCTGCCCCGCCCTACCCTCCGCCCCGCCCTACCCTTCCCCGCCCTACCCTGCCCCCACCCTACCCTGCCCCGCCCTACCCTTCCCTGCCCCGCCCTACCCTGCCCCGCCCTACCCTTCCCTGCCCCGCCCTACCCTTCCCTGCCCCGCCCTACCCTGCCCCGCCCTACCCTTCCCTGCCCCGCCCTACCCTGCCCGCCCTACCCTTCCCTGCCCAGCCCTACCCTGCCCCGCCCTACCCTTCCCGCCCCCCCTACCCTGCCCCGCCCTACCCTGCCCCGCCCTACCCTCCTCCCTGCCCCGCCCTACCCTGCCCCGCCTACCCTCCCTGCCCCGCCCTACCCTGCCCGCCCTACCCGCCCCGCCCTACCCTGCCCGCCCTACCCTGCCCCGCCCCACCCTTCCTACCTGCCACGCTGGCATCTCCCCCGTCCGTTGTGTAGCCAGCCTGCAACCTACCTTCCTGATGGCTGAGCCCTGAGACTCAGACCCAGCCTACCCTCCTTCTGCAGTTGCCCTTCTGCCCCAGCCCTACCTAGCACGCTTCCCCGCTTTCTCCAGCACTACTACTAAGTTTGCCCACCATGTCTTACCATGCCCGCCCTACCCTTCCCCGCCCCACCCTTCCCTACCCTTCCCCGCCCTGCCCTGCCTTGCCCTGCCACCCACCCGTTCCTGAGGGATGCGTGAGCGGACACGCTGGAGGCAGTCGTGGATCTCCCCCCGGTCCAGGTTGGTGTAGCGCAGCAGGATCTTGGCAAAGTCCACCTCCGAGATGGTGTTGAGGCCTCTGGAGAACTCGGAGAACTCCAGCTCTATCACCTCCTTCTGCAGGTTGGCCATGAATCTGACCACACAGACACTGAGGCTGAGCAACGCTTCCAGCCAGGCTATGCTATTTACAAGCACATACAAAAAAAGGTGGGTAAAGGTAAAGGTGTTTCCATAACCTATGTGGTCGTTAGGGAACAAGGTGTCAGATGACCTCAGTTTCTCTGGGGGCCAGCATTTTGAGGGCGGTGCCCATCTTCTCTCCTTCGCTGCTTTACGTTCCCTGTCCCTAAAGAGGCAGATACCCATTTACAGCTGGGTGAACTGGGGGACTGTACTGAAGCCAATGCGCGCAAATGGTCACCTATCTAAGTGGTAACCACGCTCAATGCTGCTTAACCTTAGCTGGGGGAAGGTGAGTGCTCTGAGCATTAAGCCATTCTGCCCCCACTATACAAACATAGACATAGACAGTGCAGTAAACATGCTTTGTTACTGTGAAAAACCAAAAAGCTTATCTTCTTCGTCAAACGTTCAGACAGCAACCAATGTGTTGTCTGTTATATATGCAAATATAGGTAAAACTGCTGTTCAGCTCCTGACAAGTCAGACCCAGGGAATCGGACTCCAGCCTTAAGAGAGAATTGTTAATTTTTTAAGTCTTAATAGCAAAAAGGCAGGAAAATGGACCAAGAAGGCACAAAATAGACAAGAAGGAGGTAACAGGAAGAAAAGGAACAAGCAGAAACAAAGAGAGTGATAGAAAAGAGGAAATTTCTAGCACATAATTTCCAGAAGGTGGGGATGCTATTTATACCGACAGGTCCCCAGCATTCCCACAGGGGAAAAAAGTAAAAGTATGTTCTTTCGAGCCAGAAGGCCCATAGAGCCGGAGCTTATCCCTGGTTTCTGTAGCGTTAAGCGAACTGATGGTTTTTCACCACCCCTGTGACAGGACGCTAGTCTGTCGCCAGATACTTCCCCAGCAGAGCTGGTACCCACTTGTACACCTGGGTGGAGTGAGGAAAATAGGAGTAAAGTGTCTTTCCCAAGGACACAACACCGAGCCGAGCGGGGATCGAACCCGCGACCTCTGGATCACGAGTTGACTGCCTAAACCACTCGACCACGGTGCCTCCCCACAGGGGAAAAGCTTATCTAAAACTCCTTCAATCATATGAAAAAGAGAAAGTGGGCATGTCAAAGGTGCCCCTTACTTGTGAAAGTCGCTGTAGTTGAGGACCTGGTTGCCCTTGGGGCCGAAGAAGTGGATGAGGAGAGTGGTGTCTGGCAGTTCTTTGTCCACCTCCTGCAACACACCCCTCCCTCCCTGCTGACAATGTTCATGGCACCCCACACTGCCGTACACCACTGTCACCTCAACACTGACAGGATTACTGACATTTCACACATTATTCTCTCATCATGCTGGTAGAACAGTGCATCATTTTCGTTTAAAAATTTTTTTTAAAATAAAAACTTTGTGTATAAATTTATGTATATAAGTCACAGTGATTCAGATATAGACATTTGTGAAAATATTTTACTGATGTTACCAAAACCCCCAAATACTCTGCTCCCTTCCAAGACAAACTGAATTATTCACTGCTTTGTGTTTACAGTATACATACTGTTGGATACACAATTATTTATGGTATAGATTTTTTAGGAGGGGGGGATATTTAAATGTACATTCTTGGAGCCCCTTATGGGATAAATTGCTGCCCATGTTACAGACATATTCAAGTTTTTGTAGTGTTTTTTCAGATGCTTAACCTTAGCTTAGGGAAAGCAAGTGCTCTATCTGACCACTGAGCTATCCCGTCCCCTGATATATACAACCTGACAAGTAGACAACAAAATATCAAAGACCATTATGTTACAGTTATACACTACACAAATACTTACAATATGAGAAAATGTACAAAACTAAATAACAAAAACCACTATGTTATAGCTACACATGGTATTTATAAGCTGAAAAGTGTAGAAAACAAAACATAAAGTATTACGTCACAGCTATACAAAGATGTTAACAATCTGAATGGTGTAGAAAATGAAATGTCAAAGACCTCTATGTTGCATTTGTATGTGGATACTTACAACCTGAAAAAATGGAGAAAACAAAATACAGATTGGACACAATGTATTTTACACAGTTTTCAAGAGATAATCATTTCAAGAAAACCTGTTCCATTTTCACTATCAATACAACAGACACTTTGACAAAAGTCTACCACCAAGCCATTTAGTAAAATGAACATTCTACCTAAATACTTTGGAAAATATAACGACTAGAAATCAGCTAGAACTGACTTGCATCAGAGAGGTAACAAGCAGTCTCTCTCTCTCTCTCTCTCTCTCTCTCTCTCTCTCTCTCTCTCTCTCCAGATTTTTAAGATTTTTGTTTCTTAATTTTCCCATTCACAACTGGATTATGGTCCCAACACATTCTTTCCTTCTACAAAATATCATCAATGCATTTCCACTCTGAACATTTTCTTTTAATAACAGAAACTGTCTACAAACTGAACTAAAATTTCTTGAAAAAAATCTCACAAATTCAGTGGATAAAATAGTCCCTTAAGTATTGTCTTTATGAAGATTAAGAAATGAGAATACAGTTTATGAAGAAAAATGATGTGAAAAGTTCAAGTGTAGCAATAATAATGATGAAAATCAGATAAGAACAAAGATATTAACAGTAAAAGTTCTAGGAAAAAGATAAAGATGATTCAAGTATAGCAATAATAATGGTAAAAATCAGATATTAACAGTAGAAGTTCAAGAAAAATGAAGATAAAGGTGATAACAGTTAAAAAAATAAAAGAAAAAAGAACAAACAACTATCAGTTGAAGAAGAGCAAAGATGATGAAGAAAAAAGTTAAAGGAAAACACAGATAATGGCAGCCGCTGCTCCCTCACTCAAAAGCTGTACAGGTTTCTGAAAGCCCTAGCCAAATAATCTTCCCCCACCCCTGCCACACACACACACACACATCACACACACACACACACATCACACACACACACACTCTCACCCTTCCCATTAGTCCAAAGGGCTGCACACACATAACTCAGTCAGGATAAGCCATTAGTGTGTACTGACAAAAACATACATGACAGGAACAAAAGCTGATAACACATCGGAGTGATAAAGTTTTTCATAATGTGTAAGTTTTATTTACTGCTCTGTTTTGAATGTGGAGTCCTTACACACACACACACACACATATTATCACAATAAAGAATTCCTCTGCTGCTGTTTAGAATAATCTGTCAAATAATGAGAATAATGCTTCCAAAATAACAACAATCTTTAGCAATGAACACTATTCTTTTCCAACAACGTGAGCCTTTTTTTGTCTTCTTTTTTTTCCTCATGACAAGGCCAGTCCACGCCATTATTTCTTGCATATTTGTTTTTGAAAGCTTTTTCCTTGAAAAAGAAATGTCAGGAGAGTGTTGATGATCACTAACACCAATAATGAATTATTCTCTCTAGCATGTCTGCGTGCTAGTGCCCTTAGACTCACACCAGTGTGACAGTCTCCTACTTTCTGTGGTGTTGTACAGAAAAAGAGAGATAACCTACTGTTTGGGGGGAGAGGAGTTGTCCCATCTTGCCTTGCCCCTCCTTACTGAACACACGCTCCAGCTGCAAAACAAGGGAGGTCATGCAAAAGGGAGGTTAGCTGCTGTCGCTGGGGATGAATGAAGCAAGGCGTTTTGCTCATGGTCATGTTACTGACTGGATTCAACTGATAAATTAGTGTGCGACCAACACCTCCCCCCCCCCCCCCAAAATAAAAGTCCCAAACAAAACAACAATAATGACAAAACTACTGCAATGTGTAAAATGTGATAAAAAGCTGAAATTTATTTTATCACTGGTAAAAATGAGTATTGAACAATTCTAATCTACACGCAATGCTTTATTTCTATAAAAGTTGTCAAAATATTTACTGTCTAGTTTCTCAAAAAGTTACTGTTATGTTATGGTTTCTTTAAAAAAGTACCTTTTAAATAAAATAATAAAAAAATCTGTAAAACTGTTAAAGTATTATAAGAAAACCCTCATTTATTTAGAAAGTGCATATCTTAATATTAGAAATCAAATTGGAATCAAAAACCAAACCAACTTTAGCCCATTTGATGGAAATATTACATATACTCCACTGCCACATTCCAAAAGACCACACATACTTTCAATTCACTAACACACACACAAAACACAAACACCCAAAGACCATGCATGCATCCATTAAAAAAACCCACCCAAAATAACCCCATTCCAAACAAAGAGACCCCTCCTCAACCCACACAACAGCCAAAAAACCCAAACTAAAACAATCATTGACTCATCAGGCATAAAAAAGCCCAAAGAAATAACCCCCCAACATAAAAACTGAGATCAACAACATTCAAACACCATGCATCAAGAAAAAAACCTCCCACCCAAACAAACCAAATAATACAGGTTTGAGGGGGAAAATACGCTGAGGTGAACTTGGGTCCTTTGACTGGCAGGGAGCAGAGTAATGATTACACTGTCACAGATCTGTGAGCAATCACTACTGTCAACAATGCATATCCCAACACAGACAGTGAGACACAGACACAATTCCATCCCAAGGGAAGTTGGGAAGTACACACTCCTCTCTGACTGGGCCCACACACCTACACCTGAATGAACATATAAGGGTTGGGAAGTACACAATCCTCTCTGACTGGGCCCACACACCTACACCTGAATGAACACACAAGCAGCACCATGTACAGGAGGGGAAGGAAAAGAGAAGCCATCATGGCATCAGACTGTAGAGCAGGGTGAACAAAAACACTGATGAAGCAAAGTATGGGGGCAGCATCCATACCCCCCCCCCCCCCCCCCCACCCCCCCAATCCACTGACAAACTGAGCAAACACTTTGATAAAAATGGAAAGTTCATGTATGCAAGCTTTTTGCTGGGGATGGGAGGAACATGCGGATATTGGGTATTACTGAAATGGGATCATCATCTGCCTATATGACATTGTAGACTGCTGACTAGAGAAGCTTCTGTTCTTCGATGACTAGATGTGTGTGTGTGTTGTGTGTGTGTGTGTGTGTGTGTGTGAGTGAGAGAGAGGGAGAGTAATATCTGTTTCCGATTATACAAAGAATTTCCTGCAAAATCTAGCATCTTCATTCTCACCAACTACATCCATCTCCACCTCAACTCACAGAGAACCATCATCAATCATGGATCGAACGAAACAAAAAGTTACACAGACAGCATATAGCCTATCACTGTTTCTGAATAAACGTCATGCACAGGTCTGGTCATTCTGACAAATCTTCAGCAGGTCACCTTTCTATGCTCCACGAGGAGGATTAATAACAGTGAACTCCGGAGCAAGTGACCACATCATCTGGCAGTTTTACGTTTTTTACTACACTGTACAGTATCTGGCTGCTTTGGGTTTGTCCATCTTACCTGTGCTGGTAACGGTGAAATGATATCCTGTCATGTATGCTAGAGAGGACAACAGGTGAAAGCTCTTGTGATAGATAAATTACCAGAGTCAGGTTACATTCTTCTTCTTGTTTATTTATCTATTATTTATTCATTTATCTTGCTTTTGCTGACTTCTCTGTGTTCCTTCTTGTCTTCATGATAAGTAGGAACGTGTGATTATTAATATTATTCATTTCTTGTCACTGACACAGAAGTCTTTAAAGCAACAGAAAGAGTCTTCTTCTTCCAGTGTCCTGTCTGGTCCTGCAGACATCGATGATCATGGCTCTCCATTCTTCCCTGTTCTTGGTCCCTCTCATGAGCTCATTGTTGGTGCCCTCTTTATTCGTTGCGAATTTGTTTAAGCTGTCTGTGAATTTTGTGCGTTGTCTTCCTCTGCTCTTGTTCCACAGATTTTGCCACTCCATAACAGTTTCTCTAGTCCATCAGCCCTGATTATATGGCCGAAAAATTTGAAAGAGTATATTGGCCTATTTATATCGGTATGTCCATAATTATCTTTTTTTTTTTCAATTGGAAAGTCCTAAAACCATGGCTAATGATGAAGCATTAATTTTTGTGTGTCTGTGTTCCAGAATTCAAAACAAAACTAGAAAGATACAGCTTTTCTCTGGATAATTATATCTGATTATGTGACGTTCTGTTTGAAATGATGCATTTATATCTAATATAAATCTGTCATTACCCTAACATGTTGGAGATTCTCTCACATACGCACGCACACAAACACATACACACACTGTGCTCCTGTCTCTCTCGAAACAAACATGCAAGCACACATACATACACATGCACTAGTAACAAACACACACAATGTTGTTAAGGAAAACACATACAAGCAAATGCAATCTAAAACACACATGCATAGGACAGATAGATAGAGAGAGACAGAACACACACACACACATACTAATTATCGAAGATCTCTCTCTCTCTCAGACACATACAGACACACATTAATTATAGAGGATCTCCCTCACACACACACGCACACATACACATGCACCCACCCACACTTTGTGTTCAAACGGAACTCTCTGGACTAATCTATTGTCCCTACAATGGTAAAAGTACATGGCTGTCCACAATCAGTAAACAACGACCCAAACCACAGACACAAAGATACAGCAAAGAAGATTTCCGTGCAGTTATAGTGGGTCAGAAAAGTTGTAAAGGGAGGGAGAAAGCGGATAACATAATTGATAATCCAAGGGCTGAAAAAGTGCAGTGAAAAGCAGACCCTCTTCCAACAGCAGCGAAAGGTACAACAAATAAAAGCAAGTATTGCCATGCCCAGCTTCTTATATCACAAAGTATAAGCAAGCACAGTCCATGCACAAGCTCTTCCAGGTCTAAACACAGAATATGAAGGATGGGAGAATATGGGTTTAAATACATGAAATGGAACAAAGGCAATCAGGCAAAACCATGGTTCTGACATGCAGTGCAAATTTTTAATATCATACAGAGTCCATATTCCAACCCAACTTTTTAGACAGTGGATAGATTCATTTATAGGATTTTTTCATTTCATTTATCTTATCTATTGACAAAGGATTTTAAACTGTATACTGTAATCAATCATTATATCTTGATACATAAGATTTATGACTGCACAAGTAGTGATGAATAGCTATACTTAATTTTTTTTCCCAAAGGAAAGTTAAATACATACTCTAAATGAAATGAAGCATTCTGTATATTTGACCATCAACTCGCACTAGCCTGCAGCTGACTACAATATTAATAACCATACTTTCTAACTGTTAAATATTAATAACTATACTTTCTAACTATTGAATATTAATAACTATACTTTCTAACTATTTCATGGACATTTTTAACTCTCTTGTTGCTGGTATGCCAGTTTAATGTATAAAAAAAAAATCAACAATTGAATATACCTTTATATTATGTCTTGAAGATCTAAATAGCTTTGTGTTCACAATGAACAAGTTGAAAATGATTTGAAGTGTTACAATTAACATGCAAAATTTTGAAACAAATAATTCAGGACATATACTTAAACATTTTGATTAAACAGTTATGAGTTAAAAAAAACAACTTAGAAAATAAAAATCATTATCCACGATATGAAAGTACATCTATGGAATAAAAAGCTTACTTTTCGTTATTCAATTTGTTTGTCATACTCTTTCATGGTTTTCAATGTAAGTTATGTTTTATAAAAATGAATAATGCAACCATGTTGACTTAATTAAAACTGTTTGTTTTTCATAAAGATTCCACATTGACATTGTAGCTTGCTCTTGCACACAACTGCAATTAGCAATATATCTAGGGGTCTCTCTCTCTCTCTACCAAAGGGAGCACATTTTACACTCGGGTCCATACATTTAAGAGTTTGTCCAGCTTTCTCTCATCCCGGGGCACAAACTTTCTTTCCTGTTTGGGAAGAGTGAAGAAGTTTTCCAACTGTAAAAAAAGGAGAACAAAACAGAGCAAGAGGACAGTACGTCATTCACAAATGCTCAGTGACCATTTGATGCAGCAGACATGACAGCATAGTGTATTATATGCTTGTACAATGAATGCATCTTCTGATTCCTGCAGACTATTTCTTCATTCTGTTACAGGTTTTGATTTCTCCAAGGGGATCTCACTTGCCGGGGCTGTTGTTGGGAGGAAATTATTTTTAAAAAAAAGAAGAGCAGTGGAGATGGGGAGGAAGGGAAGGGAGTGGGCAAGGTACGACACAGATGGGCTCTGACAGAAAAGTATGGGAAAGGAGAATACCTTATTTGGACAAAATGAGAGGAATGATCTGCAGAATTCAGTCAAAATTAATCAGCACATACACAAAGTGAAAATGAACAACCATTTGCACAAATAATGAAAACAAGCGACAATGAACTCCCAAAGTCTGCAACTATAGTAGGACCCCTCCATACCCCCCCCCCCCCCCCCCCAAGAAACAAACAAAACCAAACAACAAACAAACCTAAACAAACGCATGATAGAAGATTGAACTTTGCATTCCTATTGCTCTAATGATATGCATATTATGCATAATTGTACATGCACACAGGCTCAGTGTTGCACTTAATTTGCATACTTCAAAATCTCTTCAGTCTTGCAACGGCCTCACTGCCCCTTACTCTGTGTGTCTGAAATTCATTATGAGATAGATTTTTCTGTTTAACATTGGGTCAATGCATTTGTAACATTTGAACAGTGCATTTGCAACATTGGGTCTGTTCATTTGTAATATTTGGTCTGTTCATTTGTAACATTTGATCAGTGCATTTGTAACATTTGGTCTGTTCATTTGTAGCATTTGGTCAGTGTATTTGTAACATTTGGTTAGTTCATATGTAACATTTGGTCAGTGTCTTTGGTCAGTGTATTTGTAATATTTGGTCAGTGTATCTGTAACATTGGGTCTGTTCATTTGTAACATTGGGTCTGTTCATTTGTAACATTGGGTCTGTTCATTTGTAACATTTGGTCTCTTCATTTGTAACATTTGGTCAGTGTATCTGTAACATTGGGTCTGTTCATTTGTAACATTGGGTCTGTTCATTTGTAACATTTTGTCAGTTCATTTGTAACATTGGGTCAGTGTATTTGTAACATTTGGTCTGTTCATTTGTAACATTTTGTCAGTTCATTTGTAACATTTGCTCAGTGTACTTGTAACATTTGAACAGTGCATTTGTAACATTGGGTCTGTTTCATTTGGTCAGTTCATTTGTAACATTTGGTTAGTTCATTTGTAACATTTGGTCAGTGTATTTGTAACATTTGGTCAGTTCATATGTAACATTTGGTCAGTGTATTTGTAACATTTGGTCAGTGTATTTGTAACATTTAGTCAGTGCATGTTTAACATTTGGTCATTGCATGTTTAACATTTGGTCAGTACATATGTAGGAACAGTACTGCAAGCACAGAAGAGTAACTGTCTACTAATCATTTTCCAAAGACAAAACAGCTGGGTATGCTTATGCCATCCAGTGCACTGGCCATGTTTCAGCCTGTCTTTTACAAATGATGGATGGTGCTCTTTTACAGATAATGGATGGGTTATGGCTACTTCAGATGTTTTTACACACAGCCCCTTCTTCTCCCCCCCCCCCCCCACCCCCCCCACATCCCCAAACAAAACAACCCCTCCCCCAAAACACCCTCCCACCCCCCCACCCCCTGACAAAAAAAACAACAAACAAAAATGACCAACAATACCCACAGGGAGTATAACATAAACTGTTTCAGGCTGGTTCAACTGTGTTGTAGTTTTTTCTCCTCCAAAGAGCAATACGAAAGATACAATCAATCAAAAAGACGATGTGGTGCAACGCGTCACCCTGGTGACTATCACTACACTAACTGCGACAGTTTGAACCTGCAAACAAGCAGTCTAGCTCTAAGATTAGGCCAGTAGCACCACAGGGGCAAGTCACTGATAACTCCCGATTTTATCAGTTTGTATCTTCAGGAGCATGGGCCCATGAATGTTCACGCATGCGGGCATACACACATGTAAATAATAAGCATACATGATATATTATGACATTATAATGATTATATAAAAAGATGTATACAGTGAAACAAGAAAAAAACAAATATGATTTAGAGTGCATGTGTAAGGCAACTTTGGTGAAGTAGAAGTGCTTGTTTCACACACACACACACACACACACACACACATCATGTTGGATAGCCTTGTGATTAAGGTGTTGAGTTCATGATCTGACAGTGGGGGTTCAACTTCAACTAGTTCAAGCCACCACCAAGTCACCTGTTACACAGTGTTAAGAGGGCATTTTTCCCCTGGAGTTAACAACAGCACTAACCCCACTCCCCCAGAAGTCCTTCAGATGAGGCTATTATCCAAAATCCCCTGGAGTTAACAACAGCACTAACCCCACTCCCCCAGAAGTCCTTCAGATGAGGCTATTATCCAAAATCCCCAACACAAACACATGCAGAACATCTTGCACACACAGTCAAAACTTTTGGAAGACTAGGCCATTGTGTGCTGGTAGGAACAGATTAAAAATATATATAAGGCCTGCACACTGGTGTCTTGTTTGAACATCTCCAAAGTTGGAATGTGCTACCTTAATGATGGACAAAACAGTCCCATACCCAAAATCTCACCATTGGTGAACTTCAAAGTTCTAACTGATGAATAAAAGTTATAAAAAAAAATGTAATTGACATCATGATCATGTTACTGGTCTGACCCTGCAGACACCAACTGGGGATGACACAAGATGATGGTCTGCTTTGATGTACTGACCGTATTATGCTGTATTGTTTTGGTTATGTTGCATATTACTGACTGCATTATAGTTTGCTGTACTTCTCCACACTGTGTATGAAAGGGGGGGGGGGGGGGGTGGTGGGGGGGAGTAGGAGAGCCTGAAGGAGACATGAGGGAGCAGTGATTGTTTTGTTTTGTTGCATAGTGTACTGTTCTGACAAATAATGAATATCATACCTGCATGTATCCCCTTTCTTTCTCCACGCACACAGACTTCTTCCCCCCCCCCCCCCCCCCGTATCTATCCTCTTCTGAAGCGCAAGGCAAAGACATTTTAATTTAAATGGTCAACATGGCGTGCGCCTTAATCAAGGGAGGCAATAAAAAGAAAAGGCACCATGATGCATTGCCTCCCTTTAAACACTTGCGTTCTGTGTAGCCGCGCCATTTTCCTAGATCTTTATTTATATTTTTATTTATCTATTTATACCACTATACGTCATGGTAGATTTCTCTGCGTGAACTTCGGGCTGCTCTCCCCGGGGAGAGTGCGTCGCCACAAGAGCAGCGCCACCCATTTTTTTTCTTTTTCCTGTCGGCAACTCTATTTGTTTCCCTATCAGAGTGGCTTTTTTCTACAGAATTTTGCCAGGGACAACTCTCTTGTTGCCGTGGGTTCTTTTACGTGCGCTAAATAATTATGTGTAACACACCAGACGTGGGTTTATCGTCTCATCCGAAAGATCCCCACTCATGATCTAATGGATGGGGCAAAAGTTTCGGGTCCAAACGGGATTCGAACCACTGCACACTTCCGACCGGGACGCTTTCTAGACAGACGCGTTACCTCTAGACCACCGATCCACTACCAAAACCATGACGTTGGGAAATAGGGGGGGGGGGGGGGGGAGAGGGGGGGGGGGGGGGGGGGGGGGGGTTGAAAATCAAATCATACCAAAATAAAACGAAGCTTCATAACAACTGATATCACGGTAAACCATACCAAACCTAACCTTATAGGAACGGAAAACAGAAAAAACCCCCAGAAAAAAAGGAGAGACATAAACTATGGAAAGTTTAAAAAACAAAACAAAAAGCAAACAAACAAAAAACCAACAAAAACAAAGGGAGGAGGACAAACAATGAAAGGAAAGAAAATGACAGAAATGAAGGAAGAACACAAACAGTGAGCATGAACATGACCTATTTCAAATGTTCCATGCTGGGTTTTGCTCGAGATAAGTTCAACATAGGTCTCGCCAAAAACATATACGCTTACACTTTTCTTTCTGCTGTTATGCGCTGCGCCGTAAACAATTTTCTGCACATATCTGCGAAAAATAAATACTAAACGAACAGACATTGTAGGAAGGAGGGGGGAGGGGGTGGCAGGATGCTCCGTTGAGGAACAATATCCACATTAATTTAGCGTCATGTCATTAGACTAATACTTTTACTTTCCGATTGATTTGCAATTGTGCAGGTTCCGCTTTTAGCATAGTGTTCAATTCTGTGTTTTTTGTTCTATTTGCGTTTCTTTGCCACGTTTTTGCAACATATTGTTTGGAATTAGAATTTAGACATACACAACATCTTTGAATACCAACACTTATCTCTTTGCTCTAAAGCCCTCACTTCACCCTTTCCCCTCCCCCTCTCATCTAATATCACTTAAAGTGAACAGACGTAAAAACTAAGACACACATGTCATGCAGGTATCGCAAGTATCCTTCCTTTCAAAAATAGGTGCCTTTGGCCTGGGGGGGGGGGGGGGGGGGGGGGGGGGGGGGGGGGGGGGGGGGGGGGGGGAGAGGGAGAGAGAGAGAGAGAGAGAAGAGGTCTCAACTTCACACACAAGCTGAAACCAACAGGGGAAAGAATTCCGCACCACTGGTGCTGCTACTCGTGACGTGACGCGCCTAACAGTGACGTTGTCTTCCTCCCAGCTTCCTCCCTGTCTTCCTATGAGCTTCCTCCTCTTCCTTCCCCGCCCCCTTGACCTTCAGCAGATCTGGGCCTCGAGGAACTTAGTCCGGAATTTTTCCTTTCTGGTTAACTACGTCTCCAGTGAGTCATGATGACACTGGTTTTTATTAGTCATACAATAACACAGGACAACAGCAACGAGCTACAGATAGATAAATAGATAGATAGATAGATAGACAGATAAGATAGATAGACAGATAAGATAGAAACTTTTTTCCCAATTCAATCACTCTATTATCTCTCAAACATAGAAATTCATTCACAAACTTGTCTTTCTAACCAGATTTCTTGTCACAAGGGAAAAGTCGCTGAAATGTTAAGTTTCCAATCCAAATGTTTACAGCCCCTGCCGACCACAGAGGCCACATCTCAACAAGGATTAAATCTAAGATTAAAACTTCCCTGCGCTGGACCTGACTGACTTGTCAAGCACTTAACGGCAGCGCAACGCATTCTGGCTGAATATGACAGACCATACTAGTTGTTGTCTCAGCGTTGGACGACGACCACAACGAAGAAGAAAATAACTGTGCAATAGTGGTACATTAATATAATATCATACTTTATAATTATGCATTATACATATTTTACTGACTAAATCAATTGAATATTATCATACTGATCAAACCAACTCATTTGTAGTTCCTCGTATCAACTTTTTCAGGCCGTGTCTCTTGGGGCACGCTGAAGCCAGTGGAGCCAATCCCTCACAAGGTGCAGGGTGCATGCTGGGTATACTGTTATGTTTCCGTGACCTACGAGTCCTGGCATGAATGGAGGGATCTTTAATGCTAAAGTTTGATCTTTTACGTGTGTATGTAGGCTATACGCGGAGAATTACAGCACTGGCAGGTCTGCACATTAAGCTGGCCCAGGAGTTTCGTAAAATCTTTATCCTCAGTTCCCGCTGCGGAGATTCAAACCACGGCTTTATGGAGCGACAGGCCTGGCAACCAAACGCTCCAGCCACTCACCTACACTATCCTGTCCCACAGATAATGATGAAACATAACACTGACAGTGCACATGGCGATGGATGATTGTACTAACCTTTCACTGAACTTTAAAGTGATTTGCACTGTTAGCAATTGTGTGCACACTATTCATTATCACGAGTGTGTGTGTGTGGGTGGATGCGTGGCACGCTTGCACTTATGTGTGTGTGTGTGTGTGCGCGAGTGTGTTGTGTGTGTGTGTGTGTGTGTGCAGTGTGTGTGTACGTGTGTGTGTGTGCGTGTGCTCGCGCGCACGTGCGCGCGCGAACAATTACAAAAAAAGATTTCCGTATCATGTGGACCACAAGTGCTACCGGCAGCGTGAGTGAGTAATCAAGTGACTGTACACGTCAGTGATGCCAGGATGAGGAGGAAGGCACCGTGATCTGAGATCACTGTCAGATCTGTGTGGCAAAATGGCACAAGCATCTGCGTTAGAGAGCGCCCAGCTTTTTTGTTTTCTCGCCTGCCTGAGCGCTACGCCATCTGCAGATCTATAGATGGACAACGTTGCCTCCTGCAGGACAGTCTAGTCCCTACAGGTGCCGTGTGTGGGGACGTTTGGTCGTTTGTTGTGAACAGTGATACTAGTCACTGCAGGCTGTCTGCTGTTACAAACCTCAACTGATCTCCAAACACTGTCTTGTAAATCTCTAAAGGTGGGGTGGGGGGTAAAAACTGAAAAATGTTGTTTACAAATTCACGTTAGAAGTTGTGCCATTTATTGAAATGGCATCACATATAGGCCTAAATCTATACCTAAAATCCTCAGTTTTACGCACTACTGCCATGGAAACAAACCAATATGGCCGCTAAAACTAAATGTTTCCAACTTCCAAACCTTTTGAGATAGAGAGAGGCAGACAGACAGACAGACAGAGAGAGAGAGAGAGAGAGAGAGAGAGAGAGAGAGATTGAAAATAATAAGCATCACCGAAAGGCGAAGTCGGTGAAATGTGTCTGTGCTCGGCGCGTCACGTCACCTCTGTATGACTGGCGCTGCTTCTGTTCAGTTGTTCAGCCCACTACAAGGCCACCACCTAGCCTGGCCCAGCACGCTCAGGGCCGAGTTACCACCACCACCACCTCTTCCTCCCCGCTTCCTCTTCACTTCCTGTCCCAAACCCGGTCACCTCGAGGTCACAGTTGTCCTGACATGGTGTTGTTGTTGTTGGTGTTGAGGTTATATTAAAGTCCCAGCGGAGAGTGCCCATTCAGGGATTATAATCATCTCGAAAGCAATGAAAATGTTCTGTCTCATTCTGCAAGTTTACATACTATTACTATTAAATACTACTTTTTTTAAAGAAAAAAAATTAACATGGTATAAAAAAAAATAAAAACAACCAAAAAATATGATATTGACTGACTGAATTTTAATTCTTTGCGGAGTGAGTGGTTTACTTCGCTTCATTTTTCAGGTGGCCATATACCAAACAGAGATGTCTTTTCCTGACTGAAGTCAGCCGATCTCTGTAAGAACCAGCAGACTGTCTGGAGGGTTGGTGGACTTGTTCCCTGGTGAAATGAATGACCAATGTCTCTGCTCCTCGTCTTGCCGAAACACCTCATTTCCATGGTGTGGATGGTCCGGATTGCCGGAGGCAATTCTCTTTTTGCTGTGGAGTCTTTTACCTGCATAAGATGTATGTTGCGTACAGGACGTTTTTGTATGTCCCGAGAAGGACGCCTAGCACCTGAATAATAACTCAAAGGTTTTGCAGGAAGAAATTACTTTTCGCCTTCAGCTACGGTTCAGACGAACCATGGATTTCTTCGCTCTCAAGACAGTTGCCGTGACCACTGGGCCACCTAAAATGACTGGTTAACCTGTGCCTAGTGCGTGCTATCACACACACACACACGGGTAGCCTAGTGGTCAGAACATAGCGCTCGCAATCTGATGACCCGGGTTCGATTCCCGTTCAAGGAGATATTTTCCCCTGGAGTTAACATCAGTGCAGACTCCACTCTCCCCAAAAGTCTTTCGGATGAGACTATAAACCGAGGCCCCGTGTGCGAACGCACGCAGAACATCTTGCACACACGTTAAATCCTGTTCCGCTTTTCGTAAGAGTAGGCCATTGTGTGCCGGTGGGAACAGATGACAGACTTTACAAAGCTGCATGCACACAGGGACTGGATGTAAAAAAGCACATAAGTGCTTATTCCATTATCCTCGATACAAAAGAATAAAATCAATTAAAAAAAAAATACACACACACACACACACACACACACACACACACACACACACACACACACACAGGCACAGCTGGCCATAAGGACAGCCCTGCCGGTGCCACAGAATGGCCTGGTAAAGCACAAGGCAGTCAGCATGACGCAGCAATATTCTGGTCAAATTACATCTTTCACAGCGCCCCCCAAATTACTGCCTGCTCTTGGAGCAAATTAGTACTAATTATACACCTTAATTTTAACACGAGCTCCTGAAGTCTTGGTCCATGTCATAGTATACACATCAAGAAGTCTTCTATCGGTGGTTCAGCAGTTTACGGTAACGCACCCGGTTAAACCAGCCACAGGTAGAAAGTTCGGCTCCTTGCAGGCCTGCTAGTGCCTTAATTCACTTCGTGTATATAGACATATGCACAAAATCAAACACGCCCGTTAAAGATTCCTAATCCGTGTCAGCGACCGATGGATCATGGAAACACGGACATACCCAGCATGCATCCTGTACAAAAACATGAGCTACTCTCTCTGAAGTCAGAATGTGTCGGCTGAGGCCAGCAGCAGATCTCCCACACAGTGACAAGCAACAGGAGGAGACCAGGAACTACGTCCCCCCCCCCCCCCCCCCCCCCCCCAATTATTATGGGAACGCAGAGAGGAGAGACGCCCATAAGAGTTGCAGGTGGGGTTTTGTGGGTTTTTTTCCGGACTCTGGCTGCCCACAATCCAGAGAGGGAATTTGGCTCATTGGGAAGACTGGGGCCACTTTACGGATGCTAGCGTGAGAGCGTTGCTCAAATTACCTAATTACTGAAGGTGTCTGTCTGTATCTCTCAGGTCCGGTTGACGTCGAAATAATATTATGAAAGGGAGTGAAGAAGACAGCTCTGTGAGTAGTCTGAAAGCAGGTGCACTTCCATAGCATCATCACCAATTGCATCATCTTATCAGCACTGACCATCAAGCAACAAAAGACCCCCCCCCCCTCCTTCACACATAAACATGTAAACTTCATCTACTTCCAAGTCGTAGGCCTACAGTCGGTTTTGATATGCGCTATCGTGGAACCCTTGCGGGAGCGCTCTATTCCGCGTCTAACACCTAGGGCCTAGCTGGCCATTATCATAACGTGTACGGCAACTTGTGGCAATGCCTAACATGTAGACTGAGGGAAGAAAAACAGGGCGAGGCATACACACACTTACCTGCGAAACATGCATGCACTCTTACACACACACACGTCACCAAAAAACCCATGCGCTCACGAGCGTGCAGATACACACCGACAAACATGTACAAAGCGAACAAGAGGAACATAACCACACAAAACGACTGATCAATGAATCAACGCTATGATAAAACCCAATCTGCCCATCCATCAGCCATTCATTCCACGAATCACAATGACAGAGAACAGTAGTTCAACATAATGAAGAAGATATTAGCTGTCTGCCGCCTAAGCCAACACTTAAAAAACGTTTTATTTGAATAGGGAAGTATGCGCGGGCGCTCATATGTATGTGTGCGCGCGTGCGTGCGTGTGTGTGTGGGTGAGAGGGTGAGTGAGTGAGTGAGTGTGTGTTTGTATGTGTGTGAGCCAGAGTGTGCGCATATATGTGCATGTAAACAGTATAAAAAAAAAATCAGTGTGTCTCGTGCATATGTGCGCATGTAAAAGTGAGAAGAACAAGCACGTCTACAATTGAATGCCTGAATGATTTTTTTAAAAACGTATAACTATCTTCAAACCCATAGGTATATGTATGTATGTATGTATGTATGTATGTATGTATGTATGTGTGTATGTATGTATATATGTATGTATGTGTGTATGTGCATATGTATGTATGTAATATATTATGTATGTGCATATGTATGTAATATATTATGTACGTGCATATGTATTTGCATATGTATGTATTATGTATGTGCATATGTATATATATATGTATGTATATGTGAATGTAAATACTACTATATGTAAGTATGTAATGTATGTATGCACACATGCATGTATGCATGTATGTATGTATGCATGCGTGAACCTACGTAAGTGTTACGCGTACCTTAATATAATATTTATAGTCTAAAAAAAATATAATCTATGTATGTACGTATGTATGTAAGCATGTGTGTATGCATGCATGCATGTGTGTGCGCGTATGCGTGTGTGCGCGTGTGTATACGCGTGCATGCATACATGCATGCGCGCGCCCGCACATGGCGTGCGTATAATTATACCTGCTTATATATCTCTCCATACCAACAATTTAACATGACCACAAAAGAAGGCACCAGAAGACAGGAGGAGAGGGAGAGTGGAGGGCAAGAGAGAGAGAGAGAGAGAGAGAGAGAGAGAGAGAGAGAGAGAGAGAGAGAGAGAGAGAGAGAGAGAGAGAGAGAGAGAGAGAGAGAGCGCTAACGGGACTGGAACAGGATCTGACCCGGGTTCGAATCTCGTTCAAGAGGATTTTTCCTCTGGAGTTAATATCAGTGCAGACTCCACGCTCCCCGAAAGTCCTTCGGATAAGACTATAAACCGAGGTCCCGTAAGCGAACGCACGCAGAACATCTTGCGCACACGTTAAAACCCGTTCCGCTTTTCGGAAGAGTAGGCCATTGTGTGCCGGTAGGAACGGGAAAAAATACTGCATACACACTGGGACTGGATGAAAAAACAGCACACGAGTGCTTATTCCATTCTTCTTCTTCTTCTTCTTCAAGTGTCCGGTCTGGTCCTGCAGACATCCACGATCATGGCTCTCCATTCTTCCCTGTTCTCGGTCCCTCTCATGAGCTCATTGTTAGTGCCCTCTTTATTCGTTGCGAATTTGTTTAAGCTGTCTGTGAATTTCCATTATCCTCGAAATAAAAGAATAAGATTCTTCGAAATAAAAGAATAAGAACCCTGAAGGTAGGTCTCCCTGCCCCCCACAGAGACAGAGGTGTAGAGAGAGAGAGAGAGAGAGAGAGAGAGAGAGAGAGAGAGAGAGAGAGAGAGGTGAGAGAGACAGAGGGTGAGAGAGAGAGAGGGTGAGAGAGAGAGAGGTTTGGAGAGAGAGAGAGAGAGAGAGGAGAGAGAGAGAGGTGTGGAGAGAGAGGGGGAGAGAGAGAGAGTTTGGAGAGAGAGGGAGAGAGAGAGAGAGGTGTGGAGAGAGAGAGAGAGCGCAGGGACCAGGCACTCACCACCAGGAACTCTTTCTTGTCCACAATCTGATTGCCGTCTGTGTCGAACATGTTGAAAGCTATGCGGAACCCCGAGTGCGGCTCTGAAACAATCCACAAACAGCCCATTCCCTGATTACTTTGGCTGGTTTGTATGTTTGGTTGTTGGTTTTTGTTGTTATTGTTGTTGCTTTTCTTTTTTTGTGCGTACGCGCGCGCGTTAACACAGAGGCACGCGCGCGCGCGCACGCACACACACATATTCCCTGATAGGGAAACAAATAGTGGCGCGCGCGCGCGCACACACACACACACATAGAGGAGGGCCAGTGTAGACTATGAACATAGGTCCCGTATGTGAACGCACGCAGAACATCTTGCGCATACGTTAAACCCTGTTCCGCTTCTCGGAAGAGAAGGCCATTGTGTACCGGTAGGAACGGATGGCAATAATTACAAAACAGAAAGCACAAAGTGACTGAATGTAAAAAAGCACATAAATAATTATTCCATTACCCTCGAAGTAAAAGAATAAATAAAATCTCTCTCTCTCTCTCTCTCTCTCTCTCTCTCTCTCTCTCTCATCCATCTTCTCTCATCTCATCTCTCTCTCACACACACCACACACACACACACAACACACACACACACACAATGGGGTCGAATTGATTTTTACCTGGCTAATCAAGTCTTCAATCATCTACGGCAAATGATAGTTGGGCTCTGTGTGTGCGTGCGTGCGTGTGTGTGCATGCGCGTGTGTGTATGTGTGTGTTCGCGCGCGCAGGCGTGTGCATGTGTATGTGTGTGCGTGCGAGTGGGCGCGCAGCGCGCGCGCGCGCTCTACGAAGAGGCCCAAGTGATGACAAGAGAGAGATGAGCAGAGAGTGACTGTTGGCTACATGGATCCATGGATGAACTGAACTCCAGTCCGGTGGCTTTATTTATTAATTAATTGATTTATTGGTTGATTGATTGGTTGGTTTATCTATCCATGTATTGTTTGTTTTTGTCAGTGCAGTGCTCCAGTACCTCTTGTTACTGCCAGATCGCACCAGTGTCCTCACTCTCTGTCTGCCCGCCTGCTGTCTGTCTGTCTGTCTGTACTTTGCACTCTGTACTCTGCACTTTGCACAGACTGTAACGTTACTTAAAGTGCCTTTGTGTCCACACACAGATGCAGACAGACAGACAGGCAGACACACGCATGTTCGCGCGCGCGCCGCACATACACACGCACGCACGCGGAGCAAGGCATACATAAATTATATGCTTGTACTCTTGCATTATTTACATCCTGAAATTTTGTTATCCGTTTCTACCTAGACGAAATGGCTTACTCTTCCAAAAAGCGGAACAATTTTTAACGTGTGCGCAAGATCGTACACGGGACCTCGGCTTACAGACTCATCCAACGGACTTTCGAAGGAGTTGAGTCGGCACTGATATTAACTCCAGAGGAAAAATCCCCTCGAACGGGTGCCTCAGTAATGGCTCGAACCCAGGCCATCAGATCGCGAGCTCAACGCTCTAACCACTTGACTATCCCGGTCCCAACCTTGGCTTAATTACTTAAAGAAGCTAACGCCATATTCACCCGAACAGAAGCACAAATCAGATACCCAGTTCTTGGCCACTTATGTTCTCAATACCATTCACCACACCTGCAGTGGCAGTCTACAGCCTCTCAAACGTAGGATTTCTCCAATCATTGCATATCAAACACTGGGACTATCCTACAAAGGATTATCAATGGTTTCACTATCAAACAAAAATGCTGACTAACACCATCAAAGAGGGTTAAGTATAAAGAAAGACCAACACGGTCCCAGCACTATCTATCTATCTATTTTGGAGACGGGATAGCTTTGTGGTTAGAGTGATGTATTCGTGATCAGCTGACCCGGGTTCGAATCTCGTTGAAGAGGATTTTTCCTCTGGAGTTAAACATCAGTGCTGACTCCACTCTCCCCAAAAGTCCTTTGGATGAGTCTATAAACCGAGGTCCCGTAAGCGAACGCACGCAGACCATCTTGCGCACACGTTAAAACCCGTTCCGCTTTTTGGAAGCGTAGACTATTGTATGCCGGCGGGGGATGAGAAAATGTTCAAAACTGCATACACACGGGGGCTAGATGAAAAAAAGCACGTGAATGCTTATTCCATTATCATTATCCTCGAAATAATACAATAAATAAATCTGTCTGTCTGTCTGTCGAGAGAGAGAAGTAACTGAAACTCATTTCCCTTTTGTATATGCTGTTACGGAAATCCAATAAAATGAGTCATGATTGCAGGGATGGTAGGCCGCTGATGATGCTACACACACACACACACAGAGAATACATAACTATAACACACACATACATAATAATACATAACACACTCTACAGGTGGGAGGGATCAGGCTGCAGGGCGGAGTTGTATGGATACTGTACACACCAGATTGCACGTGCCCATCCTGGTTAGTCTAGCTGTGCAGCGTCGGGTGTTTTGAGAGTGAGAGAGAGAGGGGGGTGGGAGAGCATGTGTATATGTGGGTGAATGAGAAAAAGAGAGAGAGAGCGCGCATGTGTATGAATGTGAGAGAGTATGTGTATTAGAGAGAGCGCGCGCGCGGTATGTGTAGCCTGTATGTGAGCGAATGAGAGAAAGATGGAAGGGGGGGGGGGGGGGGGGGGGGGGGGGGGAACCATCGAGTCACATGAAAAACAAAGAATAGAGGCACTGCATAAGAAAGGAAGTGAAGGGGAGGGGGGGGGGGGGAGAAGTAAGGAAACTTGGGAAAAAAATACCAAACAAAATATTTCTAACTAGCAATGGAAATTACCCGACAGCACAAGTATGAACAGGGAGGATAGGATGTGGCCTACAAGAAAGAGGCTGCATAAATATCACATTTTACCACCAAGGCAAAGTGTAAGCCCCAGGTAGTTTTCAACCACCACCCAAGGGCACAGAGCGCTGCACAATTTGCAGGCGTGTCCCAAAATAGGAACACGTCGCCCTGATCGCATGGGAGGTAATCTACTTACCACACCATCACATTATTGTGTTTTGTTCCGGCGGCTACAGCTCCGCGGATGGTGAGATTTGATGTATGCGGCCGTTTTGGCCCACCACGAAGGTAAATTTATGCCTTCCGACTTCGGAGATTAATACAGTATAATACTAGACGATACAACACACACACACACTATGTGAACTGGATGTAAAAAGCACATGAGTGCTTATTCATTATACTCGAAATAAAAGAACAAACAAATAACTAAAGACACACACACACACACTATATGAACACAAAGTTATGGTTACAAAGGACACCAGTAAATACACATTATACCACTTCACACAGGGTACTAATAATACATAAAGAGAAAAGGGAGTCAGAATAACGGGCACACACACACACACACACACAGGGGCAGACAGACAGACAGAAAAAACCGGGTCCATCCACACACCCACTATTGCGCCAGTTCCAAATACAGGACTGACCGACCACAACACTGCACGGTCCGGACCCCCTTGTCCATCAAAAATCATGGACAATACCCCAGCTGCTTTGGTCAGTGGGAGAAAGGGGAAGGGGCGTAGAGGGTAAGGTGAGGGGGAAAGAAAGAAGGGTAGGGGGGGGAGGGGACGAGGGCAGCAAGGACAGACACTAAACACAGGGGGAGTGGGCAAGCACAGGACGACACAACATACGTGACGTGCATTAAAATTAGAATTGACCCTCAAGCCCTTGTTCATGGAAGTGAAAGGGAGGTTCTTAGAATAGAGGTGTATGAGTGGAAGTCCACAGTCATGGAGGTAATCGGGGGGCGTGATCGGTCAGGTTTAGCAAAAATGAGAGACAGACACACGAAATTTAGATGAGGAATTAAGGCTGCCAATTGACTCTCTCTCTCCTCTCTCTTCTCAATGATCATTTCTTATATAAGATATATGATCGATATTTTTTTTTTTTGTTAATTTGATTTTTTAAGGATTTAGGAACAAAAGGACATCAAAAACCTGATATAAGAATAGACTTAATCAGGAATTTGTCACTGTTTTCTGATATTTATTTTTTTTTTTACGCAGGGGAAAGATACTTTCTTAATTGGTAAATATTGTTTTAGCATGGATCTGTACGGGAACATTCAATGTGCGAGGACACAGGGCCTGAAAACAGGGTGCAGTGTAGTGCTGATGTGCCCCATCCTGTTTGGGAGTTTTTTAGGCCAGGGAAGAACAGTTCTAAGTGTGAGTATTGTGGTGCACTGCTGGACGGGATGTCAATGGCGAGGCTTCAGAGTAAGCGCGTCGACATGGTAGTTGTGGGTCGTTTGCGACGGCTCAGTGCCCCAGTCACCCAGCTGTAAGTGGGTATGTCTACAGAAGGTAAGAGGAAGTGGAGATGTCAGCGCTAAAGGCTCTGCGTCTTACACTTCTTTTGTTATTGAGATTTTTTTTTAAGAAAAGAAAAAACGAAACTTGCATTTTGCTTATTAATAGAAGAGCTATAACTTTTAAGTATAGAAACTTACGTGAGTGTTTCAGCTTCTATCGATAACACACACACACACACACACACACACACCATGTTGGAGGGGGTCATCATTCCATTGTATTGCAGCAGCTCTTTTCATCACAACAGCGGCACTAAACTTAGGAGTGATGCAACGTTCAACTCTAGCAGGTAGTGATGATTCAACCTTTCTCTTTCTTTCACACACACACACAGGTAATACCTTCATACTGCGAGTCTGACTTTTATTGGCCAAAAGTTAAGACCACTCCTGAAATGATCTCCTTTGCTCTCCAAATACTTTGTACAATTAAAACCACACAACAGTACCCTCAGATATCAAAAGGTTGTGAGCAATGCTACCTTCATGGTGAGACAAAACGCAAAAATCTCACCATTGGTGCACCCTAGAGCTCTAGCCGAGGAGTACCCCCCCAAAAAAAACAAACAACAAAAAACAACAAAAACAACAACAACAAAAACAAACCCAACAAAAACAAACCCAAAACAACAACAAACAAAAAGAAAACAAAACAAAAAAAATGATCACACCGCGATGTTTACCACAAAAAAAAAAAGAAAAAGAAAAAAGAAAAAAAGAGTATCACACACAGGGATAGAAGCTTCAAAGGAGTGCTTGCAGAACTCGCTTGAATGGTGGCAGGGTAAAGAAGGTTCCTAGCTCAACACTCTTTTGCCCCCTACCTATGTCCAGGCTCCAGGCTCATTCTGCTTGTTCTGCCCTTTCCCCAAAGCAACCTCAAGACTTTGCCACTTGATGACCAGTCACTGCAGAAGGATCTGACTTCTCCCTTAACTGCCGGAGGAGTCAATGCAATGACACGTCCTGACAGGGTGTCTCTTTGACCAAGTTGAGCCTGGCCAGCCCTTTGAGAGAGACCTGCTGTCTTTTTGATGAGAAGAGGATTTGTTTGTTTCGTTTTTGGTTTGTTGGGAAGGTAAGGGGGGGGGGGGCGAGGAGGTGTGTGTGTGTGTGTGTGTGTGTGTGTGAATGAGGATGATGAGGAGAGTGATGGAGAGAGAGAGAGAGAGAGAGAGAGAGAGAGAGAGGCATGTGTGCAAATGCGTGTGTATGTGTATTTGTGTGTGTGAGAGAGAGTTATGTGCTTTGCGTGTGTTGCAACACACGACTAAATCCCTATCTCACTTTCTTTTCTTCTTTTTTTTTTTCTTTAAAGTTCAGCAGTCGGATCAAGTTCAAACATGCACAGTCAGGGAGTGACCTCATAACCTTGGACAGATCTGCATGTTTGACATTCCACCACTGGCAACCCGACACCACCCCCCCTCCGCCCCCACCACCCCCACCCCCAAACCAGGCGAAGAGAAGATGAGGGGTGGGTGGGTAGGGGGTTTAGGGAGGAGGGCACTACCGTAATGTTTATCTTTCACAGGCACCCTCACTCTGGATGGACAGGCAGGGATCTACCCGGAATGTTCAGTGAGGCCAGCAGGGTGACTACTGAGAGAGGGAGGGCGATAAACTTGGCTGTGATGAAATCCACTCAATCCCCAGTGGACTAATATATGATAGGGGTACACCAGGAGGAGAAGGGTGGCCCGGTGGCTTACCGCCTACCATTCCTGATCTGTCGGCAACTTTCCACTCTCGGCAGAGGTGTCCCTTCAAGGCAAGTTTTCCCATGGATTTTCCTCCCCGTCCCTTGGCTACAACCCCGACCTTTATCAATAGTGAGATGTTTATGTATGCGACCCGTTTTCCCTCCTCCACATTAAGGTAGCCGCATCCGACTTCGAGGACACCCTGGAGTTAACATTGGCATCGAATCTACTCCTCAGATAGTCTTTCAGATCAGAAAATAATAATAAATAATAATAATATATGGAATTTATATAGCGCTGAATCTTGAAAAGCAACAAATCAAAACGAGGTTCCGTGTACGAACGCATACAGAATTTCTTGCAGTATGTCCAAACCTCATCATCACTTTACTGAAAGAGTAGGTCACCTATGGGCAAGGGTACAGCTGACACAATAATAATAAATGGAATTTACAAAGCGCTACATCTTGCACAGACAAATCACAGCGCTTACACTGCACAACAACACATCAACATGCACCCTGCCACCTGGAGCCACTTCTTCACCACACACAGAGCCTGCATGTGTCAGCGCACCAATGAATGACTCCTCAAGGAGTCCGTGAAGAAGTCAAGACACACCACACGACGTGTAGTGTGGATCCTGGATTCTATTCCCTCTGTAGGTGAAGGTCTGAAGTTCAGTTTGGAGTACTGTGCTGCATGGGATTGGAGAGGGCTACACAGAGAGTGCTGGGAAAAAAAAGGGTGGTGGGGGATGGGGGAAAGGAAAAGTAGTTCGATATCACTGATTGGTAGTTATGATAACGATGTTTTGATGTTGTTTTTCTTGTTGTAGGGTGGTTATAAAGTTGTGTGTGTGTGTGTGTGTGTGTTGTGTGTGTGCGCGCGCGCGCGCGCGTGCGTGTATGTCTCCCCCAACACAAAGACAGCCTTCCAAAGAGAACAGAATCTGTAAGCCAAAACCAGGACAAACTCCCTTAATTAAGCAGGTGACAGACTGGCCTCTCCAACTGTAAGGCCAGGACAGTCAGGGCGAAACAGATCCCAAACAGATTGCCTGTTTGCTTGTGAAGCCAGGTTCAACAGGACCCTTTTGAACAGGTCCTGTTCTATCTCATAAACAGCCAGCTGACATCCTCCAGCCAACCAAGGCTCAGATTGAAAGCTTCCATCACCTCGTGCATGGGACCATGTGTGCCGCCTGTATGTGACTGAAGCCTTGGGGCACACAGCAACCTTTGACCATCTGGAAATAAAATTTTGACCGACTTGAACTTTTGACACCAACGAATATATTTCAACGTCCTCTGACTGGATCTCAAGGTTGAAAAAGACAGCATGTCTGCTACTTAAAAAAAAGAAAGAAAGCAACAACAACAACAACTCGTGGACAAAATCCCCACGAGATGACAAGACCAGAATCCCAAGAAACGGATTCTTAACACAACAATAGACACCCACACAGTATAGATCTCTTAAATTGACCGACTTTCAACTTCAACACCTTGTGATTTCTCCCTGCACCCACCTCATTTCTTCTCTCTTTATTTCCTTTCATACATCTCCACCTTTTCCTTCCAGTAATCCCCTCTAGTTAGGTTTTTTTCCCCCTCTTCTTCTTCTTAACTTTTAACTTTCTCCCTCCCACAGACTGAAAAAAACCCCGGTGGAAAAAAAATGGATGAAAAGAGTTGTGTCAAGAACAATAGGTGACATTCAGAGAGGTAAGGTAAAGTAAGGTGTGGGGTCGCCTGACTTAAGCATGTGACCGGCAGACGGCTAACTACCTGTTATTGGTCAAAGGGGGTGGGGGTAGGGGTAGGGTATGCCAAGTGCCCTGTTCTGCTTCTTTCCTCTCAATGGACTTTACAAAGCCTTATATCTTGCAAAGACCCCCCCCCCCCCCCCCCCCCCCCCCCCCCCCCCCCCCCACAACACACACACACACAACCAAGCACGTGGATAAGACGATTAGATTTGCGGGCACCTGACACGAGCTTTTCTATTATTGTTGACGTAAAAACGTGCTTCACATCTCTCTCTCTCTCCCCTTTGGGTTTCTTTCCGTTTTTGTGTGTGTGGGTTGTTGTTGTTTTGGCCTTTTGGGTGTGGTGTGTGTGTGTGTGTGTCCCCTCCCCCCTCTTGTGTGTGATTTTTGCTGCTGCTGTTCTTTCCTTATTCTTGTTTTTTTGTTTTTGTTTTGTTTGTTCTTCGTTTTAAATCACGAATTTATCTCTGATAAGGATATGGGCAAGGCCTTCATGTAAATAAAATAAAAAAACACTGTGACTGCTTATTCATTACCTCTTAGTAAAAGAATTTGCTTTGCTTTGGTCAATGGATCTCTCTCTCTCTCTCTCTCTCTCTCTCTCTCTCTCCTCTCAGTCTGAAACAAAAACGCTTTCATCAGGGAGTCACGCCAGGTCCTGCTGAATGGCTGGTAAAGCTTTACCAGAAATAAAGTTTGTCCTTTGTTTCTCGCCCTGCTACAAATTATAATAATCATAGTTTACGATGTATACCCGTGTTTGTGGCAGCTGTTTTAAACCGCGATATGGAATCCATGTCACGATGATTATTTGGGCAGTTGTGAATTGTTTTTACTTATTGGTTGATAATAAGGTGTTTGTGCCCAGTCCTCTTCCCACTGTCCCCCCTTGTGAATGGGATAGTAAGCTTTCTACAATAAACCATTGTCACTGTCTCTCCCTGTCTGTCTGTTTGTTAAATCTCTCTCTCTCTCTCTCTCTCTTCTCTCTAGCATTCTCCTCCCTGCCCCCCTCCCCCCCCCCCCCCCCCCCCCTCTTAAAGTACTGGTGTACTGAGTGACAAAGCCAACACTGTTCAGTCCCTGGTACTGTCCTTATCTCCACCCTGCTACTTATCCCCCCCCCCCCACCCCCCCCCCACCCTCTCTCTCTCCTCCTCTTCTCTCCCCCCCCCACCCCCCCCCCCCTCCACAATGGTGGTCATTGAAGATCATGACGATAATGATCTCGTGATGTAATGACACACCACGGCCTGACTGGCTGACTGGTGAGTCAATCATGACAATGAATGAATGAATGAATGAATGGATGACTGAATAACTGAATGAATGAACAATGCTGAGGCAGCCATAACATGTGACCTTTGAACGACAGGAAGTTGGGTTTTTTGGGTGTTTTTTTTTTTTTTTTTGGGGGGGGGGGGGGGGTGGGGTGAGGGGGAAGGGGCACTGTACGTTTTGGGATAAGAGAATGCGAAAGAAGGTTGTGGTGGGGGTGGGGGTGGGGGGGGGGGGGAGAGCAATGAACGAATTTATTGCCGTTTAAGCATTAACCAGCCATTCCCGAGGTTCCCCTTGGGTCACTGATAAACATATTCATTCATTTACCTGACCCACTCCTTCATTCATTTGAAAGTTTTTGTCATATGAAAATAAAAGCCAAACAAAACAAAAAAAACCCCACGTCAGTACGATTAAGAGAGAGAGAGAGAGAGAGAGAGAGAGAGAGAGAGAGAGAGGAGAGAGAGGAGAGAGATACACATGTAAGACTATAATGCATTGCACCTTATATCTTTCATCAAAATCACAGTTAACAGTGTCATGTTATCTTCATTCTATGTCTTATTCACCCCCTCCCCCCCACCAACAACTACAACACCCCCTCCCCCCACCATCGCTAACCCCTAATGTATTTTGTATTGTGCATCATCAGACAATTTCCCCTCTGGTATAC
>CM054144.1:15339923-15389923 GCA_028751875.1 Rapana venosa | reverse complement strand
TCCTTGTGTCCTGTTGTTGATTTTAAACTGTAACCCATTCTTTGTCAGTGTATCGACACTGCTATCCCTAATCAAGACAAGGGCTAGGGAAAAAACAACAACAAAAAACCCGTATGTTAACATTTATCTGCAACAGCAGTCAAACAGTTGACTTGTCGCTAAGATTGCTTGAAAGATTGAGCTGATTACCTTTCGTTTCACCACTGTTTAAGTTACTTAAACAAGCACATGCATTAGTTATGAACAGTATAGGAATTAGTCAACTGTTCTTTATGAGTGGGGACAGGATAGCTCAGTGGCCAGAACACTCGCTTTCCCCAAGCCAATGTTAAGCAGCATCGAGCGTGGTTACCAAGTGGATGGGTGACCGTTTGTGCGCCTTGGCTTCAGTACAGACCCCCAGTTCACCCAGCTGTAAATGGGTACCTGCCCTCTTTAGGGTCAGGGAAGGTAAAGCAGCGAGGAAGAGGAGATGGGCTCAATATGCTGGCCCCTAGAGAAGTTGCCTCACTTCCCTCCGACCACACAGGTTATGGGACACCTTTACCTTTATAACTGTGAAGTCATCCGTTAGGATATGTATGTATTTTATATAATTATGTAAGTGATGACAGGAATGTTGTACATTTCTTGTTGTCCTGTTGAGGTTAGCTATTTTTGTTGTGTGTGACGCCTTTCTTGAATGAAAGTTCTCCTTAAAACCATACTCTCTGTACAACATGACGCAGCCCCCCCCCCCCTCTCCAACATACCCTTTCATGACAGTTCTGGCCCTTTATCAACCCCCCACCCCCCCGCCCCCCCGCTCCTCACTATCTATTTACACCATTTCAAACAACTTCAAGAACACAACTTAGTAGACTACTAGCCCCCCCCCCCCCCCCCCCCCCCCCTAGCAAAGCATAAACTTCAACAATATCAGATTCACCAGATGTGGGTGTGCGGAATATAATTATATTCTACCATTGGCATTGAAAAGAAAGCGAGTATCTTGGAAGATCCTTGAGGATCGAACCGAACCCCTGACTACCCAAGCCCAGCCAAGCTGTCTAACCACTGCACTACTGCAGTCCCGATATAACCACCCCCCCCCCCCCACCCACACACACACAGCCTGTAGTGTACTGTTTACAATTTATGACAGAAAGAAAGAGAAGATGAATATCCTTCATTCATGTAGGCGAGAATGAATACCCCCCTCCCCTTTCCTCACCTCTCTTGCTTTGTACTGGTGGTAAGCAGGACACGTACAGACGCCATGATATCTCTTCACATGTACGGTGAGGCGCGTACGCTCTCACAGCAGTCACACACATACAAGCACATACAAACACACACACACACAGACTCAGAGAGAGAGAGAGAGAGTACATGCAAAGATACAAGGGGGGTGGGGGGTGGGGGGGGGGGCAATGAGAGTGTACTCAAAGACAGGGGGGCAATGAGAGAGAGTGGGACAGTGAGACAGAGACAGAGACAAAGACCAAAGGAGAACGAGACAAAGCCAAAGAGAGAAAGGACCCACACAGACACACACACACACAGACAATGACAATGGTTTAGTGTGTAAAGCTTACTAGCCCATTCACAAGGGGGACAGTGGGAAGAGGACTGGGCACAAACACAGATTAACCATTAAGTAAAGACAATTCACAACTGCCCAAAATAACCATCATGACATGGATTCCATATCGTGGTTTAAACAGCTGCAACAAAGGCGGGTACATGTAAACTATGCTTATTATAAATTTTAGCAGGGCGAGAAACAAAAGACAAAATTTATTTCTGCTAAAGCTTTACCAGCCATTCAGCAGGACCAGAGAGCTAGAGAGAAAGTCAGCCAGTCAGTCAGTCAGTCAGTCAACCAGCCTGCCACACACACACAGAGACAAGGACATAAGGGGAAGGGAAGGGGAGCAGAGGGGAGGAGGAGGAGAGGGAGGGGGGGGGGGGGGAGGGGGGGGGGGGGGGGGGGGGGGGGGGGGGGGGAGGAGATTGTGTGGTGAAAGAGGTTTACCTATGTGATAATAAAATAAAAAGTATGAATGAACCAGCAGTTTCGGAGAAACACAGGAAAGCCTGGGGCACACAAGGTCTCACTTAGGCCTAGTCCTGGCGCGCTGCCAACTGATTTGCTTTGCTGTCTGTCCTGTTCTGTCCTGTCCCGTCCCCTGCTTGCTTGGCTTAAACTATACAGGCTGCACACTGTTATTAAAAATATCACTCTTTTCCTTCTGTTTTTCTATGTGACTCTTATATTCATAGCGCATGCACTAAGGCATCCACATAAATAAAAACCACTTTTTGTGAAAAGACTAGCCTCTGACTTAAAACTCATGTGATTTTAAACAAATTTGGTAAGTTTGAAATTTAAAAAAAAATTTTCAGCAAACACTGTACCCCCTCAGTCCTTTGTTGTCTGCTAGCTTCCATACAGCAATATGCACGCGCGGGGTCAACGCTGTAGGAATACAGGCAAACCTCATTTGATGGTTATTTCCAACTTTCTCGTGACTTCCTGGTATTGCTCTATGTCCTCAATTCCCAAAAACAAGTGCACAGTCCATTTTTTTCATACTTAAAAAAATCTGTGAAAATCACCAACATTTTTTCTCACTCGCACTCTATATACGAGACCCCCAAATTAATACTGGTGTGCGGCCAAAGAGAGACCGTGTGTCAATCAATGGCTGTCGTTCCCTAGCTTGGAGAAGAAATAAGCAGAAGAACGAGAAAGAAGAAGAAGGAGGAGGACGAGGCGAAGAAAAAGAAGAAGACGTAGAAGAAGAAGACGAAGTAGAAGAAGTAGAAGGAGAAGAAGAAGAAGTAGGAGAAGAAGAAGAAGAAGAAGAAGATGTAGAAGACGAAATAGACGAAGAAGACGAAGTAGAAGGAGACGAAGAAGAAGTACTAGAAGAAGTAGAGAAGGAGAAGAAGACGAACAGGCAAACGAAAAAGAGAAGGAAAATAAAGAGGAAGAAGATCATCATCATCATCATCATCATCATCACTGTCGTCGTAGTCGTCGTCATCATCATCGTCATCAACATCATCATCGTCATCTTCAGACCTCTAGCCAAGAAACGAAAGCAAAACAAAAAAATTCATGTCTCTTTGAAACAGTGCAAACTAACATCTAAAGTTAAACAAGCAGAGGGCGGCTTCCCTGGGCCTTTTAACAATTAACCTATCCGGCACCCCTGCTCTCTCATTCACGTCAAATTCAATGACAACAAAGAAAAAAACAAGAAAAAAAAACAAAAAAGAAGAACAGGAACCAAAAAAAAAAAAAAAAAAGAAAGAAAAGAACAGAGCTGCACCTATCTGGGCTTTAAACAGTTTTCATGATAAATGGAGTAGCTTTTCTCTTCTCCTCTGTCTGTCTGTCTCTCAACTGTGTGTGTGTGTGTGTGACAATCATAGACAGAGAGAGAGGGAGGGAGAGACAGAGAGAGAGAGAGAGAGAGGGGGAAGAGGAGGAGAGAGAGAGAGGGAGAGAGAAGGAGGGTGGGGAGAGGGGGAAATGATAGGGGTGGCTATGTTATGCCAAAAGCAATCGAAGAGGATAAAAGGTTTTTTTTTCTTGTTTTATTTTAAAACCAGGTGTGTGTGTGTGTGAGGTGTGTGTGTGTGTGTGTGTGTGTGTGTGAGGGATCGAAGCAGCCATTGAATAAAGAGAAGGGGTAAAGGAGGGGGGTGGGGGTGGAGGGAGGACACGAAGGCGAGAGGGGGGGGGAGGGGGGGGGGGGGGGGGAAAAAGGGGGGGGGAGGGGAGGGGAGAGGGGGGGGGGGGGGGGGGAAGAAAGGGAAAAAAGAAGGGGAAAGAACCCCCAAAAAGGGGAAAGATAAGGGGGAAAAAAAAAGGGGAATTAAAAAAAAAAAAGTGCCCCCCCCAAAAAAGGGTTTTTCCCCCCCCCCCCCCCCCCCCCCCCCCCCCCCCCCCCCCCCCCCCCCCCCCCCCCCCCCCCCCCCCCCCCAAAGTTTTTTTTGGGGGGGAAGGGAAAAAAAATTTTTTTAAAAAAAAGGGATTGGAGAGAGAGAGAGGGGGATAGAGAGGGGAGAGGAGAGAGAGAGAAGGGGGAGAGAGAGAGGAGGGGGGAGGGAGAGAGGGGAGAGAGAGGGGAAAGGAGAGAGGGGGAGGGAGAGAGAGAGAGAGAGGGGGGGAGGGAGAGGAGAGAGAGGGAGGGAGGGAGGGGGAGAGGGAGAGAGGAGAGGGGGAGAGAGAGAGGGGAGGGGGGGGAGGGAGAGAGGGTGGAGAGAGAGGAGGGGGAGGGAAGAGGAGAGAGAGGGGGGAGGGGAGAGAGGAGGGAGAGGGGGGAGAGAGAGAGGGAGAGGGAGGGGAAGAGGAGGAGAGAGGGAGGAGAGAGAGAGGGGAAAAAGGGGAGGAGAGGGGGAAAGAGAGGGGGGGGGGGAGGGGGAGAGGGGGGGAGAGAGAGAGGGAGGGGGGAGAGAGAGAAAGAGAGGGGAGAGAGAGGGGGAGGGGGGGAGAGAGAAAGAGAGGGTGAGAGAAGGGGGGAGAGGAGAGAGGGGAGAGTGAGAGAGGGGGGGGGAGAGGGGGGGGGGAGGGGGGAGGGGGGAGGGGAGAGGGAGTGAGAGAGGGGAGAGAGAAGGGGGAGAGGAGGGAGAGAGGGGAGAGGAGGGGGGGAAGAGAGGGGAGAGAGGGAGGGAGGGAGAGAGAAAAGGGGAGAGAGAGGGAGAGGGAGGGGGGAGAGAGGGAGAGAGAGGGAAGGAGAGGGAGAGGGGGAGGAGAAAAGGGAGAGGGGAGGAGGGGAGAAAGTGGGAGAGGGAGAGAGGGAGAGAGGGGGGAGGGAGGGGGGAGAGAGAGGGAAGAGAGGGGGGGAAAAGGAGGAAGGAGAGGGGGGATTGGGAGAGAGAGAGAGAGGGGAGAGAGAGAGAGGGGGGAAAATCAAATCGAATAAAATCAATTTTTTTTTATTTCGAGGAAAAAGAAAAAGCACCATAAGCCTTTATTTTTTTTTTACATCCAGCCCAAAACCCACACACACACACACAACCACCAACAACACACACACACCCACACATTAAAAATCAAACTTTGACTTGGCCTTTTGCCCTTGATTTCCACCACCCACCACACACAAAAAAAGGGGAAAAAGGACGAAAAGAGGAAAGAAAGAAAGAAAGGGGGAGAGAAAAGGGGGGAGAGAGAAGGGGAAAAGGGGAAAGGGGATGAGAGAAGTGAGGAGAGAGAGAGGGAGAGATGAAGACTAAGAGACAAAGAAAAAAAAGGAGGAGCGAGAGGGGTAGGGTCTTAAGCGTGGGGAAAGGTGGTAGCATTAGGCAGGTAGAGAGGGGGAAAGTCGCTGTTCACCCCCCCCCCCCCCCCCCCCCCCCCCCCCCCCCCCCCCCCCCCCCACCCAATTATTTTGTCTCTCTTTTTTTGGGGGTACACTTCCACAACACCCCCTCCCTTTGTCTCCCCCCCCCCCTCCCCCTTCAATCTAAATAAATTTTTTTCCCATGCTTTTCAATAAAAACAATCAATTTATTAAGATTCCTTAATAGGATTAGAACGGCTTATTAGTTGTAAGTCCCAACTGGGCAACAGGCAAAAAATATCAATTTACAACAAAAATAGAGAACCTTCACTTTACTTCAAAATCATCTTTCAACAATCATCCAGGGAAAATGAGAAAAATTGCTTCTCAAAGATGCTTTTAAAAGATTTGTTTCCCAGAAAGGGGTAATGCTCCCATTGCAAGGGAGATAACTGGGGTAATATTGGATTACTACCTCATTTTTTGAGATTTCTGTAAACAACAATAAAAATGACTTCAAAAAAACAGCAAATAAGTATTGCTGCTCGGAATTTGGAAAACAAATGGGTTAAGTAAATACTAAAAATTTAAAAAAACAAAAATTAGTATGCATAAAAACAGCCGTGCTTTTTTACAAAAAACTGGGATCTTCAAAGTTGACCCCCTCTCACGGGTTTCAAAATTCACTGCCCGCCTGTTTATCGCGATTTATTTCCCTGTGTAGGACTGTATTCTTGGTTGTGGATGGCGTTCGTGGGTTTGCCTAGTGTTGTTTGTTTTTTTCGGGTTCTTATTGTGGTAGGCTAGTGTTCGTTCGTGGTTTGCCCAGGGTAGGTTGTTTGTTTGTTCGTGGTTCGCCCATGGGCCCAGGGCCCATTGGGGTTTTTGGTGGCCCAGGCCCCGTATTCCCTGTGGGTCTGTTTTTGTTTTGGTGCTGTAGGCCCATGCGTTCATGATGGTTGATTGGTTGTGTTTTAACTTGGGGGTTCGGCAGGGTGGGGGAGAGGGGGAGGTTGCAAAGGGAGATGCGCAAAACCTTCCCCGTGCCAAACGGGTAGGGTGGGGTGCGATTTTTTTTATTTGCGGAAAACAGACAGCCTGGGGCTGTGGAGGTGAGACCAAAAAGCCAGAGACTGTACCGAAAGGGGAATCTCCTGTCAGTCCCTTCAGCTGAAAAATCTTGTCTCATGAAAGGTTTTCTTTTAGGCATGACCAGCAGTCACCGACAGTGCCCCAAAAGTGATGAAGGAACCCCCATCCCGCAGTGACCTGTCAGGTAGCAGCCCGTTCCCCCCCGCCTTTTGGACTAGGGAGGGTGGCTTGGCCCCTGAGGAGAGCCGGGGCCCCGCCCCACACCCCGCTTACCTGGTTGTCAGGAAGCCTGGTTTGGGTAAGCAAATTTTAACGTGGTGATGGAGTCATCCCCTGATAGGTCCCTACTGTTTGGGCTTTTTTAAATGTGTGGGGGAAGAGGGAGTGTGTGATGTGTGACATGAAAAGGAAAAGAAAAAATGGGTTGTGAGGGTGGAGAAAGTTTGGTGTGTTTAGTGTCTGTTGTGGAAAGTATTTCTGCCTGTGTTTTTGGGAAGTGGATTTTTGTGTGTGTGTTGGGGGTTACATGGTATGGTGATATGTAAAGTGTTTATGTTGATTTGTTGAAAGAAGTTGAATTTGTTTGTGAGTTTGGGGAGGGGAGGAGGGTGAGGAGAGGGAGGGGTTGGGGGGGAAGGGGTGTGTTGCCCCTGGTTGGGGTGTTCTGAAAAGTTCTCGGGTCACCGGGGGGGGTGCTCCCCGCGGACAAACCAATCAGATTGGTGGCCAAAAAGGGAAAATACGCACAAAAGGTCTTTTTTTACCTTTCTATCCAAGGGAATCAAGACACAAAGACTTCCAAAATTTTCCAACACTGCCTCAATTTTCTCTTGTGCTTACCTTTCACTCTGGCACACACGTTCAGTAGAAATAATATTTGGTGGTACCTAGGATTAAGGTAAACGCGATCTTTTTTTTGCTAAATGTCAGTTTTTCAGAAGAGGTATGGGGGAAAGAGAAGGGGGAATTTTGTGACAAAATGGCGGGAGGGGGGAGGGGGGGGGGGGGGGGGGGGGGGGGGGGTTTTTGGGAAAACCTGGGGAAATTTCCTTTTTTTGTTGGGTTCTTACCCTTTAAATTCATGTTTTTTTAAAGGGTCTTGAGTTGGGGGTGGGGGGGGGGGGGGGGGGGGGGATTTCTTTGTTTGTTTGTGTTTTGTTGTTGCTTTGTGATTTTGCACGGGGTTATACTCCCCCCCCTCGGGGGGGGGGGGGGGGGGGGGGTGTCGTTATAAATGCCCCCCCCACCATTTTTTAAATCCCGTGTAGGGAATTCCCCCTTTTTTATCCCCTTTTTTTGCTTTTGGATTGTTCCTTTCTTCCCCGTCCCCCCTTCTTGTCTTTTCCCCCTTCTTGGTTATTCTGTTTTTTCCACGAGCCCAAAAACGGGTGCCCTGGGCCCGTTCCCCGGAAAAAAATAATTTATCGTAACAGAAGAAGTTCTTTCTTGTAAAGCCAAAACAACATTAAATTTACGTAACATACAAAAAAATCTCTTTTTTGTGAAGCCAAAAACAAACGCTTTTATTTGTTTTTTTAAAGATTCAGTGCTATTTTAAAAACCTAAATTTTTTTATTTTTACTGTAATCATCAAATTCCTTTTTATTGCACGATTTTATTGCCCTTGTTCTTATTGTATTGACTGTATTTAATTGCCCGTATTGTATTTTATGATTGTATTGTTCGTTGTATTGATCGCTTGTACTGTATTATTGTATTTCATGCACTGTATTTTTTTGTTGTATTGCATAGATTGTTTTTGTCGGGATTGTATTGTACTTGTTTTGTTCTTTTGCGTTTTTTTTTTTTGGGGATTAGACTCCCAAAGGGTTTACCCCAAAGGGAGATTTGCGTATGGACCTTCACCCACCCATAAAGGTAGCCACTTTCCGAATTCGGGGATGATGTCTAAACAGGACACCAGCGTGCATGGAACTTTGAAAATTTTAGCAAGAGAAACAGAGAGAGAGAGAGAGAGAGAGAGAGAGAGAAGAGAGAGAGAGAAGAGATGAAGAGAAAAAGAAAGAGAAAGAAGTAGAGAAAAGAGAGAGAGAGAGAATGACAAAGACAAGAGAAAGAGAAACAGAGATAGAGAAGATAAAAGTGAGGGGGAGGGGGGGGGAAGAGGCAAGAGAAAGAGAGAAGAGAGAAGACGAGAGAGAGAACAAACAAAGAAGAGGAGAGAATGAGGAGAAACAAGACAGAGAGAGAAATAAGAAAGAAAGAAGAGAGAGAGAGAGATACAAACAAAGAAAGAGAGAAAGAATGAGAGAGAAACAAAGACAAGAGAGAAATAAAGAAGATAGAGAGAGAGAGAGAGAGAGAGAGAGAGAGAGAGAGAGAGAGAGAGAGAGAGAGAGAGAGAGAGACAAAGAGAGAGAGAGGGTAGGGTACCTGCAGACAGTAGGGGTGAGGTAGGTAGGGGTACACAGGCTATTGAAAAAGGAAGGCAGCCCATTACCTGATCAGTGTGTCAAGGCAGGGGGAAGCAGGGCAGGCCTGCCAGGGTCAGCTGGTACTCCCCCCCCCCCCCCCCCCCATAATTACACAGCCTCCCTTCCTCTGAACAACTTAAGGGTTTACACTTTACACCCCCATACCCTACCCATATCTCTCTCCCCCCTCCATTCATCTTCCACCAATCTGATCTAAATAAAGATCATTCCACCTGCTTTTTAATTCCTAAATACGATTGATTAAAGATTCCATTACATAGGAATTAGAACTGCTTTTCTACTTGTAAGATCAAGGTACTTGGGACAACATTACCCAGAAGACGAACAATATTAATTTACAACAAAAATAGAGACAATAGACTCAAAATCAGTTTTTCAACAATCATATCCATGAATATGAGCAAACAATATGACTTATCAAAGATGCTATAAATGATTTGCTTTCTTAGATCAGGCCAACACTCACGTTGCAAGGGAGATAACTAGGACGGTATTACTGGATTACTACATATCATTATTGTGAGATATTTCATGTAAACAACAACAAAAATGACTTCAAAAACTTGGACAAAATACAGAGTAACCAGCTGCATCGGAATATTGGAAAACAAACAGGTTTAGATAATATACTAAATATAAAAATACAAATACATAGTATGCATAAAAACAGCGGTAGCTTATACATGGAACTGGGATCTTCATATAAGTTGACCATCCTATGGCACAGTTTCAACTTCACAGACAGCCTGTTTATCAGCAACTCTGCGTGTGTGCAGGCCTAGTATTCGTTCGTGGTTGGCCTAGTATTCGTTCGTGGTTGGCCTAGTATTCGTTCGCTGTGGGTCTGTTTTTGTCTTGGTTGCTGTAGGCTTACTGTGTTCATGATGGTTGATATGGTTCTGTTTGAACTCTGGCAGATTCGAGCAGATGTGGAGGAGAGGGAGAGGTTGCAAAGGGAGATGCAGCATAGACCTATCCCAGTGCAGAGCGGGCCTAGGTGTAGGGCTGCCGATTTTTTTGATTTGCAGGAAGACACAGACAGCCTGGAGCAGCCTGTGGAGTGTGCAGACCACAACAGCCAGCAGACTGTACCAGAAGGAGAATCTCCCTGTCACGTCCCTTCAGCTGAAACTTCTCTGTCTCATGAAAGATGTGTTTCTTTTCAGAGCACAGACCAGCAGTCACCAGACCAGCTGGCCAACAGTGATGAAGGACACCCCCATCCCGCAGCTGACCTGTCAGTGTCAGCCAGACCTGCTTCCCCTCCCCCAGACCTTCTGGACTACGAGGAGGAGATGGCCTTGGCCCATGAGGAGCAGCCGGCAGCACAGCCACACCCCACAGCTTACCTGGTAGTCAGGAAGCCTGGTTCTGGGTAAGCAACTTTTAACAGTGGACTGATGGAGTCATCCACTGATAGGTCCACTACTGTTGGACTTTTTTAAACTGTGTGTGTGTGAGAGAGAGAAGTGTGTGCATGTGTGACAGTGATAGAGGAAGAAAGAATGTGTGTGAGGGTGAAGAAATGTGTGTGTGTGTGTGACAGTGACAGAGGAAGAAAGAATGTGTGTGAGGGCGGGGAAATGTGTGTGTGTGCGTGTGCATGTGTAACAGTGATTGAGGAAGAAAGAATGTGTGTGAGGTGAAGAAATGTGGTGTGTGTGTGTGTGTGTGTGTTATGTGCACCTGTGTCAGTGTATGTCAAAGAGTGAAAGTGACTATGTCTGCTTGTGTATTTGAAAGTGGGTATCGTGTGAGTGTACAGTGTGTATGAGTGACTATGTAGTTGTGTGTATGTCACGATTTGTTACAAAGAAAGTTTGGATATTTGTCAGAGAGAAAGAGAGCTTAAAAAAAAGAGAGAGAGAGAGCGTGTGTGTGTCAGTGTGTGTGAGGTGTCCTCTGCAAAAGTTCTCGGCCTCACCGTGGCGCAGGGGTGAACATCCATCATGACTGGAACAAAGCCAATCATGATTGGTGGCCAACAGAGAACTACGCACAATGTCTTTCTTCTTACTTTCTTTCTTATCCACGTTAATCAAGACACAAAGATCTATCCAAAGTTGTACACAACACATGCTCTCAATACTCTTGTAGCTTACCTTTCACCTCTGGCACACACAGTTCAGTCAGAAACATGTCATTATATATATATATATATGTGGTACCTAAGGATTAAGAGATTAGCGTGATCCTGTTTTCTGCTCAAACCAGTCAGTTTTTCAGAAGAGGTACTGAGGGAAAGAGAAGGGGGGAATTTTGTGACTGGGAATGGTGGTAGGGGTGAGGGGGGAAAGGGGGTGGGGGGGGGGGGATGGGAAAGAACCTGGGAATTCCTTTCTTTGTATGCGCCACCTTACTATCCACATTCATGTTTACTTTCTCAAGGTGCCATTGAGTAGGGAGGGGGGGGGGGGGGGGGGAGGGGGTATTTCTGTTGTTTTGTTTGTAGGTTTTCTGTTGTTGCTTTGTGATTTTTGCACGGATTATACTCCCCCCTCCTCCGGGGTGGGGGGGGGGGGGGGGGGGGGGTATCAGTTATAAATGCCACCCCCACCATTTTGAAATCCTGTGCTAGGAATTCCCTCTTTTCTATCTCTTTCTTTGCTTTTGCATTGTTCCTTTTCTTCCTGTCACCTCCTTCTTGTCTACTTTCTGCCTTCTTGGTCTACTCTGTTCTCTCCCACGAGCCGAAGTCGGATGCCGTGGGCCTGCTTCCGCGCAGTTTGTCTGAGAGGATTGCTATTGAAATGTATTGCACTGTACTGTATTGCACTGAATTCTACTGTATTGTTGTCTGTTGTAGTATGATCTGTTGGTTTTTTTGGTGTTGTTCCTCAGTTACTTAAAACTGCGAGGTTCCACATTAGTGCGATGTTGTGTGTGCAACCATTTACCCACCATGAAGGTAGCTGCATTCTGACTTGGGAGATGATGTCTAAACACGACACCAGCAAGCATGCAAGTCTGAGAATTTTGTCATCATTTCCTACCAGCGCATGGCGGCCTACTCTTCCGAAAAGCGGAACGGGTTATAACGTGACCCTCGGTGTATAGTCTCATCCCAAGGACTTGTATAGGAATACCGTCAGTACCAGTGTTAACTTCTTTTTTTCTTTTTTTTTTTAGGTAGAGGAGTGGGGGGGGGGGGGGGGGGGGTTTTAGGTGAGGGAATCCTCTTAAAGGGAAAGCTCAGGGAAGATTGCCGCTGGTGACTGTCAGAACAGCTGCTGACGAGGCTTTGTTTAAGGTAGGCCATTAGGGAGTGATGACGTAGTGATGAAGTAAAGAGGAAGGGAGGTGACTCTGTGTGATGTGTGTGTGTGTGTGTGTAAGTGTGGTGTGTAAGTGTGAGTGTGTGTGTGAGTAGATGTGACTGAAAGAGAGAGGACAGAGAGAAGAGACAGAGTGACCCTTATGAAGGGATAGTGACCACACAATACAGTAAGATTTTGGTAAAACCTGTTCATTGATCAACAAAGGTGTAGGCTGCTTCACAAGTGGCATTTTTTTAACTTGAAAACCGTACAGATCATAGAAACAAATTCGTCATCTCTAACTTGTACAAGGTCATCATCAATTGAATTTCAACAAGCAAGGTTTCCTCGAATATTCGGTTGAATAACCCTTACTCTAAATGTTCAGGTACGCACTGCAGATACTATATAAATCAGTTGTAAATTCTAGTATCTATTCCCTTACGTGTAGAACTCTGCAGAGGTATGTCAGAGGAAGATTTGTACCTTAGCTGTATCCAGACGTAATCAAGATCAGTGTATCCAGACGTATCAGTGTATCCAGATGTAATCAAGATCAGTGTATCCAGACGAATTTAAGATCAGTGTACCAGACGTAATCAAGATCAGTGTATCCAGACGTAATCAAGATCGGTGTATCCAGACGTAATCAAGATCAGTGTATCCAGACGTATCAGTGTATCCAGACGTAATCAAGATCAGTGTATCCAGACGTAATCAACATCAGTGTATCCAGACGTAATCAAGATCAGTGTATCCAGACGTATCAGTGTATCCAGACGTATCAGTGTATCCAGACGTAATCAAGATCAGTGTATCCAGACGTAATCAAGATCAGTGTATCCAGACGTATCAGTGTATCCAGACGTAATCAATCTCAGTGTATCCAGACGAATTTAAGATCAGTGTATCCAGACGTAATCAAGATCAGTGTATCCAGACATAATCAAGATCAGTGTATCCAGACGTATCTGTGTATCCAGACGTATCTGTGTATCCAGACGTAAACAAGATCAGTGTATCAAGACATAATCAAAATCAGTGTATCCAGACGTATCAGTGTATCCAGACGTAATCAAGATCAGTGTATCCAGACGTAAAGACGTAATCAAGATCAGTGTATCCAGACGTAATCAAGATAAGTGTATCCAGACGTAATCAAGATCAGTGTATCCAGACGTAATCAAGATCAGTGTATCCAGACGTAATCAAGATCAGTGTATCTAGACGTATCAGTGTATCCAGATCAGTGTATCCAGACGTAATCAAGATCAGTGTATCCAGACATAATCAATATCAGTGTATCCAGACGTAATCAATAGATCAGTGTATCCGAGACATAATCAAGATCAGTGTATCCACTTTCGACAGAAAGTCTATTTGTGAACTGTAGTGCCATACATAAATTGCTTCGGTTGTCAAGGTGAGATAGACAGAGGGTTGATGCTCAGTGCTGTGTGGAGAACATAACTAGCTGCAATCTCACAGAATGGAAACGATGACAACTGGACCTTCAATTGTTGCTGAATACTCCAAGTAAGGTAGTTATAGTATCACACAAAAAGAAAAGAAAAAAGTGTGTTGCTGCTCTTGTGGCGACGCGCTCTCCCCGGGAGAGCAGCCCGAATTTCACGTAGAGAAATCTCGTGACTTAAAGTGGAATAAAAAAAAAGTTGGTAACCAAGAATAAACGCAGTGGCCTTCACCTTCCTGTGACACATTACATGACGGACATAACAAATCGTGATCATTATGTGTTCTATATGAGAGAGAGAGAGAGAGAGAGAGAGAGAGAGAGAGAGAGAGAGAGAGAGAAGAGAGAGAGGAGAGAGAGAGAGAGGAGAGAAGGGAGGGGGCGGGTGGGGGGATACGTATTTATGTATAGATCTATGTTCAGCTTTGTGTGGCTATTGGTGCATATGTCTGAATGACCTGGTGGAGTTTTAAAGTACCTCTATACTTCTACACTTAACTCTCTCTGTCTGTCTGTCTGTTGGTCTCTCGGTTACACACGCGTACACACACACACTCACACACACACACACACACACACACACACACACACACACACACACACACACACATCCCCTACCACACAAGCCTACACAATCATCTACGTATGACAGCCCAACATTACAGTTCGTTTCATTCCATCTCTATTTGTGTGTGTGTGTGTGTGTGTGTGTGTGTGTGTGTTGTGTGTGTGTGTCTGTCTCTCAAACCACCCCTTCATGAGGGGCCTAGGTCTATAATGAATAAAACTTGTACATTCGCATTCTCTCTCTGTCTCTCTCTTTGTCTGTCTCTCTGTGTGTCTCTGCCTGCCTGCCTGCCTGTCTCTCTCTCTTTCTCTCTCTCTCTCTCTCACCACCTCTTGCATTGCACTGTGTTGTATTGCATTGCATTGTGCTATATTGTTTTGCAATGCACTGTGTTGTACTGCACTGTATTGTATTGTATTGTACTGTATTGTATTGCACTGTGTTGTATTGCACTGCACTGTATTGCATTGCATTGTTCTGTACTGTATTGAAACACTCAAATTGCAAGGGAGATAACTAGGACCGTATTACTGGATTACTACATATCATTATTTTGAGATATTTCAGGTAAACAACAATTAAAATGACTTCAACAAAACAGACAAGATACAAAGTAACTAGCTGCATCGGAATATTGGAAAACAAACGGGTTAGGATAACCTATTAAATATAAAAATACAAATATATAGTATGCATAAAAACAGCCGTAGCTTATACATGGAACTGGGATCTTCATATACGTTGACCACCCTGTTGCCCACTTTCAGCTTCATTGACAGCTTGTTTATCAGCGACTTGATTTGCGTGCGTGTAGGCCTAGTATTCGTTCGTGGTAGGCCTAGTATTCGTTCGTGGTAGGCCTAGGCCTAGTATTTGTTCGTGGTAGGCCTAGTATTGTGGTAGGCCTAGTATTTGTTTGTGGTAGGCCTAGTATTCGTTCGTGGTAGGCCTAGTATTCGTTCGTGGTAGGCCTAGGCCTAGTATTTGTTCGTGGTAGGCCTAGTATTGTGGTAGGCCTAGTATTCGTTCGTGGTAGGCCTAGGCCTAGTATTTGTTCGTGGTAGGCCTAGTATTGTGGTAGGCCTAGTATTGTGGTAGGCCTAGTATTCATTCCTTGGTAGGCCTAGGCCTAGTATCATTCCTTGTGGGTTTTGTTTTTGTCTTGGTTGCTGTAGGCCTACTTCGTTCATAATGGTTGATATGGTTCTGTTTGAACTCTGGCAGATTCGAGCAGATGTGGAGGAGAGGGAGAGGTTGCAAAGGGAGATGCAGCATAGACCTATCCCAGTGCAGAGCGGGCCTAGGTGTAGGGCTGCCGATTTTTTTGATTTGCAGGAAGACACAGACAGCCTGGAGAAAGCCTGTGGAGTGTGCGCCCAAAACACCCAGCAGCGTCCCAAAGGAAAATTTCCCCCTTTCACGTCCCTCAGCTGCAACTTCTCTGTCTCATAAAAGATGTGTTTCTTTAAACATGACCACGTCACCGACCAGTGCCAAAGTGAAAAGGACCCCCCCATCCCGCGTGACCGTCAGCGCAGCCAGACCTGTTTCCCCCCTCCCCCACACCTTCTGGATACGAGGGGGAGAGGGCCTTCCCCCTGAGGAGCACCCCGGCACACAGCCCACCCACCTTACCTGGTGTCAGGAACCCGGGGTTCGGGTAAGAAACTTTTAAACAGTGGATGATGGGTCATCCACTGATGGCCCACTATGTTGGGACTTTTTTAAACTGTGGTGTGTGAGAGGAGTTTTTGTGCATTGTGACAGTGATGAGGAAAAAAGAATTTTTTTGTGAGGGCAAGGAAATGTGTGTGTGGCGTGGGCAGTGATGGGGGAAAAAAGAATGTGTGGGGGGTGAAGAATGGTGTATTGTGTGTTTGACAGTGTAGACGAAGAAAGAATGGTTGGGGGTAAAGAAATGTGTTGTGACAATGAAAAGGGGGAAGAAAGAATGTGTGTGAGGGGGAGAAATTGTGTGTGTGTTTTGTGCACTGTGTCAGTGTTGTCAAAGAGAAAGGATATGTGTGTCTGTTTTTTGAAAGTAAGTATCGTGTGTGTGTGAGTGTACAGTGTAGGGTGATATGTTGTTTTGTGATTCAGTATTTGTACAAAGAAAGATGTGGATATTTGTAAGAGGGGGAGGGAGAGCTTTTAAAAAAAAGAGAGAGCGTGTGTGGTCAGTTGGGGGAGGGGTCCCCTGCAAAAGTTTCGGCCTCACCGTGGGGCAGGGTTTAACATCCCCCCCTTTACTGAACAAAGCCCAAACATGATTTGGGGGCCAAAAGAGACTACGCCAAATTCTTTCTTCTTACTTTTTTTCTTATCCATAGCAATCAAAACCAAGATCTTCCCAAATTGTACCAACAATGCTCTCAATACTCTTGTAGCTTACATTTCACCATTTACCTCTGGCACCACAGTTCAGTCAAAATTATATTATTATATATATTTTATATATAATATTTATATAATATAAATTTTAAAATGTGGTACCTAAGGTTAAAAGGGTTGGTGATCCTGTTTTCTGCTCAAAAACCCGTCGTTTTTCAGAAGGGTATGGGGAAAGAGAAGGGGGGGAATTTGTGATGGGAAAGGTGGTAGGGTGGGGGGAGGGGGGGAAAGGGGGTGGGGGGGGGGGGGGGGGGAAAACCTGGGAATTCCTTTCTTTGATGCGCCCTTAGGTATCCACATTTTGTTTACTTTTAAGGTGCCATTTTAGTAGGGGGGGGGGGGGGGGGGGGGGGGGGGGGGGGGGGTATTTCTTTGTTTTGTTTGTAGGTTTTTTTGTTGTTGCTTTGTGATTTTTTCACGGATTATACTCCCCCCTCCCTTTTGGGGGGGGGGGGGGGGGGGGGGGGGGGGGGGGGGGGGGGGGGGGGGGGGGGGGGGGGGGGTATCATTTTTAAATCCCCCCCCACCATTTTGAAAACCTGTGTTTGGAAATTCCCTCTTTTCTATCCTTTTTTTGTTTTTGCTTGTTCCTTTTTTTCCCCTGTCCCCTTTTCCTTTCTTGTGATCGGTGGTCTAGAGAAAAGCCCCGCTAGAAAGCGAAAAGCCCGGGCCCTGAAGTGTGGGGCGGTTCGTACCCCTTTTGGACCGGAAACTTTTCCCCCACCATTAGACCTGAGTGGGGCTGGGCCTAGTCTTTGGGATGAGACAAAAAACCGGGCCCCGTTGTTACACGAAAATTATTTACGCACTAAAAGAACCCACGGCAACAAGAAGTTGCCCCTGGAAAAATTCTTAAAAAAAAAACCCACTTGTAGGAAACAAATACATTCAGACTGAAAAAAAAAAAAATGGGTGGCGCTGCGTTTTGGGGCGCCTCTCCCCTCCCCCCGGGAAGCACCCCAAATTTTTCACGGAAGAAATCTCCCGGGATTTAAAAGTGGTTTGAAATGAAATCGACCCTTTTTGATTTGTTGCTTTACAAGATTCAGCGCTTATAAAATTCCATACATTTTTATTATTATTTTTTTATTACTTTCCCCTTTTTGGTCTACTTTCCTCCCACCAGCCAATGGGATGGGGGGGGCCGTTTCCGCGCAGTTTGTCTAAAGGGGTTTCCCTATTGAAAGTATTGCACTGTACTGTTTGCATAAAATTCTACGAAATTGTTGTCTTTGTAGTATATTTTTGGGGGTTTTTTTTTGGTGTTTTTCCTCATTACTTAAAACTGCGAGGTTCCACATTATGCGAGTTGTGTGTGAAACCATTTACCCCCCAAAGGTAGCTGATTCTGATTGGGGTGATGTCAAAAACACGACCCCAGCAACATGCAAGTCTGGAATTTTGCTCATTCCTACCAGCAGGGCGGCCTACTTTTCCAAAAAGCGAAGGGTTAAACTGACCCTGGGTTTAAAATTCTCACCCCAAGGACTTGTATGGGAATACCGTAGTACCAGTGTTAACTTTTTTTTTTTTTGGGTGGGGAGGGGGGGAAGGGGGAACCCTTTTAAAGGGAAAGTCAGGGAAACTGCAGCTGTGCTCAGAACACAGCCTGGACGAGGTTTTGTTCAAAGGCTGGGCCCAAATAGCAAAGGAGAAGTAAAGGGGGACGGGGAGGGTGACTCTGTGTGGTGTGTGTGGTGTGTGTGTGGTTGTGTGGGTGTGTGTGTGTGTTGTTGTAAGTGTGGTGTGAAAGTTGGGTGGGGTGTGTGTGTGTGTGTGTGTAAGTGTGATGAAGAAGAGAGAACGAGAGAAAAGGGGGAACCCTTATAAGGAAATGTGACCAATACAATACGCAAGATATGTAATACAGTGTTTTTGATCACAAAGGGGTGTAGGCGCTTCAAAAAGTATTATTTTTGTAAGTTTAAAAAACCTGTAAAAATATAAAAAAAAATCTGTAATTTGGACTTGTAAAAGACATCAATAAATTGAATTTCAACAAGAAAGGGTGTCCCCGAATATTTGGGTTTAATAAATCTTACCTAAGGTCAGTACGCACTGACAACTATATAAATCATTTAATTCTAGTACTATTCCCTTGTGTAGAAATTCTGCACAGTAGGCAGAGAAGATTTGACCCCGCTTATCCAGACTAAACAAGACATGTATCCAAAAATACATGTATCCCCATGTAATCAAGATCTGTATCCAGACGAATTTTAAAAAAACATGATCCACCCAATTAAGATCAGTACCCGACTAATCAAATCAGTGTTTCCAGACGTAATCAAAATCAGTGTACCAGACGTACAGTGTATCCAGAGTAACAAGATCAGTGACCGACGAATTTAAGATCATGAACCCAACGTATCAAGATCAGTGTACCAGACGTAATAAAATCAGGTTTTCCCGACGTAATCAAAATCAGTGTATCCGAGTATCAGGTATCCAGCGTATCAGGGATCCCAAAGTAATCAAGATCAGTGTATCCAACTAATCAAGATCGGTATCCAGACGAAAAAGGCAGTAACCAGACGTTGAGTGATCAAGCGTATTGGGGATCCAGACAATTTAAGATCAGTTATCCAACGTAATCATACCCGGTACCAAAGTATAAGATCGTGCATCCAAACTCCCTGTACCAGAGTACCGTTACCAAAGTAAACAAAATCGTGTATCCAGAGTACAGTGTATCCCCAAAGTATAAATGTACCAGACTATCAAGTCGTGTTCCAGACGAATTTTAGTTAGGTAAACCCCGACGGAAACTATTCAGTGTTTCCCGCGTAATCAAGATCATTATCCAGACGTTCGTATACCCAACGAACAAAAAGTGTTTTCCGCGTAAATTACTTATCCAGATTTAATCAAAATCATGTTCCGACGTTAACAGTAATCCCGACGTAACTATATCAGTGTATCTGACGTAAACTGCAAGTGATCCAGACGACTGTATCCGACGTTTCAGTTTAGTTTCCCGACGAATCAGACGGGGGTATCCCGAGTAATCAAGATCAGTGTATCCAACGTATCAAGATCATGTTTTCCAAACGTGCCCTGTTCCAGACGTAATCAAAAAAGGGATCCCGACTAATCAAAAAAAGTGTATCCAGACGTTCAGGATCCGACGTATCAGTGTACCCAACGTAATCAAGATCATTATCCAACGAATTTAAGATCATGTATCCAGACGTAATCTTATCAGTGACCAACGAACAAGGGGTTATCCAAATAATCAAACAGGTATGCAGACGTACTTTTTATCCAGACGAACAAGATCAGTATACCTAGTAAAAATCATGTATCCAAAGTAATCAAAATCAGTGTACCCGACGAAAAAAAGACAGTGATCCAAACGTAATCAAAAACAGTGTTCCCGACGTATCAGTGATCCCGACGTAATCAAGATCAGGTACCGAATAAACAAGATCGTGTATCCAGACTTAATCTAGTCATGTATCCCCACCCCAACAAATTTAGTGTATCCACTTTCGACAGAAAGCATTTGTGAACTGTAGTCCAATACATCAGTTTCTTTGGTTTTTAAGTGAATAGCAGAGGGTTGATGCTCAGTGCGTTGGGAAACATAAGTAGCTGCAATCTCACAGAATGGAAACATGACAATGGACGTTAAATTGTTGCTGAATACTCCAAGTAAAAAATTTTTTATATCAAAAAAAAAAAAAAAAAAGGGGGGGGGCGCTGCTCTTCTGGCGACGCGCTCCCCCGGGGGGGAGCACCCCAAAATTTTACGTAGAGAAATCTCGTGACTTAAAAATGGAAAAAAAAAAAAAGAAAAACTTTAACCCAAATAAACGCAGTGGCCCTTTACCTTCCTGTGACACATTACTTGATGGACATAAAAAACGGCCATTTTGTGTTCTTTTGAGAAGGAAAGGGAAAAGAGAGAGAAAAGAGAGAAGAGAGGAGGAGAGAGAGGAGAGAGAGAAGAGAGAGAGAGAGAGAGGATGGGGAATGGGGGATAGTATTTATGTTAGACTTGTTCAGTTTTGTGGCATTGGTGCATATGTCGAATGACCTGGTGGAGTTTTAAATACCCCTTACGTTACCAAACCGCGTCGTCGTTGGTCTCTCGGTTACTCGCTACACAAACAAAAAACACACACACACACAACAACACACACAACACCACACCACACACCACACCACCAGGTGTTTTTTGGTGTTTTTTTTTGGGGGTTTCAACCCCCAGTACTTGTACAGTGAAGGAAAAAAAAAAAAAAGTTTTTCTCTAGGCCCCCCTCCCCCCCTTACCCCCCCCCCAAAAAAAATTTTTTTTTAAGCCACCATTTCCAACTGGGGGGGGGTGGTTTTTGGGGGGGGGGGGGGGGGTGGGGGGGGGGGGTTTGGGGGGGGGCCCGGGGGGGGGGGGTGGGGGGGGGGGGGGGGGGGGGGGGGGGGGGGGGGGGGGGGGGGGGGGGGGGGGGGGTTTGGGGGGGGGGGGGGGGGGGGGGGGGGGGGGGGAAAAAAACCCTGGGCCCAAAACCCCCCAAAAACCAAAAATTTAAAAAAAATTTTTAAACCCGCCCCCCCCCCTTTAAAAAAAAACTTTTTTTCCCCAAATTTTTTCCCCCCAAAGCCCCCCCCCCCTAAAAACCCCCAAAAACCCCCCCCCCCCCCCCCCCCCCCCCCACCTTCCCCCACCCCACCCAAAACCCCTTAATAAAAAAAAAAACCCCTTTAAAAAAAAATTTCTATGTTTTTTTGTTTTTAAGTGCAATCGCCCCAAACTAAATATTTCCAAGAAAATAAGAACTACCAATTTTTCAACGAGTTTCGACCAAGTTTTTATTTTTGAAAATTTTTTAAAAAAAGCTACACACACCACACACACACACACACACACACACACACCACAGGTTGTTTTCTGGTGGTGTTTTTTTGGGGGGTTATCAACCTGCAGTACTGTGTACAGTGAAGGAAGAAAAAGAAGTTTTTCTCTAGGCCCCCCTCCCCCCTTACCCCCCTCCCCCAGTGAAGGAAGGAAAAAGTTTCTATGTAGGCCTAGCCTAGTTCAGCAGTGTGATCTTTGCTAGTAGGCCTAGTCGCCTCTACCTAGTTCTTGAAAAGGGATAAAGCAAGCCCTGGTGCCTATAGCAGACGGCATGTGATGTGCGTGGGAAGACACGCGGACACATAGACATAGATAGTTAGGCATAGACACACGAATGTTCTCTGCGCGCGCATGTGTGTGGGAGTGAGTGAGTGAATGAGTTAGAGAGACAGCATTCGAGTGTGTGGGTGCCTGTGTCTGTGCGTGTGTAGTGTGTGTGTGTGTGTGTGTGTGTGTGTGCACGCGCGTGTTTAGTGTGTGTGTGGGCGCGCGCGCGCGCCCGAATTTGTGTATCTATCTTTCATTTAAGAAGAGGAAGAAAAGTAGCGCAGAAAAAAAAGGCCACTGCGACACTAGATTACTGAAATAGTTTTCCTAGGAAGCGGACCTGAGAAAAGTATAGTGATAAAAGAAAGTGTATGAATGCACATACTTTGCTTTCTTGAAGCAACCCTGTTGAAAGGAAAGAACGTCTGTTGTGTCCTAAAGTGGTTACTGTCCGAAAGTGGACAGACTGTACAGACGCCAGAACTTCTTCCTGAATAAACTTATTGCGAAGACCCCCCCCCCCCCTCACCTCTTCCCTTCACCCCGTGAGCTGCCAATGCACACACTTGCAAATCCAAAGACAAACGATTCCAAATCTGACAATTTCTATCGTTTTTGTGAACGTGCGAATCGCTAAACTAACAGGTTTTTCCAAGAAAGTTAAGAACTACCAATTTTACAATCGCAGTTGCGACCGAGCTTTTATTTATGCAATATCTTTTTACTGCCAATAGTTGGAGTGGTGTTTTCACGTGTGTTGATAGAAAACGATGTGCTCAGGAGTTTAAAAATAATTTAAAGCTACTTTTTGACCGGGTCCGGGCAGTTGAACGTCTCACTCCAGTTAACGACAAGGAGTCCGTTTAACGACACCGCAAACGTTTCATCTGAAATCTGTTTGCACTAGTTAATGCAGATACTCCATACGTCATTTCATACCCTTCCCTTCTATTTTAACATTAACCCCCCCCCCCCCCCCCCACACACACACATCAATATGTACATCATCATTTATGAGTTATTGCAGTACCCAGTAGAATTGAATGCTAATCATTTTAGACATGACATTGTTGGTGGGTGTTCCACCAGCTTGACACCTAGGGGGTCATCCACACTATGGGCTCTGCCTCCTCCTCCCACCTGGCAATCACCGTCAAGTCAAGTCAAGTCAAGTCAAATGTTTATTTCCAGTTGGTACATTGAATAAGCAATGCATTTGCTTTTTTTCATCAAGCCAAACACGGTAAATGAACAGCGTTTTTTTTCCAAGAAAGTTAATCATTTTCCAAAAAGCAAATGCACATTCAATGTACCATCTAGACATAAAAATTTGACTTGACTTAAGTTAAAATCCGTGTGACAGTAAGTACACACTGGATGAAACACTTGCCTGTATGGCTGTTGTTGTTTTTTCATGTACCTTCGCCAGTATCAGACAATCTTTTATCTTCTTTCTTTTTTGTTTTTTTGGTTGATGAGCTAGTGTTCCGAGGGTCACCTATGATGAGATTTTGCGAATGTGACCGTTTTTTTGCCCACAGTGTAGGGGGCCGCATTCCGACTTTGGGGATATCGGTCAATATGAGTGACATAGTCTTGCAGGAACAAACACGTGTAATGTCAGACAACACTTAACAGTAACAGAACACCAGTCTCTCCATTTACAGACAACATTTATCAGCAACAGTCTATCCATTTACAGACAGCAACAGAACAATAGTCTATCCGTTTACAGACATTTATCAGCAACAGAACAACAGTCTATCCATTCACAGACAACATCTGTCAGTAACAGAAGCAACAGTCTCTTCACATGTAAAGCCAAACAACATTAATTCTATCAGTAACAGAAGCAACAGTCTCTTCACTTGTAAAGCCAAACAACATTAATTCTATCAAAAACAGAAGCAACAGTCTCTTCACTTGTGAAGCCAAAGAACATTAATTCTATCAGAAACAGGAGCAACAGTCTCTTCACTTGTAAAGCCAAACACCATTAATTCTATCAGTAACACTGAACAGCAGTTTCCTAACCAAAAGTCTTGAGAGGCCACCTCTCACAAGCCCTCACGTCGACGCATCTCGGGTGGATCGGCGGTCGAGAGGTCAGGCAAGGCACCTGTCTAGAAAGCGACAAGTCGCAGGTTCGATCCCCGTTTGAACCCGAGCCATTCCCTCATCCTTTGCGAGGTGGCCAGGGTGCTAGTCTTTTAGATGAGACGATAAGCCGAAGTCCTGTGCACGAGCGAAACTATTTCCTTTTAAAGGCAGTTTTTAAATAGTTAACCATACAGCCAGGCAGCTCGCTGAGGCATAGCGAAAGAGAAAGGGGGGAGGGGAGGGGTGGATGGGGTAAGCTTGTATGGGTGGGGGCCGTGGTGGGTGGGTGGCGGGAAGGGCGGGGGGTGGGGGGGGGGGGGGGGGCGGGTCTGTAGGAGGGCGTGTGAAAAATCACACAGCAAACAAGTTTTGAGAACGAGTGTACAGTGTCATCAGTCACAGGTCATGAAGAAACTTCAGGACTCCCCTGCCAGTTCATCAAGGTCATGGGAGAAAGAGAACGCCAGACAGAAATATAAAAAAAAAAATTAGCGCAGCAAGCCGAGCATGCACACATGAACTACGACTGTTAAAAAAAATATATTAATCATTGTACACAAGGCGTCTCAGCAGTCAGTGTGCACACCACTTCCCCCTTTCCAGTCAGCACAGACCCACGTACTACGATGTGGACAAGAGCCACCGTCAACCAAACCCGCTACTCCGCTCCCCCTTAGCTTTCTCCTCCTCCCTCTGATAAGAGTAAAGAGGAGAAGTGTAATTTTTACACAGGTTAGTGGCAGCTAACGACAGGAACCCCCCCCCCCCCCCCCCCCCTCCGAAGTAAGAGGCTGCTATTATGATTACGAGCGAAGAGTGGATTTCTCTACTTGTGAGATAATAAGTATTCGAATTGAAATTGGGTTGAATTGAATTAAATGACAGTGGTGACAAATGCTCTTAAACATGCTTTAAAATTTTTTTCTCACGCCCTCCTACAGAATACCCCCCCCCCCTCCTACCACGGCCTCCACCCATACAAACTTAACCCCATCCACCCCTCCCATCCCCCCTTTAAAAGGAACAAAACCTCTCTTAACTAGTCATTTTGTTGTTGTTGTTTTGTTCACGTTGAGCAAGGTTGGTTTGAATTAAAGGTTTCAGGCATCGGTTTCACCCATATGATATGTGTCGTTCACTTGATGCTCCATTCATACAGTGAACGTCCTGGGTTGACCATTATCTTCTTCTTCCTTAAATACCCTGACAGCGACTCATTGGTGTCTGTCGTATGAGCGAAAATGCGTCGCGCTGCCGTTAAGAGCCTGACAAGTCAGGCCCAGTGCATCAGACTTCGGCAAGGGGAGAATTGTTATACTTTCTGGAAAAAGACCATTATAATTCGCTAGGGCGTATCAGTACGCAGAACGATGGAAGAACTGGTTTAATCTTTCTGTTTTTTGTTTAAATTATTTTCTGTTTTTCTGATAATATCTATCTATCTATCTATCTATCTATCTATACACATACATACTTGCACAGTTCTACTCTAAGCTTTAATCAGGGACGAGGTGAAAGCCCCTCTGGGGTCAGCAGGCAAAACAAACAACAACCCCAAAACGATGTCATTAGACTGGCTAGGCTTTTCCAGGTGTGAAAGAGGTACGGTGGTGACAAGAGCCAGCGCAGAGCTGCTGATATACCCCTGTACCTCACGTCCCCCACATCCGCCTGATAACTTGAGGCTCAGGACAAGCATGTGGATCTCCCCTCCCCCCAACATACTCTGGCAATAATTAATGGCAATACAGTTTTCTCGTTCTGATACTCCCCTCCCCAACCAACCTAACACCGTCTCACTCCTCCCTCTGGATGCTCTCAGTGGGCAGCCTTCAGTCTAGCAAGACTATGGATGGAGTTAGGCTCTAGGTGGTCATTGTGATACAGCGTGGGGTGTGGCTGGCCAGTCCGACACCGGGAATGACAGACAGTCCCTACCTAGCCTATGGCAGAGGGCACAGATGAAGTCTGACAATGCTGGTCTGTCTGCCCTGGGCCGCGGCCCCTCTTCTCCTACTTTGGGATGCTAGACAAACAAGTTGTGAAGATGTCGGCTGGTCCAAGCCACGGATCCATACTAGGCCTGGCCTAGGCTATCCCCGACACTGACAGCCCAGTCCAGCACAGCCTGGGTGGCAGGCAGGCAGGCAGGCAGGCAGGCGGAGAGAGAAAGAAAGGCTATGCTGAAGTGACTGACCATTAATCTTCATCGCTCACCCCTTCCTTTACTTCAGTCCTACTCCCCCTTCAAAGACACAGGGACTATAGTCTACCCGGTGAGAAGGATGGGGTGGCATGGCGGGAATGTTGATGATGATGATTTGGGGTAGGGAGGGGGGGGGGGGGGGGGGGGAGGGAGGAGGGGGATGAAAGAGGTGTGCTCACAACTACACCCAGTAGGCCCCTGGCCTCACCATCAAGACCCTGGCTGGCCTCTCACCTTTGCGTGTGTGTGTGTGAGGGGTGGGTACGTGTGTGTGTGTGTGTGTGTGTTGTGTGTGTGTGTGTGTGTGAGCGTGGAGAGAGAGAGAGAGAGAGGTGGGTACGTATGTGTGTGTGTGTGTGTATGTGTGTGGGTGTGGGTGTGTTCTGGAGGTGGGGGCACTAATGACCGCCTGCTGTGTCCCAGAGAAATTGCAGTTCGTGAACTGGTCAGTCAGGCGTCAGTCTCTTCCCCCCCCCCCCCCCCCCCCCCCACTCCCCCCTAAAAAAAACCAGGAGAGAAAAATCTGAAGGCCTTTCTGCCATCTGTCAATGAAGCTGCCCCATCACCTCACCTCCCTCCCTCACACTTCCCTGCCATCATCTCACCTCACCCCTAATGGCTCTGGGCTTTCTCTTTGCTCTTGGTGGAAGTTTTCTCTTTCTTTTGCCTTCGTCTTCTTCTTCTTTACTTCTTCTTCTCCTCCTCCTCCTCTACTTTCCTTTTCTTCTGGGTTTAAACAACATGTTCTTAAATTAAAGTGTTTTTGCTTGACTTGACTTGACTTAGTTCAGAAACAACGTGGCACCAATACATGAAATGAGTGCAACAAACAATGCTTATGGTATGTGTATTCTAGCATCTTTATGCAAAAATGGGCTACAGCTGAAGAAAATTGCGTCAAACATCATTCCATCTCTCTCTCCTCTCTCTCTCTCTCTCCTCCTCTCTCTCTCTCTCTCTCTCTCTCTCTCTCTCCTCTCTCTCTCCTCTCTCCTCTCTTTCTGGGGACAGGATAGCCAAGTGGTTAGAACATTGCGCTCGCAATCTGACGACCCGGGTTCGATTCCCGTTCAAGGGGATATTTCCCTGGAATTAACATCAGTGCAGACTCCACTCTCCCCCCAAAAAGTCCTTCGGATGAGACTATAAACCGATCCCCGTGTGCGAACGCACGCAGAACATCTTACAGATGTCAAAATTTACAAAACCGCATACACAGGGGGACTGGATGTAAAAAAAGCACATAAGTGCTTATTCCATTATCCTCGATAAAGAGAATAAATAAATGTCTGTCTGTCTGTCTATATGTCTCTTTCTTATCCCCATTCTCCTGTTTTTCTCTGTCAGTCTCTCTTTTCACCCCTGGCTGACAACTGCTAGGCCTACTCCCTTCTCTTCATTTTGTTGCCTTGGGGTTCATCTGATGCCATTCTGTCTGTCCGTCTGTCTGTCTGTCTTATGCTTCTTGACAGTTGTTCCTTTAATTGATGCAGATTCCAAAGATAAAGATAAAAAACAACAACACACACAGAACCACACACAGAGAACCCCCCTCCCTCCCCCAACAACCACCCCCGCAATATAGTTTAATTAATTTTTTTTCTACTCTTCTACAAATCATAATCTTTAAAGCACAGTCTTAACAAGTTAGAGCAATACACTCTGTTGTCCGGTATATAAGGGAACGCAGGCAGAGCTATTAATCACAGTTCCTTGTTAGCAGGCAGAATACAAACAGACCGGTATACATGTCTCGCCACTGTACCCTGATACCTAACACATTTATTATCTCACCCCCAACTGCGCCGAAAGCTAATATTTACTCACACCAAATATAACGAAATATAGGAATAGATAACAGCCACTATCTGGGTGGAAACAACTCTCACCTACAAAATACCCCAAACATGCCCCCCAAAACCCCCCACACAAAAACAACAAACAAACCCCCAAAACACCCTCTTACAAGTAATGCAACAAAGTATTCAAAACCCCCCCAGATAACAGCCACTATCAAGGGGGAAAGGGATAAAAAAAAAAAAAGGGACAGTGAATCAAAGACCTTGAAGGAAGGCTGTTAAAGGACACCCCCCCCCCCCCCCCCCCCCCCCCCCCCCCCCCCCCCCTGTAATTTATATCTATTTCAGAAGGTGTCCCTCTAACTTATGGGCCCTCTTTCTCCGCGCCTGGTACAAAGGGAAGTGTGAAGCCCTGGACAGAAGGCCCAGATCAACGCCAATCCTACACCCCCTGATAGGAGGAGGAGGAGGGGGGTCCTAAGCTAAGTAATGACCTGCCCTGCCTTTCCACACTGGTCACTCACTGCCTTGCCTAACTGCCCACCCAACTCGATAACCCCTCAACCCTATTCCCCCCCCCCCCCCCCCCCCGCCTGTCTCTCTTCCCACTTTTTTTTGGGGGTGGGTGGGTCCACAACAACCTCCCCCCCCCCCCCCACCCCTGCCAACCCAGGGTGATTACCGAGGAGCCTCCCTTTTCTTCACTGTCCGGTCTTTCCCTCTTTTAACGCCTTTTGCTGTCCTGACGATCAGGTGAGATATCTCCTCCTTCCCCTTCTCTAACCCCCCACCCCTCTCACCCAACCTCAACCCTCCCTTGTCGTGAATGAGAGTGCACGCGCCAGAGGTCAGATGGCACACGACAGCCAGCGAACAGGGGTGGGGGTGGGGGTAGTGGTGGGGAAGGGAGGGGGAGAGAGGGGGTCAGGGACACCCCACCACAACTGCTAGACCATCACCCACCACTCCTCTCGGCCTTGTCCCCACCACTTTGATCTCTGGGCACTTTGTCCTCCCTCCTCCCTTCTCCTTTGTTGCAGGTAGCCGATACCCGACACCCTGTCCGTGGTCCGTCTGTCCTGCTCCTCCCGCACCCTTGTTATCTTAGCCTGTGTGCCAAAAAAACCACCCCCAACCCCCCAAACCCCGTGTTGTTGCTTTTGCCTGTGTGCAAAGGAGTGTGGACCATCTTTCTCCATCCGGGGGCCGTACAGCTCTCTCTCTCTTTGCGCTTTGCCCACTTCAAAAGCGCCAGCTTTCACTGTACATATATACAGACAGCCATGATTCTAAAGACGTGAGATCCTGGGCCCTCCCCCCTGTGACCACAAAGTGATTTAGGGAATCCTGGATCAAATCCCCAACGCCAGCCACCCCATCTCTAGGGTGCAGCAAGTGGATCCCCCGCCTCCTTTCAAAAACCCCTAACCACTTCCGCAGGAAATGAGGACAAACAAACCCGCAGTGGGCCCCCCTTGCTAGCCTGTGGTACAGCCCTCACCACAGCCAGACCCTGTGCAGCCAATGTTCAACGTCAGCAGTCACTTTTCTTTCCTGATGGCACGAGTCCTCTGGGGGGATAGGAAGAAGTAACAAACCCTAGGGGACATTTATTTCATCATTCTTCTCAGCTGTTACCGTGACAGCATATCACATTAATAAACATGTGGACAGCCTAGTGGTTAGAACATTGCGCTCGCAATCTGACGACCCGGGTTCGATTCCCGTTCAAGGGGATATTTTCCCCAGGAGTTAACATCCGTGCAGACTCCACTCTCCCCAAAAGTCCTTCCTGTGAGACTATATACCGAGGCCCCGTGTGCGAACACACGCAGAACATCAGAACATCTTACGCACACATTAAATCCTGTTCCGCTTTTCCGTAAGAGTAGGCCATTGGGTGCCGGTGGGAACAGATGACAGAATTTACAAAACCGCATACATACGGGGGGGACTGGATGTAAAAAAGCACATAAGTGCTTATTTCATTATCCTCAATATCAAAGAATAAAAAATTAAAAACAAAAACAAAACCGCAAGAGCCGAAACTTGAGTCAGGTCAGGCCGAACGTATGGTCCTTACTCAGTAGTGCCTAAAATGCTGTCATTGAAACATGTTATTTTCTTGAGTTTTGGAAAAACAAAACCAAACCTGTTGAGAAATCTTTTTTCAAAATGATGGAGAAGTTGTAAGTGGTTACGTGCCCTTGTTATTTCCCATTATTTTCTGAATAATAATAATAATAATAATAACAACAACAACAACAATAACTCTCTCTGTGTCTCTCTGTCTCCCTCTCTCTCTCTCTGTCTCCCCGTTTTCCCTTTTTCTCAGACGACCTTCAAGCTGTTGCACGGGGCCCAAGCTAAGCTCCGTTAAGCTAAGTTCAGGAGAAGCCATCAGATTTCAGTGTCAGCCAGTCTAAACACACAAGGTGCAGTGTGTCAGGGATGGTGGTGAGGTGAAGCTTTACACTGCAGCCGCTATCACATGCTGTTTTCCTGACCCCCTTTTTAGCAGTCTGACCTGATCAGGGCAACAACATGATCTACACTACACGCAGCACTGAAGGGTCCCCGCAAAATGGCTTTCACACTCAGGCAACACATTTGGCCGCACTCCACTGTTAGCTTCAGGGTCATGCAGTGTCTTCTACATTGAGCTATTCTAACAACCAAAAAAAAAAAAAAAAAGAAAAAAAAAGTCGGATAGTTTAAACACTTGAAAAAGGACAGAAAAGATTATATTGTATGTCATCTACAACGTGCTTTTAAAAAAAATCTCCGCTCGTTTCTGTACTCCTCCCTAAAGTGATAAAGATAATTGCTTTTTCATGTTGAGAAAATTGATGCCAGGTTATCAATAGAAAGTTGGAAATGATTATCATCTGAAGTTGTAGATTTCTTTCTTTTTTTTTCTATTTGGAAGGGGGGAAGGGAGTGTGATAAAACATAATGATGCCAGGTGGTCTTGAGAAAGTTGGAAATGATCATAATCCGACTACTGACTGGGTTCCTACATTGAACTGACAATCCCTCACAAGCATACTGTCTTTAAGCAAAGCTGACGACAAACGAACGAAATGGTGCAATGTCTGCCAGAACAGCTGTTAAGAGTCAAGCCTACAGAACTTGTGCAAATTCGCATAAGTCGCGCAGTAAGGATGCATTCTTTTACCGACAATATATATATATTTTTTATTTTAATTTTTGCTGATGCCGTAGTAAGTGCTGCATGTTCGTTTGACTACACCAGGAAACATTGAAAAAATGAGCAACATTTTAACCCTGAAGTGTGGCCTGTATGTGGCGCAGACAGGGGCGGACAAACCTGGCTTTCTACCCCCTAACGGAGGCAGTTATTCGAGAAAGGAGAGGACGGTGTCTCCTTCTTGCTGCTGTTACATGCCACCGTCCTGATGGCTGGGTCAGGGTGCATGCTGCCTTCTGCAGCCTAGGGTGCAGTGAACCTGCCAGAGGTCAGTGACTGCTGTGGTGCTCTGGCAGCCAGTCTTCCAACAGGGCCAGACTAGCTGTTGCCGTATCTCTCTCTCTCTCTCTCTCTCTCTCTCTCTCTCTCTCTCTCTCTTCTCTCTCTCACACACACACACAAACCCACACACCATCAGGCATTTGCTACCAGACTTCTCAAGCAAATTCTAATTCAATTCAAACACTTTATTATCTCATAGACAGAGACATTCATCAATGTTCATCATATCAAATTAACGTTGAAGTTCAATTTGACATCATTTATTTCATTTTGTTAATCCTCCACTTTTTTCCCGGGGGGGGGGGGGGGGGGGGGGGGGGGGGGGGGGGGGGGGAGGTCGGTACACCGTCCCAAGCGCTTTGAAAGTTAAGATGCTTATAAATACAAATTTACAAATGCTTTGACTTGAAAAGAAAGTAATGTTTTCTCCAGAAATACTATAAAAGCACTTGATTCTTTATTCATTTTTGTTAGCTTTTCGTGTTTTGAAAAGCGTTTCTCCGGATCTGCTTACGCCATCTGTTGCTGTGCTCCTTTTCTCGCCTAACCCCACTCTGACCCCGAGGTTCCCTTTCGTCCCCCGAAACCCCCCCCTCCCCCCAAAATTGCACAACGTATCTCCTTGTTCTCTAAAAAGCTTTGATGTACGCGTGCGTGCACGTGTGCGTTACAACGGAGGAGAGAAACCACGCACTCACACACACCAGCTGAAAGATTCATCTCGCTGCCTTCGCTGAACCATGATGTGTCCAAAATGACGAGGCACCATAACTGGCTGGGAGAAAAGACGTGACGGTGAAACTGGATGCCACGTATCAACATGGCTGCAGGATAAAAACAGACTCACTTTTCAAGGCATCCACTAAAAATAATGGAACGTTATTCAACAGCACGCCTCATTACAGGAACAAGGAAAACAAGCTGACAAATTATGCTGCATAGGAAAGCTGACGGGTGTTGCATGATGGAATCCGTCTCCCTTTCCCTCCACTAGAGCATACATCTGAGACATCAATAAATACACCAAAGCGAAGGGGAGGGATATTTTAAGCAGTTTTCCCCTCTTGCAAAGGATTTTAACCCCTTCATTCGGAAAGTACAGGGTTTGGGATCATAATTGTTATGGTGGTCAAGAAATTTATATATATTTGTGTATATTTCTCTCTCTCCCTCTCACTCTCTCTCTCTCTCTCTCTCTCTCTATATATATATGTGTGTGTGTGTGTGTGTGTGTGTGTGTGTGTGTGTGTGTGTTAGAGATTTCATCAAGAGCTCACTTTCCTACATTCCAACATCCCACGTGTCTGTATGTGCACGGGAGTGTGTGCGTGTGTGAGAGTAAATTCGAAAGATTCCAAATAAAACCTAGCTCCTTGACGCCAGAGACATTCATTCCTTCAGAGGCCCTACACTGCAAGCTTCTTTCTGAATGCCTGGACTTTCCCTTCCTTTATTCACCACCAACACAAACGACAAGCAATTCATCAACAACTTTTAGCGACAATGTCTTCTTTGCCACACATTTGTTCACGCCCATTTTGATTCTGTCTTCCTTCCATATTAGGTTAATTCCGTCATGAGGATGAATAATAATGTCAAAGTCTTGTAAGGGCGTTTTCTGTAGCATAGAAGAAGACATCAAAAGCATTAATTTTCAGCATGTATTTGTTTCTAAACATAGGTCTCTTTAAGCCGTGTGTATCTAGTGACAATCAAACCCTTACAACGACTGGACTTTTTTTTTCTCTTCTCCATGGTACGTGTTTATCCGATGCTATGGTTTGGAACTTTGCAAAATCCGCACAGGGGCTGAAGGGTTAAAGTCCTGATAGGAGGGGGCGGGACGAGGGGCTGGAGATGGAGCTCTGTGCGTGTGTTTGTTTGTGTGGTGTGTGTGTTGTGTATGTGTGTGTGTGTATGTGTGTGTGTGTGTGTGTGTGTGTGTGTGGTTGTGTTGTGGGTGTGGGAATTCAATCTGAATACTCCCCACCTTCTAACCCTCTGGCGACAAAATATCTGAAAAGGGTTGCACCAGATTTACACATCCACTACCCCTCCTCCCCACTCTTCACACCCCCCCTCCCCCCGTCCTAACAACAACCCCCCCCCCCCCTCCCCCCTGTTTCACTCATCACCAGAGGAAGGGGGTAGTGAAGCTGGATGCTCAGGGCAAGTCCTGCACCCAGGGACCCCGAGGACGTCAAGGAACGGGGCAGACTGCTCCAGTGCGCCTGTCTTTTCATAACAACCTTTATCGGTTCATCTTTATCTCCTCTTATTTCACTTCTTCATACTAAATGCTCCCTCTTCATAACAGAACGAAACCAGCATGCCTGTTTGTAGCAATTACACAACAGAAAAACAAAATCAGTTTGCCAGTCCGGAGCAATTAAACGGTAGAGCAAAACCAGTATGCCAGTCTGGAGCAATTAAACGGTAGAAACAAAACCAGTATGCCAGTTTGGAGCAATTACATGGTAGTTCAAAAACAAAACCAGTAAGCCAGTTCGGAACAATAACACAGCAGTAATATCCAGTTTGGAGTACTTTCACAACCATGGAACAAAACCAGTATGCACATTTGGAGAAATTCCACCAAAGTAGAACAAAAGCAATGTGGCAGTTTGCAGCGATGACCTACAGAACATCTTTGTGCTACCCATTTGAGGACAGGATCTCGGGGAAGATGAGGGGGGGAGGGAGTGAAGTGGACACCAGTTTACAGTTATTTTATTCTGTAAAAATAACGTGTTCACAAGGAAGCAAGAATACAGCAAAAAAGGGAAAAGAACATCCAGCAACACTTTATTTCCAGCCCTACCTCATAGGAAAATCACACTCACAGACAGGAAAGATTGACAAAAACAAAATTGAACACCAGTGGGGAGTAGATGATGGAGCCTAAGCTTGAGATAGGGAGAGTGGGATGGGGACAGAAACAGAGAGTAGGATGGGGCAGGGGAGAGAAGAGAAAAGAGAGAGAGAGAGAGAGAGGAGAGAGAGAGAGAGAGAGAGAGAGAGAGAGAGAGAGAGAGAGAGAGCATGGCCAAATAAATTACTTCTCTCATTTATTCTAAGCAAACGAGCAATAACGTTTCAGGCACATTTCCACACACAAGAAATTACCTTTTGATTCCAAATCTTCCCTAAAAGCATACCTATCTCTGGAGTCCTTCCCGCAAAGCTAAGAAATAACACTGATAACAAATGACCACCTGGGGTGCTTTGAAGAACAGGCACCTTCTAAGTAACAACCAACTGACTAGAGATTCCCCCGAGGGGATACCGGGCTGTCTGTCAGTATGAATAGCATCCCCGACTTCTGGAAAGTCTGTGTTAGGAATTCCCTCTTTTCTATCCTTCCCTTTGTTTCTGCCTTGTTCCTTTTCTTCCTGTCACCACCTTCTCGTCTATTTTCTGCCTTCTTGGTCCATTCTCCTGCTTTTTCCCCCCAGAAAGACTTAAAAGATAAGCATTGGCTCCCACACTGAAGTCGGATGCACTGGGCCTGACTTGTCAGGCGCTTAACGGCGCCCTGTCGCATTTTCATTTATATAACAAACAACAATGTCTGAGCGTTCGACAAAGACGAAGAAGACTGACAATAGATAAAGCTGAAAGTTAAACACAAAAGACACTCACTCTCCTCCTCACTCTTCTCTGTCTGTCTGTCTGTCTGAGGCAGAAGTTCACACTTTGAAGCCTTGCAATGATGCCTAGGACAGATGGGAGGGAGGCCTTGTGTGTGTGTATGCGTGTGTGTGTGTGGTGTATGTGTGTGTGTGTGTATGTGTATCTGTGTGTGTGGTGTATGTGTGTGTGTATGTGTATGTGTATCTGTGTGTGTGGTGTATGTGTGTGTCTGTGGGGTAGTGTTGTGTGTGTATATCTGTGTATGTATATATATTATATATATATATATATATATATATATATTGTGTGTGTGTGTGTGTGTGTGTGTGTATGTTTGTGTGACCCAGCGGCAGATCAAAGACAGTGTGAACCGTCAGGATGTGAGGCCCAGATGGCGAGGGCAGGCAGGCTGCAGACAGACAGGCAGGCAGGCTGCAGACAGACAGGCAGGCTGCAGACAGACAGGCAGGCAGGCAGGCAGGCAGTGAGGGCGGCGCGGTCACTGTTCCCCCCACATGGTCCGCCAGCCTTTCAGCTTCCGCGCTGCATGTGTCGGGGAGCTGGCGGCTTCCTGCCCTAAGCAAACATGACATTCTGCCGCCCTGCGTCGTCTTCTCATCAGGCCTTGTAATGTCTCTCACATGGACTTCCATGATGATGTGCTCCCTGTTTATCTGGTCTCACTTTTGTCACCCTTTTTTTTTAGTTTTTTTTTTACATAGTCTCTTTGATCTTGACAGCTTGCATGTTGGTTTGTCTGGCAAAGCAGTTATTTGGTAAATGTTGCTCCGTAAACTTCCTTCACTCAATGAACGGTCATTGTGGAGTAAAAGAGACAGAGTTTTCAAGTGAAAGGTTTAAACATGACTGGCCCTCTGCGAGAGAACACCGTCCAGTTCATGGATGTGATTCAAATAGCATTGGTCGAATTACTTGACCAACACAGCAGGTGTCTGTATTCCTCAGGCCAGGCCGACACCAAGATAATATGATCAGAACCGTGGGTAGACTCTTCTCGAGTAGTCTCTGAAGAAGAGATGCCCTTCCATAACATCATCGTTATAATCAACCTCATCAAAACTGACTATCATGCAAAATATCCAAACAAAAACCAAACAAACCACACAAAAAAACCAACAAAACTTGTTCCTGACGCTGGAGCCCTTCTTGATCTGATCTCAATGCGACCTCAAGATTCTGTTTCCCACCCACTTCCCAGCCTGTGATGAGTTCGAGTCCAACTTCCAGGGTCTGGAGGTTCCTGGGGAGACTGTAGCTGGAGATGCACTGTGGTAGATGCCATCCCGGACAGGTGTCATGCTCAGTCTGGCTCCCGGACTAAGCTATCTTCTTCAGGAGAGGGGTGGCGCTGTGGATAGGCGGAATCAGACCAGGCACCACACAGAACCCCGCCAAACGACCAAACAGCAGTGCTGGGCTTCTTGAAGTTAGTGGCTTCACGGCCGCTCAACACTGGTAGGTCTCTCTGACCTTCTGACTTTAGAGATGCGAAAGAGCAAGACTGGCACAGCTTTCATGGCGAGGTAGGGATGAGTGGTGTGGGAACAGCAAGACTGGAAAGTCACAGATGATGAAGCAGCGAAAAACTCCCAACATTTCCAGAGGCACTAACTACACTGACCAGGCCCTACGCTACTATACCGACCTTAGAACAAACAAGGCTCTCAATCACCTCCTTTCCCACACAAGTAGGTCGCCACGTCAGTGCACTGCCTGCCTGCACTCCAGGGCTTTGATATACATGCTCCGGTTCAATATGGCACAAACGCTCCCCCCCACCTCCTTTTTTTTTTTTTTTTTTTTTTAAAGCAAAACCCGCTATTGAGCGGAAAGGGCGCAAATATACACTAAGGAGCAACAGTATATATTACAAAGTGGTGCGGACGTCTAGCTTTCCCTCACAGAAAATGCGAAGAGAAGGGGAAGGTTGGGGGGGGGGGGGGGGGGGGGGAAGCTTTGGAGCTGGACAGACAAAACAAAGATGGGCTGAGAAGGAAAATAACATACACTCAACCGATATTTCAGCTCAAAAGTGGGTTACGTGCGTGCGAGCATGCATGCTCTCGCGCGTGTGTATAGACAGGGGATACATCAACGGAATAGGGAGGCTGTCAAAGTCAGGCATCTGCAGTTTTACATCGGCAAGGTCACAGGGATAACCTTGAAGGATCAGTCATGAGGCATGCTGCAGTCCCATCTACACGTCATCACAATCAGTCCCATCTACACGTCATCACAATCAGCCCCCATCTATACGTCATCACAGTCAGTCCCATCTACACGTCAAGACAATCAGCCCACATCTATACGTCATGACAATCAGCCCACATCTATACGTCATGACAATCAGTCCCATCCATACGTCATCATGGTCAACACTAGGGAACAATGGGGGATGACGTATCTCACACTTTCAGCCACGTAAGTTTTCTCTCTCGTCATTGCTACTTGGTTTCACTGTTCATTCTGGTATAGCCGTTACCATTTGTGATGTAACTGTGTTGTTATTGATAAAAGAAATATAACCCTCCCCCCCAAAAAAAAAGGAAAAGAAAAAAGAAGAGAAGTCGAGTTTCCTACTTCAAAGCTCCATTCAGACCACCTGACAGCCTTCGAGAGCCGCACACCACCGCTGGGCTGTGATGCAGCCCTTCATGATCCAGAGATTATACATGAGTAAACTTGCTGCAAGGTAAATACAGCATATCAATGAAAGCGACAGAATCTGAAGAAGAATACTGTTCAACCAACAAATGGTATTTATTGGGAGAAAAATCCGTTAAGATTAGAAAGACTTGGCCAATGTTTTAGCCCGAGGAAGGCTTAAAATAAACCAAAAATTTGCTCTGCCCAGCACTTGGGTGTTTGTGTTTTAACTTGTCTGCTTTCTTAAGGTTAGAAATTCTGAAAATTTGAAAAAGTGCAGGCTGAACTGACCCCCCAAAAACCAAAAACAATTTCTACAATAGTTTCTTCCAATATTCAGCTTGAAATAAGGAAGAAAATACCTTTCTTCAAAGATCTATTTATTTCAGTATGTCACCTTGATCAGCTTTACTGGCGACTGGGCCAGCTGATGAACTCGACGCGTGTTGAGGTAAACTGCACTTCACCTCGTTAAACCCTACCACAGGCAACACACCTCGCCAACATCTGTTCTCTCTGTCAGCGCCAAGAACGTCCCTCACACCATCAGCCAGCAATGTGCGTGCATGAAGAAGCTGTTTGTTACAAAGCAAAATGTCATACACACAACACACAGGCAACGGAGAAAACGCCACACAGACTGAAGCCATCGCTCACCTTAACCCCCCCCCCCCCCCCCCCCCCTTTTCCCCCTCCCTTCCTCCCTCCTCACTGCACAAGCAAAAGAACCCAAAGCAGACAAGACCCCACATCATCAAAAGGAGAACAAATCAACACCTCCGTCTTCAATCCCCCCAGGCTGGAGTTGAAGACAGCAGCGCTGCCATGCCGATTGGATAATGTGCATTAAGCCGGCAGGCAGGCAGGCAGGCAGGCCGGGTAATGTGCATTAAGCAGTCTACCTCCCGACCTACCGCACTCCTAAACCACAATCGTGTGTGGCCAGCACTCCACACCACACCCTGTGCATTCTCTCTCCTGTGTTCTCAATCAATAGAGGAGTGCACTGCCCATCTTTTCTCAATATAACAGTGCACTGCCCATCTTTTCTCAATATAACAGTGCACTGCCCATCTTTTCTCAATATAACAGTGCACTGCCCATCTTTTCTCAATATAACAGTGCACTGCCCATCTTTTCTCAATATAACAGTGCACTGCCCATCTTTTCTCAATATAACAGTGCAATGCTCATCTTTTCATATAATGTGCACTGCCCATTTTTTCATAACGTGATGCCTCTTTTAAATATATGACCATTTCCATATAATGGCCCATTGTTCTAATGAACGAGTTGCACTGCCCTCTGTTTCAACATAACAGTGCACTGCCATCTTTTTAAGCTGAGTTGGGCATCTTTTCTTGTATATTGTCATGCCCTCTTTTTCAATTAGCACAGTGCAATGCCCGACTTTTTATTATGAACGTTGCAATGCTATTTTTGAATTTTGCATAGAAGTGCAGTATGTCTTGGCGGCAGAATGGGCGGAACAGGAGCTTACGTAGTTCAGGAACAGCCGCTCACGCAAACTTAAAAGTTAGAAAGTTTGCCGTGACTTAGGTCTGATGCGATGATTCATTTGTTTTTGTTCATAATTTTCACCCAGTCTGGTCTTGTTAGTAGAAGTTTTTTTTTCTGTGAAGTTGTAGAAAATATGATGTAACTTGAATATATTTTTGAGATTTTCTACTGTTTTGACGGGGTTGTTGTTCTGAAACTAAAAATGAAGGGTCAGAAATAGAGTGTGAGCAGGGGGGGGTGTAGGCTTTGGGCTTGTGGTGTATCTGGGTGGGACCCCCCTCTTTAATTTTGGAATGTTGGGATGGGGGGTGTGGGGTCTTGAACGGTGGTGCGATGTTGGAGTCTGCTGCATGGAAGGGGGGGGTCGTAGCAAAGGGGTGCGGAGGAGGGGGTGGTCGGTTTAGGATCAGAGCAGTAGCAGGGGGGGGGGTCTTCAGGTGGCGGGGCGAGGGGGGGGGTGTGGATTTGAGGGTGAGAATGATGGGGGAGTTGGTGGGGGGGGGGTGGTGTCGGTGGACAGGAGAGTGTTAAAGCAAGGGGGGTTCGCAAGAAGGGCAGCGGGAAGGCAGGGGGGGGGGGGGGGGGGGGGGGGGGGGGGGGGGATTCGGTGAAAAAAGAGGAAGCAGGGATAGAAAAAGAAAGGGGGGTGGGAGAGAAAATACAGTGCTGACAATTCCACCCTTTTTCAGAGTACAATACACTCGGACATTCACCTACCCCAAAAACAACCAAGCCTTAAAGAAAATCAATCCACCACAACACAAGCGACCCTAACTCTGTGAACTTTTCGACCCCCCACAACACAGCAACCCAACTGTGCTCATTTCTGCGTCCCTGTGCTTCGGCGAAGAAGCAGTGGTTTTCGGCTGGTTGGGAAGAAGCAGGATCCTCAATGTCCACTCACTAGGCCTACCTACGCCAACAGACAAACGGCAGCAGAGGAGTCGGGGATTTGGGAGGGGGGGGGGGGGGGTGGGGGGGGGCTAGGAGAGAGAGAAGAAAGGATGAGATCCCAGAAGAGGAGAGGGAGACAAGTATGAGCTATGCTATGCTATGCTATGCTATGCTACCTGCTCAGCCGAAAGGCCAGGGCGGCCATCAGACAGCATGGCTGTGGCGGAGAAGAAAGACGCAGGCGTCATTAGCGCTGAGCGATGAGCTCCGGGTGGCTGAAGGTCTAAGGGGGCAACGGGTGTAGATGTAGCTAGTGCCAGAGAAACGCGCGGTGCCGTAACCGTGCATCTGTCTGTCTGTCTGTCTGTCTGTCTGGCCCCGTGTCACCACCAACGTTCTGCTACTGTATGTACACTGTGGAGAAGTTGGGTGGTGCTGTACTGTACCATCCATCCATCTCTCTTTTAACTTATTGAAGCCATGAGGATGGTATGGTACCGTGGCTGTTCCCCATCACTGTCTGTCTGTCTGTCTGCTCCCATGTCTCAAGGTTCTGCCTGCTGCTACTGTACACTGTGGAGAAGTTGGTGGGAGCTGTACTGTTCCATCTAGCCTATCCACCCAACTCCCCCCTTAGCTTATTGAAGTTGTGAGGATGGTAAGGTGGCTGCAGCCCATCACTGTCTGTCTGCTGTCTGTCTGTCCCCATGTCACCACCAATGTTCTGCCTGCTGTTACTGTACACTGTGGAGAAGTTGGTGGGTGCTGTACTGTTCCATCTAGCATATCCATCCATCTCCCCCCTTAGCTTATTGAAGTTGTGAGGATGGTAAGGTGGCTGCAGCCCATCACTGTCTGTCTGCTGTCTGTCTGTCCCCATGTCACCACCAAGGTTCTGCCTGCTGCTACTGTACACTGTGGAGAAGCTGGGTAGTGCTGTACTGTACCATCCAGCCCATCCATCCATCTCCCCCCTTAGCTTATTGAAGCCGCCATGGCGGTGTGGTGGCCTGCTCCCCATCACTGTCTGCTCTGTTCTGGTCTTCACTGCACACTGCTAGGCTACAGGCAGGCAGTCTGTCTGTATGTCCAGGGGCTGCCTCTACTCAATGGGATCCCTCAAAATCAGCGATGTCGGTTTGGTATTACACGTGGGTAGGGTAGGGTAGGTAGGGTAGGTTAGGATAGTGTAGTGTATTGTAGTGTAAATTAGTGGTGTGTGTGTGTGTGTGTGGTGTGTGTGTATGTGTGTGTGTGTGTGTGTGTGTGTGTGTGTGTGTGTGTGGTGTGTTTGTGTGGTGTGCGTGTGTGTGTGTGTTTTAATCAGAAAGTATTTATTGTAATTAAAGTCACATGGACTTATTTGACACAACAAAATAAACTATTTATAATTCAATAATACATCATATGGTCAGCCTGACTGACATGCTGTGCATGAAAAAACCCACCCCAACTATGTTGCATTATATCTGATTTTAATTAAGCTCTTTTTTCAAAACGGGTATAAACAAAACTAATTATTTCAGCTTGATGATTATCAGTTACAATTATATTATTTAATCTGTCTATATCATTAATATATTCTTGGGCACCAGCATTTAGAGTTATCAATAAGTTGTTTTCTTTGTTCGGTATATAGAATGCACTCATCCAGTAAATGAAACTCGTCTTCTATGTTGTTGCAGTATTGACAAGTTCTATTCTCTCTTGGCATGTTTTTATGTCTGCCTTTCTCTATCATCAAGTCATGGCAACTTGTACGAAATTTACAAAATGTTTTCCGATGGTTTTTGTTTTCACAGTTAATCAGATATGGTTCTAATTTATAGTCTTTGGTTACAAAGTTATAGAAGTTAAGTTTTGTGGAGTCTTGTTTCTGGTTGATCCAAAACGTTGTATATAAACCTTCCAGTTTCGTTTGCACTGCATGGCATAATCGGTGTACATCAAGTGTACTTTGGTTTTCCCATACACGTTTAAAGCCAATTTTAAACAGGACATTTTAACTGTGCTGATCCAACGATCATATTCATTATTGTGTGTGTATGTATGTGTGTGTGTGTGTGTGTTGTGTGTGTGTGTGTGTGTTGTGAGAGAGAGGAGAGAGAGAGAGAGAGAAGAGATGAGAGAGAGGAGAGAGGTGAGAGAGAGAGAGAGAGAGTAGAGAGAGAGAATGAATGTGTGTGTAGTAAGTGTGTGTGTATGTATGTGTGTGCGTATGGTGGGCGTGCATACACACATGTACTTCACTGAATATAAACACACAACGTAGCTATACAAAACACTGAAAGTGCAAACCGCTCTCTATCATTTAGCTCTATTCATCCATTTATCTATCCATCCACTCGAATTTCTGTTCCTAAAGCCACACTATTTTCCTGGCAATCCTTCCTCATGCAGCCTGTCTATAGTAATTTAATGAACGAATACTGGAGTGAATGATTTACAGGAACCCCCCCCCCCCCCTCCACTCCTCCAGTCATGGGCGTAATAGCAGCCCTATGGGAGGACAAGTTTAGAAACAAAGATTATTTTGAGCTACAAATGCTTGAGCAGAAATACCCATTAGCACAACATACTTTCAAACAAGCATACACATACAAAAGCGCGCACGCGCAAACACTCACACGTACACACAAACACACGCACGCGCGCGCGCACATACGCGAGCACCCCCCAAAAAAAACCCCTCCCAAAACAAACAAACAAAAAACCCCCCACACAATTTGAGCCAAATAGATAATTATAACATGTTTGTTTCAAATAACTCTACTTGACTTAAATGGCAATACAATACTCTGAATCTGAATCACACATGCACACAAACGCATGGGAGCGTGAACGCGCGCGCACGCGCCACACACACACACACACAGATGCACACACACAGATAGCACACAACACACACACACACACACACACAGTCAGATAGACAGACACACACACACAGACAAGTAAGACAGGCAGATAGACAGTAAGACAGAAAGTAACAGTTGCTATCTGAGCGTTCGACGACGACGAAGACGACAGACACACCGACAGACAGACAGACACACACCTATATATATTACCATCACAAATTCAAAACAGACGAGGCGGATCAACAAGCGTGCATACACGGATCTGAAGCCACTGACAGTGTGACAGGGAGACAAGACTTACTTTCGGTGATTTATGAACACCTTTTTGTGGAATCATTCTCTCCGACACCCGTGTGATGCCGCGCTAGCCATTCGGGGAAAGAGCGTATGCCCAACACAGAACTCCCCCGTGGCGATGCCGGGGGGGCCTGTCAGTATAAAATTAATAGCATCCCTCTACCTTCTGGAAATTCTGTGCTAAAAATTTCCTCTTTTCTATCACTCTCTTTCTTTCTGCCTGGTTCCTTTTCTGCCGGTCACCTCCTTCTTGTCTATTTTCTTACCTTCTTGGTCCATTCTCCTGCCTCTTTTTTTTTTTCCTCCCTGGGAAGACGTAAACAGATAACAATTCTCTCTTATGCCGAAGTCGGATGCGCTGGGCCTGACTTGTCAGGCGCTTAACGGCAGCGTGACGCATTGACGCTAATATAACAGACAACAAAAAGTTGCTGAGGGTTCGACGACTAAAAAGAACACACAGTCCCCCCCCCCCCCCCCCCCCACCCCCCCTGTGTCCTTCCCTTCAAACTCCAAGACAAGACACAGCAGCTGGTGATCATAATAATAATAATAATGATAATAATAATAATAATAATAATAATAATAATGTATGGAATTTATATAGCACTGAATCTTGTAAAGCAACAAATCAAAGCGCTCAGATGACTTGTTTTTCTTTCTTTTTTTGCGTGTGTATGCGTTTTTAAAAAAATTTTGTCATCTGTTCCCACCGGCACACAATGGCCTACTCTTTCGAACAGCGGAACAGGATTTAACGTGTGCGCAAGATGTTCTGCATGCGCTCGCACACGGGGCCTCGGTTTATAGTCTCATTCGAAGGATCATACCACTTAACGAACCGTCAACAGAGAAGCTAAAAGCTGACAGAATCACGTAATACATCTTCTGTCTTGTTCTGTCCGATGAATCCTCTCCAATGCAATGATTTTATACGGTGCTGTGACAGACACTACAGCCGAGTGGTTAAAGCCGTTTGACTTCAATTCTGTGGGTCTCGGGTTCGAATCTTGGCGGTGGCGGCGTCTGGTGAATTAAGGGTGGGGATTTTTACGATCTTCCCCGGTCACCTTCACGCGCAGACCTGCCAGTGCCTTCGTTCCCCTCGTGTATGTATATACACATAAAGAAGGTCAACTACGCACGTTTAAGATCCTGTAATTCATGTCAGCGTTCGGGTGGGTTGCAGAAACACAAACATACCCAGCATGCAACCTGTACAATACAATGAGCTGCTCTGATGTCGGAATGACTGTGTCAGCTGAGGCCAGCGGGCAGACCTCCTGCAAAAGTGTCAAGCACAGGAGAACGCAGAGAGACAATGACAATGACAATGACAAATTTTAATGAATTTAGGCCTCTGCCCATTTTCATGGGGTACATAAATCTCTTTAAACACAAGGCTGCGTATGTCAGGAAAAAAGTGAAAAAAGTGAAAAGAACATACAAGCATAAATGATTAACATCAAGAGTTACAAAATTCTAGGTGGACAGGAGACTCAGTTTACTGTCTCTTAGTTTGAAAGCTTTAAACAAAAACCATGCTAGTTGTCTAATCATTGAAACGTTCTGGGTGGCCATAAGGCTCAAATATTTTGCTTTCTGATAGTGAGTAGGAATCTCTTTCAGGATATTAGGTCTTAACGCAGCATACGTATCACACTGAAAACACAAATGTAGTTCATTTTCTTCTGATCCTGGACAAAAGGACAGTCATTATTTGTAACATCTGCACACATATAACGATTTTTGTGAACTCTAAGGTCACTGATTCCAAAGCGTACTCGATAAAGATGTCTACTGAAACATTTTTGTTGCACAACCATCTAAATAAGTTCTCAGGGTGTGGGAAGATTTGAAGCATGCATACAAATTCAGCCTCTTACTGGTACTGATACTTGTCGACCATTCTTGCTTATACATATCCAGGAGTCTTGTTTAAACGATAACAAGAAATGCTTTTCGTTGTCAACTCCTTGATCCAACCAAACATACCCAAATCCCGAACTTTGTAACATGCCCTTCAGTTTAGAAACCCAATTAATTTTACCTGCTTATCTAGAGCTAACCATCATCTGTAAGCTTGCTTTGACAACCGCCTATCATCCATCTTAAGTAACCGAAACCAATACTTCACTGCACGCATGCGACAGTTGATCTGCAGGGGATACCTCCCAAGGTCTCCATACACCATTTTATTTGGAGTTGCGGCTGAAACATTTAAAAATCTTTTGCAAGCAAATAAAGTACGTTTTCGACTGCATAATTATCACAACAAAATACCCCACACTTCAAAAAATACAAAAGTATGGGTTGGATTTGGTGTCGAATATTTTGAAGAATGTTTGACTTGACATGCTAATTATACTGGTTATATACCCTGATAACATCAAATAGTGCTCTTTCCCCTTTTTTGCAAACACTTTGGCACTTTCATTGAACTCATTGTAGTTTGTGAAGGTGAAGCCTAGGTATAACATATTTGTTCACAACCTCTAATGGAGCATCATTAATAAACCATTTTTCATTCTTGCTCAGATATCCTCCTTTTCTAAAAACCATAACCGTTGTCTTGTCGTTGTTAATTTTTAGTCCCAGATCCATGCACACTTTGAGAATGCAGTCAATCTGGGTTTGTAGTCTATTTGGTGTGCAGGACAACAGCACAAGATCGTCAGCAAAGAGTAGAATAAATAAATCAGCTAAGCCTGGTAGAAGTTGCACTCCATGTCTCCCCATATTTTCTAGATATGTTACCAATTCATTTATTACCACAGAAAACAAAGTGGGACTTAAAACACACCCCTGCCGCAAACCTTTGGGCAGTTAAACAAGTTGGTATAGTTAAATTTTACTTGACACATGACATAACTTCCTTGTAAAATGGCTTTTATGGCATTTAAAAATACAGAGGAAGTGTCAGCTTTGCATAAAGCCTTAGCATTACATTCCGTGGACAGAGTCAAAAGCCTTGATAGATCAACAAATGCAACGTAAAGTTTACCTCTCTTTTTACACAAGCTTTTCTGGATAGTGAATATAAAGTAAATATATGGTCTGTTGTAGAGTATCCCTGTCTGAAACCAGCTTGGTTTTCTGGAATTTTGTTATTATTTTCTAGCCAGTTGTAGAGTCGCTTATTCAAAATAGCAGTGTAGCATTTGCCTAGATGCTAAGCAGTGATACTCCTCTATAGTTGTCAACTAGACTACTGACCCCTTTTTGTGTATTGGTACAATAATAGCTTTGGACCAGATAGTTGATACTTCCAGTTGAAAAAAATTAATTGAAAAATTCAGTAATAAAGTCAATTAATAAATTGTCTGCTGACTTCAGCATTTCTGCAAAAATACTGTCCAAGCCACATGCTTTTCCTGTTTTCAGTCTTTTTATTGAGGTAATGACTTCTTGCTGGGAGATGGGATTATCCAGCTCCTCAATAAAAGGGAGGGTGTCATTTGGAAAGACTTCTTCCTCATTTAGGCTGTTGTCAGCATTGAAGACATTCTTCAAATGTTTAAACCAGTCTTCCTGAGTTATCTCATTGCATACCTGTTTCCTTTTACCAAGTCCTAGTTTTACATTTATTTCCCTCCAAAAGTGTTTTGGGTCTTTAATATTGTCGGCTAGATATTGAGTTGTGCATGCCTTAAAACTCTGTTTCTTTTCTCTCAGAACTTTACGATACTCACGTCTAACCTGCACAGCATTTTCACGATCTGATGCAAGTTGTGTTCTTTTAAATCTACGCATTTTTGTCCTTGCTTCCTTCCTCAAATCAAAACACTCCTTATCAAACCATCGGGCTTCTCTTCTATCATGCTTTGTCCTAACTCTCTTAATCATACACTTACCTGCAGTTTAGACATAGAATTAAATTCCTCTAGCGCCTATCTATATCTGACTTTATAAGTGTTCTTGCTTTATCCATTGTATCTTGACTTGTGGTTGACTTTAAGGACTCTAAATAGACTCCAACCTTTTGATCATCCCAAATTATTTTATCAACCCATTGTACAGTTTGTCCTGCACTTTCGTCACATCGTGATTCGAGAACAGTCTTCAGCATCAAAACAACAGGTAAATGATCAGATTCAACACAAACAGTATCAACAATAAGAGAAACCAAAAAACTGTTGTGACACAATTCATTTGACAAAATAAAGTAGTCCACCGTACTGGATCCTGCGTTAGAGATGTATGTTTGGCAGTCATCAAATCCAAACAACTTTACCCCATTAAGAATGGAACAGTCTAAGCTATCACACATTGATAGTAATTGATTGCCAAATCCATTGAAGCCCTCATCCCGTGAAGTACGATCAAATACGTTCTCAAACTTATTGCTGGTGCTTAAATAGTCAGTCACATTCTTGCCATTTTCATGACCAGTACGAGCATTAAAGTCTCCAGTCATTAACATGTACATGTCGGTTTCTGAGCTCAATACATCAGCGATGCAATGCTCAATAATCTCTATACCAACCCCATCATTTGTCATGGCATAAACAGGTGAGTCACGTGGAGGGATGTACACACAGATACACAGAATAGGCTTGTCTAGATTAAATAAATCTTTGGAGATTTTTAGAACAATCATATTTGAATTATGCACACAAATTTCTTCAAAATACTTGGCAAAAATGTTCTTCACCAGAACAACAACACCTCCACTTCTTCTTCCCTGCTTACTAAGCTTTTTAGCTGGGGAGCTAAACACGCTGAAATCTTTAAACAAATGAAAATCAAACTGCTTGTCCACATAGGTCTCTGTAAGGCACACAAAATCGAATGAAGTTATATAGTTAATAAAGTCAGCGCTTACCAATTTGGCAGCCAGTCCTGCAACATTTAGATTCAGCAATTTAAAGGGTACCTGAGCAGTTGACTGGGGCAGGCCTTCCCATCATCTCCACTCAGTATTGGCTAAGTCAGTTTCATGTTCGTCAGATAGATCATCAACATCATTGTACCCTACACTTTTGTGGTCCATTTCTTCCTCTTCCTCATCTGATAGATATGGGGAATCATTTTGGCTTATTACCCTGACCCCCTGACTTGGTCTATATGTTGTTGACAGCTCCGATGATCCTCGTCCTCTGCCACGACCCAAACCACACCCTGTCTGCTCTCTGGAGGGTCCTCTGTGTGTGTGCAGTGAATGCTTGTTGCCTGAACCTGGTGGAGTGTGTGCTTGCTTATTGCCAGATGCACTAGGATAGTGGGTATGTTGCTTGTGAGATTGTGAGTTGGAAATGTTGAAACGGCTTTTTGCCTTGAGTGTGTGAGCTAACAGCTGGGTGGCTGTCTCCAAACTTGGATGCTGCTGCCTGCTCTGGACCCTCAGACCGCTGCTGTCGCTGACCATCCATCTGATTCTGGTAGGCTCGGTGGTCGTCTGCTCCTCTGTTTGTCCGCCACACTCTCCTCTGATGTCCCTGTGTTGGTCTGCTCTCCAGCTTCTGGTACTCCTGCCTCTCAAGGTCAAATGCGTAGGTTCCACGTTCTGTGAAAAGCTTGTCATTTCGCAGCCTGGCTCTTAACCCATCATTACGCATTTGTCTCATGAGAGGCACCAACCCCGCTCGTTTCTGACGCGTCGAAGCAGAGAAATCCTCTCGTACATGCACAGGAGATTGGATTTCCTTGAGCACTCTGGCATGTTGAAGCACTTTGTCTCGTTGTTTCAACGACTGGAAGCGAACCAGAATGGCTGGCCTGACTGGACGAGCCTGTTCTATGGCCACTGGCTCTTTCAGCTTCATTTCATGGTAGATCACGTCTTTCACCATGGCTTCACAGGATTCCCATGAGTCACCCCGACAGGACAGACCAAAGAACAGCAGGTTGTAGCGTCGGTGTAAGCTGTCAATGATCTGATGCTCTTTTTTTCCATCTCCACAGTTTCTTTTTCAAGTTGTAGAGGCAAGATTCCATTTTGTCACACACTTGCTTTCAAGAGCATCAATGTCTAAATGTAGAACATTTTCTTTCTCCTCTATTTCAGTGCATTTGCTGTGAACAAAGTTTGTTATACTATCAAGCCGCTTGTCCAAGTGTGTTTTCATCTCTTTTTGCATTAGTTCTAGATCGGAAATCTTATTTGTCATGTGTGACAAAGTTCTCGAGAATTCATTGATAGCGCTGAACACACGGTCAAACTGCTGTTGAATGTTGCTGTTCCTGATATCATGCATTGTACTAGCACCATCAACATCATCATCGTATTTACTCTTTGTTTCTCCCTCACCAGGTGATGGTCCAGGATTTGGTTCCACTCCTGCCATAAGCAACATAAGCAGCAGAGTGCTAACAGCCAGTTTAGCAGAGAAACTGTGCACACGAAGTCCTTTCACTAGATTTGATGCTGTCAGTGCTTTTTTTGACAAAATTTTTAAGATAGTCCACAAGAAAAGACCTATAGCCATTCGATACAGCTGTAAAGAACACCCCATGATCATTAATTAACTACGATTTTAACAAATTAATTGCAATTTTGGAGGAGCTCTGAAAAACAGTCTTGTCAGCCGGTGAGCAATATTCAACCCCCCGAACGCAGAGAGAGAGAGAGAGAGAGAGAGAGAGAAGAGAGAGAGAGAGAGAGAGAGAGAGAGAGAGAGAGAGAATGATTGATTGATTGAATGATTTATTCACAAAAAGGCCATGGCCCATACATGAAGGGGGTTGCCGAACTGCTTAGTATTTTGGTTTTAAAAACAAAAACCAAAAAAACAAACACACACACAGACATGTTACTGTATAACAAAAAGTCAGCTACAAAAATATCACTTAGGATAACATTATCAAGACAGAGAGAGGGAGAGAGTGGGGGAATGGGGGGGGGGGGGGGGGGGGGGGGGGGGGGGGGGGGGGGGGGGGGGGGTTTTGGG
>CM054144.1:15315929-15339423 GCA_028751875.1 Rapana venosa | reverse complement strand
ACCCCAACCCTCAAATTCCTTTTAAGGACCCCCCCCCCCCACCCCCCACCCCCCCCATCCCACCCCCACCCTTCCCTCATCTTCCCCCCCCCTGTACCTACCCCTCCCCCTCTTCCCCCCAATCTCTCGGTGTGTGGGCTGTGTCCATCACAGGGTGGACCACCACCCTCCTGCTCCTCCCCTGCTTGGCACAAGGACCCGTGAAGAACGCGCTTCCAACTGACTGTGGCCTTGTTGACTTAAAGCTGGTTCTGTTTTTGTTTGTCTGTTTGTTTTCCACGGTTCCACTCTGATCTGGCACACAGCTAAGAAAAAAAATGTATCCCAGGATTTATTTCGACGGGTTTTTCAAATGTGGTCTGGGTGGGTGCTAGACTTTTTTTTTTGTGGGGGTGGGGGGTGAGATGATAAACCAGAGTGATGTATGAAAATCATATTTTGAACCCCCCCAACCTCCCCCACCCCCCCAAATAAAAAACAAACAAACAACAACCCACCAAAAACACACCCAAACAACAACAACAATAAAAGACCCTCCCCAAGAAAAAACCCCAACCAACCAACCAACCAAAGCCCCATAACAAAACAAAAAAAAACAACATCAAAGAAAACAACAACCAAAAACCTAAAATAACACCCCCCCCTCTCCCCCCTCCCCCCCCCCCCCCTTAAAAAAACTCAAACCCAACAAGAACACAAAATAAGAACAACAAAACCGACAAGCGTACAGGCGAGAGTGTGTGTACGCGGGTGAATGTGAGTACGCATACACGTGCAACACTGTTGGTTGGTTGGTGGGTGGGTGGGTTGGTTGGCCACAATGGCGAGGGTCATGGCTGCGGCTTCATGGTTGAGGAGGTCAAGGGAAAGTGGACAGTCACTTTCTGATCAGGTCAGTGAAAGGGGCGCCAGATGGCACACCTGCTGAATACATTGGTCACAGCCAGAGAGAGAGAGAGAGGAGAGAGAGAGAGAGAGAGAGGAGAGAGATGAGAGAGAGAGAAGAGAGAGAGAGAGAGAGCAGGGAAAGATGAAGAGAGAGAGAGGAGAGAGAGAGAAGAGAGAGAGAGAGAAGGAAAGAGAGAGAGAGAACGAGAGAGATAGTGAGAGAGAGAGAACGAGAGAGAGGGGGGGAGGGAGAGAGAGATAGTGAGAGAGAGAGAGAACGAGAGAGCGAAAGAGGGAGGGAAAGAGAGAGAGAGATGAGAGAGAGAGGAGAGAGGGAGAGGGAAAGAGAGGGAGAGGAAGAGAGGAGAGAGAAGAGGGAGAGAGGGAGGGAGGGAGAGAGAGAAGAGAGAGAGGAGAGAGGAGAGAGAGAGAGAGAGGAGAGAGAGAGAGAGAGAGGAGAGGAGGAGAGAGAGAGAGAGAGGAGAGAGAGAGAGAGACATTGAATCTAATTTTTCTTTGAGGGAAAGGAATACGCACGCGACATGGCTTTAAAATTTTTTTTTTTTACATCAAGCCCTCACTCAGTCAAAGAAAATTGATAATCAATAACAAGAATCAATCAAATATAGAAAGAAGCTCTGAGAAAAAAACTGTCACGCACGCAGTTATATCAATACAGAAAGAGCATGTCAATATGGTAATCGGTTAAAAAAATAAAATGAAGAGAGAGAGAGAAGAGAGAGAGAGAGAGAGAGAGACAGACAGACAGACAGACAGACAGACAGACAGACAAAACAGGACAGAGAGAACTCGAACTCGAAAGATTTACTCACAAAAAGGACACTGGCCCATACATGAAAGGGGGATGGGAGGGGGGGGGGGGGGGGGGGAGGAGGGTTGCCGAACTGCTTAATATTTTAGTAGGGGAAAAAGGAAAAGCAACAAGAAAATGTTATTGCATAACAAAAACCAGTTATAAAAATATGACTTAAATAACCCAAAATGACAGAGAGAGAGCGAGAGAGAGAGAGAGAGAGAGAGAGAGAGAGTGAAACAGAGAGACAGACACAGAGCCACAGAGACAGAAAAAGAAAATCAGAGACAGCGCTGGTCATCTTCTCCACTGACCATCACCCCACTGACCATCACCACCAGATGGCGTCGGCGGCTGACCAGACAGACAGACAGACAGACAGACAGACAGGGAGTTCAAAGGCAGAGGAGGTGTGCAGTGCCCCTCCATGCAGGGATTAGCTGACCACCTCATCATGGACACGGGCAGAAGTTTAAACACCACCTGTCAGATTAGATAGCCGTCCCGTCCTCTCTCTCTCTCTCTCTTTGTCTGTCTGTCTCTCTGTGTGTCTGTCTCTTTCTCTCTCATTCTGTGTGTGTTTGTGTGTGTGTGTGTTGTTGTGTTTGTGTGTGTGTGTGTGTGTGTGTGTGTGTGTGTGTTTGTGGTGTGTGTTTGGTGTGTGTTTGTGTGTGTGTGTGTGTGTGTGTGTGTTTGTGTGTGTTGTGTGTGTGTGTGTGTGTTTGTGTGTGTGTGAATAAGAGAGATTGAGAGAGAGAGAGAGCGTATGTAAGTGAGTGAATATAGAGAGTGAATGAGAGAGAGGTGAGTGATTGAGTGTGTGTGTATGTGTGCAAGTGTGTGTGTGTGTGTGTGTGTGTGTGTGTGTGTGTGTGTGTGTGTGTGTGTGGTATGAGTGATTTTTGTTTTCTATAAAGCCACAAACGAACAAGTCACACAGCCGACAGATGTGTTTGTTCTGATCTGTGCTGGGACTATGGAGATGAGGACAGTTGTGAACCTCTGTCATCTTCTTCTTCTTCTTGTCCTTTAGCCTGGCCATGGTGTCGGCCATAGCTAGGAGCGCTGCCCATGCCCTAGCCACCAGTTGCCTTATACGAAAAAGCCATGAACCGCCACAATCACAGAAAAAAAATCATTGATCAACACCTCAAAGTCAAACCAATATTCACAATTTCTCCTAAAACAAACAAAAAACCCAAAAACTCCCCCCCCCCCAACCCCCCTCCGCCAAAAAGCCCCAAACAAACAAAAACCCCAAACAAAAAACTAACCCCCATAACAATAACCCCCCCTAAAAAACAACAAACCAACAAAACAAAACAAAACCAAAAAAAACCCCAAACAAACAACCCCAAACAAACTCATCAATCAATAAACCAGCCGCAACCCCCGCCCCCCCCCCTCTCTCCCACCCCCCTTCCAAACGACTACTGCTTGAATTTCACAAACACATAAAAAACAACACACAACCCCGTATCTTCCTTCTTCAACACCAAATAATTACCACTGGTCTGCAATATGACGCGCAATAAACGAGCTGTTATCCAATTTCGTTCCTTAAAAATATCCAATAAGACTGGGCCGTGCCATAACACGCCAGTCACTGCGTCCTTTATTACCCCCAAAGTAAAACAAACAACAAACAAACAAACAAAACCAGGACGAGGAACTCTATTTCTACGGCAAATATCCAGCAGACGAACTTCCTGATCCCTCGTGGCTTCTCTTTCCTTCACAGAAAGGAAAGGCTGTGGATGTTCCTAAACCTGTCCATCCAACAGGACCTCAACCGAGATATTATAGGTTTAAAGGTAAAGGTAAAGGTGTCCCATAACCTATAAGTTCGTAGGGGAGCGAGGCGTCAGAGACCTCACTTCTCTAGGGCCAGCATATTGAGGGCGGCGCCCATCTCCTCTCCCTCGCTGCTTTACCTTCCCTGACCCTAAAGAGGACAGGTACCCATTTAAATACAGCTGGGTGAACTGGGGGACTGTACTGAAGCCAAGGCGCGCAAACGGTCACCCATCCAACTGGTAACCACGCTCGACGCTGCTTAACTTGGCTAGGGGAAAGCGAGTGCTCCGACCACTGAGCTATCCCGTCCCGAGATATTGTAGCAAGATTCATTTTGTGGATCGCTGGTCTAGAGATAACGCGCCTGCCTAGAAAGCGAAAAGTCCGGGTCGGAAGTGTGCGGTGGTTCGTACCCCGTATGGGCCCCCAAACTCCCCCCCCCCCCCCCCCCCCCCCCCCCCATCCATGAGTGGTGATCTGGGTGCTTGTCTTTCGGATGAGACGATAAACCGAGCGAAGTCCCGCGTGTTACACAAAATTACTTAGCGCACGTTAAAGAACCCACGGCAAACAAGAGAGTTGTCCCAGGCAAAAATTCTGTAGAAAAAAAAGCCACGCTGGTAGGGAAACAAATACAGTTGCCGACAGGAAATGAAAAAAAAAAGTAATGAGTGGCGATGCTCTTGTGGCGACATGCTCTCCCCAGGGAGAGAGAGAGCAGCCCGAATTTCACGAAGATAAATCTGCCGTGACTTACTTAAAGTGGTATAAAATAAAATAAAATAAATGGTATACATCCCAAAGTAGGAATGCTCTCTTTGATGTACACAGACATCATCTCCTCCTCTTCACTGCCTTTGCACAGTCACACCCCAGCCTCTGTCACAGCGCTCACCACACAGGCCTGTGAGCAGACTTCAAAGCCGGCAGGGCAGGGCAGCACTGGAGGCAGCAGGACTGATCCTCTCCGTGCATTCATGGCTGTGACAGGGTACTAGCCTGACTGTCATCTGATCAGTCAATTCAGTACAGTGCCAGCTTGAAAGCATCACACACACACACTTACATTTTATTTTATTGTACTCCCTTTATTAACCCGTACAGCGCTCGTGGCTTCCTGGTAGACTGCGATGGGCCACCATCGTGGCCTTGCATAAGTCAGGTTCAACATCAGGTTCATATTATTGTAACTTTAGGGAAAAGTGCCTCCTTTTCACTTGGTAGGGTCCCTCAAGTGTCTAACTTCCAGTCCTTTGTGTGATTAGGGTTACTAGGAGTGATGATGATCTGGAAAGGTATGTTGTTGACACCACCCTAAAGGAGTCAGTTGTGGAAGTGATAGGCTAGTGACCAACCTAAGACGCTGAATGAAGTGGAGTCTTATCTCACACTGCTAATGCCTTTAACACACTGTTGCTTTGCCTTGTTGTTCATTCTGTTCTGTGTCTCTGCCATGAAAGGGGTGTAGTTGATGAAAAGTAGAGGGTGAGGTGGCTTACTTGTCAGGGAGTTTTTTCAATACAATTTGTGGGATATCTCCTGCTACATACTAGGTAATGTCTTTTTTGTTTTTTGTATCACATTCTACATTGTCTCTACTTTCCAAAAATGTATAGGTTTACCTATCTAGTGTTAATCATAAGCGTGTAAAAACCCTAAAACAGAACAAGGTAGCCACTGCTAAAAATTCTTGGTTTTAAGTGCAATTCCTGTGAGCGCCAATAATTATATCCAGCAGTGGAAGGGTTAACGACAGGAGATGAGTGTGGATGCTGAAAAGTGGGGGGGGGGGAACGGATTTAATCAAGGGAAGAGGAGCTGAACGGAATTGAGAATGGGAAGGAAAAAAGGGGGTACGGGGGGAGGGGGTGGGGGTGGGTGGGTGGGTGGGTGGGGGGGGGGGGGGGTGGCGATGGTGTTCGCTACACTGTTAGGCACTGCAGGTAGTGTCGGTCACTCTTGTGCCAGTTGCACATCTGCCGCCGGCACCTCCTTCCCCTATTCTTTCTCTCCCTCCCTCCCCCCCCCCCCCCCCCTCCCCCCATTGTCCCTACTAGCCTGCTGCAAACTGTTCCGCCTCGTGCAGTGGTCATTCCGCTGTCTGGCTGCGGCAGCCAGTCAGCCACGCCCTCCTTTGAGTTCCTGCCAACCCTCCCCCCCCTTCTCTTTCACAGCCTGACCCTACCGCGGACACCCCAATAATTTTTGGCAGTGCCTGAATAAAACCTTACACACACATCTTCAGCAGCCTGGCCATGGAGAGTACAGGGAGAAGGGGCGAGTGGTAGGTATGGGTGCCTGCCTGAATTCTAAACAACCCAGACTCCCTGTGGTTAGTGGTTTGTACACTATTGTCTGATCGTTATCAACTCCCCCCACCCCCTTCTCTCTCTCTCTCTCTACTCTCCTCTCTCTCTCATCTCTCTCTTCTCTCTCTCTCTCTCTCCTCTCTCTCTCTCTCTCTCTCTCTCTCTCTCTTGTCCGTGTCTCCTCCCATCTCTCCCTAAGGGGGCAGTACAGTCCTGACTTGGTTGGTCCCTCAGCAGAGGCAGTTGCTGTGATAATGGATGGTCCTGTTCAGCCTCTTGTCAGCTTGCACTGGCCGCATAGCAGTGGGCCTGCCTGCCTGCCTGCCTGCCTGCCTGCCAGCCAGCCTGCCTGCCTGCCTGCCTGCCTGCCTGCCAGCCTGCCTGCCTGCTGCCTGCCTGCCTGCAGCTGCCCCCAGCTCTCTTGTTATCAGGCCTTACCTTGTGTGGAGGACTGGTATGGCAGGAGGAAACGGCGATTTATTTATTTATTTTCTATTTTATTCTTTTATTTCGATGATAATGGAATAAACGCTCATGTGCTTTAATCATCCAGTCCCCGTGTGCACGCAGTTTTGTAAATTTTGTCATCCGTTCCCACCGGGAAACAAATGGCGTACTCTTCCAAAAAGCGGAACGGGTTTTTAACGTGTGCGCAAGATGTTCTGCGTGCGTTCACGCACGGGACCTCGGTTTATACTCTCATCCGAAAGACTTTTGGGGGTAGTGGAGTCGGCACTGATGTTAACTCCAGAGCAAAGACCTCTTCAACGAGATTCGAACACGGGTCAACAGATCACGAAAACACCACTCTAACCACCAGGCTATCCCATCCCCCATGCCATCATGCATGGAGTAGAGTTATCCTGTGACAGCCTAGCTGTCTGACTCTGCATACAGCCTGGGCAGTCAGGTTCCAGGCCAGGTGGGGTTCACTGTGACAACGGTGGCTGGCCTTCCTCCTGTTAAGGAAGGAAGGGGGCAGGATGGTTAAGACGTTTGCCTGCCAACAAGTAAACCGTGAAGTTGTGGGTTCGATTCCCAGCCTTGCCCTTTCTTCCTAGTTTGACAAAAAAAATGGAACTGAATGTCAAAGTCCTTCGGGTGAGACTATAAACCGAGGCCCCGTGTTCGAACGCATGCAGAACATCTTGCGCACACGTTAAATCCTGTTCCGCTTTTCGGAAGAGTAGGCCATTGTGTGTGGGTGGAAACAGATGACAAAATTTACAAAACCGCATACACACGGGACTGGATGTAAAAAAGCACATGAGTGCTTATTCCATTATCCTCGATATAAAAGAATAAATAAATAATAAATAAATCAATTAATGCCATGGACAGCGTCACTTACTGTCTTCCCCTCCTCCCCCATCCCGTTCCTGGGCTATAGAGCTACCAAGTTCACCACTGGTGTCATTTCTGTTTCTGTACACAGCCCTTCAACCCGCCATTATTGAGGAGGCCACATTTCCAGTACAGGGAGGAGAGCCTTTCAAGATAGGACTCCCAGTTTACCGCTTACGACACGTAGGCTAGCAGACACAAGCCTTGAGTTTGAAAAAGATTAATGTGAATGTGTGTGTGTTATTATTATTTTTTTATATCGAGGATAATGGAATAAACATTTATGTGGTTTTTTTTTTACATCCAGTCCCCGTGTGCATGCCGATTTGTGAATTCTGTCATCTGTTCCCACCAGCACACAATGGCTTACTCTTACGAAAAGCGGAACAGGATTTAACGTGTGCGCAAGATGTTCTGCGTGCGTTCGCACACGGGGCCACGGTTTATAGTGTGTGTGTGTGTGTGTGTGTGTGTGTGTGTGTGTGTGTGTGGTGGAGTGAGAGAGCGTGTGTGTGCGTGCGTGCTTGCGTGCGTGCATATGTGTTCGGGTTGTGTGTAGGTTTTTATAAATAGTTTTCTGAACAGGTCAACATTTCTGGACATATCACTAAAAAAACCACCACCACCGAAAAAGGGCAAAAACAGCAGCAGTGTTCTCAAGAATGAATGAACTAAGCAAGGGGGGCGGGATAGCCTAGTGGTTAGAACATTGCACTCGCAATCTGACCACCCGGGTTCCATTCCCCTTCAAGGGGATATTTTCCCCTGGAGTTAACATCAGTGCAGACTCCACTATCCCCAAAAGTCCTTCCGATGAGACTATAAACCGAGACCCCGTGTGCAAACGCACGCAGAACATCTTGCGCACACGTTAAATCCTGTTCCGCTTTTCGTAAGAGTAGGCCATTGTGTGCCGGTGGGAACAGATGACAGAATTTACAAAACCGCATACACGCGGGGACTGCATGTAAAAAAGCACGTGAGTGCTTATTCCATTATCCTCGATATCTATCTATCTATCTATCTCTCTCTCTCTCTCTCTCTCTCTCTCTCTCTCTCTCTCTCTCTCTCTCTCTCTCTCTCTCTCGATATATATAGTAGCAACTGCTACTGTTCAGAGAATCAATGAAAGCTAAACAAAACAAACCAGCAACTACTGTATAAAGCTGAAGGTCAAGGTTTAGAAAAAAAAACAACAAAGCAAAACAAACTGGAGAAACAGTTCCTGCTTCTGCTCCTCTTTATTCTCGACAAATAACGATCTCTACACACAAAAAAAAGAAAAAAAGACGGACATCAACATTTTGTTGTTACTGCGTAAACACCCTCTTCAGGCATTTTTTGAAAAAAAACCCCAAAGAAACCCCGACACCTTCGATATAACCAAACAGTTTTGCCTGTCCCGGAGTAACGCTTTCTCATGGGAGAGTTAAACAGAAAGGAAATCTCCCTAATCCTCCAGTTTTTATCCCCCCCCCCCCCTCCCACCACGAACTATACTAGGAAGCTGAACAAAAGCTATGTATGTCTGACACCTCACCAAGCCAAGCCCATCCCACCCCACCCCACCCCATCACTACCCTGACATCTCACTTCAGACAGGTAAAAAGAAAATGGTATACACGGGCAGCATCACAAAAGAAAGGGAGCACACACACAGCACACACCACACCCACCCCACACACACATACACACACACAGAGACCCCCCCCCCCCCCCCCACGCACACACACACAAAGAGCCATACACACACACACATAACACACACACACACAGAGCCACACACACAAACACACCACCCACACACACACAGACACAGGGACACAAATTGGTCCTCCCCTCTTCCGAAGGGAACTAACTACTAGGCCTATGCTGGTTGAACAATGTCACACATTATCACCTAGGGAACACTTCTGCTACGCTGTCAGTACAGTACAGCACAGCATACAGAGCACGGGATGGCAAATGAAGGACTACACCCTCAACTGTCCCCCGTTTTTCCACAGGCTGCAGACGTTCACAGCCAACTAATAACGGTCATTAGGGGTAGGCAGGGGATCAACAGGAGTCGGGTGTGGCCCTTGACTATCTACAGGAAACGGGGTACAACCCCCGTAACTCTTAAAAGAGGACCTCAACCCCCCACCCCCCCTTTACTATACTTCCCAAACCTCTCCTCCACTTTCCTCTCCAACCCCACACAAGAGAGATGGGAGGAAGGGAGTGCCCTATGTCCTCCATTCATGGCCGCAGTGGTCATTACCCTTGTTTAACACCCTCTTTAGAGGACAAAAAAAAAAGAATAGAAAAGCAAGTATGAAACCCAGAGCGAGAGAGAGAGAGAGAGAGAGAGAGATGAGAGAGAGACAGAAGGAGAGAGAGAGAGAGAGAGAGCGAGAGAGAGAGACAGCAGAGAGAGCAGACGCCAGAGAGAGAGAGAGCCAGAGAGAGAGAGAGAGAGAGAGAGAGAGAGAGAGAAGAGAGAGAGGAGAGAGGAGAGAGAGGAGAGAGAGAGAACGAACGAGAGAGCGAGTGAGAGAGAGCGAGAGCGAGAGCGAGAAAGAAAGAAAGAAGAGAAAGAGAGAGAGAGAGAGAGAGAGAGAGAGAGAGAGAGAGAGAGAGAGAGAGAGAGAACACTGAAAGTAATTTATTGCCATTAACAGTACAGTCTTTTTGGCAAGGAGCACAGTGTGAACACGATTTCAGCAATATGCTTTTTGCAACAAGGAAATAATGAAAAGCCGAAAGAGGAGATCCAATTACTACATTCAACCGATTACATTGATTGTTATACATTATTTGTTATCGCAACTTGCGCGCGCACGCACGCACGCACGCACACAAACACACACTAGTGTCCTATTCCCCATTTGATTTGAAAAAAAAAAAAGAGAAAGAGAGAGAGGGAGAGAGGAGGGAGGAGGGAGGAGGAGGGAGAGAGAAGAGAGAGAGAGAGAGAGAGAGAAAATAAAGAGAGAGAGAGAGAGAGAGAGAGAGAGAGAGAGAGAGAGAGAGAGAGAGAGAGAGAGAGAGAGAGAGAGAGAGAGAGAGAAGTGGGTGGTGTCTGGAACCGTTACAGCAAGACATTTGTTTAGCAGCAACAACCAAAAACAAATAAATAAATAAATAAATAACCCCCCCAAAAGCAAAACACAAAGTAGAGGAGCTGCACAGTCGCATAGGAGCACACCAACCTTGCGATAAGTTCTATCGAGAAATGTGAAACAGTTCACAAGAAGCTGCTGTAACCCACACACAGGGACGGGATAGCCTAGTGGTTAGAACACTGCACTGGCAATCTGACCACCCGGGTTCGATCCCTGTTCAAGGGAGATATTTTCCCCTGGAGTTAACGTCAGTGCAGACTCCACTCTCCCCAAAAAGTCCTTCGGATGAGACTATAAACCGAGGCCCCGTGTGCGAACGCACGCAGAACATCTTGCGCACACGTTAAATCCTGTTCCGCTTTTCGTAAGAGTAGGCCATTGTGTGCCGGTGGGAACAGATGACAGAATGTATAAAAACGCATACACACGGGGGCTGGACGTAAAAAGAAGCCATAAGTGCTTAATCCATAATCCTCGATATAAAAGAATAATACAAAATAAATCAATCAAGATGATCCTACAGGACAGGACCAGGAAATGGTGACAGGGGGAGAAGAAAAGGGGATGGTGGAGGGGGAGGGGACACAGAAATAACCGACATCACTCAATAATTTCTGCTCCTGATCTGTTTCACTGGAAGAAAAAAGAAAGCCAAGTGACTGCTGCGAATATCACACACACACACACTCTGACACACACACACTCCATTGCCCCCCTACAGGCGATACACCCAGACTGCTAGTGCGTAGTACAGTAGTATGAAAGAACCAACCTACACAGTTTGTGACAAAACCCACAGGAATGGGCCACGGAGATGTCCCCCCCCTCCCCCACCACCTCCCCTTTTAAAAAAACACCTTTTCTTTCCTTCTTTGTTTTTTTTCTTTTAAAAACCAGAGTTGGGTTGAAAAGCCGTTGCTGTTCCCCAAGGCCATCAATTTTGTGCCAAGCTGCAGTGCAGAGCACAAGGAAACGGTTTACAAAGCAGAAACCCGAGCTGCCTTCAATAATCATGGGTGTAAGTGAATGTGCGCAGCATCTGATAAGTAGAAATCTAGGTTCTCTCGTACATATAATATATACTTTTATAAAGACATTTTCTTTGTTCATTTGATTTCAGGGGATAAATGTGTCTAAAAGTCCGCGAAAAATAATAGCATGTCCCTTTCAGCTCCTTTCGTGGGCCGTACAGCTTAGTTTGTGGGGTTATCTCTGTCAGCCACACAAACCTTCCTCAGGTCGCTGTATAATAAATAGCGTGCATCTTTTGAAGGATGTGTTCACCAATCTGGTTTTCTTTACCACAGGCACACAGGGGAGAAGGACCGAGTTTCAGCTTTGTGGACATGTGGAGATTTAGCCTGTCGTGCCCAGTGCGGAGTCTTAGATGACGAGCTGTTCTTCCCTTCTGACTTGGTGGCAGTCGTCCTTCTCTACTCTGGGTCGGGCCATAGAATTGATGATTGTTCTTTCAGAGAAGGCTGTTTTCGCACTGTTCTTTCTGTGCACCTTGCTTTGCAAGTTCATCAGCCTGTTTGTTGCCTGGTGCAGTACTCTATGAGACAGTCTTTGTAAGGCCATACAGTGCCGGGACGTGATGTGATTATACCATTATTCCTAGTTACCAAGCCTGCGAAACGAAACAAATAGCCGCTGAATGGTTGATTCAAGGGCACATACATACTCCATCCCATCTATCCATGGATATCAGATGCAACACTAGGTGCTCTACATGGGTTGCTGTTATCCAAACCAGACCTAAACCTGAGTCCTCTTCTACACTAGCAGCATATTTTGAAGTGCTTCCACCACTCTCTTGAAGCGTACTATTTTGGAGGAGTACAACAACAATATTTATAATAATGATAGCAATAATAATAATAATAATAATAAAGACAATAATATCAATGATAATGATATTAATGAATAACACCACCAACATAACAAGAACATAATGATAACAACAATAACAATAATGTTGACAACATCAGGCACAATAACAACAAAACAACAGCAACACAGCGTTCATCCTTCAAGAGCCATATGCATGAGAAAATTCAAGAGAGAGAGAGAGAGAGAGAGAGAGAGAGAGAGAGAGAGAGAGAGACAGACAGACAGACAGACAGACAGACAGACAGACAGACAGACAGACAGACAAAGACAAACTTGAGAGAGCTAGAGACAGAAAGACAGAAAGAAGAAGACGGGCGAACAAATACATCCATAAACAAAATTTTGTCAAATTTGCAGAACACTATTTTGTCAAAACTCGCAAACCAAAACCAACTAGCAACAAACACAATCCAACAACACCAGCAACAACAACAACCGGACACACATACACACACACACACACACACACACACACACACACACACACACACACACACACACACACACACACACACAAACACACACACTGTCTAATATCACAGCTTAAGAAAAGACGTAAAATGAATTTGACACACACACCCACACACACACACACACACACACACACACAACACACATAACACAACCAACACCACACACACACACAACACAACACACACACACAACCACACACAAAACTTTGATTACACACCACACACACACACACAACACACACACACACACACACACACACACACACACACACACACACACCAACAACGTCTAATATCTCAACTTAAGAAAGACGTTAAATGAATTTGAACACAACACACACACACACACACACACACACACACACACACACACACACACACAAACAAAACTCAACAACAACAACAACACTCGTGCCACCGATTCAAAGCACAGGAAACACTAGTGATGCCAAGACACACAGCACAAAGTGTGATCAATTCTTTGCCATCGTTAAATTACAAGCCAAATGTTACAAAAAGTACAGGGGAGGGAGGTTAATTAAGGGACGCGTGAAGGGAATGGATGCATGGATGCAGGCAGGTCAGGCAGCAGGATTTCGTTTTGTCACCTCCAGAGTTCCAGGCACCGAATATTAAAGGGGAGAACAGATCGATTGCACAGAGCAGTAAACACACGTCATGCGATGGAATGGCCGGTAACTGTCAATCATTGAAGAACGTCCTTCTCTAAGAATTCTCTCTCTCTCTCTCTCCTCTCTCTCTCTCTCTCTCTCTCTCTCTCTCTCTCTCTCTCTCTCTCTCTCTCTCTCTCTCGCATACACACAAATTGATACACACATATTTAAATCTCTCTCTCCCCCCCCCTCTCTCTCATACACACACACACACAAATTGATATCTATCTACCCCTCTCTCTCTGTCCATCCATCCATCCATCAAATAAGTAATCAAGCAATCTATCTATGTATCATGATCATGATTAACATCATTTTTAGGTGATGATGATGATGATGCTGATGAAGATAATTACTATTATATCATTACTGTTATCGTCAAGGAAATCTTCTTGTCTCATTGTTTATCCCATCGCTTTCATTCTAGCCTCTAGCCTCTAGCTTACCGCTACTGTCAACATCTGGCCAAACGGCACACAACTACCCGCCACACAACACTGCTTGTGTGGAACAATTGAATGAATGCATGAATAAATAAAGACATGTATGTATGGATGTATGTATGTATGTATGGATGGATGGATGGATGTGTGTGTATGTATGTATGTATGTGTGGACGCATGTTATGTGTGTGTATGTATGTGTGTATGTATGTATGGATGGATGGATGGATGGATGTGTGCATGCATGCACCTATGCGCGCGTGTGTGTGTCAATATGTGTGTGAGCACGCACGTGCTTCCTTGTTTACTTCTGCGCGAGAGTACGCATGTGTATGTGTGTTTACGTTTGTGTGCGTGTGCATAGGCGTATATGCGTGCGCTCTTTTGTGCATAAAAAAAGATAAACTCAAGATACCCAAACCATGCCAAAAAGAATCAATAAAGAAACAAAGAAAGACCCACCTTAAATCAAATAAAATCATCATCCAAATAAAATCATAGAGTATATATCGGAACTCAAATCACCCAAACAAAGACATGCCACAAATTGAAAAAAAAAAAGAACCAACAAAAAACAAAACAAATGAACACACACAAAAAAACAATAATAAAAGCTAACAATAACACCCTCCCCACCCAATCCTAAAAAAAAAGAAAAAAAGAAACCTAACTAGAAGAAAAACAAACAAACCAACCAACAAAAAACCACACATTCCACTACAGGTCGCCAATGCATCAACCAAACAAACACAATGCATCCTTGTCTGGCTACAAAAGCTTTAAGTATTCGGGATGGGGGGGAGGGGGGGGGGGGGAGAGAGCGGGGAGATGGGGAAGAAAGGGGGGAGGGGTGAAGGGGGAGGGGGTGGTGTAGGAAGTAAGGTAGGGGCCAGGAGAGAGGAAAGAGGGGGGTGGGGGTGGTAAGCAGGTACAGACATTACCGCAAGGACAGTATCACCAAGCAGACAGCACAGAGAGAGAGAGAGGAAGAAGAAAGATGAAGAAGAGCAGCATAGCACCACATAACAACCATAACACCAACACCAACAACCTACCCTTGGCCTTGACTCCTTTCCTCTTGGGAGGATCAGCATTCACTGTGTCGGGAGGACAAGAAACGTTTAAAACACCACACCACGCCGCGTCTTCATCTCACAACCAGCCAACCAACCAACCAACCAGCCAACCAGCCAACCAACCAACCAGCCACCCCAAACAGAAGCCAAGCAACCAACTAATAAGAAGTATATAAATTTCTCGCCCTCTTGAGACATTAAAAGTTCATATTCGTAAACAAACAAAAATGTTTGTCTGGTTCCGACGTTGTAGGTGCCGGCTTCATTATCACAACCAAGCCACCCTAACACAAACCAGCCAACCAACTAAGAAGTAAGTATACAAACAAGAAAACGTCTGTGTACTTTCGCAGTTGTATATACTCACTTGTAAATCTCTCAATTACATCCATCAATGATAGTCGACTTTTCCATTTTTGTTATTCAAACTGTGATGTTTATATTTATGCGGGGATTGTTTATATTCAAGGCAAAACTACTAGCGTAACAATCGTCATTCTTCATTCGTGGAAAAAAAAAATCTCAGTGTACGGCTTACCAAATAGGCACAGTATGAAGCCCCCCCCCCCCCCCCCCCTTAAAAATACCCCCCCCCCCCCCCCCCCCGCCCCAATCCAAAACAATATTATCAAACAAACCAAAACCACCAACAACACAACAGCCAGCAAGAAAACAATAAAACTGTCATACACGCAATCTTCTCACCCATCGTGTATTTCCAGTCAACCAGTGATTCTCAGATAAGATAGAGACCATGTTGATTGATCTCCACAATGTTTACGACAGAGTACTCTGAACAACAGCACCCTGACTCTCCCCCAACAACTAAACAAAGAGTCCTCTCTGGGCGTGTACCTTTCCTTGCCTTGTTTTCAAATCAGGGCCATCCCCGGGCTAAATTCACTCCTACTGAGACAAATGTTTAGATTCATGAAAGGGGTGCTGTCACTGGAGGATCGAGGTGGCAATCGCCATTTCGTGGACGCTACCTATCTCAGTCAGTCTGGCTTCACACAAACATTTGCTACCATTGTCAGTGACGAAGCTTCGTAGGTGGTGTCCTGCACATGCTGGGTCACAAAAGCTAGTGATACATCATCCTTTTCGACTTTGTGGTTAAGCTGGACCGTTTGAACCTGACTGTTTGGGCCATAACAGGACGAACAGCCATGTCAAACGTTTGGACCTGCCAATATAAAAAAAAAGGACGAAGAGCCATACTAAACGTTTGGACCTGTCAGTGTAAAAAGGACGAACTGCCACACCAAACGTTTGGACCTTTCAGTGCGAAACGGACGGACTGTCACACGTTTAACTAAAAGGTGCGAAAGGTAAAAGTCGCTGCGAGTCTAAAAGTTTCAACCGCACACATGTGACAGACACAAACTCGCCCGCGAAACATGTCCGCAAGCTTCAAACTGACCAGTGATCGGCTGGAGGATGCAAGTTGTCCGTTAGAGAAAGAACAGCGCCTACACCAATCCAAACAGTCGGGTTGAACCCAACGCCTCCAGCCACCTCTCTCCAGAGGTACATGTTTACGGTGGCATACGATCCGCTTTGGACCTCTTTTGCCTGTGACCGTCCCGGCCGTACGTTTCGGAAGCCTAGTGTGTCTCCCCCCTGATTAAACGCCTCTGAAGTCACCTGGCAGCAGAGCAGGGCTTCTTCTTGCTGCTAGCCTCACAGGGGCCCAAATATTGATGGCCCATTGTGGACTACTGGCTCTGAGAGTGTAAGAGAACCAGCGGGGGTGGGTGTGATTGTTTGTGTTGTTGAGATTGGGATGAGTGGCGTGGGAACAGCAGCTGCACTGGCACTCCACAAATGAAACTGGACAAATACGCACACACATATATATGAGAGAGAGGAGGGAAGAGAGAGAGAGAGAGAGAGAGAGAGAGAGAGAGAGAGAGAGAGAGAGAGAGACAGAGACAGAGAGAGAGAGAGGGAGAGAGAGAGAGAGAGGGAGGGAGGGAGGGAGAGAGAGAGAGAGAGAGAGAGAGAGAGAGAGAGAGAGAGAGAGAGAGAGAGAGAGAGAGAGAGAGGAGCGCACACAGACAAGTTCACGCTCGCGCGCGTGCACACTCCACAGCCCTACAAGGAAAGAGGGCAGGAGTGAAAGAAAGACAAGGCAACACAAGTCATACACGTGATACTTACTTGTTAGGACGCACAGCAAGAAGAGGTATTCCGTGTAGGAAATGATCCCTGCACACCAAATAACTGAACGTTACACACTGGACATAATCATTTTGGGAGAAACAGATAAACACATGCCTCTCTCTCTCTCTGTCTCTGTCTGTCCCGCCCCCCTCCCCCCCCCCCGCCCCCCTCCTCTCTCTCTCTCCCTCTCTATCTGTCTGTCTCTCTGTCTCTGTTTCTTTGTCTCTCTCCCTCTCACTTCTGAAAACTTGCTGGGCAGATGAGTCAAGAGGAAACACACACACATGCGCCCATATACAGACAAACGGACTGTAAGACAGTAATAGACACGATAGACGCCTGCACATACACGTTACACCCCCCCCCCCCCCCCCCCCCACACACACACACACACACGCAGACACAGCACACACACACACACACACACACACACACACATGAGAGACAGAGAGAGAGAGAGAGAGAGAGAGAGAGAGAGAGAAGAGAGAGACAGAGACAGACAGACGACAGATAGACAGACAGAAGCAGAGAATAACAAAGACAAAGACAATAATTATTTGTGATAAGCATTTAAGCCCATTCGAGTCACAAAGGGACAGTGGGAGGGGGATTGGGCACAAAACGCATGTTAGCGAGAGAGTGAGTGAGTGAGAGAGAGAGAGAGAGAGAGAGAGAGAGAGAGAGAGAGAGAGAGAGAGAGACTGCTCCCCTATCATAGTACACTTTCTCACTTATTACCCCTGTTCAACCCCCCCCCCCCCCCCCCCCCCCCCTCTCACGTTAAAAAGTCAACATCTAAATGCCCAAACAGCAGGCACACTTGGACTATCAACATGATGTCACACCGCTACGCCCCCCCCCCCCACCAACCAACCCCCTCTCCCTCCCTCCCTCTCTCACTCCACCCACAACTTCCTTCTTCAGCCTGAAGACACCGTCTCTGCAGGATGGCTGTCACACGGTAAACTATCTTCACAAAGATCACCAGGCCCGAGGCAGGCAAAACAAGAAACCACCGTGAGAAAATCGTCTTGTTGTTCTTGTTCTTCTTCTTCTCCTCCTCCTTCTCCTACCTATTCATCTTCTTCTTCTTCTCCTACCTCTTTCTCTTCTTCCCTCACGCCTGAAAAGAAGTCGTCCCAGCACAGCACTGAATTTTTTTTCCAGGTCGTGTCTCTTGGGAAAACTTAACCTGGCGGAGCCCATCCCTCTCCAGATACAGGGTGCATGCTGGGTATGTCTGGATTTCCGTAACCTACCAAAAGCTGATGTGGATTACGAGATCACTAAGGTGCGTGTTTGATCTTCTGCATGTGTACAGGTAGGTATACGCACGAATACAAGTATGGTGCAAGCAGGTCTGCCCAGAAAGTTGACCAGGGAGATTTGTTGGTTTCAGAAATGACTATAAACATTTAAAACACACAGCATTTTGGAATCATAGCAACAACAAGCTTGTATAGTTTATGGTGTGTGCTCAATTAAGCAATAAAATTAGCATGAACATGACGGCTGCTGAGCTGCAAAATGTGAGCCAACAACAAAACATTTTCATCGACTGCAATCTGTGCAGTTGTTTACAACTCCCCACCCTCAATTCACCGGAGCCGCCGCCGCTAGTCGAACCCGCGACTTCAAAACCCCACAGCAGGAAAGTGAAACGCTCTGTCCACTCCAGCTTCAGCGTCCGTCCGCCTGAGAAAATAACGACGTAAATCCGAAACAAAAAAGACTAGAGACAGACAGACAGACAGACAGGCCATAAAGCAGGCTGTTATCACACACAATGTTGGACGACGACCACGATGACCACAATCTCATTTCTCTGCACGCCAAGTCACCCTAACTCCAATAAACCACCGCCTGCGCACGATATGTCCTCTTGTGATTACACGTCTAAACCACGCGGAGCAAACGTCTTATCCAGTGCGCACTTGGGGTCTCCCAGAGATTCCACGATGAGAAGAAAGACAAGAATGAACGGTGTGGGCGACTCCCAGGCAGGGGTGTTTAAGCTGAGGAGCGTCCAACAACCACAAACAACAACAAACCACACTAGGTTGCGTGTGGGTGACTCCACCCTCTAGGGTTGGAGCTGGCCATCTGCAGAGTAATGTCGTCTGATGTCAGCCGCCTTTACCCCGCATAACTCAGGCCTGCAGCAGTGATGGGGAAGATGTCCTGTCAGATCTCCCACAGTCACTTTATTAACAGGGCGCAAAGATTGCAGTCAGAAAGCGTTGGCTGGAAAGCGACGTGGAGGGAGGGAGGGCTCTGCAAATAGCCCCGAGATGGAAAATAGCTCACACTATCTTGCCTGTCAAATAAGCAACACCACAGACAATAAACACAACCAAATCAGAAACAGACAGAAAGGTACACAGCGTAAACAGCAGATACGTTGTAGTTCAGCTTAGTCTGTTGGCACTTTTGTGATATCAGACTTTTTGGAAAAAGGCATAATAAAAGAAAACTAGCAGAAGGAAAACAGATAAAGAAGCAGAAACGAAAGAGATAAGTTACCATAAAACTTTAGAAATAGATACAGAAATTATCCAAACTACATCACTCGTTTTTTCTGCTTTCAGCACAACTACGCTAACCAGTGGCATTGGAATGCAAGATTTCGTTTCCCGCTGTTCCCACGCTGCTTCTTTCAATCTCTCCATCCCAGCCCTACCCAGAATAGCTATGTCGCATCATCGGGGTCAGAACAACACAGGGAGCCCCCAATGTCAGGCCGCCGTGGGGCCACCAGCCATAGGGGCCCTGCACTGCTGCTGGGTCACTTCGGTGGTGTTCAGTGGTGCCTGTTTTGAGCTAACATGCGCAGGACACCACCTACTAAGCCCCGTACTGACAATGATGGCTCAGTCACGAGCGGGTCAGGTAATTTGAGCAACTCTCAAAATCGCATCCGTAAAGTGGATGATTCGACTGTGTGGTTCTAATCTTTCCAATCAGCCTCTAACACACTCATTCTGGGTTGAAGCAGGTCGGAGTAGGTTAATATAATCCCTGTGATTCGAGCCCATGATCTTCCAGCCCATAACCCAAGGCGCTAACCACTGCGCAATGAAAGCTGGCGAACGTCAGATTCTTTGTAAACAGTGTTTTTGTTTGTTAGTTTGTTGCTTTTTTCTTCTCGTTCCTCGCTAGAGCTCCGAGGTTCAGCACTGGTGAGGTTTTCCGAATGCAGCCCTTTATACCGACTGTTAAGGTAGCCGCATTTCCACTTCGCAGATGATGTCTAAACACAACACCAGGTGTATCATTTTGTAACAATTGATAATTTTGTTATCTATTCCAACCGGCAAGAATGCCTAGTCTTGTCTAAGGCGAAGGGGTTTACCGGTTGCGTAAAATGTTGCTACGAGGTTTATAGATCTTCCGGGGTACTTTGAGAGTGGATTTGGTACTGCCGTTTATCACAGAAGAAAACCCGAACAGGTGCCTCAGTAGCCATACAGCATGACGGGCCATACTATTTGTCATTACTTTCATTTTCAGCTGGTAAGCAATGCTGCGATCTGTCCAGGCTGTAACATCTCAAAGTGAGAGCTGGAATCACCAATGCAAGATTTCGATGAAGAACCAGTCAGATGCCCAGGATAAACCTCAAGTGAACCCTACAAATGAAAACAGACTGGAGCTGCAGATACCCTGAGCAGAGCTCTTAAAGAATCATAGGGTATGGAATTTATTTTGAATTTATTTTTCGCCAGTTGAGCCATCATCTTAAATAAGCTTTAAAGCAATATTAAATTAGTTTGAGTGTGCGTATTCGGGCGAGTGTGTGACTGTGAGCGTGTGTGTGTGTGTATGTGCACGCGCACGTGTATGTGTGTATGTGGAAGTGCGAGCGTGCGTACATGCACGCGTGCAGCATATGCATGCGTGTTTGCGTGCATACGCATATGCGAACATGTCAAAGCGTGTGCATGTTAGAATGCATTTACTCTGCTATACTACCGCGTCACCATCGGTTCCATTCACTACAGAGTAAGTAATATGCCAGAGCTGACTAGACTAGCCTAGCCAGCCGCCTTTCTTGTGGGGTGGCATGGCCTCAGCCCCACACACCGCTTCTTGGCCCGCTCTACCCTGCCTTTGAAGTCATTATCAGCCTGGCTTGCGCCGGACAATACCCCGCCTATATGACACTGTGCTTCTCCACTCCTGTGGAAACATATTGGCCAAAATATACCCGGGGGCGGCCAGGGGTGGTGGGTTGGGTGGGGTGGGATGGGGGATGGGGGTGGGAGAGGGAGAGGGTGTAGGGGGTGGCGGGGGGGAGAAGGGAGGGGGAAGGGGAAGTAAAGGGAAGGTGTAGAGGTGGTGTGTTCTTCGCGACAGAAATAGAACACAGTACCCACGCATGCACGCGCACGTGCATGCACACAAATATACACACGCGCACACTCGCGCGCGCGACACACACACACACACCACTACACACACCACCACTACACCACTACCACCACATCGCCACCACACACCCCACCGTGACCACCACAACCAATAACAAAAACAGCAGAACATGTTGATACATGTGTATACACACATACACACAACACCACACACACACACACTCACACACACATCACACACACACACACACACACACACACACACACACACACACACACACACACACACACACTGACGAACACACAAACCTAAACCTTAAAGAAACATATTCTAAAAGAAATTGTGTGTGGGGAGTTGAACGAGTTCAAAGCAGTGTAGGTAAGTTAAAGTGAACGCAGTTGGGGCAGGCAGTACCCAGACAGGCCTTGTGAAGTGGTGAACAAGACTGATGGGCTTGATACTGCACACCCCTGATCTGGCTGTACCAGCCACAACTTCCAACAATAACAGAAAAACCAAAACGAAACAAAACACACGAAAAATCTATCTATCTATCTATCTATCTATCTATCTATGTATCTATCTATCTATCTGTCTTCTATCTATCTATCTATCTATCTATCTATCTAACTATCTATCTACCACCTATTACTACCATCTACTATCTATCTACATATCTATCTATCTATCTATCTATCTATCGATCTATCTATCTATCTATCTGTCTATCTGTCTGTCTGTCTTCTGTCTGTCTGTATATCTCTTTCTTCTGTCTGTCTGTATTCTGTCTGTCTATCTTCCTATCTGTCTATCTATCTATCTATCTATCTATCTATCCTCCGTCTAGCGACGCATGGTGAATTAAGGGGCTGAGGATTTTTACGATCTCCAGTTTTGTACCTTTACAGTCAACTTCAGAGTAGCTGCCTGCTGACTTATTCCCTTTGTGTATGGATATCACATGCAGAGGTCAAATATGCGCGATAACGATCCCTGTAATCTATTAATACAATATCAATACTAATCTCCGAAGTCGGATGGATTTAATGGTGAATTTTAAAGCAACAAATCGAACCTCTTTCTGAATCGGTGAGTACGGAAACACGATACATGAACGCAAAGGGATCAACATCCCTGAAGTCGTGTATATGCGTATCTTCAATGGTGGGCCAAAGTGGATACGCCAGTAACTTTGTGAACCTCGGAGCTGAAGTCCGGGTGATAGAAAACAACATAAGAACAGAGAGAGATTGGTTTTAAGGTGCAAAATGTGGTGTGTGTGTGTGTGTGTGGTGTGTGCGTAGTGTGTGTGTAAGTGTGAGTGTGTGTGTGTAGGAGAAATGTGTGTGTGTGTGTGTGTGTGTGAGTGTGTGTGTGTGTGTGTGTGTGTGTGTGTGTGTGTGTGAGAGAGAGTGTGTGTGTGTGTGTGTGTGTGTGTGTGTGTGTGTGTGTGTGTGGTGTGTGTGTGTGTGTGTGTGTGTGAGAGTGTGTGTGTAGTGTTGTGTAGTGTGTATGGTGAGGTGTGGGGTGTGTGTGTTGTGTGTGTGTGTGGAGGTGTGTGTGGTGTGTGTGTGTTGTGTGTGTGTGTGTGTGAGTGTGTGTGTGTGTGTGGTGTGTGTGTGTGTGTGTGTGAGAGTGTGTGGTGAGGTGAGAGTGGTGTGGTGAGAGTGTGTGTGTGTGTGTGTGTGTGTGTGTGAGTGTGTGTGTGTGTGTGTGTGTGTGTAAGTGAGTGAGTGAGAGTGTATGTGTGAGTGATCGAATAGGGATCGAACGGGATTTTCTTGCTTTATTTATTTATCTATTTATTTTATTTTATGCCTTTAAAAAAAACACTTCTGTTACTTCGAGGATAACGGAATGAGCACTCATGTGCTTCTCTTTATATACAGTTTCCTGTGTGTATGCAGTTTTGTAAATTTTTCACCCGTTCCCACCGGCACACAATGGCCTACTCTTCCGAAAAGCGAAACGGGTTTTAACGCGTGCGCAAAATGTTCGGGCGCGTTCGCACACGGGACCTCGATTTATAGTTTCGTCCAGACATTTTAGGCGGGGCGCTAGCTCTAGACCACAAATCCACAGTCGTTATCCTTGCAGTTGTTGTTGTTGTTGTTGATGTCATCGTCGATGTTTCTGAAG
>CM054144.1:15300929-15310929 GCA_028751875.1 Rapana venosa | reverse complement strand
GTAAAAGAACCCACGGCAAAAAGAGAGTTGTCTCTGGCAAAATTCTGTAAGGAAAAACAGCCAGTTACTCTCATAGGGAAACAAATATAGTTGCAGACAGAAAAAGAAAAGAAAAAAAAAGTAATGGGCGGCGCTGCTCTTGTGGCGACGCGCTCTCCCCGACCTCGGGGAGAGCAGCCTGAATTTCACGCCGAAAAATCTGCCGTGACTTAAAAGTGGTATCAAAAATAAATAAATAAATAAATAAATAAATAAACAAACAGTACTTCACAATGGATCTCTGTGGGAAATTCATCACATTGGCGGGAGAGGAGCACAGGAGAGAGGGGAGGAAGGGAGAGGAGAGGAGAGGAGAGGAGGCGGAACATTGACAAGGATGAGAGAGACATTGGCCTACTCAGCCTTTCTTTTCTTTTCACTGTCTCTCTCTGTCTCTGTCTGTCTGTCTGTCTCTCTCTCTCTCTCTGTCTCTCTCTCTCTCTCTCTCTCCCTCTCTCTCTCTCTGTCTCTCTCTCTCCTGTTTTGTTTTTAGCCATAAAAGAGACAGCGTGTGAGGAACAGATGATGGATGGAGGAGGTATCAGGAGGGGTTTTCCTGAAGGGGGAAACAGGTGAATGGTGCTGGGGGGACCTTGTACGTGACGTACAGCTAACAGGAAAGGCGGGGGGTGGGGGTGTGGGGGGTGGGGGGTGGCGGCTACACCGCTTGACGCAGAGGGCGCATAAACAATATTGTCTGTCTGCCTGTCGCTCCATCTCCTCGCCTTCCGCTCTCTCTTTCTGTCTCTCTCTCTGTGCTGCTCCGTCATCTCTCTCTGTGTCTGTCTCTCTGTGCCGCTCCGTCATCTCTGTCTGTCTGTCTCTCTCTCTGCCGCTCCGTCAGCTCTCTCTGCTGCTCCGTCATCTCTCTCTCTCCCCCTCCTCCTTCTCTCTCTCTCTGTTGCTCCGTCATCTCTACCCCCCTCCCCCCTTCTCTCTCTGTGCTGCTCCGTCATCTCTACCCCCCCTCCCCCCTTCTCTCTCTCTGCTGCTCCGTCATCTCTACCCCCCCCCCCCCTTCTCTCTCTGTGCTGCTCCGACATCTCTACCCCCCCCCCCCCCCCCCCTTCTCTCTCTCTGCTGCTCCGTCATCTCTACCCCCCCCCCCCCCCCCCCCTTCCTCTCTCTGCTGCTCCGCATCTCTACCCCCCTCCCCTTCTCTCTCTCCTCTATCTGCTCCGTCATCTCTCCCCCACCCTTCCCACCTTCTCCTCTCTCTGCCCGCTCTCTTACCCCCCCCCCCCCCCCCCCCTTCTCTCTCTCTGCTGCTCCCGTCATCCTTACCCCCCCCCCCCCTTCTCTCTATGCTCCCGTCATCTCTCCCCCCTCTCCTCTCTCTCTCTCTCCTCCCAATCCCTCCCTCTATGCTGCCCCCGCAATCTCTCTCCCCCTCTCTCCTCTATTGCCTCCCCCCTCTCCCCTCCCCCCCCCCCCCCCCCCCTCCCAACTCTCTCTCTAATGCTGCCCCGTCATCTCTCTCTCTATGCTGCCCGTCACTCTCCTCTCCATCTGCTGCTCCGTCATCTCTCTCTCTATGCTGTTCCGTCATATCTCTCCCCACCCCCCCCCTCCCTCTATGCTGCTCCGTCATCTCTCTCTCCCTCTCTCTCTCTGCTGCTCCGTCATCTCTCTCTCCTCTCTATGCTGCTCCGTCATCTCTCTATGCTGCTCCTCATCCCTCTCTCTCTATGCTGCTTCGCATATCCTCTCTCCCCATGCTGCTCCGTCAATCTCTCCTCTCCTCATCTCTATGCTGCTCCGTCATCTCTATGCTGCTCCGTCATCTCCTGCTACTCCTATGCTCTGCTCCGCCATATCTCTCTCTCCTGCTCTCTCCGTCATCCCCCCTCTCTCTCTGCTGCTCCGTCATCATCTCTCTCTCTCTATGCTGCTCCGTCATCTCTATGCGTCTCCCATCTCTCTCTCTCTCCTCTCCTCTCTCTCTCTCTCTCTCTCTCTGCTCCCGTCATATATCTCTCTCCCCCCCTCTCTCTCTCTTCTCCGTCCTCTCTCTCTAGCTGCTCCATCATCTCTCTCCTCTCTCCCATGCTGCTCCGTCATCTCTCTCCTCCCCATGCTGCTCCGTCATCTCTCTTCCCCCCCCCCCTCCCCCCTCTCTATGCTGCTCCGTCATCTCTCTCCCTCTGTCTGTCTCTCTTCCTTCCCCCTGCTCCGAGCTTTTAAATTCAAACAATCCATACTTATATCTGATACTACTACAAGTTATTGCCCCCCCCACCCCCCCCCCCCCCCAGCCCCCAATTTTCCACCTTAAAACCACCACACTTATACCGGGTTTCTGGAGGGGAGAGTTTTATGAATAAAAGGGGGGGGGGTAGTCCAGGGGTTATTAGATCCACAGGCGGTCGCTTGACGACAGTGACAGAGCTGCCAAGTTTCCAGTTTTGTCTCCATAAAAGGAATCTATCTGAGTGAAATTTTCCCCTTGAAATTCTCACACACACCCACACACACACACAACACACCACACACAACACACACACACACACAAATCCTTCGGATAGACTTAAACCGGTCCCCGTGTGCGAACGCTGCAGAACTCTTGCGCACACGTTAAATTTCCTTTTTGTTTTCCCGTTTCCCGATAAAGGTAGGCCTATTGCCCCCCGTGCCGGAACAGTGCCAAAATGCCCAAAACCCCAACACACAACATCTAAAAAAGACTTTGAGGCTTATTCCATTTTCCTCTTTTATAAAATAATTTAAACACCCATTAAAATAAAACCAACCCACCAAAACAAACCCACCAAAAACACACCCCACAACAAAACCACTGTGGCGGGTTTCGTGCCGCGGTCCTTCGTGCTTTCCCAATAGGCGTTTAAAAAAAAAACATACAAAACTAACCAAACTCGTAACTGGTGAGGCCTATATTCGTTTTCCTTCTTTTTTCTTTAAACTTTCACAACAACAACCACAAACCAAAAAACAACCCCCAATTTTATAAGTATTGGCGCCAACACAACACACAAAAATAAAATTGGTGGGATTTTGAACCCCTCCCCTTTTTTCATTGGAGACAGTTAACAATTTAATTTATTAAATTTTTAAATCGAGGAAAAAAAAGGGTTTGTTAAAAGTGGGGGGGGGGGAGGGGGGGGGGGGGGGGGGGGGGGGTAGAAATTTAAAAAAAAAAAAAAAAAAAAAACAAATAACAAAAACAAAAACAAAGGAAAAAAAAAAGGGGGAAAAAAGAAAAAAAAAAGATAACAAAAAAAAAAAAGAGAAAAAACCGACCTTTTTTGAAAGAAAAAAAAGGGGAAAAGAAAAAACCAAAAAAAAGAAACAAAAGGGGGGGGGGAAAGGGGGGGGGGGGGGGGAAAATGAGAATTCAAAACCCAAAAAAAAAAAAGGGGACCAAAAATTTTAAAATAAATTTCGAAATTCGGGGGGAAAAAAACAAACCAACCCCAAAAAAACCACTCCAACAAAACAAAAACAAAAGAAAAAAACCAAAACCCCCCCCCAGCTAACATCCACCCCCCCAAAAAAAGCCCGCCCCCCCCCGTTCAACCCCCTCCCCCCAACCCCCCCCCCCCCCCCCCCCCCCCCCCAAAAAAAAAGAGAAAAAAAGGGGAAAAAAAAGAACGACAAGATGCTTGCCTACCCCCTCAGGCTCCTTAAGCCCATTGGGAAAACAGCTTTTTCAAATTTTTTTTAAACAGGCCACTCAACGACGCCCCAAGGAAAAAAAAAAAAAAAAAAGCGGGGGCTTCACAAATTATAATAAAAAATAATAAAATAATACAAAAATAAAGAATTTATACAGCCTATAACTTGCAAAAGAAATCAAAGAAACTACCATTCAAACCCATTCCTACACATGACAACCAAAGATAACAGTTTTAAGAAATTCAAATACCAACAACGAGCACGCACAGCGCACCACGCACGCGTGCGCGCCCCACACACACTTGGGTGATGCGTTTATTTATACATTGTGTGTGTGTGTTGTTGGTGCCGCGGCGCCGTGCGTGACTTGTGTGTTGTTTTAGTGTGTAATGTATTTTTATTTTAATTTAATTTTTTTTAATTTTCTTTTTATTCGGGATAGAATGTTTTTTGTGTGTGTAATGTGTTTTTGTGTTGTGTTGTGGGGGGTGTTGTGTGGGGGGGTGTGTGTGTGTGTGTGTGTGTGTGTGTGCCACTTTCAGTCACTGCAGATTTCTCTGCAAGAAATTCGTGCTGTTCTCCCTGGAGAGACCGTGTCGCCACAAGAGTAGCGCCACCCATTAATTTTTATTAAAAAAAAGTTTCCTGCCTTCATGTATATATGTTTCCGCATCAGAATGGCTTTTTTTGTACAGCACTTGGTCAGGGGCAACTCTCTTGTTGCCGGGGGTTTTAACAGGCGCTGATTGCCTGTTGCAAATGGGACATCGCTGTATGGTCTCATCCGAAAGACTATAACCCAGACCACCACTCGGATCTAACGTATGGGTGGAAAAGTCTGGGGTCAAACAAAGATCGAACCCACACTTCTCGCTTCCAAAGAGGGTCCGATACCTCCTCTATACCCCCGGCCCGAATCCAAATGTCTATGAGAACTCAGAAATAATAATAATAATAACAATAATAATAATAATAACAATAATGTATTTATATAGCGTTGAATCTTGTAAAGCAAACAAATTTAATGCTAACATCCACTAAAAAGCAAAACTTTTTTTTTTCAAATAAAAATAAAACACATAAAGCAAAACATTTTTTTTTCTAACAAAGTATAAACACAAACCCCCCAAAAAAAACAACAACAAAAAAAAAACAAAAAACAAAAAACCCAACAACAAATTTTCTAAAAAAAATCACACAAAACACAAAACCCACACACACACACAACACACACACACAAACACACACACGTAAACCCCCCCACCTCCACCCCAGCGCAGCACACAAACCACAAACAAAAAAACACACCCCACACACAAACACACACACACAACACACACACAACACAAAACACACAACACAACACACCACCCCCAACACACACACACAAAACTTTTTTTTCTTGTCTAAACTAAACGCAACAAATTTAAAGAAGGGCAGTGGAGACAAAAAAAGAAGAGTAAAAATGGAGAGAAAGCGAAGAGACATCCTTGATGAGACTATAAATCGAGGCCCGTGTGCGAACGCATGCAGAACATCTTGCGCACACGTTAAACCCTGTTCCGCTTTTCGAAAGAGTAGGCCATTGTGTGCCGGTGGGGACAGATGACAAAATTTACAAAACCGCATACACACGGGGACTGGATGTAAAAAAACCACACATGAGTGCTTATTCCATTATCCTCGATATAAAAGAAAAGAAAAAAAAGAAAGAAAAGAGAAAGACATGGCAGACAGAGAGACAGACAAGACAGAGAGACAGACAAGACAGAGAGCGACACATGGTACATTTGTGGAGGAAGCAGTTGTCTGCTATAGTCACGTAGTGGTAAATTGAAGCAGCCTGCCTTGTAGTAGTTGCCACACTGCAACGGAGAGCTCAACTCTGCTGCTGAAGCAGTTTGTGCACTTTCGTAACCGAACAGGGTGGATGTGTGTGGTGTGTGTGTGTGTGTGTGGTGTGTGTGTGTGTGGGGTGTGTGTGGTTTGGGGTGCGGCGTGCGTGCAGTGCGTGGGGTGGTGTGTGTGTGTGTGTGTTTCGATGGATGTGTGTGTGAGGTGTTCGGATGTGTGTTGGTGCGTGTAGTGTGTATGTGTGTGCTCGAGTTCGTGTGTGGTGTGTGTGGGGGTGTTTGTGAAACTGCAGTTTTGTGTGTGTGTGTGTGTGTTGTTGTGTGTGGGTGTCAAACTGCAGTTTATTTGGGAACTTGTCGACACTTCGGGACTCTGTTTTGACAGCCTGCACACACCTGAAAACCAGTCACAAGCACGCGCGCACAACAAAATTCGCACAGAGAGAGAGAGAAGAGAGAGAGAGAGGGGAGAGAGAGAGAAGGAGAGAGGAGAAAGGGGAGAGGACAGAGACGAAAACAGAGCAGGGAGAGCTCTGAAAAGAATTTATTCATAAAACAGGTCGTTGGCCCATACTCGAAGAAGGGGGCTGCTGATCAAATCAAAGACTCATGGTAAAGACTAAACGGTAAGGAACAAATGCAACACAAATCCATAGTAGGAAAAAAAACAACTAACAACCAAAGGAAAAGAAAAAAAAACGAAAATGAAAAGAAAATGTTCGACGTCATGATATCACTTATTCTAAAGGCTTTGCATCAGTGTCAAGGTAAATTGCTAATGACTTCAGGATTGCTACATCCGAGGAGGAAGTAAACAGGGCCTAAATAAAGTTAGTCTGGCTGGTATTTTTCCTGGGACGTACTCCCTTCACTCTTCTTTTAATTGGATTCCAAACTTTTTGCCCCGCTCGTCTATCATCTTCTATGTTTTGTCTCTTTCCCCTTTCCTCCCCCTTTCATTCAAAGTGACAACAATCGAAAGCAAGAATGTATTATGTATGTATATTTCATCTCTATCTATGCATTATTTTGTATAGATATATGTTATTACGACGACGAATATATGTATGTAATTGAGTAGGAAGGATAGAATGTATGTATGAGGTAGGAGATTTGTATGTAGGTAGGTATGTAGGGTAGGTAGTTGATTTATGTAGGGATGGGATGTTAGGTATGTATTGTAGCATGTATGTATGTATGAGGGAGGTATGTATGTAGTGGGGTATGTTGTATTGTAGTAGAGGGAAATATGTGGAGGATGAAGGAAAGGGATGTAGGTAGCAGGTATGTAGGTAGGCAGGTATGTATGTATTAGTATGTAGGTAGGTAGGCAGTATGGGAGGTTGGGAAAAGTAATACCAGGGAGGTAGGGTTTTTAAATTTTTGTTTAAACAGCTTTAAACCCGCAAGCCGTCTGGACTGACTAATTCTTGACCAGATCTCAACAAAGGCAACCAATTCACTTCCCGGTTTTAAAGATCTAATTTCTCTCTTTTTTTTCCGATTCAGTTTCAACAACAATCGAGGGAGAGGAGATAGGAACCACCCTCCAAATGCTGGCCCCTAGAGAAGCTGGTGTCTCTGACACCTTGCTCCCCAACGACCATATAGGTTATGGGAACACCTTTACCTTTTTATAACAATTGGAGTGGGAGATGTGTTTCCACCCATCAGTGCAAGTCACACCGACAGTGAAAGCACTTCACTGACAGCTTACCGGGTGTGAACACCTCTCTCCAAAAAAAAAAAAAAAAAAAATCACTGGGTCACTTTCTATGCACTTCACCTCCCCGGGAGTGTCACGTCATTTCCGATGTGCAAGTTCATAAAGAAATCAATAATAATTAATCTTAGAATGTGGTTATTATAGTTGTAACACCATGCCTGGCCCTTTTCTACATAGTTTGACTTTTTGAAACAAACTGTGTGCTTTATAAAAACACGACTGCTCCCAAGGTAAGTCAAAAGGGGTGTGTGTAGGGGAGGGGGGGGGGGGAATTCAAAGCACGGCAGGGGGTGGGGTAGGGGTGCGTGGGAGGGGGAGAAGAAAAAGGCCCAGAAGGAAGTGGGGAGCTGATCACGAATACTGCACGCATGCCATGTGAAATGTGTATACGTGTACCACACGAACCCTTAGCCTACAGCCTTTCACAGCAGCAGAGGACCCACAGACTTGACAGAGCTTTTGTACCAGGACAGAGAGGCCACTGCCAACCCCACTGCCTACAGCTCTCCCCCCCCCCCCCCCCCCCCCTTCCTGCTGAATGGCTGTTCAGTCCCTGTGTATGTATATATGTATGTATGTGTATGTATGTATGTATATGTATGTATGTATTTAGCCGTCAGCGCCTGGGCTTTATCACAGTTCTTGATTAAACCATTGACGCTGGGGGCAACAGCAAAGTGAGGGGCTGTATGACCAGTGGCTTTCCCACTCTTGGAATTCCACTTTACAGCTTAGTCTTTAGTGATCGACTATGACTCTCTCACTAGGAGGCTTGACTTGCATAATCCTTATGTGCTGCAGCCCTGGGGGCTAGTTGGCCTTTGGAGAACATCTCCAACGCTGAGTGTCCTTATGCCCACTTGGCCGAGAGAGTGGGGATGTACTGTGGGCAAAGCATCTCCACTATAATCAAATTTCTGCCCAGTTTCCGAAACAGCAGCTGCCTCCTCTGCTGTTTTGGAGGTCATCGTCGAAAACGACGGAACTAACATAATGATGTGTGTGTGTGTGTGTGTGTGTGTGTGTGTGTGTGTGTGTGTTGTATGTTTATGTATGTATGTATATGTATGTATTGCATGTATGTATGTATGTATGTATGTATGTATGTATGTAGTATGTAGAAGTATGTATGTATGTAATGTATGTATGTATGATATGACTGTATGTATGTATGTATGTAATTGAAGTATGATTGTATGTATGTATGTATGTATGTATTATGTATGTATGTATGTATGAAGTATGTATGATATGTATGTATGAATATGTAAGTATGTATGTATGTAAGTATGATGAATGTATGTACAGTATATGTATGATGTATGTATAGTATGAATGATAAGATGTATGTATGTATGTAATGTATGTATGTATATGTATGTATGTATGTATGTATGTATAATGTGTATGTATGTATGTATGTATGTATGTATGTATGTGTAGTATGTATGTGTATTGTATGTATGTAAAGTATGTATGTATGTGTTGTATGTATGTATGTATGTATGTGTGTATGTAGTGTATGTAGTGTATGTGTTGTGTGTATGTATGTATGTGTATGTATGTATGTGTATGTAAGTGTGTGAGGTATTATGTAGTTGTTGTCATGGTCAGCCCATCTCTATACTTTCGGTTCCACACTGGCTGTACACGGTGGTGTCAGTAGTCTCTCTCTCTCTCTGTGTCTCTGTTCTCTCCGTCTCCCCCCCCCCCCCCCCCCCCCCCCCCCCCCCCCCCCCCCCCCCCCCCCCCCCCTCTCTTACTGGCGAGGGTCCAGACGACACAGCAGAAAAGAAGCAACCCGTGACAGTCAGGTTGGGCACAAGACGGCCATGGTCTGTACTGCGGTACTACAATCTCCCGACACACCCGATCTGCTCCAAGAGTGTTGTAGAACCACGACACTTGTGCTACTCAGATGTTCAAAATTTTTCAGTGTAGGTGATGGTTTTTATCTAAAATCATCAGAAAGTACAGTATATCAGGGATCACAAGCTGTTTCGATGTCAGCTTCCACAAATGTCTCTCAATATGAAGAAGTCGGATGATTTAACAACGATTTAAGGAGAAAAATGCCTTTTGTATAGTCCTTTGACATAATCAGAGGCACACAACAAAGAACTGCCTTCCCCTCAAAACCACTTAAAAACCTTCAGGTACAAATCTTTAACATAACGAAAATCCATTGGGGAACAAAGGATGACAATACATGAAAAATAGCAACAACACCAATCAAATAGAAAATGTTGTATTAGCAATCATGGTCAATGTAGAAACCTGTCATGTGGTGGTCGTCTCGGAAGTTCTTACTGTATCTGATTAAAACAGCTTGCAAATCCTTCTATCCCTACAGTATCTAATTAAAACAGCTTGCAAATCCTTCTCTCTTTCCAGTGGGCCATAGTCGTGTGCTGCCCTGTCTGTGCAGCAACTATGTTCCAACAGCCTGCCACTGTCGTGCAATCCACAGTGCTCGCCTAGGCTCCTTTATTCTGTCCCACATTTACCAGCTAGGCCTAGCTAGGGATCCCATTGCCCTCAGAGCTTTAGGTTACCGAACCATTCTTACAGCAAACGTTCAGTGGCACTCTATCTCCACAATAAAGCAGGGAGGGGCCCCGAATAGCTGGCTAAGGTTCTATTACTACTGAATGAAGAAGTACTTTTTTTTCTTTTTTTACAGGTTAACAGATACTTTTCTAATCCTCCAGATTAATCATTTTGTAATGCACCCCGTCAATGTGTGTAT
>CM054144.1:15284671-15300429 GCA_028751875.1 Rapana venosa | reverse complement strand
TGGGTTTTAAAAGAATTTTTGCTGCGCCGCCCGCACCCCCCCCCCACCCCCCCCCCATCCCCCCCCCCCCCACAAGGTAAAAACGCATTCCAACTTCGGGAATAGTGTCTAACTACGACACCTGTGTGCATGTATTAAACAAAAAATTGCCATCCATTCCTGCCGGCACGAGATGGCCTACGCTTTTGAAAGACAGAAAAGGTTTTTAACGTGTGCGCAAGATGTTCTGCGTGCATTCGATTACGGGGCCTCGGCATATAGTCTCATCCGAAGGACTTTGACATTCAGTTCGATTTTCTCATCAAACTGGGAAGAAAGGGCAAGGCTGGGAATCGAACTCAGGACCTCACGGTTTTTACTTGTTAGGCAGGTGAACGTCTTAAACCGTCCTGCCACCTCCTTCTAAGCTATTACTAACACTGTCGGGAATAGTGTGCTACAACGAACTTGGCAGCTAACCAAGAATCCCCTTCCTTCTTACCAAGCACGAAACGAGCAACAGCTCAGCCAGAACCACAGGTACGTGTGAGAACAGTCAGCCAGACCACGGGGTATATGTGAAGACGACATCAGCCAGACCACAGTATTGGTGAGAACAGTCAAGCCAGACCACAGGTACTGTGTAGCAACAGTCAGCCAGACCACAAGCCAGACCACACGGTGATATGTGTGAACGCCAGCCAGACCACAGGTACTTGTGTGAGAACAGCACCAGACCACAGGTACAGAGGAACAGTCAGCCAGACCACAGGTATTGTGTGAGAACAGTCAGCCAGACCACAGGTACTGTGTGAGAACAGTCAGCCAGACCACAGGTATTGTGTGAGAACAGTCAGCCAGACCACAGGTATCGTGTGAGAACAGTCAGCCAGACCACAGGTATTGTGTGAGAGAAGTCAGCCAGACCACAGGTACTGTGTGAGAACAGTCAGCCAGACCACAGGTACTGTGTGAGAACAGTCAGCCAGACCACAGGTATTGTGTGAGAGAACAGTCAGCTATACTTACAATGCCCTTTCCCAGTGGCTTTTCCACTCATGGAATTCCACTTTACAGCTTAGTCTTTAGTGATCGACTATGACTCTCTGACTAGGAGGCTTGACTTGCACAGTCCTTATGTGCTGCAGCCCTGGGGGCTAGTTGGCCTTTGGAGAACATCTCCAACGCTGACTGTCCTTATGCCCACTTGGCCGAGAGAGTGGGGATGTGGTGTGGGCAAGGCATCTCCACTATAATCAAATTTCTGCCCAGTTTCCGAAACAGCAGCTGCCTCCTCTGCTGTTTTGGAGGTCATCGTCGAACACGACGGACTAACATACATACATAATATACGCTTGTAGAAAAGATGGATGTGTGTTGACAGTGTAGGTAAGATGCCAGTGACCTCCGCTTTCAGCCTCATCTACAGGACTTGCAAGCATGGAAACGGGATCCGAAATCATTGTTCGAGATGGCCTACTGGCACGAAATGGCCTACTCTTCCGAAAGGCAGAACAGGTTTTTCTAAATGTGTGTGCAAGATATTCTGCGTGCATTCGCACACAGGGCTTCGGTTTATAGTCTTATGCGAAGGACTTTGACATTCAGATCGATTTTCTCGTCCCACTGAAGAAAAAAAAGGGCAAGGCTGGGAATCGAACCCAGAACTAGTAAACTCCACAAGAGAAAAATTCCCTCACATATACATCTCAGTGAAAAGCGAACAAGCACCATATTATTCAGATCCTACATGCAATGATTTAAACGTTCAGCTATCACCCCCCCCCCCTCCTCTCACTTCAACCCCTTGCCCCATCCCCAAATATAAAGAGCTGTCCATGATCTATACAAATTTAATGTATGATAAACAATATTCTTTGCCTTCTGTACATACTGGCTCTTTCTTGTCAAATGGGGATTTCAATGCTTGACTAGTTCAGCATAAAAGACATTGATAGCTTCACCTGGCTGTACATTATAAAGACAGAACCAAAGGTATTGACACTTTGATGGATTGGAAGAGAAGATCAGATTTAAAAAAAATGTACCCGCGCCCGCGCACACACACACGCGCGCACACACACATATATCTATATATATCTATATCTTCTATATATCTATATATATCTATATCTATATATAATATATATATATATATATATATATAGTGTGTTGTGTGTGTGTGTGTGTGTGTGTGTGTGTGTGTGTGTGTGTGTCGTAGGGGAGTGAGGCATCAGAAACCTTAACTTCCTAGGGGCCAGCACATTGAGGACGGCGCCCATCTCATCTCCCTCGCTGTTTTACCTTCCCTGACCCTAAAGAGGCAGGTACCCATTTACAGCTGGGTGAACTAAGAAACTGTCACCCATCCAACTGGTAGCCACGCTCGATGCTGCTTAACCTTAGCTTGGGGAAAGCCAGTGCTCTGACCACTGAGCTATCCCCGTCCCCGACATAACTATACAGAAACACTGATCGATAAATATTGGCTAATCTGCTGTATATCTATGTATGTGTGTCAACAACAGAGGCTACAGTACTACAAGCTAAAGTGGAGGAAGAAAAAGCACACGTTGTTCCTGCCTTGACGTTAATGAGCTCTTTTCTCTACAAACAGTTCTCCACACACACACACACACACACACATCGCCTGCTTTTCCTATCACACAGCCAGGTGCTGCCTGAGCGCTCAGCACGACCAGCCTGGGTAGACATGAGCAGCGCTAGCAAGAGCAGAGGGTGTAAGTGGTGGTGTGTAACGACACAACCACACATCCTCAATATAGAAAGCAGATTAAAAAACAACAACACCCTAACACCTGGCTTGATCCTCATTGCAAAAGAACCGTAGATTCCCCCCCAGCCCCCAGCAATTCACACACGGCGAGTACTAATGCCAAGAAAAAGTTGTACTTTTACAAAACAGCTAAATACCAATGCAATAACAGTAAAAACTTTCATTCATAAAATACCAGTTAAAATCTCAAGGCTTTCCCCCAAAGTTTTCCAGTGGGATGCCAAGGCGGAGGGAGGGGGGGGGGGGGGGGGGGGAAGATGTCAGTATAAATAGCATCCCCACCTTCTGGAAATTATGTGCTAGGAATTCCCTCTTTTCTATCCCTCTCTTTCCTTCTGCCTTGTTTCTTTTCTTCTCGTCACCTCTTCTCGTCTATTTTCTGCCCTTCTTGGTCCATTCTCCTGCCTTTTTTTCTTTCTTCCACAAGACTTGAAAGATAACAATTCTCTTCCATGCCGAAGTCGGATGTGCTGGGCCTGACTTGTCAGGGGCTTAAACCTGTAGTTAACGGCAGCGTGACGCAATTTTCGCTCATATGACATACACCAATAGTTGCTGTCTGAGCATTCGGCGAACAAGAAAAAACCAAGAGCCGGAATGCGGCTACCTTCATGGTGGGCAAAAAACGGTCGCATACACAAAATCTCACCACTGGTGAACCTCAGAGCTCTAGCCGAGGAACGGGGGGGCAAAACCGGCCGCCGCTCTTTCTCTATTTCGGGTCCTTCGACCGGGAATGAGCTTCCTCTCTCTCTTCGCCAGAAACCTAGTTATGAGACTTTTAAATCCAGCCTCAAGACATATTTATTTCAAACCTAAGATTTCCCCCCTCCTGTTTCATATCAGAGCTATCCCACCTTCACTAACCCATGTCCTATCACCCTGCTAAAGTATACGACCTGTGTGAGTGTGTGTGTGTACTTTTGTAAAACATTTGACTACTGAAATTTTATTTCATAGATTTTGTCTGCAGCGCACCATGTTTGTAAATGTCTGTTTGTTTAAACTACTGATTATTTATCATTGATTGCATGAATGTGTAAGATTAGGTTGAATGCATGCGCCTTGATTTGTCTTTGCAAGATATAGCGCTATAGAAGTTCCATTTATTAAAACCTCAAGACGAAACTCGGTAGGTAGCCTTCATGATCTTGCAAGTGTGTGAGCGGTGGCTCAAGGCGATACTCCCTCTAAACATGGCCTGACGTCGGGTACAGGGACAGCCTAGGGTAGGTACCCCCACCAGCAACACAAAAGTCTACACAGAAAGGAGGTGGGGAGCGGAGCAAAACACACCAGTCAGGTTTGGCAAAATCAATAATGGTCTTTACCACAAAAGTCCTTAAACGCTATCATCGAAAAAGTACACCTATTTGTTTTGGTACCTCCTTTCTCTCTTCTTTTTATTTATTTATTTATTTTAAAAATACCATTCTTATTTTTCGCGGTGTGTGTGTGTGTGTGTGTGTGTGTGTGTGTGTGTGATAGAGCAAAACCTAAAGCAAAATTCTCCAAGCTCAACGGAATGTTCATGAATGCAAAGCTGCATGTAGCTCAGTGAAACTCCACTGTGTCTATATCATGCGCAGTGCAATGCCTGCATAGTTATGATCTTACAATCCGTGTTACTTCAGAGAGAGTTAAAAAAAAAAAAGGTGAACTTCAGCAAGCACAGACGACTACACAGAAAAAGAAAAAAAGGACCCCCCCCCCCTTTAAAAAAACACACCCAAACTCCAGCTACCCCCCCCACCCCCGCCCCCGCCTAAAACCCGAAACCCCAAAGACAAACAAACAAATACTAAAAATAAAACCCCAAACCTAAAATCAAAACATCGAAAACAGAACTGCGTCTGAAGATTACACTAGACTACCTAAAGAGCATGGAAATGTATAGTACGGAGAATGAAAGAATGATAAAAAACCAACCCCTGGGTATGTGTATGTGTGTTGTGTGTGTAGTGTGTGTGTGTAGAAAGAAACATAACACGGAACATATACCTACACCATATCTAAATCCCCTCCCAAACACTACACAAACTCTTACTAGATCTACCTATATCAAAGCAACAACAACAACAAAGGAAGCATTTTTCACACGCTTTACACAAAACCTGTTTTCTAAATAAAACACGGACATGGCTGCACCTACAACCTTCTGTCCACCCCCCCCCCCCTCCCTCCTGTACCCCCCCCATCCCCCATTTCCACGAATTACCTTTAAAAAAAATCCTTAAATGTCGATCACTCCCCTCCCACTCCACCCACCAAACCCCTATCCTCTTTCTTCTACTTCAAGTGGTGTAGTGGCTGTGTAGCAAATGCTAAATGGCAGTAATCGTTTGACTATGTTCAAAGACAGTATTGGTTTGGCTATGTTCAAAGACAGTATTGGTTTGGCTATGTTAAAATACAGTATTGGTTTGGCTATGTTAAAAGACAGTATTGGTTTGGCTATGTTCAAAGACAGTATTGGTTTGGCTATGTTAAAAGACATTATTGGTTTGGCTATGTTAAAAGACAGTATTCGTTTGGCTCTGTTAAAAGATAGTATTGGTTTGGCTATGTTAAAAGACAGTATTCGTTTGGCTATGTTAAAAGACAGTATTGCTTTGGCTCTGTTAAAAGACAGTGTTCGTTTGGCTATGTTAAAAGACATTATTGGTTTGGCTCTGTTCAAAGACAGTGTTCGTTTGGCTATGTTCAAAGACAGTATTGGTTTGGCTCTGTTAAAAGATAGTATTGGTTTGGCTATGTTAAAAGACAGTATTCGTTTGGCTATGTTAAAAGATAGTATTGGTTTGGCTATGTTAAAAGACAGTGTTCGTTTGGCAATGTTCAAAGACAGTATTGGTTTGGCAATGTTCAAAGACAGTATTGGTTTGGCAATGTTCAAAGACAGTATTGGTTTGGCTATGTTCAAAGACAGTGTATCGTTTGGCTAGGTCCAAGACATAGGTGGCGTAAACAGACAGTATGGTGGCGTTACAAAACAACATTGGCTAGAAGACAGTTTCCTTTGCTATGTAAAGACATTTGACTTTCGCTCTGCTTAAAAGTTGTATGCTTGTCACAAAGCAGTTTGGTTTGGCTATGTAAAACGGTGTTCGTTGCAATGTTCAAAGACAGTGTTGGTTTGGCAATGTTCAAAGACAGTATTGGTTTGGCAATGTTCAAAGACAGTATTGGTTTGGCTATGTTCAAAGACAGTATTCGTTTGGCTAGGGGCCAAGACAAGGGCGACAAACAGGACAGTCCCGACGGGGCGACAACAACAACAATAGCAGCAGGCCTCCTCCTATTGCTGTGTAGGGTAGTGTGTGTACTATACTAGTCTACTACTACCCTGACAGATATCTGATCTGCTCCAAGAACTCAGCGTGTTGGAATCTTTGACACTACTCCTCCTTACCTCGCCAGGTTGTTTGTTTTCTTCTTTCTTTTTTGTTGGTTGGTATCCTACCCTCGCATAGTTTTGTTGTTGTTTCATGCTTGTATTGCTTTTGTTGTTGTTGGTGTTAGTGTTCATATATTGCGATTCAAGCATAGTTATGCCACGTTATATGTAGATCAGTGATCTTATAGGTATAAGCGTATCTGCCTAGAAAGCGAGAACTGTTGGTTTGATCTTTGTATGTGCCCAAACTCTCCCTCTCCCCACTTCCCATTCGGCTATAAATAGTTATAGCTAGCAATGAATTTTTCTTTTAAAGAAAAGAAAAGAAGGGGAAACAAATGGAGAGGGACGGGTGGGGGGGGGGGGGGAGGAAGAGGGGTAAAGAAAACCAAGGAAGGAAGGGGGGTTGAAGGAGAGGATCAAGGCGAGAAACAGGAAGAGAAAGCGAGAGTTCACAGAAATAAAGCTCAAGACGAAAAAAACCCCAACCCTGATACTCTAAATGCAAACCAACATCCCACCCAAATCACCGCTTTTGTATCATTAGGCCACGGTCACTGACTGACCACAGTCAACTACCAGCCACGACACACACGACAGAAGGGCACAGTTAGTAGAAAACCAGAGAATTCTCTCCCTCTTGTCCCCCTCTCTCTCCCCCTCTCTTTTGAAAGTCTTTGATCACCTGCAGGTAGGGGGGGGGGGGGGGGGGGGGGGGGAGGGGGATGGGGATGGGGGCGAGGTGGGGAGGAACAGAAGGGCAGGTGAGGTTGACAGCACCACGTGGCCACATGTCACCCTTCAGCAGCTTTTAGCTTCATCCTCTGATGGCTTCCAATCTCCTCTTCAGCTTCGGTTAACACCCCCCCCCCCCCCCCCCTCCTTCTTCAACCCTTTTCACCCCGCAGAAAGGGCCCATTGTTAAGATATTATGCAGGCTTGGTTGTTATATATATATATATATATATATATATATATATATATATATATATATATATATATATACATACATACATATACGTAAGTTTAGTATGACCTTAATTCAACGTAATAAAATGATATCTGTTCATGAAATAAATGTTTTCCTGGTTTCTAGGTTTAAACAAAATTTATTTATGAAAAATGTCACAACAATAAGAGCATACCTTGACAGGACAAGAAGTAATATGATAGTAGTTTCTAACCCACGCGTGCACATGAGAGCTTTGAACATAACGTTGTGTCCTAGATATCTGCATCAAGATTACTGAATGAAAACACTTTCAATCATTTAAACTGTTCAGGTTTGGAGGTTTTTTTTTTTATTATTTTTTATTTTTTTTAACTGTTGTGGGTGGACGTTCTGGGGTGGGGTATGCACATCTCAAAGGCATCGATCGACTGTGTGGTCAGGGGTGGGACTATTCCTTTCCAGCAGCAGACCATTCCAGATCATTCCCGCCAGAACTCAAACTAGGACACCCACCCCCCTCCCACCTTTTCCATTTCAACCGCGCACGCGCGCGCCAGCACGCGTGCATATTTTCTATCCTTCCCCTCCCCCTCCGACCACATGATTCCACTGGGTGCAGGTGGGTTGTTGGGGCAAGCTGAAATCTCACACAGCAGAGGTGTGCAGGAAGAGGAGGTGATGTACGGCATCCAATTTGTTATTAACTCCGCCACCTCTGAGCATGTCCGTTTTTTTTTAATCGCCACCACCCAACCCCCCCCCCCCCCCCCCCCTTCCAAATTCTCTCTCTCTCTCTCTCTGTCTATCTCTCTCTCTCTCCCTCCCTCTCTCACGCCAGTATCCAGCTGCCTGCAATCCGATCAGCACGTGCCCCGCCTCACTGTCACCATCACTGTCCCCCTGTCTGTCCCCCTGTTTCCACCAGGTACATGGTTACATGCAAACAGCCACTGGCTACACGCCTGCCTGTCGGCCGCCCAGCAGGTCAGAGGGCGCTGGAGCAGAGGCCTGCAGGGGGCAGCAGGGTAGGTACCAACAGCGGTGAGCGCTGGCTGCACTGGCCATGGAATATGGACGACCTCAGATGGGGCTAACCAGAGTTCAAGTTGAGGGCAGAGAGTTTGTAGAAACCCCAGGTCTGATTTCCACAACAAAAAAGAACAAAACGAGGAGTGGGGGGAGGGGGAGGGGGTTAGAAAAAGGGTCCTGTGGACAATAGCCATTGCCGACTGCAGTAAGGGAGGGGGGGGGGGGTGGACTCCAATCCACCCCTCCCCTCATCCTTTACCCACTCATTCCCCACCCTATCTCGGTATTAGTATCACCACCCCGGGGTGTTGGTCACTAAAGCACATCAGCGATTAATCACCTCCCGCTTTCTCTCCCTCTTTCTGCAAACCCCTGTCCTGTCATCCCATCCCAACCCTGCCCTGCCTTGCCGCCTGCATGCAAATCCTGCCTCATCAACCCGCCTTCCTCTTCCCTCCCACCTTGGTTGGCCCTCTTCTTTTTTCTGTGTCCAGACCAGCGGTTTATGTCTGTCCCGTAGCGTAGCGTGTGGGACAATGGTTCGACACGTGCTGGTCAGTGAGAGAGAGAGAGAGAGAGAGAGAGAGAGAGAGTCTAGCAGCAGTGACTGTCCTGAGGCCATTGTCAAGGGCTTGATACACTGTCTGGTCCCATGAAATTACCCGCACAACTAAGCACCTTAGGACAGGCCCATACCGATTTATCATTATCATTATCAACTTTTTTTTTTTTTAAACATATCTGTAAATGTTGTCGGCATCAGTCTTCATTGCATAGCGATTATTTCCCCGCTTTTATTGTTTCTGAAAATTTCCGTTATTCCAAATTGTTTTTTCTCTCTCTCGTAAAAGTTTATTTGACAAAGGTAACACCTCCTCTCTAGCTCTAGGTATACTTTACCCAGCAGGCATAGAGACAACAGAATTCATTTCACTGTCCCCTCTCTGTGCTCAGTTCACTTCTGTGTGTGCCACTCATCAAATGTTTACGTTCCTACTTGTTGGAATAGATCCACTCGCCATGTACATGCAAGTTTGGAGAGAAAGAGCGAAAACAAGACAAGAGTCATCCAACAATGAAAGGAATCGAAGCCATTGGGTACTGGACTAGAAAAGGCTAGTCATTGTTTCCCTGCTTCCATCCACACACACACACACACATTCCTTTGAGTCTTCCGCTCACTTTACAGCCCCTGTCATTTAATTTAAACCGGGTCGCTTCATCATGATTACTAACACACAGTAGCCTAAATCACATAGCTGAAGGCTGCTTGCGCGACGCCCACATCTGGCTCAATAACAAAAGTTGTCTTCCAATACACTCTCAGCCCAGTCTTCACTCTATCTCCCACTGTTACCTACCTTCTCCACAAAGTAATTAACTTCCCACGGGGGGTCTCCAAGACGTGGCGGCGTTTGTCTCCCTCGTCCATTGCTGATCAAGCCACTAACTCGCTCCTGGCTATTTGCTCATCCCAGCAGCTAGCAACAGGCCTTGTCGGCGCCCCTGGCCATGCCAGTGCTCTGTACTCATTGGTCAACCACAGGGCGCCCGCCCTCTCTCAAGGTAGGGAAAAACAAACACCGGAAGAGGTTAGGGGTTGGTTGTTGTTGTTGTGATGGTATAATATGCGTCTCCCGCGGACATTTCCCGTCAGGGACTTCGGGAAGGCGACTTAGCGTCTAGAAGAGGTTAGAGATTTGTCACCTGTGTGACTGTGACTGTGAAAGGCTCATGCCTCTAAGGGGTTTCTCTCTAGTTTGTCAACACTTTTCCTACTTATCTTCTCTCGTCAGCGATTCTCCAATTTAACATTTTTACAAGGTGAAGAAGTCTCTCCTCTCCCTCCCCCTTCATCCACCCTCCCCCTCACCCCCTCTTTCTCTGGCCACTGGACACGCTAAAAACCAATTGAATGACGTTGTTCGCGTGTAGCCCTAATAAGACAGCCAATCCACTGCCTAGAACTCTCAATGCTTCCACCCCCCCCCCCCCCTTTTTTCCCAGAACTCCCCAGCTGCCCTTCTGTACATGACACCTCCCTCCCTCCCTCTGCATTGTCACAACCCAAGACAGAACCGAGTGGACAGTCAGTCAGAGTGGGCAGACAGTTAGTCCTCGTCCTTCCGGTGGAGTGTTGGAGTGTTGGACCTATTCCGGCTACTGGTGTTGTCTGAGGAGTCTCATCATCAGTTCTTGCTGTGCTGTGCTGTGCTGTGCTGTGTGCAGGGAAATGGTCAAACTGTATTAGTCACCTGGGTTGAACATATATCTCGCAGTTTTATCCTGGTGCATGTATATCTACGACGATTTTTCAGGTACAGATTGTGTGTGTGTTTTGTTCGGTTTTTGTGGTTTTTGTGGGTTGTTTTTTTTAAAGTTGAACTTCTGTGGTGAAAATTATCTTCTGATATGTTTCGTTTTCTGTATTGAATATCGTTTTGTTTTCGTCGATTGTCTCCAAGGGTAAAAGATGTTCTCCTTTTCTGTGGCTTGTATATTGTACACAGTTTGTTTTTTATGGTATAGATCTTTTGTTACGTTCACAGGATATTACTATACATTTGTCTCTCTCTGTCTGCCCGTCCGTCCGTCCGTCCGTCTGTCTGTCTGTCTGTCTGCCTAATCATCAGCTGTTTTCGGAAATGTATTGAGAATGATAATGTTCTTCTTTCTGTTTGGTCTTCCTCTTTCTAGCTTTCTCTTGCCTACGTCCCTGTCTCCACTTGTCTCTCTCTCTCTCTCTCTGTCTGTCTGTCTGTCTGTGTCTGTCTTTCTGTCTGTCTGATGTCTATCCGTCTGTCTCTCTCCCTGTACACGTGCGCGCTTCTCTCTCTCTCTCTGTCTCTCTCTCTCTCTCTGTGTCTCTGTCTGTGTCCGTCTTTCTGTCTGTCTGATGTCTATCCGTCTGTCTCTCTGTACACGTGCGCGCTTCTCTCTCTCTCTCTCTGTGTCTGTCTGTCTGTCTCTCTGTCTGTCTGTCTGTCTGTCTCTCTCTCTCTCTCTCTCTCTCTTTTTCTGTACACGTGCGCGCGTATGTGTTTAGTACTAGTTCCTTTTTCTATGATAATTTGCGTGGTATAGTTTTACAGGACCTGTGCATTTGACAACTTTTTTTTTAACAAACAACCCCCCCCCCTATTTTTAAAATATTTTTTTTATCTATTTATATTTTCTAGTGTATTTGCCCAGTTTTCTGTATACTGTGCATGTTAGATTAGCAGCACGTTTTGCTGGTCCCCCCCCCCCCCCCCCCTTTGTTACCTCGTTTAATATCACAACCAGCAGACATAAAATCGAAAGCAACAGCAACAAAAGAGTTTCCTTTCAAAGTAATGCATTTCCAACCATAGCTGAGACAAGGTTTCTTGCTCTTGCCGCGTTTTCAGTAATGAATAAAAAACCGAAGAAGAAAGAAAACAGATAATGAGATACCAAACATAGGGGGACAAATACTATTAAGTAGAAAAAAAGGAATGAAAAACCCCCTACCCCAACAGGACGAACAAGAAGGAAAGCATATCTAGAGACATAGAAGAACAACCATATGACATCCTTGTTTATATTGACCTTACGAAGTCATTGTGTTACTGTCCTCGATAAACAGTCAGCCAATCCAAATGCTATAAGCAAAACGTATACATATTGTGCCTTATTTATTTGTTTATTTCAAGTAATATATAAGCATTCATGAGCTTTTTTACCACATTCGACCCCGTGTGTTTGCAGTTTTGTAAATTATGTCATCCGTTCCCACCGGCACACAAAGGCCTACTCTTCCGAAAAGCGGAGCGGCTTTTAATGTGAGCGCTAGGTGTTCTGCGTGCGTTCGCACACAAGACCTCGGTTTAAAGTCTCATCCGAAGGACTTTTGGGGACAGTGGAGTTGGCACTGATGTTAACTCCAGAGGAAAAATCCTTTTGAGCGAGATTCGAACCTGGGTGAGCAGATCACGAGCGCATCACGCTAACCACCAGGCTATCCCGTCCCGCCTTCGAGACGGCAGAATGAGAGTTAAACTCTTGTTATAATTATTGCAGAGGGAAAAGTTTACATTGTTAAACACGGGTACGATAAAAACGACCACCGACAACATCCAAGTCTGATGTTCTCTGTTACTTCACAAACTAGACACAGGCTTCCAAGCCAAACCTTGGAAGAACAGAAAATCGCCATGTCTTGCTACATAAACATAGATAGCATGGAGAGAAATCTCACATCTAAAAAATCAAATCAATATAAATAAAATAAAAATGGTTGCAAAATTAGACAGACCACGATGATTTAAAAAAAAATGTGGGGTAGTGTGTTACACTCTGTGCGCTGCCGTTAAGCGCCTGACAAGTCAGGCCTAGCACATCTGACATTTGCATGGGAGAGAATTGTTACCTTTTAAGTCTTTCTGTCAAAATAAAGGCAGGAGAATGGACAAGAAAGTAAATAATCCCTGGTTGTAGAATAACGCCTAAAGCCCAATTTAACCCAGCCTGCCATATATCCACTTCCCTGCGGCTCCTCAGGAAATGACTGCTTTCCTACATGTCCCCGACTGTGCAGTAGAAAGCCTAAGGCAACAGAGGGGTGGGTGCGACATGCTGCAGGGAAAGTCGTTATCAAGGTGAGGACAGACAGAAAACAGTCCCAGGCCTTCCTTCATAACTAGCCTGGCTGAATACAGAGACAGCCACGATCACTGACTTTTCCCACAGAGTTGGTGATGTTCTAGTCAAAAACAAAGCCTAAGAACAAAGGTGGCAGGATGGTTAAGACGTTCACCTGTCTAACAAGTAAACTGTGAGGTTCTGAGTTGGGTTCCCAGCCTTGCCCTTTCTTCCCAGTTTGACAAAAAAAGCAACAAATCCCCCCCCCCCCCCCCCCCAACCAAAAAACCCAAACCCTGAACTGAATGATAGTCTTTTGGATGAAACTATAGACCAAGGCCCTGTGTGTGAATGCAGGCAGAACAAATTGTGCACACGTTAAAAACCTGTCCCCCTGTTTGGAAGAGTAGGCCATCTCGTGTTGGCAGGAACGGATGACAAATTTTAAAAAAACCACCGCATGCACACAGGTGTGTTTCGACACTCTCCCCGAACTCGGAATGTGGCTACCTAAATGGTGGGAGTAAAAACAGTCGCATGTGCTAAAGTCTCACCATTTGTGAACCTCAGAGCTCTCTAGCTGAGGATTAAAAAAACCACAGCAATCTCCTCCCCCCCCCCCCCCCCCCGGCCCCCAAAAAAACCCCCCACCCCAACAGCCATGACAACTCAAAAACAAGGACATATCTACTAACAACCCTCTCCCCCCCAAAAAAACTCCAAACCTAACCCCCCCCCCCCCCCCCATGATAACTCAAAAACAAAGCCATGGCTACTCAAAAACGAAGAGGCATGGCTACCAAAAACGAAGAGGAGTGGTTTCTCAAAAATGATGAGTGATTACTCAAAAACGGATAGGCGTGGTTACTCAAAAATGAGGAGGAATGATTACTCAAAAACGAAGAGGCGTGGTTACCGCAAAACGAAGAGGAGTGATTACTCAAAAACGGAGAGGCGTGGTTACTCAAAAATGTTGGAGGAATGATTACTCAAAAACGAAGAGGCGTGCACGCGTGGTTACTCAAAAACGGAGAGGCGTGGTTACTCAAAACTAACTCTGGGAGATGAGTTTTTCTTGGCTGTCTACTGTATTGTTCTTCTTCATGCACCGTTCTGACAGCAACAATTGTCTGTCATATCAGCCAAAATGCGTTGGGCTGCCGCTAATCACTCAAGTCAGGTATCCGACTTCCGCCCGTGTGGTAGAGAATTGTTATCTTTTAAGTCTCTCTGGAAAGAAAAAGGCAGGAGAAATGACCCAGAAGGCAGAAAATAGAAAACGGACAAGAATTAGGCGATAGGAAGAAAAGGAACCAGGCAGAGGGGATAGAAATATGTATATAGTGTCCACTGAAAGATGTTCGCCTTTCTGTCCTGATCACTTTTCTGAGTGAAGAACACAATCCCTCCCCCCCCCCCCCCCCCCCCCCTCTCTCTCTCTTCTCTCCAAGCATAAACACTGTTTCAATCTCTCTCTCTTCTCTCTCTCTCTCTCTCTCTCTCAACCCCCCTCCCCCCCCCCCAAGCATAACACTCTGTTTCAATCTCTCTCTCTCTCTCTCTCTCTCTCCCCAAGCATAAACACTGTTCAATCTCTCTCTCTCCCTCTCTCTCTCTCTCTCCCCCCCCTCCCCCAAGCATAACACTCTGTTCAATCTCTCTCTCTCTCTCTCTCTCTCTCTCTCTCTCTCTCTTCTCAACACATAAACACTGTTTCCCTCTCAGCCTGTCTCTCTGTCTCAGTTCTCTCCCTCTCTCCGTCACACACACACACACACACACACAACACACACACACACACACACACACACACACACACACACACCACACACACACACACACACAGAATCTAAATACCTTCCTACTCACCCACCCCCATCTCAACACACACACACACTACCACACACACACACACACACACACACACACACACACACACACACACACACACACAGAATCTAAATACCTCCTACTCACCCACCCCCATCTCAACACACACACACACACACCACCAACCACCACCACTACCACACACACATACACACCCCCACCACCACACCACCACTACCACACACACACACACAACAACACCACCACCACCACGCCACACCACACCACCAGACCACCACCACCACCACCACCCTCCCACCACCACCACCAGCAAACAAGCAGAAGAGGTAGGGTACCTTTGTCGTGGAGGTTCCTGAAGAGGCGGGGTCCCCCTTTGGCCAGGCGAGGCGTGTTTCGGTGCCAGGTCTGCAGCTGGTCTCGCTTCAGCTTCCAACGACCGATGCGAGCTGTCACACACACACAGCGCAGCACAGTACAGTACAGTACAGTACAGCACAGCACAGTACAGCATAGCACAACACAGCATAGCACAACACAGTACAGCATAGCACAGTACAGCACAACACAGTACAGCATAGCACAGCACAGTACAGCACAACACAGTACAGCATAGCACAACACAGTACAGCATAGCACAACGCAGTACAGCATAGCACAGCACAGTACAGCATAGCACAACACAGCACAACACAGTACAGCATAGCACAGCACAGTACAGCATAGCACAACACAGTACAGCATAGCACAACACAGTACAGTACAACACAGTATAGCACAGCACAGTACAGCATAGCACAGCACAGCATAGCACAACACAGTACAGCACAGCACAGTACAGCATAGCACAACACAGTACAGCACAGCACAACACAGTACAGCACAGCACAACACAGTACAGCATAGCACAACACAGTACAGCACAACACAGTACAGCATAGCACAGCACAGTACAGCATAGCACAGCACAGTACAGCATAGCACAGCGCAGTACAGCATAGCACAGTGCAGCATAGCACAACACAGTACAGCATAGCACAGTACAGCACAACACAGTACAGCATAGCACAACACAGCCCTTTAGTTGCACAACACACAGGCAAACACACACACACAGATGACAAAATTGACAAAATTGCATGCACACGGGGACT
>CM054144.1:15252171-15279671 GCA_028751875.1 Rapana venosa | reverse complement strand
GAAGAGAAATCTCGTGACTTAAAGTGGTATAAATAAAAAAATAAATAAATGGTATTTTGCGTATGCGACAGATTTTGCCCATCATTAAGGAAGCTGCGTTCCTTTACTTCGGGAATATCTGTCTTTCTTTCTACCGATCTTTTGAATCTACCTAACTTTAGATTATTACATTTTAGTTTCTTTCCCCCTTTTTTTTTTGGTAACAAAACCTGGGATTGTAAGCTCTTTGCTTTTCTGATCTTATAAATATCCCAAGGATTCTCACCCAAGCCTTTAATCTTTCACCATGTCTCAAAACCTCTCGTCACAGAGCCCCCCCCCCCCCCCCCCCCCCCCCCCCCCCCTTTTTACAAAAGTTCAAGGATGTTTGTTGTTTTCAGTCAACATTACATCACGTAAAGTCATGTCGTCTGGCAAGAGAGAAAAAAAAACCGAACCCCCCCCCCCCCCCCCCCCTATCCGAACCCCCCCCTCCCCCTCCCCCCCCCCCCCCACACACACAACACCAAACCAACAAGAACAACAACACAACAACAAAAAACAACCCTACAACAAAAACAAAACATAAAATAAAAAAAACCCAGCAAAAAACCAACAAAAAAACCCTACACGTATTTCACAAGTTCCCCATTCCCAAAGAAAGTTCTAGAACTAATGAGCATACTTACAAACCTGCTGCACTCTGACCACTTCCCCCTCCCTCCCTCCTACCACCCCCAACCACCCACGCCGATTCCCCCCCTCCCCCGCCAACCCCCCCCCCCCCCCATCCCCTCCCCCCCCTAAAAAAAAATCCGTGGTAAGAGGTTAAGCAGTTTATCCCCCATGTGCTAAGCATGTGTAAAGCCACGAAAAGACATGAAACTTGGACTTTAAGGGCTAAAAAACCAAAAACCAAAACAAAACTGACCACGGAGAGAGAAAAGTATGCCCCCAGAGCTGTAAATCTAGCAGTTTACATAAAATGACAAAACAGTAGTGGAGGGGGGTGGGGGATGAGTGTAGGTAACCAAATGCAACGTCTTGTGTCTTGGCAAGAATGTTCCCATTAACACGAGCTAGATAGAGAGAGGCATGCGCCGCCATTCCCGCCAAGGGAAGAGAGGGAAGGGGGGGGGGGGGGGGGGGGGGGGGGGCAAAGAGAGAGCGAGAGCGAGAGAGAGAGAGAGGGAGAGGGAGTGTGTGTGTACGCTTGTGTGTTTAAGATAGAAAAATTTTATTTTAGTTATTTATTCTTTTATTTCGAGGATAATGCAATAAGCACTCATGTTCCTTTTTTTAAATTTATTTTTAAACATCTACTCCCTGTGTGTATGCAGGTTAGTAAATTTTGTCATCCGTTCTCACCGGCACACAATGGCCTACTCTTCCGAAAAGCGGAACGCGTTTTAATGTGTACGCAAGATGTTCTGCGTGCGTTCGCACACGGGACCTCGGTTTATATAGTCTCATCCGAAGGACTCTGTGTGTGTGTTGTTGTTGTTGACTTCAATTTTACGTCTGTTCACTTTTAGTGATATTAGACGCCCCCCCCCCCCCCCCCCCCCATCCCCTCCAAAAAAAAACAAACCAAACAAACAAACAAACAAAAACACCAAAAAAAACCCCGGGAGATGTGGATGTGGTGTTAAAAAAATAATAATAATAATCTCGAAAAACTTGACAATGCGACAGGAATTTAAAAAACAACAAAAAACCCCCAACAAGTCATTAACGTTAATGTAACTATAACAAATGTCCTATGGGACTGTAACAAAGACCTTTCACAATTTCAAATGCTAATTTTAAATTACTGAATATGCTGGTGAGGGAGTTTTCAGAAAAATGGGGCATGAAACGTTTTACACTCTGTGTGTGTGTGTGTGTGTGTGTGTGTGTGTGTGTGTGTGTGTGTGTGTTTCAGATAGATAGATAGATCGATAGAGTGTGTGTTTCAGACAGATAGACAGTGTGTTTCAGTTGGATAGATGGATAGATAAGTGTGTATTTCAAATAGATAGATAGATAGATAGATAGAGAGAGAGAGAGAGAGAGAGAGAGAGAGAGAGAGAGAGAGAGAGAGACAGAGAGAGAGAGAGAGAGACAGACAGACAGACAGACAGAGACATACATAGACACAGGCGCACAGAGAGACATACACACACCCACATTGGGGGGGGGGGGGTGGTGGGGGGGGGGGGGGGGGGGAGAGTGAGATGGAGAGATTGGGCTAAAGGACTTTATATTTTAAGCTACCTGCTTATTTTTTGCTACACAAAGAAATCGGGTTTTCCCGATAGAAGACAAAGCGAGTCTTGAAACCACTCTTTAGGTAATCACCTTACGCCGCCACCATTTGAAGAAAATTACATATTGTTAAGTCCCTCCTGCCCTACCCCCTACCTCACTCCAACGCCCCCCCCCCCTCCCATCCCCCCACCCCAACTCCCAACCCCCCCCCTCACCCCAACTCCCAGCTTTGGTTTCAGTTGAGCACAAAGCAGACTGTGAACCAACTCACAGGATAAATAACAACGGAGATTTTTTTTTCTCCAAACATCGCATCGCGCCGCGCACACAGGTGGAATACATAGACAGACGACTTAAAACTAAGCAAGAAGCATGTTTCTACTTGTAGCCTGCCAAGGTCACAAACAGTTTGGAGAAAAAATAGTCTCTCTTGACACACACACACACACACTTACACACACACACACACACACACACACACACGCATGCAGGCGCACGCGTAACCTGCCGAGGGAGGAGGGAGGGAGGGATGGGGACAGGGGGGAGGGAAGAAGAAAGAAGAAGAAAAAGAGAAAAGAGAGAGAGAGAGAGAGAGAGATAAACGCACCAACGCATGCAACACACACACAACGCAACGCAACGCACGCACGCAGCACGCACGCACGCACGCACGCACGCACGACGCACGCACGCACACACACACACACCACCACACACACACACACACACACACACACACACACACACACAACACCATAATGTATTCTTGCAGCGCGGACGCCAGTCGTAACTTTTTTCTGGGGGTGGTGGTTCGGTTATTTATTTTTTTTTTATAACGGAGAAGGGCGTGTGTAAGAAAAAAGAAAAAAAGAAAGAAAAAGAAACTAAAGAAGCGCTACTCTCTGGCAGTATGTCAGTAACGAGTTACACCAACCGTGTCTATGTGTCCACTCCAGCTCAGAAATGCATTATATGTCTGATGTAACAGTATATCACCAATCAACGTTGTGTAATGATGCATCATGTCATACGTCTGTAAGCTCAACCCCCCCCCCCCCCCCCCCCTCCCCTCTCCCGTCTCACCCCACCCACCCCCTCTTCCACCCCACCCTCTTGCACTTTTGTTGTTGTTGTTGTTGGTCTTATTGTAGTGTATCCTTTTAGGACGGGACAGCTCAGTGGTCGGAGCACTCGCTTTCCCCCAGCCAAGTTAAGCAGCGTCGAGCGTGGTTACCACTTGGATGGGTGACCGTTTGCGCGCCTTGGCTTCAGTACAGTTCCCCCAGTTCACCCAGCTGTAAATGGGTACCTGCCCTCTTTAGGGTCAGGGAAGGTAAAGCAGCGAGGGAGAGGAGATGGGCGCCGCCCTCAATATGCTGGCCCTAGAGAAGTGAGGTCTCTGACGCCTCGCTCCCCTACGACCTTATAGGTTATGGGACACCTTTACCTTTACCTTTACAACTTTTCACCACGGCAAAACTATGTGTGTGTATGTTTATTTACTTTTTAAAATTTATTTTATTCTTTTATATCGAGGATAATGGAATAAGCACTTATATATGCTTTTTTACATCCAGTCCCCGTGTGTATGCGGTTTGGTAAATTCTGTCATCTGTTCCCACCGGCACACAATGGCCTACTCTTACGAAAAGCGGAACAGGATTTAACGTGTGCGCAAGATGTTCTGCGTGCGTTCGAACACGGGGCCTCGGTTTACAGTCTCATCCGAAGGACTTTGGGGGAGAGTGGAGTCTGCACTGATGTTAACTCCAGGGGAAAATGTATATTTATATATATATATGTGTGTGTGTGTGTGTGTGTGTGTATGTGTGTGTATGTGTATGTGTTGTGTTGTATGTATGTATGTGTGCGTGTGTGCGCGTGTGTGTGCGTGTGTGTGTGTGAGTGCGTGTGCGTGTGTGTGTGCGTGTGTGTGTATGGTGTGTGTGTGAAATTTGGCCAGATCTCCCTTGGAGAGCGCGTTACCACAACAGCACACGCCCCCCCCCCCCCCCCCCCCCCCCCCCTCTCTCTCCTCTCTCTCTCTCCCCGCCTTATTTTGTCTCTCTTTTTTTTTCCTCCTTTGCATGTGTATTGTTTTCCGTTACGACTGTTGCTCTTTATAATAGAATGTTGCCAGCGACAGTTCTCTTGTTGCTGTGGGTTTTCCCCCACGTGCGCTAGATGTATACATAGAACACGGTGCCTCGGCTTGTCGTTTCACAAAAAGTCGAAGTCAAAAACACGTTAATCATCCCATGAAGGGCAATTACAATACTGACATGAACGTCGATGCGAATCATAATCTCAAAAAGACACACAAGAAAGCTGCATGTCATACCCATACAATTATTTCATAAAGACTAGCACCCAGACCACCACTGACGGTCTGGTGAATGGAGGGGAAAATTCACACCCAGACGGGAATCAAACCTGCGACTTCTCGCTCTCTAGATAAGTGTGATACCTCGGGACCACCCAACTACCTCCCCTCCCCCTCCCCCCCCACCCATCCCTTTACTGTACCCACACTGGGTTTCTATGTGCTTAAAAAAAAAAAAGAAAGAAGACACATGCCTGAACTAAACACCCAGATTTTCATAGTGCAGTACATGACGTTTTTTTCTCTTCTGGCCCATACAGTCCATTGATACCAGTTTGTTTTGCTGTCTTGTTTTCCAGAATCTGTCTGTCTGTCTGTCTGTCTGTCTCTGTCTCTCTCTCTCAGAGGGCTGGTTGTAAAAAAAAGTATGTTTGCTTATGCTATTACCCTCTTTAAATAAAATTCATTCAATTCATTCATTCTTCTCTCTCTCCTCCTCTCTCTCTTCTCTCTCTCTCTCTCACCTCTCTCTCTCTATCATCTCTCTTCTCTCTCTCTCTCTCTCTCCCCTTCTTTTATTTGTTTCAGTTTTTTCCCCCATGAGGGCCTGGTGTACAGAAGCCTCTGGCTTATCCATTTGCCCTCATTAAAATATTCGACTTCGAGTTTTTAAATACAACATCCCCACTCTCTTTGCTCTTCCATCTCAAGACTTTCGAAGTGCTCTGAAAAGGTCTGAAACCTAATTCATGGATGGTGGTATTTCTTTAACGATGGTTCATTTGAACCGGAACAGTCCGCAAAACCGATGGTTTAGTTTCGAACCGTACTTAAGTAAAAAGCCGCTTATTCATGACTAAGCATCCAGCTCTTGAGTTTGAGTGATGCCTCAGTTTTGTTTTGTTTTGGTTTTTGTGTATACTATTTTTTCGATTTTCAAAATAATCTCGTATCCCCATTCTCTCTTTACTCTTCCCCCACACAGCGAACCCAAGTGGTGTATGTAGAGAAAAAAGGCCTAAAATGCACAGCTCTTCAGTTTGTGCAATACCACAGTTTTGTTGTTTTGTTTTGTAGTTTTGTTGTTTGTCGTTTATTTATTTATTTATTTTTACATTATTCCTTTTAAATCTAACTGCCCCACTCTTCCCACACAGGGTTTCCAAGTGCTCTAGAGAACAAAAAAGGCCTGAAATATCCAATTCTTCAGCTGGAGAGGCGATACCACAGGGACTATTTCCCTTTTTCTTCTTTCAATTAAAAAAAAGTCTTATATCCCTGCTCTCTTTATTCTTCCTACATAGGGTTTGTGAGTACTCTAGAGAACAAAAAGTCTGAACATGCGGCCATTTATGTACCATCGATACTCCACAGTTCGTTAAGAGAACTTGGGTCATGTTTCTCAGCCCGACAAAGCTGAGGAGTTATGGGCCACAGTGCCATGCCACTGCCCTCTCTGCTTGGGTCTGGAGGCAGGGCGTGCCATCACCATGAGATGGGATAAGGGATCAGACGTCTGCGTGCCACTACAATAAGACAGGATAAAGAATAGTAGTGTACTGTATTGCATTGCATTGCATTGGATTGTATAGCCTTTTCAATCACAGCATATTCCTCTGCGTAAAATTCGGGCTGATCTCTTCGAGAAAACGCGTCGCCCTGTTTTACACCAGTGGTACAGTTTGTTAAGTCAGGCAGCTTAGTTTTGATCTTTTCCTGTTCCTGACATTCTGATGTATGGCTCTCAAACACTGTGATAGTTTACCCTTCATACCATTTTTCATGAGAATAGGCCATAACAAATTTCTATTAACAGATTCAAATGCTTTTTCAAAGTCAAGAAATGCTACATGGAGCTTACGGTTATGAGCAAACTGTTTCTGGACAAACGCAAGCAGAGTAAACATATGATCTATAGTGGAATACCCTCTCTTAAACCAGCTTGGTTTTCACCTGTAATATCAGTTTTCATAACCCATTTTTGTAACCTATCATTAATGATAGTGCTACACAACTTACTACTTATGTCACTTAGAAAAATATTCTCCAGTGATTTAAAAGGGTTATCAACATCGCCCTTTCTGTGTAATGTTAGAAACATACAATCAGTTCAATTGTCTGGAAAAAGACCATTACCAAAGAATTTGTTGAATAATTTTAGAAGGAAAAGCACAATATTTTCCATAGAGATTAATATCAAACACAGAAAGACCAGACAGAAAGAGACCGAGGACAAAGACTGAACCAACACAGTTCTGCAGGTAGTTTGTTCACAACAAGCCGACACCATTCACAAGGACAGAACACTAGTTTTTCTATACTAACTAAACACACACACACACACACACACACACACACACACACACACACACACACAACACACACAGAAGCAAAAACAAAAACATCCTGCTCAGCAAAAGCAAGCGTCATCATCATCGATGAATCCCCCTCACCTTCCCTCCCCTTTTCCTCCATTTATATTCGATTTCCTCCCCCCCCCCCCCCCCCTCTCTCTCTCTCCCCCACTTTCTCCCCCTCTCCCTCCAGCCCAAGCTGGTGTGACGTACAGGGAAAAGATCCCATCTCAGACAGTGACAGAGAGATTACTTACCTGTCTGCCTGACCCCCTCCCCTCCCCCTCCTCTCTCTCTCTCTCTCTCATTTCCCTTGGCACAAAAAAGTCACCCACTTTCCGCCCTTCTTCTCCTACTGAGCTTTCTATTACCCCTTTCACCTCCCCCGCCCCTTAGTCTGCCCTATCTCCCTCCTCCTCTTCCACTTTCTTTCTGATGGGCCTCTGTCCCTGTTGTGTCGCTCCGAAGACGTATCGCAGACGAATGATTTACCAAAGAAATATTTTTTTCAATGACGTTAAATTTTTTTCTTAAAAAAAAAAAGATGAAAAAACAAGGTCGGCCCCACCTTATCCTTATCCTCTCTGTGGTGTTCTTATCAAGACTATTGAGCGTTCATGCCCTTTCATTAATATCATATCACTCTTAGGAACACATTCTACACACACTCACACACACACGCACGCACGCACGCACGCACGCAAGAAAGCACGCACGCACGCGCGCGCTCACACACAGAGTCAATCAGTCAGTTGCTCGCGCGCAAGCACACACACACACAAACACACACGCACGCACACACACAGAGTCAATCGGTCACACACACAGTCAGTGTCACACACACACACACACACACACACACACACACACACACACACACACACACACACACATCACAACACACACGCACGTACACACACAGAGTTAATCGGTCACACACACAGTCAGTGTCACACACACACACACATCACAACACAACACACACACACACACACACACACACACACACACACACACACACAGAGAGAGAGAGAGAGAGAGAGAGAGAGAGGAGAGAGAGAGAGAGAGAGAGGAGAGAGAGAGAGAGAGAGAGAGAGAGAGAGCAAACATACACGCAACAAACACAGACTACAACAAACACGCAGTCGATGTTTAGCATTTGACGGTCGCAGCACGTAGCGATTTTTGAGCTGTCTGTCTGTCTGTCTGTCCTACTATAGGCCCAGTAGATATCTGTAGCCTCTGCCGACTGCCGACTGTCGGAATCGGCTACCTCAGCACTTAAGACATGATCGAACCATACCCTCCCTCCCTCCCTCTCTTCTTCCTCCCTCCCTTCACTCCCTCCTCTCCCTCTCTCCCCCGACCCTTTTTCAACTCAGCTGATCACATTCACAGTTCACTTTTTCTCTCTCTCTTTCCTTAAGCCCCCCCCCCCCCCCCCCCCCACTCCCCCTCCGTTCCTTCCTCTCTTGTTCCCCATTAAGTTGATTTCCCTGTCTGCCTGTCTGTCTCTCTGTCTGTCTCTCTCTTTCAAGAGTCAAGGCTACATTACTGTGTCTCTGTCTCTCTCAGCTAAAATATTCAAGACTCTGTTCTCTCTGTCTGCCAAAAACTCGGCCTGCCTGTCTCAGTGTCTGTCTGTTTGTCTGTCTGTCTGTCTGTCCGTCTGTCTGTCTGTCTCTGGAGATTCAATATATTCCGTCTGTCTGTCTCTCTCAAAACACAATCAAAACAAACAAACAAACTAAAAAACACACACACACATACTCTCTCTCTCTCTTTCCCCCCCCCCCCCCCCCCCCACCCCCTCCTCCGCCAAAAGACTTATTCTAGACTGTCTATCTGACTGTCTGTCTGTCAGCCTGTCTGTCTGTCTACGTGTCTGTCTGTGTGTCTGAAGTGTTTGAATGGAGAAGGAAGGAGTAAGTAGTATACTGTGCTGGGCTGTGCTGTGCTGTGCTGTACTGTGCTGTGCCTGTCGCCTACCTTGCTCTATTGACAACGTTCTGGAAGTCTGCCAACTTGATTGTCTGTTGTCCTCCACTGTGCTGTCTTTTGTGTGTGTGTGTGTGTGTGTGTTTGTGTGTGTTGGTGTGTGTGTGTTGTGTGTGTTGTGTGTGTGTGTGTTGTGTGTGTTGTGTGTGTGTGTGTGTGTCTGTGTGTGTGTGTGTGTGTGTTGTGTTGTGTGTGTGTGGTGTTGTGTGTGTGTTGTGTGTGTGTGTGTGTGTGTGTTGTGTGTGTGTGTGTGTTGGTGTTGTGTGTGTGGTGTGTGTTGGTGTTGTGTTTGTGTGTATGTGTGTTGGTGTTGTGTGTGTGTGTGTGTGTTGTGTTGTGTGTGTGTGTGTGTGTGTGTTTGTGTGTGTGTTGTGTGTTGTGTTGTGTGTGTTGTGTGTTTGTGTGTGTGTGTGTGTGTTGGTGTTGTGTGTATGTGTGTGTGTGTGTTGTGTGTGTTGTGTGTGTGTTGGTGTTGTGTGTTGTGTGTGTGTGTGTGTGTGTGTGTTGTGTGTGTGTGTGTGTTGTTGTGTGTGTGTTGGTGTGTGTGTTGGTGTGTTGTGTGTGTGTGGTGTGTGTGTGTGTGTGTGTGTGTGTGTGTGTGTGTGTGTGTGTGTGTGTGTGTTGGTGTGTGATGTGGATGTGGTGTTGTGTGTGTTGTGTGTTTGTGTGTGTGTGTGTGTGTGGTAGTGTGTGTTGTGGTAATGTTAAGAGAAATGTGTGTGCGTACTTGCATGTGCGAGCGCGTGCGTGCGCGTCGTGCATATGTGGAGGTGTGTGTGTGTGTGTGTGTTTTCAAAGGACTATTTTCAATGACCTTTAAAAAAAATGTTAACAAAAAATGGGTCCCACCTTATTTCATGTGCAGTTTAAAGAAATTAGACGTTCATACCCTTTCATTAATATCTATATCCCTCTTAGTGACAAACCACGTGTGTGTGTGTGCGTGTGTGTGCGTGTGTGTGTGTGTGACTGTGTGTGACACTATGTGAAGGAGGCAAGCCCTAGAAGCCTCAAAACTCTCGCTTCAGGTGTTCTGCTCTACTAAGGCGACACTGTATTTCCTTTGAAACAAAGTGGCCTAGCAATGCTGAGTTTGTCAGTTGAGCGTGATCAACTTTGGTCTTCTTCTTACTACGTTTGCGAGAGAGAAGAGAAGAGAGAAAGAGATGAGAGAGAGAGAGAGAGAGAGAGAGAGAAGAAGAAGACAGACAACAGACAGAGAGAGAGAGAACAGAGAGAGATAGACAGGCAGACAGAGAGAAGCAACAGAGAGAGATAGACAGGCAGACAGAAGAAGAAGACAGAGAGCGATGAGAGCCGAGCAGAGAGAGAGAGAGAGAGAGAAGAGGAGAGAGAAGAGAAGGAGGTGGAGAGAGAGAGAGAGCAGCTTACCAGGAACGCGTTAGGAAAGGGTTCTAATAAAATACACTACAAGTCATCTGAACTCAACAATAGTCAGCAGCAAACTAAAACATGAAAACAGACACCCCAAAACAACAACAACAACATCAACAAAACTCCATCCAAACAAACAAACGAAAAGCCCCAAACCAATGAACACTGCACTATTCAAAAGAAACAAACACATGAACCAATAAATGAACACTGCACTATTCCATCTACTGGAAGTCACTCTTGCACCAAAAAAAAAAAAAGTCAAGGTGTCCCATAACCTAAGTGGTCGTAGGGGAGCAAGGTGTCAGAGACCTCAGCTTCTCTAGGGGCCAGCATATTGAGGGCGGCGCTTATCTCCTCTCCCTCGCTGATTTACTTTCCCTGACCCTAAAGAGGCAGGTACGCATTTACAGTTTGGTGAACTGGGGGACTATACTAAAGCCAAGGCGCACAAATGGTCACCCATCCAAGTGGTAACCACGCTCGATGCTGCCTAACATTGGCTGGGGGAAAATGAGTGCTCTGACCACTGAGCTATCCCGTCCCCAGTCTCTCTTCTCCTTAGTTGTATGCAAAGATGACAAAACATCACTTCGTTTTAAAAAATCATCGTTATTCTAACCTCCGCCTCAAGTACAGCCGCTTATCATATCAGCTTTCACATAATTACTCGAACTCATTATTGTGTATCGAACATAATTATGTAGAAAGGGAGGAGAGAACAAAAAGAGGTCATTTACATGCATGTCACATAATTATGTTTATATGTACGTCCCTTATATACATAAGCATCATAATATATTAGCTCCTCATGGGGTAGGGCTCAAAATAAAGCTGTTGCTTGATTCCTTTCCCATGCTGTATTGTAACTGTTTGATAGGTTGTATGTGCATTGAATAAATCATGTTTAAATCAAAGGTTAAGCGAGGATAGGTGAGGGAAGGGAAAGAGACGAACACCGAAAATAGGCGGGGCGCGCTCAAGCGTTTGCATGCATGCATGCATGCGTGCGTGCGTGCATACATATACATATATGCGAACCTATATGGCTCGACCACGTCTGATTAAACAGCACCTCCTACAATGTTGTGAACTAACTGTCAGACAGATTAAAAAAAACAACAACGACAAGTTCCATCTCTTTTTTGGTAACCAGGCGAGGACGAGTTCCCTTCAATTCAGTGTGAGTAATGGAGAACTTCAAAACCTGGGCCCAAAACCACTACAGGGGCGATGCCCCCCCCCCCCCCCCCCCCCCCCACCACCACCACCGGACCTCCGACAACAAAATGACAGTCCTCCATGCTTCGATGAACTTTGGATTTTCCCATGACACACCAGGGAAGCATTGAACCTACTAAATGAAAACAAAATAACTGATTAAAAAAAGAAGAAAATATCTAAAACCCAAGTACCTGTGCTATCTCTGTCTCGTCCTCCCCTCTCTCACCCCCATTCTCTCACCCCCATTCTCTCTCTCTCTCTCTCTCTCTCTCTCTCTCTCTCTCTCTCTCTCTCTCTCTCTCTCTCTCTCTCTCCTCTCTGTGTGTGCAGTAGAGTTGATTTTTGTCAATCAAAAGCTACATGAACACACATTTCATGTTGATACAGTTTCACATGAGTGTGCAGACAAACAGCACGTTAGTGCTTGATCTATTATCCAACAAAGGATTGCTAAACACTTGTCTTCTGTCTGTCTCTGTGTGTGTGTGTGTTTATTCAGAGGGAATCTTGGAAGTACTGTGCAACGAATGTTCTACATCCGTGTTCATGCACTAGACGACTGCCTGAACCACAATAGCAACAAACAAGCCAACTTACCATAGAAAATAAATAAATAGATAAACAAATGAATAAATGAAGAAAAAATAATTACACGAATAAATAAATAGATACATGAATAAACAGGACTCACGCCTCGGGCATTCTTCCATGATGGACTCGAGGAAGTCTTGGGGAGTCATGTAGACGGAGCCGTCATACTCCACAGAAGCGAACTGCTGGAACCTGGCCTCCCGATAGGAGACTTGAGGCCTCTTGCCCTTGCCCTGCAACACACAGCCACACCTCATCTGGTTTTTTCCCGCGCTTCAAAACGGCGAGTCCTCACGTGGTTCGATCACTAAACAGCACGAGAATAGTGTCCTCGGGGGGGCAGTTTCCGGTTTGTAGTAACTTGGAGTAAAAGAAAGAAAAGGGAAGGTAGTGGTTTGCTGGGTTGTATTCTAGAAAACAAAAAAATCTAGCACTTTAAACCCGATCCGCACGCGCGCGCGCGCACACACACTAATCTACAGAATTTCAAAAACTGCTTCTTGCAAAGATGGAAGCTTTTATACATGCACCCTCGCGACTGTCGCCGAGAGTGGGCAGCTAAATAAATGAATCTGGCTCCACGAGGAACACTCGTATACTTTTTTGTCCTGAGTATACAGGCACTGTAGGGGTTGAGTCTCGGGTATGTGTGATCAGATGAGCACTACTGGACTTTCCCCAAGTGGCCCAACAGGTGGGCAGGGCTTTCTTTTAAGGGGATAACTTCCAGAGGCATCGTGTTGTTAGCTAACACTGACCGCTGGCTCTGAGGACAGCACAGAACGAGCCCAGCCGGGGGTGGGGGTGGGGGTTGCTGTGACAAGATTGCAGTGAGTACAAAAGAGCGCCAGCCAGCATGGTGTCTTAAGCAGAACCCCCCCGAGTTAACATGATGACTACATTGTTTTCATTCTTTCAGAAATCATGGAAACAAAGCACTGCAATTCACTGACAGTAAAAGGTAAAGGTGTCCCACAACCTTTTGTGGTCGTAGGGGAGCGAGGCATAACAGACCTCAGCTTCTCTAGGGGCCGGTATAATTATTGAGGGCGGCTCGCTTCTGTACCTTCCCTGACCCTAAAGAGGGCAGGTACCCATTTACAGCTGGGGAACTGTACTGAAGCCAAGGCGCGCAAACGGTCAACCATCCACTTGGTAACCACGCTCAATGCTGTTTCACCTTAGCTACGCGGTCCCCGTCCCTGACAGTACTACTACTACTACCACTACTAATAATGTATGGAATTTATATAGCCCTGAATCCTATAAAGCAACAAATCAAAGCGCAGTACTCTGTAAATAACGCTTTGTTTCCTCTAGCGCTGTGTGATAGTTTCTTGGGATGAGCTGAGAGGCGCAGATAGATTTCATTACTGTAGTTTTGTCTGAAATATATGCTGTAAGGTGCGCGCGCGCACACACACACACACACACACTCACACACACAGATTTTCGCTACTGCTAATAGTATTTTCAAGCTACTACTACTACTTCTACTACTTACTACAACTACTACTACTGAACTGGTTGTAAAACTATGCTATAAAGTAGTTAAAGTACAAAAACATCAACGCACAAGAAATAGCACTTTTTGTTTTTTGTTGGTTGTTTAAGGAGGTGGGTAAAAATGCTGCAAAAAGGGGGGGGGGGGGGGGGGGGGGGGGGGGGGGGGGGGGGGGGGGGGGGGGGGGGGGGGGGGGGGGGGGGGGGGGGGGGGGAGCGAAAACTGGAGGTGAAAGGAGTGGGTGTAGGTAGGGGTGGTGGGTTGTCTAACAGCTAATACTATATATACAGTCTCTGGATCGCTAGCACCCAGGAGTTCAACCCACTGTCACCTGCTCCTATGGCCCTGTGCCAAGTCGGATAAAGTCATCCCTCCACTTTTCTTTTTTCTTTCTTTTTCAAATCACCCGTCGTTCCTTCTATCTTTCTCTCCTTCCTCACAGCCCCGATCGATCTGCTCTGCTCCCGTCCAATCCCCTCCACAATCCCCCCCCCCCCCCCCTCCCCTCCCCCCACCTCTTCCCCAACCATCCTCCTGTTCCTCCCGACCTCTCTCTCCTTTTCAGCTGACATCCCCCCACCCCCCTTTCTTTTTTTGGTCCCACCCCCCCCCCAGTCTCTGTTCTTACCTGTCTAGGCCGGTATCTACTTCCCTGGCAATATCTGTCTGCATACCAGACAGCTTAGATTCTCTCTCTCTCTCTCTCTCTCTCTCTCTCTCTTCTCTCTCTCTCTCTCTCTCTCTTCTCTCTCTCTCTCTCTCTCCCCCAACACTAAATGTTGAAATATAAAACTGACTTCTCTCTTCTCTCTGTCTCTGTCTGTCTGTCTGTCTGTCTCTCTCTCTCTCTCCCCCAACACTGAATGTTGAAATATAAAACTAGACTTCGACCTCTCTCTCTCTCTCTCCCTCCCCAACTCTGAATGTGGAAATATAAAATTGATTCCTCCCCCCCCCCCCCACTCCCACTCCTTCGCTACTCGTCTGCGCTCGACGGGGTTTACAGCTCGGTTCCAGGATCAAATACAGGGCAAATCAGCTTTGATATATCTACGTATTATTTTAGATTTCTAAGCTTCCTGTGTATGCAAAACTGATGGAGCGAGAAAGTTTCAAAGCAAAAGAAGAAGAAGAAGAAGAACAAGAAAATGATGATGATGACGACGATGATGATGAAGGGGGAGGAGGAGGAGGAGGAGAAGAAGACAGCGACGATGAAGAAAAAGTAAATGAATAGCATTTTCTTTTTAGGGCGTAACTCTTAATGTTTTTATAAGGTAAACAGTTAAAATGATTTATGGTACCAATTAAGAGATTATTTGAATTTCATAACTTGGGGTAGGGTTGCGTGTTATAATATATATATATATATATAGTTTTTTTCAGCCAAACTCGGGAAGATAGCACACCGATGTTAATGAGGACGGATAGCCCATCGTGTGGCTTTGCATTTATTTATTTATTTATTTATACCACTTTAAGTCACGAGATTTCTCTGCGTGAAATTCGGGCTGCTCTCCCCGGGGAGAGCACGTCGCCACAAGAGCAGCGCCACCCCTTTTTTTTTTTTTTTTGGTCTGCAACTGTATTCCCTATCAGAGTGGCTTTTTTCTAAGAATTTTGCCAGGGACAACTCTCTTGTTGCCGTGGGTTCTTTTTCGTGCGCTGCATAATTTTCTGTAACACACGGGACCTCGGTTTATCGTCTCATCCGAAAGACTAGCGCCCAGACCACCATTCATGGTCTAATGGATGGGGGAAAAGTTTCGGGCCCAGACGGGATACGAACCCGGACTTTTCGCTTTCTAGACAGGCGCGTTACCTCTAGACCACCGATCCATGTCTGTCATCCAGATTTTGAAATAGTCTTTGATTTAAGGAAAGTTCTAATTAGAGCATATTCTTCCAATCTCGTCTCACCCAAAATTATTCCAGGGCAATACAACTGCAGACAGACCAAACTGTTTCCACCTTAACTCCAGCATAAGTGTGGCGTCACAACCAGCTTTTGGTGAAAAAAGGGTTTTAGCTCAAACATGGATGATGATGACGATGATGATGATGATGATTATAGATGTTTTCTCTCCGCTACTCGATTAGGGTTCCCGGGTTCACCATAGTGAGATGTTGCACAATTACGCAACCGTTTACATACTATTACGGTATCCGTATTCCGACTTCAGGGATTAGGATTGTCCACACCAAACCCCAGTGTGCATGCTTTCCCCCTCTTTCTGGTCTCTCTCCAAACTTTGTCGTCTGTTCCTACCGGCACGCAGTGACCCACTCTTCCGAAAAGCAGAACGGGGTTTGACGCGTGCTCAAGGTGTTCCACGTGTTCTTGTACACAGGACCTTGGTTTAAACTAGTCTCATCGGAAGGATTTTCAGGGGAGTGGAGTCGGGGCTAATGTTAACTCCAGGGAAAAAAAATCCCCCTTGCAGCTTGTACGCAAAGCGACTACTATTTTGGCTGATCCCTCCCATGCTTTGCTTTCAGAATTTCAGCTGTTGTTTTCAGTGGGGTGATTAAAGTGACTTTGACTTTGACTGAAACAGGCGTCTCGGTGGTGGCTCAACACACGCCATCAGATTGCGAGCACATGGCTCTGACCGCTAGGCTATGGCGACCCCAGCCCCCCCCCCCCCCCCCACCCCACCCCAAAAAAAAAAGCTTAAAGAATAGCAGCAGAAGAAGCAGTAGTAGTAATAGTAGAAGCAGCTACGCTAGTGGTGGTGGTAGTAGTATTAGTAATAGTAGTAGTAGTAGTAGAAGTAGTAGTAGTAAAAGCAGCTGCGGTAGTAGTAGCTTTTTTATTTTAAAAATTTATTTTATTTCGAGGATAATGGAATAAACATGTGCTTTTTCACTCCAGTCCCCGTGTGTATGTAGTTTTGTAAATTTTGTCATCCGTAGTCGAAGTCGTAGTCGTCGTCGTCGTCGTCTTTTCAGGACGGAAACCTCGTCAGGAAAAAAACCAAGGTCTGCCAGTCTCTTATGTCTACGCCATGAAGGCAGTGAACTGATTTATGATACCAATTACCAGATTATTGGAATGTCATAACTTTTGGGGGCTGTCTTGGAAAGGCAAACAGGGAGAGATAACAGACCAGGCCAGGCTAGGCTAGGATAGGACAGGGCAGACCGCCCCGTAATGAGACTTTAATGTCTGAAACCCACATTTGAAACAGTCTTACCGAGTTACGTTTATGGAATATTCCTACAATTATCTCCCATCAGACGTCATTTCGCAGCCATAAAACTGTAAATGACGAGACGGTTTTGACGAGACAGTTTTGATCTAAACTCGGACCGAAACGATGTCACGACCAAATTTTAGGGGGGGGGGGGGCGGGGGGAAGGGAGTCAGTAAAAAACCCAGTCTTGTGAAAAAAAAAATTTAAGCTAAAAACAGTCTTTAATTTTCTCAGTTTTGAAGAGAAAAAAAGGAAAGAGGATAACTGACGACCCGACGACTAAAGATGTTTTTCATTTCGATTTTGATTTCACGCCTCTCTACAGGGAAAGGACCATCAAATACAGTTCTAGAAATAGACATGTCTGTTCTTTTTCAAAGGAGCCCCCAAAAGTGATCAAAACAAATTAGATGAAGACTTGAACAATGATTTAACATTTAACAATTCGAACGAAAAAATCCCCAGCACTCCTAGTCTGCTTCATGAAAAACTTACAATAGGAATACTTTTATTTCGTAGCTTGTTGTTGTTCTTGTGCTGCCTCTTCTTTTATGACTGCTGTTCCCAAAGTACTCATTCCAATCCCACAACCTCAACCATACCATGGCTCATAATGTTGTATCCTCAGAGCCGGATCATGTATGTTTTGTCCGTCGTGTTCGACGATGACCTCCAAAACAGCAAAGGAGGCAGCTGCTGTTTCGGAAATTGGCAGAAATTTGATTATAGTGGAGATGCCTTGCCCACAGTACATCCCCACTCTCTCGGCCAAGTGGGCATAAGGACAGTCAGCGTTGGAGATGTTCTCCAAAGGCCAGCTAGCCCCCAGGGCTGTAGCACATAAGGACTGTGCGAGTCAAGCCTCCTAGTCAGAGAGTCATAGTCGATCACTAAAGACTAAGCTGTAAAGTGGAATTCCATGAGTGGAAAAGCCACTGGTCATACAGCCTCTCACTTTGCTGTTTCCCCCAGCGTCAATGGTTTAATCAAGAACTGTGATAAACCCCAGGCGCTGTAGGGCAGAGATTACAGGATAACTATCAATGTTGGTCCACCGTGTGACCACCAACCATGACTTTTATGGGATTCGAACCCACAACTTTCCAGTCAGAAATCTAACATGGCAACCATTGCGTTAGAGTAGCTGGTAACACTCTAGCAAAGATTTTGTTAATCTAACATCAGCTTTGCCTTTGTGAAGATGAGAGGGGAGGGAGCCATAATAATAAACGTATTCTTTCATTAATCGACAGCCTTGAACTCTAACCACAGTGAGCTGGCGCTTCATTTACTTTATTAAAAAGAAACAAAGCATCGGAAACTCACACAGTTTACTACTTACTATACTGTGCAGGCGATTCAAGCTCTACTGCGGTGTACAGCTCGGCTTGCTGATGACAACGATAATAGCTTAGTCTAGGGTAGCTGATGTTTGGTTTCTGGGCCTGACAGATTGACAGTTGTTTTTGCTCCCAGATTTCCAGCGAGAGTCAACAAACTCTCACAGGCTGGAGAACAGGTTCATCCTTTCAGGGATAGCAGGACAGGCTGACTTAGATATCATTAGCCCTAATCATCCGGGGGTGCCCTTCATTTTCATCACGCAAAGACATTCTAAATAGAAGGGGTACCAAGTTCTTTTGGAAAAAAAACACCGGCAATGTCAACATAATGATGATGATGAGATGATGATGATGATACTACTACTACTTCTACTGGATGGAATTTATATAGCGCTGCATCTTGCAAAGAAATCAAAGCGCATAAAGATGAACTTTGGGGGCGACATACAATTTTTGTTTTCACGGCGACAGGGAGGGAGAGGAGAGAGGGTAGAAGAGATGAGAGGAGAGGAGGTGGCTTTGTGTAGGACTGAGAAGACATTTTGCTTTTGGGGGCAAAATAGAAAGCTTCATAATGGGGAGAAAAACTCGGAAATATATATATTTTTTAAAAACCCTGACAGTAATGGAAATCACACACACACATACGTTTACTGAGGTCAAAAAGATTACCTTTAAATGGAATTTCACGTTATGGCAAACCGATCACCGATCCATTCTGCTCACAGTGTGATGGCCAACAAATTGAAGATGTTTGTCCCTTTTTACTTTTATGCCCAAAATATGCTGTATTGCGAACAAAATGTATTCCTTTGTATTATTACAGATTTCCATCGAATCTGAAAGTGCAGCTCCTTTGTATGAATACTAATCCTAGTTTGATGTTCAATGTTGGATTATTTCTTACTAAATGTTTAGATATCAGAACTAATGATGGTCACCTTACATGAAAGTACATCATTAACTATTGTTCCTATGGGCCATATGACCTGCAAAAACTGAATTAAAGTTATTGTTATTGTTACACACACACAACAACAACACAATACACACACAACACACACACACATACAAACACACACACACACACACACACACACACACACACACACACACACACACACACACACACACACACACACACACACACTTACACTTACACTTGTGCCAACACATGAGGAGTACAGAAGGCTGGCGCGCGACGCAGTACAATTCATGAACAGACAGAGAGACAGAAAGACACGCAAACAAACAAGACAAATAAAAGTAGCAATGTAGTGACCATACGATTCATTCGCAATCTGGTCCAGTCTTAAGCTCACTGGTACTGCCATACTACTTTCTCTCATTGCTGTGCTCATTCTCTGTCTTGTTAAGAGCTCTCAACATTTCTCTTCCTGTCTTTACGAAACATTCAACTTTACACTAGCCAAGACTCTCTGTGTGTCTGCCTGTGTGTCTGTCTCTCTCTGTCAGTGCGCGCGCGCGCGCCGCGTGCGTGTGTGAGTGTGTGTGTGTGTTGTGTGTGTGTGTGTGTGTGTGTGTGTGTGCGTGCGTGTGTTTTATTCAGTATAAATACTATCATCCCCACATTCTGGAAATTCTGTGCTAGAAATTTTCCTCTTTTCTATCACTCTCTTTGTTTCTGCCTTGTTCCTTTTCTTCCTGTCACCTCCTCCTTGTCTATTTTCTGCCTTCTTGGTCCATTCTCCTGCCTCCCCCCCCCCCCCCCCCCCCCCCCCCCAGAAAGTCTTAAAAAATAACAATTCTCTCTTATGCCGAAGTCGGATGCGCTGACCTGTTTTGTCAGGCGCTTAACGGCAGTGAGACGCATTTTCGCTCATATAACAGACAACAATAGATGCTGTCTGAGCGTTCGAAGAAGAAATTCAACGACTTTTCCCATTATGTGTGTATGTGTGCGTGTGCGCGTGTGTGTATTCTTATTCATTTATTTTATTCTTTTATTTCGATGATAATGGAATAAGCACTCGTGTACTTTTTTGACATCCACTCCCCGTGTGTACTACGCAGTTTTGTCAATTTTGTCATCCGTACCCATCGGCACACAATGGCCTACTCTTGCGAAAAGCGGAACGTGTTTTAACGTGTGCCCAAGATGTTCTGCGTGCGTTCGCACACGGGCGGAACCTCGATTTACAGTCTCATCCGAAGGACTTTTGGGGGGAGTGGAGTCGGCACTGATCAATGTTTAACTCCAGAAGAAAAATCCTCTTGAACAAGATTCGAACCCGGGTCATAAGATCACACGATGACAGAACACTCTGGATGAAGAAGCCCACTGAGCCACAACAGACAGGTTTGAACTGTGCACACGGCAAGTGAAGTCCCCCCCCCCCCCCCCCCCCCCCCCCCCCCCCCCCCCCCCCCCCCCCCCCCCCCCCCCCCCCCCCCCCCTTTTGATTTCTTTTTTGTTTTGTTTTGTTTTTGCCCCCTTCTCCTCCAATGGCCCATAAAGGCGATATCCCGTCGGTTCATTCTCTTTTCAATTCATGTCCTTGTCTTTTTTTTCTTCTTCTTTTTATTTCCCCCTGTTTGTTTCCTCCACGTTGTGTGTGTTGTGTGTGTGTGTGTGTGTGTGTGTGTGTGTGTGTGTGTGTGTGTGACTCGACCGTGTCGGGCAAACAGAATCGCACTCAGCTGGGTGGTCCCTGGTGGGCCTTTACCTTTGTCCTATATTATATATACTGCAGGATCATAGTGGGTAGTAAGGTGTGTGTGTGAGTGTGTGATGGTGTGTGTGTGTGATGGTGATGGTGTGTGTATGTGGTGTGTGTGGTATGGTGGTGTGTGTGGGGCGATGGTGTGTATGTGTGTGTGTGTGATGGTGGTGTGTGTGTGATGGTGATGGTGTGTGTGTGTGTGGTATGGTGGTGATGGTGTGTATGTGTGTGTGTGTGTGTGCGCGCGCGCGCGCGTCTGCGAGTCTCTGTGTGTCTGTGAGTGTTTGACAGGACTTATCACACATACATAGACAAAGAGCATCAAGTATGTTTCTAGCCCCCTCTGTGCAGATTTTCCACCTTAACTCTTTTCCGCCTGAGCCCACCCAGATCATCTGATCGAATCGAAAAGCTTACTGATTACTACGGCTCTGCCACTCACCGCCCATTCCCCCCCCACCCCCTCCAAATCATCCTCTCCCTCACCCCCTCACCCCAAAACTGAAAAAGCGAGAGCAGCTGTTGTGGATTCCTCCTGAACAGACACGGGCCAGCGTGTGTTATTTCAATTCATTGTTGCACACATTTTTAGACAGTCAAAGAAATGAGTCACTGGGCAGAATAGATCGATTAGAAATGTATTGAAGAGAGACGTGTTATGCATGCAAAAACTGTACACGGGAGAAAGACACTGTACCTCGTCAGTCAGTCAGTCTCTGGAACAACTTGCAAGCGCCACACGAGCGTCTAGTTTCTCACTTTTATTACACTCACACATACACGTATGCACACACACAGACATGCGCACGCGCACGCACGAACATACATACACACACGCGCGCGCTCACGCAAGCACGCACACACACACACACACACACACACGTACATGCACACACACATGCGCACGCGCGAACACGCGTGCATGCGTGACAGTATGCATGCAAGCACACATACACGCATGCACACACAAAGTGAGAGAGAGAGAGAGAGAGAGAGAGAGAGAGAGAGAGAGAGAGAGACAGACAGACAGACAGACAGACAGACAGTAGCGCTGAGATGGGGAGGGAGATGAGAGAGAGAGAGAGGAGAGAGAGAGAGAGAGAGAGAGAGAGAGAGAGAGAGAGAGAGAGAGAGAGAGAGAGAGAGAGAGAGAAGCATGCACATACTGGAGGAGAAAGAGAAGGAGGGGGAGAGGGAGAAAAGAGGGGAGAGAGAGAGAGAGAGAGGGGGGGGGGGGGGAGAAAGGGAGAGAAGGAGGGGGGGGGGGGGCAATTCAGGGGACTTCTTTTTTGTTTGTTAAAGATAGCATTATTTTAAAATCAAGTTTAAGAATCAAGCAGAGAATACGGTCCTTTTTTTATGTAACAAAAGTTTAATATCCTACAGATACTTTTTTCAAAGGAGGAGTTTAAGAGTTAAATCATGGTCTGATTTTGAATCAGAACATTCAAGCAGTGAAAACAATGTTTTTGACTACAACAGAAGTTTGATATTCTAATTTTTTAAAAGTGGTATGCTTTTGTTTTTCTAAAATAATAATGATAATAATAATAATAATACATGGAACTTATATAGCGCTAAATCTTGAAAAGACAAATCAAAGCGCATTCATTAAGTTGATTCATAGTCTGTTTTTAGATTAATAATACAAGAAAGATCTCAACTTAATAATTTCATCTCAGAATCATTATTTGCACGGGCAGTGCCTACCTGCTGTGTACTGCTTATAGAGAATTATATAGACTGTCACGTTGTCCATTCATCATCTATTACCCCACAAAACACACACAAAACACACACACACACCCCACACACCACAACACACACACATTAATGAGTCTTACTGCCCCGGGGGGTATATTTTTAGTTTTTGGCATATTTTTAAAATTGCAATAAAAAGGAAATTTAAATAAAAAAAACCAAAAACACAGATTGAAAATCGAAAATTTCTATGAGAATTTTATTACAAAAGGGAAATGATAGACTGGGGATGTGACAAAATGAGAAACTGCAAGTTTACTTTGCAACAATGGCAGCCCGGGCTTGGGTATTTTTAAAACATTTTTTAAGGCACAAGAAAACACATTTATACCCGATATTTCAGTAAAAGGTAAAGAAGAGCTACAGTTTCATAAACAATCAACATTTTTGAATCCTGGCCTCCCCCGCCTAAAATGGCTCCTAGCAGAAAAGTGGGGGCAGATGCAAAGCCACCAGTTTGAATACATATATTATATAAATAATATACAAATATACATAATAATTTTCAATATTAACACACATTTTTAGAATGGAATCACGGTCTGCTTTTGATTGTTCTACTAGATGATTTAACTTAACAAATTTTCTCGAAATTTTTTTTGCACGGAAGAGTCCCTTTTTTTTCATACCTCTGTGTTTGCATTAAGAAATATATCGTCTCTGGTCGTCCTTCTTCTTATGTCTCTCTCTCTCTCAACACACACACCATAATTTTCACACACACAATTCTATTATACTATCTTTTTCTCTCTCCTCTCTCCCTCTCTCTCTCTCTATATATATTATATAATATATTACAATTTTACTATTTTACCTCACATGTGCCTGGAGGGAGTGGTGCCTAACAGAAGTTAGGTATTTATGAAGACAATTATATAAAAAACAGAATAAGTAATGTACCTCCATCTTCATCTTCCATGTTCCCACTTTTAAGAATAATGTCAATATTGCTGTGTGAATGAATGAAAAATATGAATAAATACGATAAATAAATAAATAAATAAATAAATGTTTAAATCTTGAAAACCATGTCTTGACTATCCTTGCTCTTTAGCTTGGAATTTGTTTTTTTCACTCACATGTGTTTTATTTATGTTGGGCCATAACAAAATTCAAGCTTAAAAGCAAACTGAGTTTTAAAAAAAACAACCCCAAACAACAACAAACAAACTAATAAAAAGGAGGATCCCCCCGCCCCCTGTGTAAGTTTGTAGTATATATATGCATTATTGGGATATTTCTCTGAAATATATATATTCCTAACCCACATGACATGTTTAAATCACAGGTGGACGTGCAAGGATGTGTCCATGCATGTGCATGTGTTTTGATCATCACTGGAGGATCACTGGATGACTGACTATTGTATTATTACATGTCATCATCAGCCAGCCCTTTTTGGCTTTAGTGGTTAACACATTTCTACTTTTTGTTTGTTTATTTTAGATTTTGCTTTGCTTTGTTGTTTGTTTGTTTTTGTCGTTATGGTTTTTTTATTTTTGGAGTGGGTGGGGTGGTGGTGGTCGTTTTTTTCAGCATCACTGTCTGTAACAAAGAATTACCATTATCAGATTACTTTCTTTTCTCTGCCATCTATTTTTAACCATAATTATAGCTAAGAACTACCATTATCATATTACATCACCAGGTGTAATGGGGTACCATTCGGCTTTTATTTATCAAAGTGTGTAATTTAACTGAACTCTCTCCTCCTGAGTGTGGCATTGTTTATTCCAAGACTGCACATGAGTGTGCAAGATCGGACAAGTCCTCAGCCCCCCAACACGCTTTGTAATACAATACCTTACTCTGCTACGGTCGAAATTAACAACGCGATCTAACACGACTCCAAATTCCTGCCTAGTGCACTCATGTCAAACAAAGAAGTTGCGATATGCTACACAGACAGCATCAAGCAGCCATCGACTGTCTAAAGGTCAGAAGACCGTGGAATGAGCCTGTGCGAGCTTAGTTCAAGCAATTCAGACGGCACCGATGGCATGAAGCTTTTCCGCGGTTGTGTCCCTTAGACTATTCCTTAACGATTCGTAAACACTTCCTCGTGGGTTCTTCACAAATTCTCTTCAGTCCGCCACTCTCTTCTCTCTCATAACTTTGCTTTCATAGGCATAGAACTGGAGCATCGCTATGGCTCACGGACTGTGTGAAACGAGCTGTAGAAAGTATGAACACAAACTTTGAAAAGTAATTAAAAAAGTCCCCCACCTCTTCCGTAAGTTCGTTCCTAGCGTGGACAACCTGTGGGAAATCAAGCTGCTTGTGCTTCATCCACGCGTTCAAGGCGTAAACCATCCCTGCACCTGTTGCAGCAGTCAAGAGAGAATACACGTATCTCTTTGGGGAACCATTTGGACCCCTCGAAGTCGGACTGAAACTTGTTTGAATCCTCAAAGCAGACGATTATATTTTCTCGCCTTTTTTAAAAAGCGCAGGGCCATGGGGAAATCACAGCCTGCGATATTAATACGGTCGCCCAGTAATGTGTGTTTCGCGATTTCTTGGACAATGTTAGAGGGAAACTGACTTTTTATTTGTTTTCTCCTCATTTTTAACCCCCAAATAAAAACGGTGGTCATGGAGCTAAAAATATAAAACCTGCATATAAAACTTTGATCACTTTTTATAAAGTTTCCTAAGTTTAAAAATCACTTTCTTCTCCGTCGCTCATTGGGTTTAATTAGGATGTCCTGCCGAAAAGGCTAGTCACACAGTCTGTCTACGTATGGGCTGGCTAGCTTACCTGGTGCTATCTTGTCGCGTGGGGGGGGCCCTTTACAACAAAATACACACCTGTACTTTTTTACTTTATCCACTTCACAAAATCGATAACCTAAGAAACGTTCAGAAGAACTGAAACAGTGTTCAAGCTTGTTTTTTGAGATTTTTTTCGGGAAACAGTACGCGTCACGATCAGCTGTGAGCAAAAATTGTGTCAACTTTGAACTTTCGCTCATCAGTTTTCGATATTCGGAAATGGAAATGTGGATTTGACCCAAGACTGAAACAAAAAACAGGTCATTTTAAAATACTTTAGTTGTGGTGAATGGAAAAAGTCCTTTTTGTGCAATACCGCGACGACTGGTAAATGTCGCCTGAATTTATGTTTAAAAACACAATTTTTTCCCTCATGGAGCTTTCTTTGTCGTTGGGTTTTTGTTTAAAAATTTAAAGCCGAATACAGGTATTCATTTTTTATGGGTGTTGTTTTCGATTTATTTAAGGTTTTTTAATTTTTTTAGTGACACGTTTTTGAAAGGATTTCTTTTATTTTTCTTTTGTGATTTCTCGGCAGTTGCATTAACATCTGGTACAATGCAGATGTGTATAATATACCCTTCATTTTTTCGTTTGTTCACTGGGGTTTAAGTCGCCTGTGCTGTATTAGGTCGTTCAATTTTCAATCTTGAATAGGTCGCTCGTTTTTTTATCTACATTGACCTTCGTAATTCATTTTACTTTCCTTTTTACTTTTTTTTTTTTTTTTGGGCTGATTTTCCTACCAGCCTTTCGATGTCAATTACCAAAAGTCAATTTAAAAAGGGGTTTGATTACTAAGCTCTTATGGGACATATCGAAAGTGTTTTTGGCTTATTTTTATGGTGAAAGTTTCTTTGAACCAACAACATTGAGTGCTATTTTTGGGCGCCTTCACACGCCGCTCGTAGCGGGTGCATTTTGTGGTATGTGCGTGTGTTGCGCGCGCGTGCGCGCCTGCGTTTGTGTCTACGTCCCTTTGGATATGATAAACTTGGAATCGCGAAAAGTGACAGAATACCTCTTGAAGAGCGTTGTATGGATGAAGAATTCGAGGCAGAACTTCAATACTTTGACATGACACAAGCCATTTTGAATTTATATTGACAGGCCAGGTTGTAATTTGTATTTTCACTCTTAGTAACATTTAGGAACTATTCGAAGTCATTTGGGCAATGCTTAGCTTCATTGAAAAAAACCCACCAACAGCTTAAAATAGAAACTGCATAAAGAAAGTTGTAACTGAAAGAAATCATTGAATTTGCAAGCAGATACCCCCCCCCCCCCCCCCCCCCCCCCCGAAAAAAAAGGAAGAAAAAGAAATCCACCTCTTTAAAATACAACACGCACCATTTACCATTGCACAAAAGAGTAATTTTTTAAATATTCGGGTTTTTATATCTCTGTGGTGTGGTGTGTTGTGGTGTGTGTGGTTGGTTTGGGGGGTCTTTTTTTAAAAAAAAAAAAATACAATGGGAGGGAATTTTACTCTCCGTAATCAAAACATAGTTACTGAAGTCAAAAGTCAGTCACTGAAAAAAACAAAAAAAAAAAGATTGATTTCGGAAACATTTTTTTATGAAAACTGGGAACAAGACCATTTGTCCTACAATCGCTAACATCAACATGCGACTTTTAAAACGAGAAGGGGGGAGGGGTGGTAGGGGAAATATTCAGTTTAAAAAAAAAAAAAATTGTGATCTTTTGAAATGACATACAGAAAGTGGATAAAAGGGAAACAGAGAACAATTGTAAACAAAGTTTTCGAAGAAAGGGGGAGGAGGGGAAGGGGTTGGGGGTTGGGGCAATGAACAATTGATAGACCAGGGAAAGGGGGGGAAATACAGGCTACACACCGTATTAAAAAAACACTCTTTTTCCCTTTTTTTTTTTGTAAATCTTTTTATTTATACCGCACGCACTAAGGCATCCACAGAAAAAAAAAACCACTTTTTGTGAAAGACTACCCCCTGACTCAAAAACCAGTGATTTTGAACAATTTTAGGTTTGAAAAATTTTTTAAATTTTTTAGCAAACACTGACCCCCTCCCTTTGTCGTCGCTACTTCCTACCGAAAAAGCATGCGCGGGGGCAACGCTGTAGGGAAAACAGGCAAACCTCA